>CM045925.1:4323729-5523729 GCA_025177825.1 Aechmea fasciata | reverse complement strand
TTAGGATTGAGTGCTATTGAATGGTAGGAAGGGGTGCGTATAACTGAGATTAGTTTGAGTTTGATATATATATATATATATATATATATATAGAACTAGGCTACTATGCTATTAATAGGACCAAGTCATTGGTGCTAACAAGTTTTTAGCCATTGGATTGAGAGATGTGTGATTAGGATGATGTGGACCCCCTAGGGTTAAGTGGGTGGTTGGTTGAATAGTATGATCTAACGGATGAAAATCATCAAAGGGGTGAATCTAATGGCGAAAAACTTAATAGCACTGAGTGCTTCGTGCTATTGATAGCATAGCAGCCGGATATATAGAGTCCGGCTGCTATGCTATCAATAGCACGAAGCACTCGGTGCTACCAAGTTTTTCGCCGTTAGATCCACTATATAGAGTCCGGCTGCTATGCTATCAATAGCACGAAGCACTCGGTGCTACCAAGTTATTCGCCGTTAGATCCACCCCTTTGATGATTTTCATCCGTTAGGTCATACTATTCAACCAACCACCCACTTAACCCTAGGGGGTCCACATCATCCTAACCGCACATCTCTCAATCCAATGGCTAAAAACTTGTTAGCACCAATGACTTGGTCCTATTAATAGCATAGTAGCCTAGTTCTCTCTCTCTATATATAAAGCAAGGTTTTAAGTGCCCGTCGGCACGGGCCGTATCCACCGTGCGGTACCGTGCCAAAAAGCTACTGGCACGATATGCACCCGTGCCGATGGCACACTCAAAACCCTCTATTTTTTAAATTAGTAAGTAATTTCCTCAATAAAGTTCAAAAGATATGATAAATAGTTAGAAAATTTTGTTGCTAAAGAAAATTAATATTTCATGCTATTATGTGTCGGCACACAAGAATTTTTTTGATCGGCACGGCTTGGCACGCACCATGCCGTACCGTGCCGGCAAGTTTCCGGCACGATCCCGTGCCACGGCACTTAAATTCTTGATATTAAGTGTTGCTGTCCAAGTGTACCTGCACTTACAGTCAATTTGATGAAATTAGGTTATATGTGTCTTTACGTATCTGATTAATATGTCTTCTCATTATTACCTATAGGTATTTGGTCTATTTAAGTAATAATTTAGTATTTCTACTATTTGTGGCCTTAATTCATATTTTTCACTTACTGACAGAGCTCAATGGCCGCGTGAAAGGTTGGTCATGCGACATGTACAACAACCAGAGCACCCTCTTCTCAGTAGTCTTCTGATCCAACAGTAAATAGCTAGAACATTATACAACGCCAAACTTGGCAGCGACTCACTTTGTTTATTTTTAATTTTTTTTTCTTCACCATTGTATACGAGATCGCATTATACCATTCATGGATGTAATATGTACACAAGAACAGACTGAACACGAAGCAGTACTTTGGAACACCCCAAGTTTTATATGAGGGGGGCTATGGAAGTGCCTATTAATGAGGGGGAAAGAAATGTGTGTAAGATAGCATATCACATAGTTGCCTTCAATTATTCATCTATTCCTCAATGATTTCTTTTTTTACATTTTTGTAAAGCATTTGTTCATCAATCCTTTTTTATTTCTTATGCTTTTTCCTATTATTCATTGTGAAAATGTTTTTAATTTGTCATTTCAATGTTTCATATGTGTGTGTGTGTGTGGTTATCATTCATGTAAATAGAATAGCAACTATGAGTGTTTGACGTGTTTTCTTCTATGTTTTATATACTTGTTAAAAAAAATTACAGTAAATACTTGGATGCTTTAAGTTATTGTGCGCACTAATTTTCTAATTCTTGTAGTATATGATTGTTCTTTAAATTGTATATATGCCTGAATTTTGAATTAGTGTGGTTATCTTTCATTTGCAATTTATTACAAATTAATGAAGATTTTTCAAATTTTGCATGCATATTGAGGAAAAGATCAATTGCATTCTGGTGATGTGAAATTTTTTATTATGAAAATGATTCTTTGGAAGTATTTAACTTCGAAACATGATACGTGCACTAGTGTCCTCGTAAAGTTGGCGACTCCTTTGTGTTCGAATTGCAATGTCTGTGTTCGTGTGCCTTCATGGTGTGCAGGCCAGAATTGTTGCAGTATTCGGGAATGCTGGTAAGTGATGCAAAACGTACTGGGTCCTCAGATTTCCCATGTTCTGCTTTTGAACGAAGTGGGTTTTGTTAGTGCTTAGTCGGGTTTAATCAGAGTTATTAGTTGTGCTGTAAATAATGGATTAGCCAGCTCTCTTGTTAGTTTAATCAGTGTGCACGCTGAGAAAATTTTCAAAAGCCATTACTGTTCCAATCTTTTTCCCTTTTTTTTTTTTTTTTTGTTGTTGCTCTATTTTTTGTTTTTTTGGCTGCTTTTGCTATATATGTTTGGAAAGAAAGGAAGTTTGGGGTTTACAAGAAACCTTTTTCATGTACATGTATAATTTCCATCAAGAAACCTCCCTATGTTATTGGTGATGGTGCGGGTTAGTTTGTGTCATGCCTCATAGAATGTCATTTTTTTTTTTGGGTAAATACAAAATTCCCCTCTCGTGGTTTCACACTTTTTTACTTTAGTACCATGTGGTTTAAAGTATATCAAATTAGCTCCTGTGGTTTCGTACTTTCTCACTTTAGTATTTTGTGGTTTAAAGTGTATCAAGTTAGTATCCTGTAATTTTATTTTTCTCTTTTTATTATTTATTTCACTAATTTTTTTCGTTAAATCAGTGATAAAGTTAAATATTTCACTAATTTTTTTCGTTAAATCAGTGATAAAGTTAAAATTAAAGGTTACTAAAGTGAATATTCAATAAATTTAGATAGTGTCCGAAGATTTTTTGTATATAATTTAACGAAATATTAATGGAGGAATAAAAATCAGTGACAAAATTAAAAATAAAGGGTACTAAAGTAAATATTCGATAAATCTAAGTAGTGCATCGAAGTTTTTTTGTATACAATTTAATGAAATATTAACAGAGGAGCCGACGAAAAGAGAAAAATGAAATTATATGGTACTAAATTGATGCACCTTAAACTATAGGATACTAAAGTGAGAAAGTGTGAAATCACGTGGTACTAAATTGATACATTTTAAACCATAGGCTATTAAAGTAAGAAAGCATGAAACCATAGGAGTTGTATTTGAAGTTTTCCTTCTTTTTTTCTTTTTTTTTTTTAATTAAGATTTGTAGAATATTGGACTCTTGATGAGCCTTTACATGGTTGTTTGGATTCTTTAAGGCTGAGTTTGGCACACGGGATATCTCGGAACAAATGGGGATATCCTCCAATTTGTAGCCAAACACCGGTGGAACTGGGAGTAATGTGTTGTTCTGATCAAAACGGGTTGTTCTAGTAAACTCGTTAAATATTGTTTCTAGAAGAACTGAGAACAATTTTATTCTTCTCTTTATTTTATTAGATAAATAGATATATAAATAAATATATTAATATAAATATTACCTTAGGATAATATATTTATACGTAAATCTTATTATATAATATAAATTAATTAAATTTGATGTATTATTTATTTTATTAAGTTTTATCATTTATATATTACTATTTAATTTTTTTATATTAAGTATTATATATATAAAATTATTTTTTCATATATATATATATTAATTTGTACTAACATATATACTTATTAATTTATAAGAATATTGTTTGTATTATATTTTATTCATTAAATATATTATGAATAATTTATATATACTAAATTATTACATAAAATAGGGTACATCTTGTTTACTCAAAAAAAAAATTATTACATAAAATAATTATTAATATATATATATATAATAAAATAAATATATTATTTTAAATTAAATTGTTACATAAAATATTATATTATAAATTACTATATAAAATAATAATTTTATTAATAATTCTATATAAAATATACTAATATAAATTAATTATTTTATTTTAAAACATATAATTAGATATTGTTTTTGATTTTTTTTTTTATCAAAACACTACTAAGGACATCTTCAAGAATATCCCAAATGCATTCAAATACAAATTTATAATTATTCTATTTTGTACCGAAATATCAATCGTACTCTTTTCAGAAACAAAAAAAATTATTATTCAAAAGTTAGTTCTCCGACCAAACACAGCGTTTAAAGAGCTTATGTTTCCTTGTCGGTTTTCAAATATTGACTATATATAGTATTTACTTTCTGAGAATCAAGTCCATTGTCAATTAAGTTGCAGAAATTGATTACTTTGATTGGGAGAAATCCCGTAGGCAATTCAAATTCATTCCGAACTAGTCTGGTTGGTACATTGTTGCTAAATTAAACTAGTGTGGCACCGAACACAAAACTCTCGAAAATTAAGCTCATGATATATATTTAGGCACACGTCTCCACTATGCGCAGCCCAACCTGTTCGCCAGACAGAAAGACAGAGAGAGTTGTTGCTCCAGTCTCGAGTACATGCAGTGAAAGCTTAACTTCACTGCAGGTTCGTCATTTCTTTCTCGAGTGATCGACTAAATGTGATAATGCATGATCTAGTACTACAAGTCCGTAACTATATATATATATGTAAACACAAAACTAACTCCCTTCTCAGATTACAATTAATTAATTGATTAATTAACAATATTATTAATCCTACGGCCGAACCCCGTTGCTGGCGTTGCTTGTATTGTTATTGTAACTACTAGGCTTCTTAACGTAATCGCCGTCGCCGTCTTCGACCCCGTAATCGGTCATGTCGTCGTCCATGAAGCGCTTCCAGAACCAGTGCTGTTTCCACACCCTCTTGGTCATCTCCTCGATGGGCACGTTCTTGGTCTCGGGGAGGAGGAAGAGCACGAAGAGCGACATGACGACGACCCACGCGGAGAAGAAGGCGAAGATGGCGTACTTGAGGCTGCAGAGCATGGAGAGGAAGGCCTGCGCGATGACGAACGTGAAGAGCAGGTTGGCGCACACCGTCACGCTCTGCCCGGCCGACCGCGTCTCCAGCGGGAACGTCTCGCTGGGGATCAGCCACCCGAGCGGCCCCCACGACCACGCGAACGACGACACGAACGTGCACACCATCACCACCACCAGCACCGCGTACCCGTGGCCGAGGTCGTCCGAGTGGTCCGTCACCTTTATCCCCAGCACCACCGCGATCACCACCTGCACACGTACGTACGTACGTACGGCACACACACATGTACACAGTTAATTAATAATATTTATTAGAATGAATATTATTATTAACATTAATTACGTGATTAGTCCAATCCATTCATTAGATTAGAAACAGAAATTAAGTTACGTTAGGCGAGTACGTACCTGCGCAAGAAACATCTGCACCCCGGCCTCGAGCAGTAGCAAGCGGCGGCCGGTGCGGTCGACGGAGTAGATGGAGACGAGGGTGGAGAGGACGTTGACGGGGCCGGTGATGGCGGCCGAGTAGAGGCTGGCGTCGCTCTTGAAGCCGAGCGTGTTGAAGAGGACGGGCGCGTAGAACATGATGGCGTTGATGCCGGTGAACTGCTGGAAGATCTGGAGCGCGACCGCGATCACCAGCTGGGGGCGGTTGCGGCGCTGCAGCAGGTTGCGGAAGGGGTGCTTCACGCGCTGGGCCGCCCGGCTCGCCGCCAGGATCTCCTCGAATTCCGGCTCGATGTTCGGGGTGCCCCGGATCCGGCGCAGCACTGCCTTCCCTTCCTCCAGCCGCCCGCGCTCGATCAGGCTGTTCGGCGTGTCCGTCACCAGAAGAGACCCCACCGTCAGCAGCACCGCCGGTATGCCCGCCAGCCCCAGCGACAGCCGCCAGCCCCATCCATTGATCCTGTTATATATATATATATTTGTTAATTAAAGTTAACTATATATATATATATATATATATATAAATGAAATTTCTTTGTCTTGATAATAAGCGGCCCAAAACTGTCTTTCTAAGTTTAGCAATCTATCCCGATTTTGATGGGTGGTTAAGGTGAGAGAAGAGAATTTGGAAAGAAATTAAGGTTTCTCGCTTCTCATTTTTTGAATATCTCATCAATTTCTCTTTCTTCGATTTATCAATTAATCATGGAGACCTTCGTGTTATAGCGTACGCTTACTGTTTATTAATAAGACAAGACTTAGCTGTATATATATATATATATACTGCTCCGGCGCACCTGATGCAACGTTGTACGTAGTATATATTCATTTTAATTACCTAACATTAATTTGTTTGACTTTTTGAATATCGTTTACGTATAGTATTTTGATGCTACTAATCCATTAGGTTGCAATTGTTTCCATACTTAGATATATATCAGACCGTGGAATCAAAAGTACGGTTTATATATGCATGCATCCTGATCGAGTAAATGAATTTGTAGTGTTACATAGATGCGCAAATAAATAAATAAACCAGGTGTACGCAATAACTTCATTTGCTAAGGTAATAAAAACTCAAAGCAATAATTAAGTGAAACAATTTCGAAAGTTTGAGATCTCGAATGTTAAATTTAAAAGTTTAGGGACTAAAATTGAAACTTGATAATCCAAAATAGCACTAATTAACTAAGTTAATTACCTAACAATTTCACAATTTTGACACGCTCGGAGGAGTCTGCAAAGTTGGTGGGGGTAATCTAAACTTTCGAATTTCGGATCGGTTTGATATTCTTTCACGCATAATTAAGCTTTCTCATGATCGATGAAAAAGAGGCGAAGAATATATAGTACTATATATATATTGGATATAGAATAATCGAGGAAAGGCGAAGATATATATACACGTATACATACTTGGAAGTGCCGTAATTGACGAGGTTTGCAAAGAGGATGCCGATCGTGACATTGAGCTGGAACAAGATGTTCAGGCCTCCGCGAATTCTGGTGGGTGCAACCTCCGAGAGAAACAGAGGAACCGCCTGCAGCGAGCAAATTTCAACAAATTGATTAGTAGAACAACACTAATCTTACTTTAGGAATTAACCCATATGGCCATTTTTTCAGAAATTGTTTCTTTATATACTATTGATATGTTGACAATATGTGTTTTACCAATTACGTATGACATTTTTTCATTCTGAGAGTCGATTATATATATTTCATGACATTCTAGCTAATGCCAATACGATTACATCAACTATAAACAAGAATTATATTATGAAAACCTTTTGGAGCATGCATGCTGTGTTATTTGAAAAAATACTATTTAAAATAATATTTTCTGAAAAGAATGTTATATATATATATATATATATATATATATATATATATATATATATATATATATATATATATATATATATATATATATATATATATATAAAATTGTTGAGCAGTTTTTTTCTTTTTACATACGGAAGCATTTAAATTAAATATCAAATTAAAGGCTCTTTAATTATGGACTCAAAATTCCATTTCTTTTGTCTCTTCAATAATTAGTATATATATATATATATATATATATATATATATACATAATATACAGAGTGTGCATGAGAGTACGTATTACTTCACCACTATTATACATGCACGGAATAGGAAGGCGTTAATAAAATTGATTATGTTTAGGACTAGAAAATGCTTAATTGTTCTCATTAACTCATTGTCTATTCTATCCTTGTAAAACAATCTTTTCTTCGTGAATTATATCAACAACAATTAATGCTTAATTATTATTTGTATACTCAGAAATGAGTGTCATAATTTTATCATATTCTGATATATTTTTTAAAAAAATATTAAAATTCAAAGAATAATTAACTAATTTTTTAAAATGAGACTTTGAATGCACATAAAGCACTTCTCTTTTATCAACCACCCAAATGAATTTCTCTATGTCGGTAGGTTCATAAAGTGCGCATTATAAAATGCAGTGTATAACGTGAGGATGTTACACATGCATGGAGCATCACATGACACCAGTACTGTAGCCGGATCGAACTCCTATAAAATCATATTTTTTTTTCACAGAATATTTTTCTAATGCATTGAATCTATTGCCCCCGTTTGGTTGGGGGTTAAGGGGTGGAATAATTCCTTAATTCTCACTTATTTTCAAACACCCTCAAAAATACTTAATTAACTCCACCTCAAATAAATTATTCCTACTAAATTTAATTCCACCAAATCCCACCAAACCTCACCCCTAACCAAACACAAAAATACTCTAATCTGACCTTAACCCTGAACTTAATACTATTTTTGGAACCAAATGGTAGCAAAAATAATATACGTACACGTACGTGACAGTATTGTGGCCATGTGAAGACACCAAGAGAGAAACTGCTACTTTTATCTTTCTCCTTTTCTTTTGTCCTACATTTGGACCCTTTAAATTAAAGAGCTTTTCTACTGAAAAGTTGAACTTTTCTCGCGTTTCCTAGATCTCCTAGGTTCTTTCCCCAGATTATGCATGATTCTTTTTCTTTCTCTCTCACTTAATTAAAACAAAAAGAAAAAGAATGCGATTCTATTTATGTATGCGTCCCCAATCCGGTCCTTAATTTCCGCATGTTTTTAATTTGTAATTAACCACTTCGTAATACGCATTCTAATCAACCAAAGTCAAATAATACATTCTTTTTTATTGTTATTGTTAAGCATACTTATCTCCCACCTAATTAAGATCGATCATGGAGAATAGTGAGATATATATAATTATTATTGCCAGCAATTAATTAATTAATAAACGTTATTTCTAATTATTAGCTAATTAAACATATATATATATATATATATATATATATATATATATATATATATATATATATACATACCTGGTTAGCGAATCCGACGCCGCAGCCGAGAAGAATGCGACCGACGATGAGCATGGCAAGATCTTGGGCCGCGGCGTTGAATACGACGCCGACAAGGAAGAAGATGCCAGCGATGAGCATGGTGAGCCTGCGGCCGAGATTGCGGGTGGTGTAGGACGCGAAAAATGTGGCGGTGAGGCCGGCCAGGTAGAGCGACGACGTGAACAGCTGCAGGTCCTGGTTGTTGTACTTGCAGTAGTTGCTCTCCTTGTCCTCGTGCTTTTGCCGGTACACCGTCGGAAAGAACTTTTTCAGAAAATCGTCCATCGACGTCACACCACCTGTTTTTTTTGAATTATAAATTAGCCTACAAAGATGCATGGCAAGTTCATTACATCTCACCCTTCAAATCATCGAGTCTAAATGAGCTAATTAACCATATAATTTTAATTGAAGTTTACTGTAAATTCAACATATATATTAATTTGATCTGTTCCCAGTTAAAATATGCGTGTTAACATATACAATTTTGTGTAGCTTTAACATAGCATGCATCTCTCGCGCGTGGATACAATCTATATATACCAATATTGACAATATTATTTGTCACGTGAAGGACGTTGTATTTTCAAAATAATGGTACGGGAATTTTAATTAATTATCCATTGGGCTCTAATACTATATAAAAGATGAATTTAGCTCCCATGCTTTTAAAAGTACAAGTAATTGGTGCTGGTAAGTTTTTAGCCCTTGGATTAATAGATGTGCGGTTAGGATGATGTGGGCCCTCTTGAGTTAAGTAGGTGGTTGGTTCAATAGTATAATTTAACGGATAAAAATGATTAAAATCATAGATCTAATGGTAAAAAAATCACAAGCACTATAGCTGGACTCTATAAAAGATATAGAAAAAGATTTTGAGAGAAAAGGAACAAAAATTTAAGTGGCGAGAACGATTTTCAATACTCTACATTCAACAAATTTATAAAAAAAGACTATATATATATATATATATATATATATATATATAGAGAGAGAGAGAGAGAGAGAATTGACCTCCTATGCTTTTAAAAGTATCAAGTCATTGGTACTTGGAAGTTTTAGCCCTTGGATTAATAGATACGCGGTTAGGATGATATGGGCCCCCATGGGTTAAGTGGGTGTGGTTGGTTGAATAGTATAATCTAATGGATGAAAATGATCAAAGTCGTAGATCTAACGGTAAAAAATTCACAAGCACCAAGTGCTTAGTGCTTTTACAAGCACCATAACCGACTCTCTCTCTCTCTCTCTCTCTCTCTCTCTCTCTCTCTCTCTCTCTCTCTCTCTCTCTATATATATAGATATAGAGTGGAGCGAATACTTTTACAAGTATCACATTGGTGGTGCTTTAATATTTTTAGCCTTTGGATGGAGAGATGTGAGGTTGAGATGATTGTGGTAGGTGGAATAGTATTTAATCCAAGGACTATTAATAGTCAAAAAGTAGATCCAATGGTTAAAAACTTAGAAGCATCAAGAATGTGGTGCTTCTAAAAGTATTTTAGCTCAACTTATATATATATATATATATATATATATATATATATATATATATATATATATATATATATATATATATATATATATATATATATAGAGTGCGGCTAGGATGCTTCCATAAGCACGAGGCCTCCGTCTTCCACTTTGTTTTCGATGTTCGGACTTTTGAATCGACGATCGGCACCGTTAGACTTGATCTAGAGTATTTGAAGTATTTAGAAAATAAATTTTGCGATTTTTCGATATCATTTGCCGTGATCGAAGTGGCTCAAAATCAACTACCGAGAATAAAAATCTTACAAAATATGATGATATGACATTAAAATTGTAGATCAAAGTTATTGATCTTGTCTTATATGGTATAAAGAATTTTCTATCAAAATTTCACGTGATTTGGATATTTCTACACCGTTAAACTTGCAACCGGCTCACCACGGCCGTTAAAATTATTGATTTTGAGCCCCTTCGATCACTAGGCAAATGATATCGAAAAATCGCGAAATTTATTTTCTAGGTACTTCAAATACTCTAGATCAACTCTAACGAGCCGATTATCGATTCGAAAGTCCGAACATCAAAACAATTTGGAAGCAGGCCTCCGTGCTTCCATAAGCATACCAAAGACAACTCTCTCTCTCTCTCTCTCTCTCTCTCTCTCTCTCTCTCTCTATATATATATATATATATATATATATATATATAGTAAGTCTCCCGTAATTTCTATATATAGTACGAAGGCTTCCGTGCTTGTAACTTGTTTTCGATAATAGGACATCCGATTCGACGATCGGTTCTGTTAGGAATAATCTACCATATTGGAACTATCTAGAAACCAAATTTCATAATTTTTTAACATCATTTACCAAGCGATCACATGGTCTCAAAAATGACTATTTTAACGGCCGATGTGACACGTTTTTAAGTTTAATGGTGTAGAAGTATCCAAATTATATGAAAGTTTAATAGAAAATTCTACTTAACATTAATAGCAAGATCAATACTTCCGATTTGAAATTTGAGCCCTTTATCATTATTTTTTATGAGATTTTTATTTTCAGCCGTTCATTTTGAGACTACTCGTTCACTAGGCAAACAAAATCAAAATATTTTGAAAATTGGTTTCTAAATAGTTCTAATAGTATAGATCATGTTTAACGGAACCGATCACGGAATCAGATGTCCCATCATTTAAAATAACTTACAAGCACGGAGGCCTCTATACTTTCGAAAGTATAGGAGCCTAGCTAGCTCTCTCTATATATAGTAAGGTTACTATACTTCTAGAATCATGGAGCCTTTCGTGCTTCCAGGTCGTTTTACATGTTGCGATTTTTGAATCGTCGATCGACTCCGTTAAACTTGATTTAGAGTATTTAAAGTACATAGCTAGAAAATAAATTATGCAATTTTTTTATATTATTTGTCTAGTGAACAAGGGGCCCAAAATCAACGGCTGAAAATAAAAATCTTACAAAACGTGATAATATGACATTAAAATTTTAGATCAAAGATATTGATCTTGTTTTATATCGTATAAAGAATGTTTTATCAAAATTTCATGTGATTTGGATATTTCTACACCGTTAAACTTTCAAACGGCTCACTACATCCATTAAAATTATTGATTTTGAGCTCCTTCGATCACTAGGCAAATGATATTAAAAAATCATAAAATTTATTTTCTAAGTACTTCAAATACTCTAGATCAAGTTTAACGGAGCCGATCGACGATTCGAAAGTCGCAACATCGAAAACGACCTGAAAGCACGAAAGGTTCCGTACTTCCGAAGCATATATAGTAGCCTCACACACTATATATATATATATATATATATATATATATATATATATATAATTGAGCTCCTATGCTTTTAAAAGTACCAAGTCATGCTTGTAAGTTTTTAGCCCTTGGATTGAGAGATGTGGTTAGGATGATGTGGGCCCCTTGGTTAAGTGGGTGGTTGGTTGAATAGAATAATCTAACGGATGAAAATGAATGAAGGTGTAGATCTAACGGTAAAAAAATCACAAGCACAAAGGGCTTTGTGCTTTTACAAGCACCATAGCCGGACTCTATATATATATATATATATATATATATATATATATATATATATATATATATATATATATATATATATATATATATAATTGAGCTAGAATACTTTTAAGCACCAACTTTTGGTGCTTCTAAGTTTCTAGCCATTGGATCTACTTTTTTGACTACTAATAGCCTTTGGATCTAACACTATTCCACCTACCACCACCTATCCCATCAACCACCACCTACCACCATCATCTCAACCTTACATCTCCTCATCCAATGTTAAAAACTCAAAAGCACCACCTCAATGGTGCTTTTGAAAGTATTCTAGCTCAACTCTATATATATATATATATATATATATATATATATATATATATATATATATATATATATATATATGTGTGTGTGTGTGTGTGTGAGGCTACTATGCTATCGGAAGCACGGAGCCTTCCGTACTTCCACGTCGTTTTCGATGATGCGGTTTTCGAATCGTCGATCGGCTCCATTAAACTTGGTCTAGAGTATTTGAAGTATCTAGAAAATAAATTTTATAATTTTTCGATATCATTTGCCTAGTGATCGAAGGGCACAAAATCAAATAATTTTAATGGTCATAGTGAGCCGTTTGAAAGTTTAACGGTGTAGAAATATCCAAATTACATGAAATTTTGTTAGAAAATTCTTTATACTATATAAAACAAGATCAATATCTTTGATCTAAATTTTTAATGCTATATTATCGCGTTTTGTAATATTTTTATTTTCAGCCGTTGATTTTTAGCCCATTCGTTCGCTTGGCAAATAATATCGAAAAATCGCAAAATTTATTTTCTAGGTACTTCAAATACTCTAGATCAAGTTTAACGAGCCGATCGACGATTCTAAGCCACAACATCGAAAACGACGTGGAAGCACGGAGCCCTACGTGCTTCCGAAGCATAGTAGCCTTACTCTATATATATATATATATATATATATATATATATATATAGAGTCCTATTACTATACTATGAGTACGATCGCCTCGTACTCATAAGTTGTTTTCGATGATAGAGCTTCCGAATCGACGATCCACACCGTTAAACATTATCTAGAGCATTTAAAACTTCTAGAAATAAAATTTTATAATTTTTCGATATCATTTACCTTACGATCAAGAGGTCACAAATTTGACAATTTTTAACTAGGTATGGGATACTTGCTAGTTTAACGGTGTAAAAGAATCGAAATTTGTTGAATTTTTGATAGAAAATTCTATTCACTACATAGATAAAGATCAATAACTCCGATCTTGAATTGAAGGATCCGATCATCCTTTTTTAGGACGTCATTCGATTTTGACCGTTCATTTTATGCCCGCTTGATTGACTATATAATGATTTTGAAAAATTACGAAATTTATTTTCTAGAAGTTTCAAATACTCTAGATCATGTTTAACGGTGTGGATCGCCGATTAAAACCCCAACATTGAAAACAACTTATGAGTAGTAAGGGCTCTATACTCATAATATATATATATACTATATATATATATATATATATATATATATATATATATATATATATATATATATATATATAGTTAGGGCTACTATCCTATTAATAGGATAGAAGCACTTGTCCTATTAAGTTTTTAACCCTTGGATGAAAAATTGTAGGGTTAGGATGATATTAGTCGGTTAGAATTGAATGGTCCCTCTAGAGTTGAGTGGTCCCCACTGGGTTATAGTATTTAATCCAATGGTTAGAAATGATGATAAAAGTTGATCCAAACGCTAAAAAATTGATAGGACAAGTGTTCATATCCTATTAAAAGGATAGTAGTGACTCTCTCTCTCTCTCTCTCTCTATATATATATATATATATATATATATATAGAGTACTATACTATTATGAGTAGTGAGCCCTACTACTCATAAGTTGTTTTCGATGATAGAGCTTTCGAATCGACGATCCACTCCGTTAAATATGATATTTAAAACTTCTAGAAAATAAATTTCGTAATTTTTCAAAATCATAATAAAGTCCATCAAATTGGCATAAAATGAACAGCCGAAATCGAACGATGTCCTAAAAATAGATGATCGGATCCTTCAATTTAAGATCAGAGTTATTGATCTTTATCTAGGTAGTGAATAGAATTTTCTATCAAAAATTTAACCTATTTCAATTCTTTTACACCGTTAAACTACCAAGTCTCTCATATCCGTTAAAAATTGTCAATTTTGTGAGCTTTTGATCGTAAGGTAAATGATTTCGAAAAATTAAAATTTATTTTCTAGAAGTTTTAAATACTCTAGATCATATTTAACGTAGTGGATCGTCGATTCGGAAGCTCTATCATCGAAAACAACTTATGAGTAGTAGGGCTCTACTACTCATAATAGTATAGTAGTCCTACTCTATATATATATATAGAATTGAGCTAGAATACTTTTGGAAGCACCAACTTTTGGTGCTTCTAAGTTTCTAGCCATTGGATCTACTTTTTGACTATTAATAGCCTTTGGATCTAACACTATTCCACCTACCACCACCTATCTCATCAACCACCACCTACCACTATCATCTCAACCTTACATCTCTCCATCCAATGGTTAAAAACTCAAAAGCACCACCTAAATGGTGCTTTTGAAAGTATTCTAGCTCAACTATATATATATATATATATATATATAATTGAGCTCCTATGCTTTTAAAAGTACCAAGTCATTTGTGCTTGTATGTTTTTAGCCTTTGGATTAATAAGACACATAAGCAGGGACAGATGTGGGCCCTCGTTGATTAAGTGGGTGGTTGGTTGAATAGTACAATCTAACTACGCAAATAATCAAAGTCGTAAATCTAAAGGTAAAAAATTGAAGCACCAAATGCTTGGTGCATTTACAAGCACCATAGCCAGGACTCTCAAAAGCACCAATCCCTTGTTGGTGCTTTTGAGTTTCTAGCTGGACCTACTCCTTGATTGCTACTAACCTTTGGATCAAACACTATTCCACCTACCACCACCTACCACCATCATCATCATCATCATCTCAACCCTACATCTCTTCATCCAATGACTAAAAAGTCAAAAACACCACTCTCTTGGTGCTTTTGAGAGTATTCTAGCTCAACTATATATATATATATATATATATATATATATATATATATATATATATATATATATATATATATATGAATTGAGCTAAAATACTTTTAGAAGCACCACATTCTTGGTGATTCTAAGTTTTTAACCATTAGATCTACTCCTTAATTATTAATCAAAATTACATAAAAATTTAACAAGCGGTGCAGCTAGTTTTTCTGAAAAAGACAATTAATAGGTTCTACATATTTGTTATTAATTTTCACAAAAAAGTCAATGCATGTGATCTACTTTGTGGACAAGCGCTTTTAGTCCAAGTAAGTATATTTTCCTCTCATAATTAAGGAGAATAAATTATAAAATATATGCGACTCGTCGATGGAGACAAAAAACTTATTACGTAGTTCCAAATTTGGATTAGGATGTTTTTGACTCTTTTCCCCGTCAAAGTAGGTGGCTTTGACAAACGTGCACAGTAACCCAAAAAAAACGCACAAATATATATATATATATATATATATATATATATATATATATATATATATATATATATATATATATATATATATATATATATATATATATATATATATATATATATATATATGTGAGGCTACTATGCGATCGGAAACACGGAGCCTTTCTTACGTCGTTTTCGATGACGACTTTCGAATCGTCGATAGCAGTTAAATTTGATCTAGAGTATTTGAAGTATCTAGAAAATAAATTTTATAATTTTTCGATATCATTTGCCTAGTGATCGAAGGGGCACAAAATCAAATAATTTTAATGGTCATAGTGAGCCGTTTGAAAGTTTAACGGTGTAGAAATATCCAAATTACATGAAATTTTGATAGAAAATTCTTTATACTATATAAAACAAGATCAATATCTTTGATCTAAATTTTTAATGCTATATTATCGTGTTTTGTAAGATTTTTATTTTCGCCATTGATTTTTAGCCCCTTCGTTCGCTAGGCAAATAATATCGAAAAATCGCAAAATTTATTTTCTAAGTTTAATTTGTGATCGATCGACGATTCTAAGAACAACATCGAACGACGCAAGACGAAGCCCTCCGCTTCCAGAAGCATAGTAGCCTTACTCTATAGCTTTATTAATTGGGAACCAAAAACAGGTCCCACTCTTTTTTTTTTTTTCTCTCTCTCTCTCTCTCTCTCAAACATTTTACAAAAAAAATCTCCCCTTATTTTGGAAATTGTAGAGCCCACATTAATTTTTTAAACAATTAATTACGCATTGTGTCTCAATCTTTTCATGCTTTGTTCTTTTGATCTCTAATTTTTAAATTTTGAATATTTTTCATTTTAGTTTCCAAATATTTTTTAAGAATTAATTTATATAATAATATAATATTTGGTAGTTGAATCTTTTTATAGCTTAAAAAATATTTATTTTGATTTCGAATGCCATTTGAGTCGTCTTATTTTTTGTTCTTCTAATAATTATTTATCGAAAATTCAGTAATCAAATACTTTATTAATTATATGTATAACAGTATAAATTTAAATTTTGATGGGTTGTGTACCGCATATAGAAATTAAAATTTTATATTTAAATTAAAATTTAAATTTTAAATTAAATTTAATTTTTGATTTTAAACTTAAATTTTTTGTTTTGAACCCGTTGCGTAGCACAGATTCTTAATTATTATATATAAAAGCGAGAGCATATTTTTAATTGCTTGGTAATATATATAGCACGCTGAACTGTGGACACGACAATTTTTATTTAACACAATTAATATAATATTTATTTATATTTAAAAATTTTGAATAAAACCTAGATTTGGATATTTAATTAGTACATCTATTTAAAGCTCTCTAATATAGAGTTTTATCAAATTTTATTTTAAAAAATAATCATTGGCGATAATTACGTACACTTTAAATTTTTAATAAATTAGATAAACAAAAATCTTTTCTTTAAAAGTAATTTATTTTTTAAATAAAATTTTACAAATGCCGGAGTAATCAAGTTACTTTCTAGGAATTATTAAGGGTAAACTTTAAACATCCCCTCGTAGTTTAGTACTTTCTCACTTTAGTATCATATGGTATAAATTGTATTAAGTTCGTATCCTATGGTTTCGTACTTTCTCACTTTATTACCTTGTGGTTTAAAGTATATCGAGTTAGTATACTGTGATTTCGCATTTTCTCATTTTAGTACCCTGTGGTTTAATATTTCGTTAAATTATGTACAAAAAACTTCAAATATCCTATCTAGAGTTACCGAATATTTATTTTAGTACCCTTTGGTTTTAACTCTGTCATTGATTTAACGAAAAAAATACCTCGAAATGAATAATAATAAAAAAAAAACTACAGGATACTAATTAACTTGATATAAAAATAAAAACACAGAATAATATACTATAAATCATAAAGCCAAAACCACACGAAACTAACTTAATACATTTTAAACCACTAAATACTAAAGTGAAAAACGGCGAAACCACAGGGGGATATTTGAAGTTTTCCTAATTATTAATAATAAGTTTTCAAAAGTACCCTTTTCTCCCTTTTTTGGTTCTCATTACTTTAATTATATGGTTTCCAATATATGCTCCCTACACTACACACACCCTCCCACCAATAATAATCCATATAAATTATCTCTCTCAAAAAAAAAAAAAAAATTTCCATAAGTATCATACAGTATATAGTACTAGTAAACAAAAAAAGGACCTATTTAGTCGACCCACTACTAATAATTAATATTTAGAACTAGCTAGCGTCTATATTTCACAGAAAAAAAAAAGGTTTAAATTTTTGTTACAGCGAAATACAAAATTTCGTACAATTTTCAATATATATGATGCTTCTAATTTACTGCATGTGGAAAATTAAAACATATGATTTATATCCTGAAGCCAAAAAAATAAAAATAAAAATAAAAATAAAAATACAAGCTAAATCGCTTCTCAATTTTCTCTTTTATTCAAGTAATTAAATTAAATTAAATTAATCATCTCGAATATGTGTACGTGTGCAAATGATAAATTACCTCGGTTGGTCACAATTAATATTCCCATGCCCCACACGTGAAGCCACGCGAGAATTATCATAAGAAGAGTAGTAGGAAAAAAACCCAAAAAAAAAAAAAAAATTATTGTACTTTTTTTTGAGTATTAATTAATTGAACAGTACTTTACAAAATATATAATACCATAAAAATAACTAGATTTTCAGTCAAAAAAAAAGAAAAGAAAAATACTATATGTGCATCATATTAGTGAAGTATAAATCTAACATGATGCATCGATCTAACCAGTAAAATAAAACAATATAACTAGCTAGTACATAAATATGAATTATTCGATAAAGAAATTAACAACCATATATCTCTCCCCTTCCATGAAACTACGTACGGACTCATCATTTCATTATTATTATTATTATTTGTCATACTATTTTATTTAAATATAGAAAAAGAATATGTCTATATATATATATGCATCTTTAATTTCTTATGCAAATGTAAAGAAAAAGATAAAAAGAAAAAGAAAAAGAAAGAATAATGATAATTATTAAGATGCATATATGTCTAGATGATGATCATGCACCTGATATGCCGACGTCGTAGCCGAACATCAACCCTCCGGTGGCGGCCATGATGCAGGAGATGATCACGATCGGCGTGATCTTCGCCTCGAACTCCGTCCCGGCCGGAGCCGCCACCGAGAACCCTCCCGCCGGCATATTAATTCAATTCCTCGGACGAGATGATCAATCAAGATAACCTTAATTCCTTTATTATCGATCGGACGACGAACAAACCATACACAATTTAATTTCCAGCAGATGTAACGAACGATCGATCGAGCCCCCTTAGAACAAGAACCCTGGCCTAATTATCTCCTGCATATATATAGATATATATATATAGAGAGAGAGAGAGAGAGCTAGATATGCTATATACCAAAGTTTATATGTATGTAATGATACATATATAGTACAGGAGATAATGTGTGGTGCAATTTGTGGACTTACGAACGGCGTGGGGTCTCTGTCGCGTAGAAATTTCAAACAAGATTCAACGTCTGAGATCACGCCACGTAGACGAATCTAGTGGGCTCCCACACTAATGCGCATGTGGAGATGACAGGTCAAAGCGACGACTCTCCGTTGTATATTGTGGTAGTCCAATATTTTGTGTGGTGACTCACCCCCCCCGTGATTTTGGGTTTTTATATATATAAGAGATAAAGGATAATAAATAATAGATACCAGAGAGATGAGTGTACTTGTAGGTGCACATAATAATTATTTTAAAATTAAATAGAAAAATAAAATATGTTATCTTAAAAAAAAAAAGATATATTGAAATTTGGAAATATATATAAAAAAGAAAAAATATTTTGAAATTATAGAAAAATAAAATCAGTTAGAAATAAATATTTTTAAAAAATATTTTGAAATTAAATAGAAAAATAAAATCTGTTATCCTAAAAAGAAAAAATATTTTGAAATTCGAAAATATATATAGAAAAGAATCTTTTATAGGATTTTCAAAATATCTTAAAAAAGATATTTTAAAACTAAATATAAAAATATCTTAGATAAGATTTCACATTCGTCAATAATCTTTTTTATAGGATAAAATATATTTTTTAGGATTTTCAAACCAATAATCTGTTATAGAAAAATTACGTATTAATTGCATAATCTGTTATAGAGAAATTACGTATTAATTGCGATTTTTATTTATATTCTTATTCTTATATTTACAATTTTACGTACAAAAAGAAGAAATTTAGCGCAAATAAAATGCGCTAATTTTTCTGCCAAAAAATGAGTCTGTCAACCGCCCCATTTTTGAATAGAGAAAATTGATCTGTAACAGAATAATTTGAAAATCTTTAAACAGACCCAAATATTTTGAAAATCTGTTATCTTAAGAAAACCCATATAGGATTTTCAAAGTTTAAATATATGTGCTATATATATATGAGTAATGCTAGGTGTACATCCCAAAGGGGTGTACATCTTACAACTCCACCCATCCTATGGGTGGAGTGTACCCATCTAGTCAATTTACCAGTCAATCCCAAGGATATATAGTATAGATATACTAGTTGAGTGTACGTGAGTGTACGTAATAATTATTTTGAAATTAAATAGAAAAATTAAATCGTTATCTTAAAAAAATATTTTGAAATTCAAAAATATATATATAAAATATATATAGATAAATCTGTTATCTAATTTTTCGTATTCTGTTATAGAGAAAATTGTTGTTTTCACATGCAAATAGAAAAATAATTAAGAGTTAATTTTTACACCTGAAACATAAAAAATAATTTAAATTCTAGAATAATCGGGGTGTGAGATATATGTATTGTACATCGATCGTATAAAAGAATTAATGTATATATAGGTTAAACCATATAAGGTTAATTAACATATACGACTTTCGCGGCGAGTCACTTTTGTGCGGTGTCACGCAAACCATGATGTGGAATTATTATAGCTTATTTATTTATCTTTTTAGGAGTTAGTTGTATTTGACTATGGAAATTGTTGTTCCACACGAAATTAGAAAAATAGTTAATTAAAATGCCCAATAAATAAAGAGCAATGCTATATAGCTATTTGTACACTTTTAATATAAATATATATATAAATCTTACATCCAAACTTTTAAAAAGGGAAGATTTATTCAATTTTCTTATTAACTTTTTTTAAAAAATATTAAGATATTACATGAGATTTTTAAATCTTAAAACTTTGGGATAGAAAAATATATATATTCTATAGTAGAGTGTACGGATAAAAAATTTTCATATATAAAAGAATCAGGAGAAATTTCCACAACGTGATGTGGGCTTTAATCTGCGGGGTTTTGAGGATGAGGATTAATGCTCTGGGTAGTTCTGAATGTACCCTATCATAATACTTTTCGGTCATATTATTCGTATATATGACAGTTTTTTTGAAGGTTTATTTTATCTTTTTTTTTTTTTTTTTTTTTTGAGAGATAGATAGACGCTACCCGCTTCATTTATTTTATTTAAATAAACTTAAATTTAAATGTGAATCAACTAGGATTCGAACTTGAGTCTCGAATATCAACCACCAAAATTAATGTTGTTCCACTCAGTGTACATTAACCATCGTGAAAAAACAATTACTCTTCAAATTCTTAAACTACTAAAAAAAGGGTATTTTTGATATTTTATTCAATGCTCTTCCTCATGTGTCGACTCGAGATTTTAATAAGCGCAAGATGTAGGCTCCAATTAGATGAGAGAAAATTGAATGACTAGTAGCATGGATACAGAATTCTTTTGTATGTTATGTTAAATAATGTGAAGTAAATGTTGTTCTCCAAAAATTTAAACTATTAGAAAATAATAATTTCAATATTTAAATTCTATACTTGGATGAGCGACACCATTCATAAATTAACATTTGCACTCAGTTAAGGACTTGTTTTCTTCACCTATTATATACTATGGAATTGGAATGTGATTCGCTATTTTTTATAGTTGTTGTTTGTTTTTATAAGAATCAAATTGTGATTCTTATTCCACTTTGGAATAATGAAAATGATCTAATCTATTTATGGTCCAATTCGATTTGAATCCTGGATCGGCACATTTCATAATAAACCACACAAACTCCTCTCTCAAAATCCTAGTAGGTGTCCAATTGTCAAATCTAATTTTTATTCTAATAACAGACCAAATATTTTTGAATGATTTCGTCGTTCTATTTCTCATTCCAATGTAATCCAATTCTATTTTATTTTTCTAATCCAACAATGATTCATACATACCCTAAATATTTTGCATATAATATGGTAGTTTTAATGTACCCATAGCATATATTACTCCCTTTGGAGATTAGGTAAGCCTGGTGATTGGTGATTGCTCAAATAAGTCGAAAGCTTGGGGGAATGGTTAAACCATGACAATGCCAAACATCAACCTACCAACTAACAAGGGCTTGCTTGGCCTGGCATGCAAGGTGAAATGCTAATTGAGTAATCTCTTCAGAACATGTATATAGTATGCTCTACATCTCTGATCACTAGTTTTTTTTTTAACAGTCAAAACTATCAAATTGGAGTTCGTGCTTTTAAGACTCCGAATTTTATTTCTACTTTCTGTAACTCGATTGAAGACCGTTGTTGTTGCAAGCAAAAGCAAAAGCAAAAGCAAAAAATTCTGTAACTTATCACTTCAGTCAGACAAAATATATAGAAATAAGCTTAATAGATATGTAGGCAAACTATAACTATCCATCTGTAGTGTAATGAAAGATGTTCAATTACAACTAGAAGTGTTGAAATGTGCAAAGAAATTATTGCTTTTAAGGAATTAAAGGGATCGAAGAAGAAGCAGAGATGTCGAGGAGAGAGAAGGCGGTGGAGACAGTAGAGACGTCGAGGAGAGGGAAGGCGGCGGATAGGTCAAGTGCGTAGTCGGGGATGCCAACAAGAAGAGCGAAGGCGAGGGGACGTCGGATCTCTACTGTTGCAAGAGAAGAAGGAACCTCGACACTGGGTAGGATCTTGAAGCAAATCTGTCCGATTCCACTCCCCTAATCTGGACCCTGATATGGAGCGGAGGTTCTAGGGGCTCAAGCGAAAATTTGGTAACAACATTAAGTCGGCCACCTTCCGAATTAACTCTTGCTGCAACAGTAGCTCCTCCCTTAAGAAGCTTTTCTGGGTGTACGCGGTTGGACTCGCTTTTACCTAGCTAGGTCTGTACTGACGAACATCCTTTACCCATTGGACTAAGTACTGCTTCCAAACTTGGAACAAAGACAAGCAGTGGACCGGCATGCGGTATAAAAAGAAGAGACTAGTTGCTTTACCGTGAAGAAATCTTACAAGGAGGCTCTTCTCTCCCCTGCTCCAACCTCTCTCCATTGCAACCCCACAACTCCCCTACCTTACTACCAAATTAGGCAAATCCTTCATCAAAGGAAGGTGCTTTAGGTGCTTAGAGAGAGACCATAGAGCCTCCCACCGCCGAGATCCAATCCCGTGCGCAAAGTGCTTCAAAGTGGGATACAAAGCTCGAACCTACATGAATCGTCTGCCGATGAGCATCTACAGAGGCATGCGCGCTCGCCCGGCTTACTTGACTGCCTTCATTCTCCTTTTTGGAGACTTCTTCACCTGGCAAAATCATCGTCGAAATATGATACTCATCGATATATGGTACCCCGATGAACCTCATCCACTTCCTCAGGAAGCAATCGCTAACTGGCTAGCGAGTCACTTCGACTGCTACCCAATGGACTTCCTAGTTGCCCGATATAGTGAAAGGGATTACATCATTTTCCTTCCTGATTGGGTTCAGTGTGAGCATCTTATCCAAAGAGACTCCTGGGACCCATATAGGGGTGCTAGACATTCTTTGCTTCCCTATAGAGCCTGGATCTGACTAGTGAGCCTCCATTATGAGTGATGGTCTACCTGCACTATGGCGATGTTAGTAGGTGGCTTCGGTAGGTTCATCAGGGCGGATGACTTCACAACGTGTATGGTCGACCTCCCTGGTTACTGATGCCTCATTGTTGTGAACCACCTATTAGACATTCTTGGGAATCTAGAAATCACTTTTGGTAACATCTCTATGACCGTTTTGATTCAACTGGAAAGATGGGATTAAAGCGGTTTCGATGGCCGCGGTAACCCCCCTCCACCTTACAACGAAAGATCAAACAATCACGACCCGGAAGAGAGATCTTATGATGTTGATCACCGCAATAGTGGGGAAGGTTGGGGGTGGCGCTTGACGGACATAATTGATTCGAACCACAACCACTCTTGGAACTCCTCCGAAATCAAAGATTGAAGACGCGAAGCCTCTCCACCGATCACACTACACGACGAGCTTCATCGGTCCTGCCGGGCTCCCATGCGCTGAGACTCGAGAGAGTGTCGGGCTCCTTTGTGCTGAGGTTGGAGAGAGCAGTTGACGTACTTTTGGTTGGCAGAGCACCCAGTGATCAATCATCTCTTATTTCAAATTCTTCTAAGTCTACCATTTTCTCTCCTGTGCAACCCATCCCCATTGTTGGGCAAAGCGACGGAATGTCAGAATGCTCCATCCCTGCTAAATCATCCATGCATGTCTCATTTTTCAATTCTTTGCCCTTTTTTCTATGCAAAGGGCCTACCAACTAGGGTGTCGGGATTTGAGCCTGACAGATGGAAACAAGGAGACTTTAGAGTCCTTGGAGCACAGCTGGGGTATTAATTATGGTAGTCTTTTTTCTATCTCGGGCCTTTTAATATTTCATATCTTGTTCAAAAAAGTCATGTTTACTTTGGGAATCTACTCAACCGACATAAGTGGACTCTCTCTCTCTCTCTTCACTCGCTCGGACCGGGACAAGTGAGGCTTGGGTTCAACTTAGGTTTCACTGGGCCCCTTCACCCCTATTTCTAAAGTCCATAGTCAAGCTCGGATGTGACTTTCTCCTGCTGGCAGATAACATGAACTTTAGGGATTTTTGGCTCTGCCCATGTGTCCGCGTCTCCTGTGGATGTTTCAACAACTGCTAATCACCCCTACCTGAATGGTCGGCATGTGGGATCAAGATTTTACTAGGAGCAAGTTCTCGACTTCTCCGAAGAAGAACAACGTCTTAGATATGGTGATGTTTAAGAACGCTAGACTTCGGAAGGGCATGACTACTAGCTTTGACAAGGTTGCTTGCTAGCCCTATGATAAGAAAATTAAAATGAAGAGCTACCAATGCGGCGCCGGCCTATCAGATGATGAAGTTAAGGAGTTCCAACGGTTTCTAACCATTGGAGCCTAGTTGCTGGTCATCTCCACCTATGTCCGTCTTAATGTGTTTTGTCCCTTTTGATGTTAAAAATTTTCATTTGGAATGTAGGAAGTCTCAACGACCTTCGCAAAAGATGTCTGGTCAAATCAGTAGAGTCTAAACTTCAGCATGCTGCTGTTTGTCTTCAAGAAACTAAAGTGGATTCCGTGTTTCACTCCTTTCTTCATTCCTGTTGTGGCTTAGGTCTTGACAAATGCCATTATCTATCGGCTTCAGGGGCCTCTCGGTGGTATATTACATGCTGGAGTTCTAATCTCTTCTCCTCTAGAGAAGCTATCATGAGACAACACTCCCTTACTCTTCTTCTCTTCTACCTTACAAGTCGCAAGGCTTTCTACCTCATGAATGTTTACGGCCCCGCATACTTGGGACGAAAAGGAAGAGTTATGTTCGAACTTCTCTCTCTCAAAAACTTCTTCCCCAATAACTGGGTTATCTGCTTGGACTTCAACATTACCAAAAATCAATCCGAATGAAAAGAAAGTTCTTGGAGTAGAAAAGTTATGGCCATGTTCTCGGACCTCATTAATGCCCTAGATGTTATTGATCTAATTTTGACGAACCAATCCTTTACTTGGTCGAACATGCAACACAAACCCACCCTCACAAAGCTTGATAGGTTCCTCATCTTCACCGAACGGGACCAGTTATTTCCCCTCTACAAGGTTAAAGCCTTCCCTAGGATCACCTCCGACCACACATCAATTCTCCTGTCCACGAGGCTACAATCTACGCCTTGAAGGTTTCAGTTTGGCTAACAAAAAAAGACTTTCTTACTAATGTACCACTCTGATGAAATGAAATACCTGCAAAGAATTCGGCTGTCCTTACTTTAACCACTAAAGGCATTGCAAAATTTGAATATAGGAATGGTGTAGTTTACAATATAGCTTTATACAAGAAGTAGCTACTGGAGGAGCTACATAAAATTGACATTCCTGAGGAACTACATGACCTAACCTAGGATTTTCTATACAAAAAGGCTGATCTCAAAAGAAAGCTATAATTACTGATAGAGGAGGAAGAGATCCTTTGGAAAACTCGAGCCAAACAACGTTGGCCAAAAGAAGGTGACGACAATACCAAGTTATTCCACGCAGTGGCTAATGGACAAAAATGTGTCAACATGATTGATGTAATAAAGGACGAAGAATGACGATTAAAAAACGAAGAGCACAAGAGATCCTACTTCTTCCAGAAATATAAGGCCTGAGTTTTGGCAGCGTAACTAAACTCTGTTGACGATATTTTTGTGTAATTTAATTATATAAGCAATCGTCAAGTTTTGGAAAAAAATGAGTTAGAATGGAGAAGTTACGCGACCTTTACTGATCACTTAAAGTGAATAGTAACTCCGATTTTTCGGAGAAGCCAATAAGTGGAGATGGCTTTTAGTGCGTATTGGACTCCGTTTATAGTGATCCAATAGTTTGTTTTCGATGCATGGTTCGATTATCTTGGACCCAATGGCATTGACGGATTTGGGTTCTGATGCATGATTTTCGAGAAAACGGGGTTTATTGGATTTATAGGTATCGGTTTGGTTTTTGGTGATTGGAGAGTGGATGGGTTTCGTCGCAAATTGGCGACCAAACCTGATGAAACAAAATTGTAGATTCGATGCCCCAGTCATGCTGAACGCACTGGCACAATCCGATCGAAAATCCAACGGAAAGATCTCCGGGAATCGCATAAAGTTCGCTGAGGGGTCGAAATTGGCAAAACAAAAAATTTGCAAAAAGCCCAATATTTTATGTATCGTTTTGCACGATTTCTAACGTCGACGTATGTACGCGCGAAATATACGCGTGTGAGGGATCGTGAAAATATGCATCTCGAGGGACTATATTGCAATTTGGCCGATGTATAAATATTAGGCATCTAGGGTTTCATGCACGAAACCCTAACCCTAGCTGGCTTAGCTCCTCAGCTGTGCCCTAGCCGTCACCAACACCTCCCTGCCCTAGCCGCGCGCGCACCCTCACCGCCGGCAAGCGTCCCCGACTTTCGAAAAACGGGCCGGCATCGTTATTCCTCGACTTTGGTTCCATTCCTCACTGTTATGAGCTACCTGGGGTCGTACACGCGTCGGACCACCTTTCCTTGGCCAAGACCCGACCTCCGGTGCCTCCCCGTCGGCCCCGGCCGTCCGTGTGTGCCGCCGGAGCCGCTTGGGCCATCCACGGCAACCCGGCGCGGCTCGGGCCGAGCTTGAGTCGCTGCGGCCGCGAGTCGCTCCGCTTCGAGGTTGGCCGTGCCGCCCTCTCTTGGCCTCCAACGACCCTCGCCGCCATCCCCGTGAGCCCTGCTGTCGCCGTGTCTTTCGTAGCCACCCGATGCGTTTGGGCCGAGAGTGGGTCCTCGTCGTCTCCGTGCACCGCCGCAACCCATCATCGACCGCGCCGCCCTCCTCGGTCTCTAGAGACGGGTCGCCGTCGCCTCGAAGTGCCCTCGGCCGCCGCCGCTCCCTAAGCCGAGCCGAGTCCGCGCCGGCTCGCCGCTCTCGCGCCGCCATCACCGCCTCCCGCCGCCAGCCGGCGTGAGCGTCGGCTCCCCTGGGTAGGTCGTACCCGGCTGCCGTCGGCGCCCCCACCGCCGGAGCCCTTTGCTCGCCGAACCCAAGCCAAGCTCCTCTATGACTGTGTGGCTAGGGCATCAATGACCACCGTCTCCGATGCCACCGGTGCGTCCACCGCCGAGCCACCGCCGTGTAAGTTACGGGGAAGCCCCAAGGATCTATCTAGATTGTATCAAACAACACCTAGAGGGGGGTGAATAGGTGTATCGGCCAAAAACCACAATTCTCGATGCTTTAAAAGTAAATGCGGAAATTAAAAAGCACACCGAGATTTACGTGGGAAAACTCCAACTCGGAGTAAAAAACCCACGGGACCAACACGCGAATAACAATCCACTAAAAGAAAAGATTACAAGGTGATTACCGACTCCACGGACTTAACCTCTCTAACTCTCTTATGGATCTCCGCGCACTCCACCGAGTTGTCCACGATCACGTCCGAATCCACGAACGCTCACGTTCCGAATCCACGAAACGCCTTTCGAATCCACGAAGTCTTCAATACGCCGAATCCACGACGCCACGCTCCGAATCCACGAAGTCTTCAATCACGCCGAATCCACGACGCCACCATGAATAGAATCATGAATATGGTGATCCTTCGTTGGAGTATCGATGAAAACCGAAGAAGAAAAACTCCAAGCGAAGCGTAGATCAAATCGACATATAGAGAAGGATTTACTATGTCGCGATTTGACCTAAAAGAGGCTATTTAGTAGAAAATAGGTTTTAGATGAATTTCTAGCCTCTAGGGTTTCTCAAACAAGTATTTTCATGAAGCACACCGAGTTAGAGAACCCTAAGAACCTATTTATAGACTTTAGAATCAATTAGATTCGGATTAGAGATTTTTTAGATTTTTACCATCTTGTACTAGGTACAAAATTGAATCAAGCACGGTTCCACAAGGACGGAAGATTATTTTTCGAAGCCTCATTACCGGTAATGGGTTGATGGCTGTACCGGTATAGCAACCATGCTTGTAAGACAGGGTTTGTGTCCCAGACACTTTGTAATCGTACCGTACACTTTCAAAATCGTACCCGTACACTTTCAAAAGCGTACCCGTGTGTTTCAGTCATTACGGTAATGGGATGGTCAGACCGTACTGTTCGGGTACACTTTGTAAATTTTCTAATTTTTGAAAATTACAAAGTTCCAATATAATTTCTAATCCGTTAAACAATGATT
The DNA here is from genome assembly GCA_025177825.1 of Aechmea fasciata. Lineage (NCBI taxonomy): Eukaryota > Viridiplantae > Streptophyta > Magnoliopsida > Poales > Bromeliaceae > Aechmea > Aechmea fasciata. The sequence goes on along the minus strand of CM045925.1, from coordinate 5,494,725 downwards.
TATGATTCTAATGCCTATAACTAAGTATGAATCACCATATTATGAATTAAAATCTTACCTATACATCGTGATTCACATCGTGAGCCAATTCCCTTTTCTTCGAAGTCTTTGATTCTTCGTCGTTCTTCGATCCGCTCCGATTCTTCAAGCCTCCGACTCAATTCACGAAATTTGCCAACACAAAATCCTTAACAATCTCCCCCTTTGGCAATTTCGTGACAAAACACAAAAATTAACTAAAATTACATCATAAAAGAAAAACGAAGTTCAATGTCATCACCAAAACATCAAACTTCTCGCATGTAGTCCAAATACAATTTGAAACACAAAAATACATCAAAACTCCTAAAACAAACTCTATGACTTAGACGCAACTAGGAGTCTTGAAGTCTTGATTTCCTGCAAAACAAATTTTCAACAAATTCTCAAAGTTAATTTTATACCTCTTCTCTCCCTTTGTTCTTTTCTCCAATTCCTTTTCAAAAATGTTATCTCTCCTTCTCCCTCAATCTCATCACGTCTCCCCCTTCGTATGTCTCCCCTTTGTGTATGCATCAAATACCAAATATCCTCTCCTTTTGTACTTATTCTCCATTCTCCCCTTTTTGTCAAAAATTGCCAAAAGAAAACACAAATAGAGAGAAAACTAACTAAACAGAGTAAGTATTTCGTAGTTTCATACCTAGATGCATAAAGAAAACATAGCCCTAGGAGTGAAAAGATAAAACATATATAATGAAGCTCAAAAAGGTAAAATCACTCCGTGTCCTCCTCATAAAAAATTTTGCCTTGTTTTCTCAAAAATCCTTCAAAATTAGATTAATTTCATAGAAATTAAAAGTTGTACTCCAAAAATTATTATAATGAAGATAAAATATTAAGTGATTTCAAAAGACATCAAAACATCAAAATTTGATATTAAAAATAATCTAATGTTTTAAAGTCATCAAGATGCAAATTGATGAAAAATAATTTTTAGAAATTTGGCAAAATTGACACCAATTTGTCGCAATTCGTTCAAAATAGAGATTTAACTAATAAGGCACCGGGGGTGGCTCTTTGAGCATCCTTTTCAAACTATCACCTTATATCACCGAAAATTCTAAAATATTCATATATATTTTTTCAACCTTTTCGGTTTTTCATATAATTATCCATGTGGTAGCTTCACACACATTAGGACGGCCAAGGGGTGGTAGCTCTTTCCTACATGTGGTGGTAGTTTTCACACTCCTTTCGGATGTAACTCTTTCCACATCTTTTATACTTAGGAGTTTCTCCTTTTTTTTTTTTTTTTTTTTTTTTTTTAACATAATTCAAACTCCCCCTAAATTAGACAATCTCACAATTGAAAATAATTTTGACGAATTTTAGTCGATTAGCAAATATCCATCAATTATATTCAACATTCACTACCAAGATGAATTAATTACTAAAAGATTAATGTTAATTTCAAAATTTTGATAAATGTATGCGAGAAGAAATCACATATTAAGTTATCGTCAAAATAATAAAAGGTGGAGTAAAATTGATAAACAATATGAATTTAATCTAATTTGAATTGACCTTCACCACCGGCTAAGTCTCCTTCAACAATCACTAATTTCTTCAATATAATGATCTTCAATCATCTCCTTTCTAAAAAAATGTCAAGCAAACTCCCAATCACCTTACCAAGATGATTTAAAAACGAATGAATTCTAAGCACCAAAAATCGTCTAATCATGTAATGCAATGAATAAAAATATGCACCAAGCACAAATCAAAGCATTACATAAAAGAAAACAAACTAAGACGAAGAGTATGGAAAGATATCACCTTTCCGAATCCAAACTTGTCGGATTGTCGGTTGTCTTGGCTTGTCGATGATTTGCCCAACTTGTTTTGACTTTTGATGTTGTCCTTGAGGCTTAGAAACCCAAACCGCACATTGTTTCGACTTAGAAATCCGGTTCGGTTGTGGGTTCGATCGATATTGACGTTGAGGTTTAGATGTCCGATTCGCTTGTGGCTTTGATTTCCGGTTCACATATGAGTCACGGTTTGCTTGATGCACTCGACTCAATTGATTTTTCTTTTGATTCCGTGGGGGAAGCCGAGTGTTAGTTAATACCAATTGTCGTTTCGAAGTTGCCGATTGAGACTTGAAATTTTTGTTCGGCAACTCTTGTTGATGTGTCCTTTGATGCCACATCTATGACACACCTTCTCTTTCGAAGAAGTTGAGACTTTAGAAGTTGATGTTTGAACCTTCTCAACATACGTTCGCTCATAACCGAGGCCAAGTTTATTCGTTTGACCCAATCCGAGCATGTTATCCAATTTCTTCGAACCCGAAGAAAACTTTTGAATGTCGGACTTTAGTTGATGAACTTGCTCGGTTAATGTTTTGTTGGATTTGTAGGATTCCTCAAATTGTTGTTCCAAAAATCCAACTTTATCCGTAGTAGATTTGATCATTAAATCCGATTCTTCTAGCTTCTTTTGGAGGACCGAATTATTATTCAAGATTGATTCCCGTTCCTCCTCAAGAGTATTATTTGTGGTTTTCAAATTCTTGTTCTCTTCTTCAAGATCGAATAAACGACGCCTCAACTTTTTATTGAGTTTCGCCATCTTCCGCGACTCAACAAGAAGTTGATTGTATGCTTCCGCTAATTTCTCGTCGTTTGATTCCTCATCGCCGGAATCCGATTCCACGTCTTCTTCCTTTGATGTTTTCAACGCAATCCCTCTACTTTGAGAAAAAGACTTGGAAGAAGATTGGTTAGTAGGAAAAGTCATATTGTAAGTTTGCAACACACCTACTAACTCTTCGGCCATTAGATAGCAATATATCTAGATCCCGCTCTGATACCAATTGTAAGTTACGGGGAAGCCCCAAGGATCTATCTAGATTGTATCAAACAACACCTAGAGGGGGGTGAATAGGTGTATCGGCCAAAAACCACAATTCTCGATGCTTTAAAAGTAAATGCGGAAATTAAAAAGCACACCGAGATTTACGTGGGAAAACTCCAACTCGGAGTAAAAAACCCACGGGACCAACACGCGAATAACAATCCACTAAAAGAAAAGATTACAAGGTGATTACCGACTCCACGGACTTAACCTCTCTAACTCTCTTATGGATCTCCGCGCACTCCACCGAGTTGTCCACGATCACGTCCGAATCCACGAACGCCCACTTTCCGAATCCACGAAACGCCTTGCTTCGAATCCACGAAGTCTTCAATACGCCGAATCCACGACGCCACGCTCCGAATCCACGAAGTCTTCAATCACGCCGAATCCACGACGCCACCATGAATAGAATCATGAATATGGTGATCCTTCGTTGGAGTATCGATGAAAACCGAAGAAGAAAAACTCCAAGCGAAGCGTAGATCAAATCGACATATAGAGAAGGATTTACTATGTCGCGATTTGACCTAAAAGAGGCTATTTAGTAGAAAATAGGTTTTAGATGAATTTCTAGCCTCTAGGGTTTCTCAAACAAGTATTTTCATGAAGCACACCGAGTTAGAGAACCCTAAGAACCTATTTATAGACTTTAGAATCAATTAGATTCGGATTAGAGATTTTTTAGATTTTTACCATCTTGTACCGGTACAAAATTGAACTGGTTACCGGTTCCACAAGGACGGAAGATTATTTTTCGAAGCCTCATTACCGGTAATGGGTTGATGGCTGTACCGGTATAGCAACCATGCTTGTACCGGTACAGGTTGCGGTACAGGTCCGGTACACTTTGTAACTGTACCCGTACACTTTCAAAACTGTACCCGTACACTTTCAAAACTGTACCCGTACGGGTTCATATGTATTACGTAATGGGATGGGTATAAATTTTCTAATTTTTGAAAATTACAAAGTTCCAATATAATTTCTAATCCGTTAAACAATGATTTATGATTCTAATGCCTATAACTAAGTATGAATCACCATATTATGAATTAAAATCTTACCTATACATCGTGATTCACATCGTGAGCCAATTCCCTTTTCTTCGAAGTCTTTGATTCTTCGTCGTTCTTCGATCCGCTCCGATTCTTCAAGACTCCGACTCAATTCACGAAATTTGCCAACACAAAATCCTTAACACGCCGGCCGTGCCATAGCTCCTCTTGACCCCAGTAAGCTTTATTACGCTGTTTGCACACTATTTCTTGTTTGGATCGCTATTTCGGTGACCTAGGGCTGTTCCAATGCCTCCGGAGGTGAGCACGGTGATCGTTGGTCAGTATTGATCACAGTGCGGTCAACGAGACCCAGTTTGGGGAATTATAAGCATTTTAGATTTAGCGCGCAGGGTTTGCTGAACTTCTGGTATCTCCTACGCCTCCCACAGTGGACGGCTGTGCTCCGAATTGTGAGTATGGCCTTCGGCACATTGAGACCTATCAATACATGTCTCAGTCGACCTCGAAAGCCCTCAGTTTGCAGTATCAAGCAGAAACACCCAATAAATCACATAAAATAATATAATTTTTTATATTGGTATGGACTTTTATGCAATTGTGCACTTCATGGCTGCTGTGTATAGTACGTGTGGGCTGCGAGTGACCTCTAGACTAATTGTCCAAGGTCTGATGCCTTTTGCGGAAATCGAATATCGATTTCAATGTGTTTTCCGGCGAAATTAATTCGCCGACGGAACACGTTTTCGATTTGTATTTCTTCTGACGGTGCATCATTGTGATTTACATTGTCACTGAGCCTTATTGTCTGGTTATTCGTGTCGTTTCGAGGGTTCGAAAATGACGGGTGAGCGATAGTGGGTTCCGGTGTCGAAATTGACACTTCAAGGAACCTAGATCGAAACGGTTATCCGATGATAATCGTTTCGATGTGTGGATACGTGTTTGCTGCTAGGACACAAATTATGGTGTTAAGTAGAAGCGGGTGTCTCGTGGCACGAGTCGGTGAGTTTCGGGATAGTTCATGGTTCTCGGCGGAGTCCCGATAGGATTTTGGGACTTTCGGTGAGTTACGGTAATCGATTTTGAAAAATTGATCCCCGTGGGATCGTTTGTGGGGTTGTGGATTTAGCGTTTATTATATGTCTGTTGACACTAACCCGGTGGACCCTTCTTAGGTCCGGTTGACGTTCTTCCGCAGTAGGGAGACAAGCGCGACATTCGCACATGTGGTACTTCGATCCGAAGTCGGTATAGTGATGCACGCTTGGTGACGTTCACTCCACCCTCTCTTTATTACCTTTCTTATCATGTTATGAGCCTAGCACCCTTTGGCTTTGTACTTGTAAGGTGTCGAACTTCTGAATTTATGAAGTTACGGTGGGATGTAGTATACCGAGATTTGATATAAAAATTAAGTGTAAATAAAAATAGTGTGAGATCCTATTTTTATTGGACTTAAGGGTGTAAGGTATGGTGGAAATGACCCGTCTTTGAAATCGAGCGAACGAAGATTTAGAATTTTCTGTGAGAAACGGGGCAGATAAATTAAAAGAAAATACACAGTGTCAGAAAATTATGAAAAATGGAGGGTATGTTAGGATTATTTTCATGAGGCTAGATTTAAAGTTTTATGCCATTCTGACACCCGGAAGATGAGAAATAAAATTCGAATGCTATCTGCTAAAGCTTGTAGTTCGGTAGAGCTTTATTGACCAAACGGGGTCGAAACTGAAAGATTAAAATTTCTTTCGTTAAGTTAATTAAAACCGAGCATGATTGTCAAATTTGAGCTCAAACGGATATTCAGAAGGGCCTGCGAAAGGTATCTGATCTGTGCTGCAAAACTGAATGTGAATAGTGTAAAGTTGAGGGGTTATCTTGTAAAAAGGGATTTATTCCATTTTCTTCTTCCTCCTGCCTCTTCAATCGAGCACCACACACACAGACAACACACACACACGTATGGAGAGAGAAGAGAAAACCCTCCTTTCACTCTCTAAATATCTCTCTCATCTCTCTATATCTCTCTCTCAAATTTGCGGTGTTGGCGGAGAGCGAGCTTGCGAACGCATTAGAGGCGTCGATTCGAGCTTTCGAGCGGCCGTTGGAGCGAGGTGCTTTTATCGCGGCGTTCACGTTTTGGTAAGCTTTTAGGATTTTGTTTAAATCCTTCATGAATGATGTTCTAGTAGTATCTAGAGTGTTCTAAATGTGTTCTCTTCATTTAATTTGGATTATTTGGAGGTTAATTGCGTGTTAGGGCCCCGAATGGAGTTTTGTAAAATATAAGGGTTTGATCTAATTTGACCCTTCGTAAACCTAATTGCTAGGTAAACGAACGCGTTGGCGAAGTCGGTTCAGCGATTCGTCTAGCCGTTGTGAAGATATTAAAAAAACAGAGTTTAGGCTTTGTTTCCGCCGGGAGAGTCGAGGCGACGTCCAAAAATCACGAAATTGGATCCCGAGCACCGTGGCACAAAAAACGAAGACTTTTTTCCCCGAGACTGCGAAGCGATGTGCGGTTGGTGAGCAATTCCAAGTTCGGGCCGAATCGAGCACCGGGTGCCGCGAGAGGCCGATTGCAAGTGTCGACGAGCAATCGGAACGCGATAACAGGTGGGTTGTGCTTACCGAAGCGACTAGGTCGCCTGCATGTCGAAGAAAAATATGCTCTCTTGTTGACGCATATATGTATGTATAGTGGTAGTTGATTGCATAGGTGAATGCTTAGAGTGATTGCATGAGATTCTATATAATAGCTACCTTGGAGGAATGTATATGCATGTTAACATGATTAAAATAGGTGCATGATAGTATCATGAATGTGTTAAATCATGTGAATAGAATGTGCATGGCAAAGTATCATGTTAGAGCATATAAATATTATGTATACTAGTTGATAGTGCACGTTGAAGCACTAGAAGTGCATGCTAGCTGATAATGGTTAGTTCATATGTTGAAATACATGCTAGATGATACTGTATATAGACATGTTAACATTATGTAAATGCATGCTAGTTAGTAATTGCATACTAATGCATCAGAACTGTATGCTAGATCATAAACATGCATATTGACATTATAGGCATGTGGCATTTAAAACCTAGTGTTGTGAACCTAGGATAGATCGAGTGACATTAACCTAGTGTTGTGAAACTAGGATAGATCGAGTGGCATTAACCTAGTGTCGTGAACATAGGTTGAACAAGTGAACCTAGAATCAAGATCTAGATAGATTGATAAAGAACCCAGTGTTATTAAACATAGGTCGAATATGAACCTAGTGTTGTGAACCTAGAATGGATAAGAATGACAAAGAACCTAGTGTTATAGAATATAGGTTGATAGTGAACCTAGAGTCAGTTAGATCTAGGTGAGTGGCATGTGGAATACAAGTGTAGTATTAACACTATGCTATGAACATAGGGATAGAGGATTTTTCGTGTTGTTAAGAGTGGTATTTGATATTGGTGTAAAGAAACACTTTGATGTAATGAACTTAGGGATAGGTAAATTTTCCCTAGAAGTAACATGATACATGAGGACTTAGTGTAGTTGGCACACTATGATGTTGAACATAGGGATAGTAGGATTCTATGATGATGACAACCCTAGATGGTAGGGTATCCTCAAATAATGAGGATTGGATCGTGCTCACGTAGCCTGTTTTATACTTGTGGTGGTCGCTCCATACAAGTCGTGCACTCCAGAGTATTTGGCACACGCTACGGTAGTAGCTATCTGTCCGGCCAATAGCTAGCTATCCACAGGCGGTCTCGGGTGAGTTGAGCAGTTTAGACTCCTCGCTGACGAGATTTGAATGTGAGATTGAGGGCGAACCCTCAGGTTAGCCCAGAGATTGGGTGACAAGTGTATGAGCTATAGAGTGGATTTGGTATCCCAGTTGAGTGGATTTAAGGCCGAGGTGCAAGTGAGACGTCCTTCGCCTCGAGCCTGGCTTTACGCGGTACTCACGCGGGTGATTGACTCATGATCGAGTCGGGTGGATAGTTTAATAAAGGTAGGGAAACCTTATGATCATAATTATAATTGACATGAATCTAAGATAGAGAAAAACTTAGAAATCAATTGGATGAGCTATGGATAGCAGGATTGAAAGTAGTATCGATTGAACTACTAGATTGTGCATTAATTGTATGGTTGCATGAATATATGATTGCATAGTTTGCATATAGTTGGCATTGTTACATTTAGCATTTCATTGTTAAGTTTATGAGGCAAAGCATGTTATTGTTAGTTGCATAATTTAGATATTATATCTATATGTTTATTGAACTAACCTGCTGTTGCCTCATTCGGACCTATTGGTCTAGCTTTTCCCTTGGGTGGCCGTACCCACTGGGAACTATGAAGTTGGTTCTCACCCCCTGTTGTTTTGGGGTGTTTTTCAGGTACACACGTAAGCGGCGCGCGACGGCGGCGAGGCGAGGGCGTAGCTCCATAGATAGCGCCCTACCCCAGAGACCAGAGATAGCGGTACCTCGAAGTCGGCTTAGCTAGGGGTTGCAGAAAAGAAAGAAAGCAATTGTAATAAATATGTAATATTAATGATGATTGTATTTGGAAGAAAATGTAAATGTATAATGCGGGTTGAATGTACGTAATAATTTAGGTGTTTATGTTTTCGATACTTCCTTATGCAATCTATGGTTGAATTCAGTTCCTGGTTGGAACATCGTGAATTGTATTGATTGCGATGCTTAGGACGTACAGGGGAGATTCTGTCCGTTCGACGGCCTGTCGGCGTGCCCGAACCCGACCAAATAGGCGGGGCTCGGGGCGTGACATTACTGCTCTACTTGGTTACTTTTCGTATTTATCATCATGATTTAGAAGTAGAGTGGATTATCTGTGGTGACCTATTCGGTCGGTTCTGTGACTCCTGTTGTTTGATGACCTATGAGATCGGTAGACCCTGAGGGGTAGGATTGTTGGCTAGTCACTGACGGCTAGTTCTGGATTATATCGATGCATGATGTGACATTCTTGTGACCTATTGGTCAGTTCTTCTGCATATATGTTAGTTGGTATTGAGTAGTAATACTTGCATACCTTTGGAAGGATGTTGAGTTGTTCCATCCTAGTTGACCTGAGTGGTTGGTACTTGTTTTTCTTACGTTTGATCACCTATTTGGTCGGTGTGGCCTCAAGGGGCGGTGATTGCCGGCTAGTTGCCGACGGTTGGCTATTGAGCATATCAGCATCGATTGCCACATACTCGTTCGCATTATATGTACACCAGCGGTTTGGCCACCGCAAGAGGGTGTTCTTTTCCAAAAAAGTTGTTGGATGTGTCAGCCCGTGAGCCCAACGGTCAGAATTAGGTTATATGCAGCCCATGAGCCCAGCGGTCAGAACTTGGTTATTTACGGATAGAGTGGCAGTGGCATAGGCTTGAGGTCTGCAAACCGTCATGCCAGGTTTCTGATTGGGTTTTTTTTTTTGGGACTGATCGTCCAGTTGATGAATACTTATACTTTGTTTTGCATGATAGTAGCGGTTAGTCATATTCTTATATATTGTTGTTTTCCTATGCATCATTGCTACTGTTGTTATGATATCCATGTATGCATTCTGTTCCATTTTATAGTAGCAGTAGTTACATGTTTTATTATTGTTCCTTTTCCTTTGGGCATTATATCTACTGTAGTTGTGATATCTACCTATGTAACACACCGAACTTTAGCAAATTGCATGGTTCGAGTGTTTGATAGGAGTTCTGAGCTTTCACCCATACTCTTGAGGGTCACTGACTGTGTTTCGACCCATTATCCGCATCCGAGGAGCGAGGAATGGAACTTAGCATTAAAACCTCCAAACTGTAGGTTTTGGGGTGTTGAGTACCGGTAACAAGGCAGGAGAGTACCGGAACGGTGCCACATAACCAAGAGAGGCTGCTCTCGGGTTTGAGCTCTGCGAGGCAGAGTACCGATACGACATCTCAAGGGTACCGGTACACTGCAAGTTTTTCTGCTAGGCAGAGGCTCGGGTTGGCTGTCTGGCTGACTTGGTACCGTACTCTTGCCCGATGGTACCGATATGCAGTGCAGATGTAGTCTGCTTGTTGTTGGAGGGTTTTATTGAGATTGTTACATCTCTATATAACCCCCCCACAGCCCTCAGATGGCTTCTTTGAGCCCTAATTCATGGAGAGCAGTCGGTAAGGGCCCCTTCCTTGGTTTTCTCTCTTTTCTTGAGGGTTTTGCTTGTTTTGATCTCTCTTTTCCTCTCCTCTTTGCTTCTTGTTGGGTTTTCTCCATGGAAGAAGCTTTGGAGCTTTGGTTGGAACTTCTTTGGAGGAGGAACTTCAACTCTAGCACCTTCCTAGCTAGATTTGGGACATCAAGAGAGGTTAGTAAGCTTGATCTTCCCCTTAGATTTTTTTTTGAAGGATTTTTGTATAGAAACCTAGAAATGAGAAATCTAGGGTTTATTTGGAAATTTTTAATTTGTAGCTTTTAGAACTCAATTGATTGGTTTAGAACCTTCCTTTAGGTTGGTTTAGAAGGACTCTAGCTTCACCCTATGTTATTTTCTTATAAAATAAAAATTCTTGCATATTCATGCTAGATAGAGCATATGAGAATTTTAGAATACTTAAGATACATGTGTTATGTTCCATGAAAATTACCTCTATGTAGTAGAGAGAGATATGTGCATTGTTAACATGCATGGGAATAGCATTCTATTATATGGTTTGGAATCATGTTTCTTGCAATGAAAGTGACTAGAAAAATATACTCTTGGACTTAGAATTCATGTTTGACATAGTGGACAAAAGTGCCATAAAGAGACACTCAACCAAGTAAACGGTTAAACTGCAACATGATGACATAGTGATAGGCCATGGGATCACTAGCTTATATACCATATTTTAGACATGATGACATAGTGATAGGTCATTGGGACACTAGCTCTTATACCATGTTTTAGATATGACAACATTACACTTAAGACGAATATTTACGTTTACTTGCCATTGTGCTCATTCGCACATGCTTGTGAGGGTTGCTCCCCACAAGCCGGCACACTTGAGATAGCCATCGCGACATAAACTCGCCCGTGCGGGATTGGGCGCCAAAATGGGATGCCGCGGGGAGGCTCATTCCTTAGATGGAAATGTTTATTACCACGGGGCCATAGGCACGGCGCCAGCCGGACTACCCTTGTGTAGATCCTATATGATTAGAACAATATTGAATTAAGGGGCAATTGCTTATATACCCCTGAAAAGTTCCCGACTTTTCGATTTACCCCTCTTAGAAGGATAATATTGAAAATACCCCTCCTACGTTCCAACCTATTTCTAATATACCCTTAGAGTTAAAATCTGTTAAGTAACTCTGTTATCTCTGTAAAATTACTATTTTGCCCTTTTCAAATATACCCTTCTACCATCACTATCTTTCTTATTTGCCCTTAAAGTCAGGGGCACAAAAGGTATTTCGACTTTTGGTCTTTTCCAATATACCCCTCTACCGTCACCAACCTTTCTTATTTGCCCTTAAGTTAAGGGCAAAACTGGTATTTTAATTTTTTTAAACTGTGGTAGATATTTAACTCATATTTAATCCAGATTAACTTAACGGGAGATAAGCTGGGGGTATTTTGCAATAACGGTGGAACGTATGAGGGCATTTTAGAAAGAAAAAAAGTAGGGGTAGATCGGATATTTTCAGAGACATGAGGGGTATATAGGCAATTATCCCTTGAATTAAAATGCAAAGTGGACATTAGACCAATTAGTAAACAATGACATTTTACTAGTTGTACTTGTAGGCATCGTGTTGATTATACTTATGCATATTAAGTAGAGGCATAACAGTTTTACAAGCTTTATTCATGTTAGAATATCATCTATACTTGTGGAAATCCATGTTAAGTAGAGGCATAGCAGTTTTACAAGCTTTATTCATGTTTAATATACATGTTGTTCATTCTATTTAGATGTTAGAATATACTACTTATGCTTCTTCGTCTAGTGGTGTATTTCGCTGAGGTCAACGGTTTGCTCAATGGGAATTATTGTTTAATAGTTCTCACACCCGCTGTTTATTGTTTTGTTACAAAGCTATTCACCCAGGGAGAGGCTCGGGATCGCTACTAGCTAGATAGCGAGGAGTATTGGTTACTAGGTGGTTCACCTCTTTATTTCTGTACTATTGTAAAGAGCGAGAGTTTTGTACCCATGTATAGAGACCACCATTTTTGTATGTTTAGCACTTGTATTTGGGTTTGGTTGATGTATTACTTTATATTTATGTTAGTGATTTAGTTTTCTTATATTTCCACTTGTCACTAGAACTTAAATATTGTATGCTCTGATATCTCTAGATGTTATTCATTGTTGTTTATTTATCGCTTTGTTATAGACGTCTTATATGTTGTACGCATATTGCGGGTCCTGGAAACGCAGGGCGGGCTTCCGCTAGGTCCCGAGGCGTGACAACCTATGACTTTGATGATCTCTTTACGTCGGTGAATACTCCTCTGTCACGCCCGAGACCAGCGGAAGCCCGCCCAAGACGTGTCCAGACCCGCCATATATCTAAAACATATAATGCGTCTACAACAAAGTGATAAATAAAGCAACAATAAACGAAGATCTAGAGATATCAGAGCATAGTACAACATCTAAATTTAAGTAAAAGTGCTATCAACCACTAAAAGTAAAACACAAGGTAATACAGCAGAAGCCCAAATACAAGTGCTAAAAGTAACACACAGGTGGTCTCTATACATGGTACCAAAACTCTCTCTCTTACAGAAACAAACAAGAGAGGAAAACCACCTAAGTTAAAAAGCAAAAGAATGCTCCCCGCTATTTATCTATGCGACCCCCTCGCCGCGATCCCGTGCCTCCACCGGTGCTGAAGGCCTTGAAAAGAAACCATAAACAGAAGGCGTGAGAACTATTAGATAATAGTTCACAGTGGGCAATTATTGACTTCGGTTAAGTGCTCCACTAGGCCCAGAATTAAGCAAGTACGTAAATGCGAGTATAAGCGATATGAATAACAAGTATATAAATATGAATGCTTACTACAACATGATGTCTCTGCTTAGTATGAATTTGCATAAGTAAGAATGCTATTCTACTTTGAATAAGCACGAATATACAACCAACCTGATGTCTACAATGTAATAGTAAAATGTCATTATTTTCTATTCTAGTCAATATCCACTTGGCATAATATTAAAGTTCCAATCTTGTAAGACCCTTTGTAGGGCATGCGTGAAGACCCACCCATAGGCTGTCTGTCTTGCGCCGTGCCTAATGGCCCCGTGGTAGTCAACATCCCCACTCTAGAAATGAGCCTTGCCCACGGCAATCCACTTCGGCGCCCAATCCCGCACGGACGAGCATGTGTCGCGATGGCTATCTCCGGAGTGCCGGCTTGTGGGGAGCGACCCTCACAAGTACGTGCGAATGAGCACAATGGCAAGCAAGAATATAAATTCGTCTCAAGTCTCAAGTCATCATATCTAAAATATGAAATATAGTATATATCTCGATGACCTATCCCTATGTCATCATGTCTAAAACATGAAATATAGCATATATCTCGATGGCCTATCACTATGTCACTATGTTGCGGTTCACAATTCTTGAGTCAAGTGCCCCTTTATGGCGCTTTAGTCCTTTATATCCAAGCATGAGTTTAATGTTCATGAATACATATTTCAAGTCATTTTCATCGTATGAGACATGTTTCCAACTTGCAAGATAGAATACTTTTCACATGCATGCAGAATACATATATAGCTCTACTATATAGAGATGAATTTTCATGATACATAACACATGTATTTTAAGTATTCTAAAATTCATAAAAATTCTATCTAGCATGAATATGCATGCATTTTAATGAAATAATAACTTTAACCACTTAGGAGACGATTTCTCCTAATTCTATGAAGTCAAACCCACCGTGACTCCTTGCACTCTTCGTAAGCGCCGACGAAGGTGCCCTCAAGCCTCCTAGCTCCCTAAGAAAGGTTCTAAGAGGGTTAAACACTTCGAGCGAATACGTGATGTGTTCATCCAAAAATGCACCCAAAATAGAATAAAAACTCACCTTAGGTGTAGAAGAACTCTCTCTAGTCTCAAATGGAAGCTAGAACCCTTCAAGCCTACCCTAAAGTGAAGTTCTACACCAATCAAACGAGTCTCAAAAGCCTCAAAACAAAAATTTCCAAAATAAACCCTAAATCCCAATTCTAGGGTTTCATCTAACATAATCTATCAAAACTTGGATTAAAAGGAGAAAACATGCTACTAACCTCTTTAGAAGCTTCAAATCAAGCCTAGAATCCTCTAGGGTTGAAGATCTTCCCTCAAACAAGCTCCTTTCCAAGCTCCAAGCCTTCAATCATGGAGGAAATCCAACAAAAGGCAAGGAGGAGAAGAAATGAGAGATCAAAACTAGCTAAAATCCATCAAAAATGGAGAAGAAATCAAAGGGGGAGAGTCTTACCTTGATCTCCACTAGTTAGGGCTCAAAAGAGCACTCTATGGGGCTGGGGTGATATATAAAGAGGTTGCAATAATTACAAATACACCCTTCAACTACGGCAGCCCGTGATGTGCGTATGCGGTACAAGGAAAAATGTCTGGTACAACTCTGGCTTGACAAACCCAAGCCTCGGGTTTGCATAAAACTTCCATCTGTATCGGTACAAATCGATGGTTGTACCGTACGACCATCAACTGTCTTAGGTACAACCATCAATTTGTCTGGGTACACGGACTAAACTGTGGCAACCCGAAACGATTCAAAATCCAACTTTTTGGTTTTTGACGCTAAGTTTTAAACCTCCATTCTCGGGGTTCGAGCCATAGGTCGGAACACTGTCTACGACCCTCCAGAAAATGTGGAAAAGCTCGGAACACAAATCAAACACTCGAACCTCGCAATTTACAAAGGTCTAGTGTGTTACATCCTCGCCTTCGTCGGCTTGCGATATCCACTGGGAAGGGAGACATGTGTACATGTCACGCCCCGGGACCAATGAGCCTTGACACGTGCCCGACCGCCGTACGTCTAAAACATATAAGGCGTCTAAAGAAAACGATAAATAAAACAACAAGAGAAGAGTATCTAGAAGTATCAGAGCGAATAAGACAACTAGATTCTATAATAGGAACAAGTAAG
Source organism: Aechmea fasciata (assembly GCA_025177825.1). Classification (NCBI taxonomy): domain Eukaryota; kingdom Viridiplantae; phylum Streptophyta; class Magnoliopsida; order Poales; family Bromeliaceae; genus Aechmea; species Aechmea fasciata. Next base: position 5,479,625 of record CM045925.1, on the reverse strand, counting down.
AAGCTAACATCCACTATGAAACTATAAAGTAAATACAACAAGAAAGTCCCAAAACACGAGCTATAAAAGTAGTACATAGGTGGTCTCTATACATGGATACACAAAATCTCTCTCTCTCTCAAAACCAACAAGAGAGAAAACCACCTAAGAATGTAAGCGTAGCTAGCTAGCTATGCGCGATCCCTTGCCGCGATCCCGTGCCTCCGCCGATGCCAAAGGCTCTGAAACATATAAGAATGTGATGCCCCAACTTCCCAGGGGGTCACCCATCCTAGGACTACTCCCGTCCTAGCACGCTTAATTCTCTTAACCTCTTGGGTCTTGCCACCACCCAAAATGCTTAAGCCGGGTTAAGAGTTTAGCCCTATTATATCTTATATATAGGACTAACTGGGGTCTCACAAAGAAACAGAGGGCGTGAGAACTATTAAATAATAGTTCTCAGTGGGCAATTACTGACTTAAGTTGCATGCGCCACTAGGCCCCAAAACTAAACAGGTAAGTAAAACGATATAAATGACAAGTAAAGTAAACATGTAAGCTGCTAAACATGATATCTTTACTTAGCATAAATGTGCATAAGTAAGAACACTATTCTAAACATGAATTGAAAATATGACCAACTAAACCAATGTCCACAATATAATAGTAAAGTGTCATGGTTTACTATTTTAGTCAATGTCCAATGTCAATTAAACTACCTAAGTTTAAATGCGATAAGACACTTGAAAAGTGTTTGGCTGAAGACCACCCGAAGGCTGTCTAGCGGTCAGAGCCTAATGTCCCTGTGGTAGTCACCATCCCCACCCTAGGAATGAGTCTATCCCACGGCAATCCACTTCGGCGCCTAATCCCGGACGGCGAATATGTATCGCGTTGGCCAACTCCGGAGTGCCGGCTTGTAGGGAGCGACCCCTCACAAGCATGTGCGAATGAGCACAATGGCAAATAATCATAAGATCCGTCTCAAGTACCAAGTCGTCATGTCTAAAATATGGAAAGTATAGCAACTAAGTCCAAGGCCTATCTCTATGTCATCATGTCTCTAACATGGAATACAATAGATATCCAATAGCCTATGTCAATGTCTCTATGTTGCAGTTTCACAATTTTCTAAGTTAAGTGCCCCTTGATGACACTTAATCTTTCTAAGTTCCAACATGAGTTTAAAGTTTGCAAATATATAAATACAGTTACATTACACATAAGAGACATATTTTCAAGTTGCTAACATGAACACTCCTCATGCATGCAAAAATACCCAAAATGCTCTACTACATATAGTAAAATATTCATGATACATAAGACATGCATTTTAAGTGTTCTAAAATTCATAATAATTCTATCTAGCATGAATATGCATGCAAAATGAATAAACCAAACCAAATAACCACATAGGAGACATTTTCTCCTATTCTCATGAAGCCAAACCCACTGAATGTTCCGCTCGGTCTTCCGAATCGCTAACGAAGCTTATATTCTTCCTTCTAGCACCCTACAAGGTATGCTAGAGGTGTTAAAACATCAAAAAGATGAACCATTAGTTCAATCTTTAAACACCTCAAGAAAATGGAGGAAAACTCACCTAGTAAAGAAATCCCCTATGATATCCCAAAAAGAAGCTAGGATTCTCTCAAACCAACCTAAAGGAAGGTTCTAAACCAATTAGACAAGCTTTAAAAGCCTCTAATCAAAAAGCCCCAAAAGAAATCCTAATTTCCAAAATCTAGGATTTCATCTAGAAAAAGCTCCAAAACCCAAATCTAGAAGGAAGGATTTGTTGCTTACGTTCTAAAAGCTCCAAAACAAGAATTAAACCCCACTAGAAGTGATGATCTTCCTCTCAACAAGCTCCAAGCTCCTCTAATGGTGGAAAGTCTCTACCAAGCAAAAAGGAGCAAAAAGAGGGGTTTTAATCCCAAAAACCCAAGCAAAATCAAGGAAATGGAAAGGGGAGGTGTGGAGAGCTCTCTCACCTTTTTCCTTGCTGTTCCAAACTCAGAGGGATGCCCTAGGGGCGTGGGGTAGCTTACAGAAAGGCTACAATTGCAGAAAAACTCCTGCGATTCAAAGCGCACGAAATGCTGTCAAAGTGTACCGGTACACGGGCAAGTGTACTGGTACAAATCCTGCGAAAACAGCAAACCAGAGCCTCGGGTTTTCGGATTTCGACCGAGTATACCGGTACAAATTCCAAAGTGTAGCGGTACAACCATCATGCCTGTACCGATACAACCATCACAAGTGTACCGGTACAAAGCCCTGAAAACCCAATCCAAGAGCTAACCAAACATCCGACTTTTCGGATTTTGGTGCTAAGTTGAAAACCATCGTTTTCGGGGTTCAAACCATAGGTCGGAACACTGTCAACGACCTTCCAGAAAATGTGAAAAGGCTCCGAACTCAAGTCAAATACTCTAACTCCGCAATTTGCGCAAGTCCAGCATGTAACAGTACATGTTCTCACCCCCACCCCTCTTTCAGGTGATGTCGCTGGTCCGAGTCGGGATGGTTCATGAGGTATGTGGTTAGTGGTCGTAGTGTAACGACCCAGCCCACTAGCAACAATAACTCGTTGGGCCCAACTACTGGCCCAAAATGCTTAAGCCTAGTTATTATTACTAGTGTCTAAGTCTCTTTATATACCCAATCACATCTTCATTCATATCCGATGTGGGATTTTTTGGGTGTGACAGACTCCCCCCGTTAAGGCCCTGACGTCATTGTCAATCCAATCACACACACAGCCCAAGCCCAAGATTACCAGGCGATGTGGGACTCATCTCGCTAGTTTTGTCATCCAGACCCTGACATAGCTAGTCACCTCGTCATTCAGACTCCGACATAGCATATCACCTTGTCTTTCAGACCCTGACTCAGCTGAGACTCGTCACACATTTCCAGCTGGTGATTGGCTCCGATACCAAAAGTAACGACCCAGCCCACTAGCAACAATAACTCGTTGGGCCCAACCACTAGCCCAAAATGCTTAAGTCAGGCCAGTTATTATTACTAGTGTCTAAGTCTCTTTATATTCCCAATCACATCCCTATTCATATCCGATGAGGGATTATTGGGGTGTGACACGTAGAGTATTCCGGCCCGATGAATCATGGTTTAATTTCTAATCTATTTTCTCCCGCTTAGACATTATGGTTCAGTTGGCTTTCATTTAATTGGATAAATGAGGTTTTGTTAATGTAATAAAGAATTGATGATTTTCATGAAATGAAAATAGTATTCTACCCCTCGTGGTAGCATTTTAAAGGAAAAGGTTTTTGTGTGGAAAACAGTTTTAAAAAGATTTTCATGGTTTTCATGATTCCTAGTATTTCAAAATAAGTTTTCGAGTGGGAAACATTTTAAACTAATAGATGTGGAATTATGGTTATCTGTGATGGAATGTGTATGTGATGTGGTTATTGTATGAATGTACAGTGTGGTTGTATCTTGTACTTGTGCGATACCGTGCAAATACAGGGGAGACTCTGTCCGTGTGAACAGTAAACTCCCTATATTTGTGGCAGATCTGACGTCCTATGGGATCAATGTTAAAAAAAAAAAAAATTTGGGCACTTCCGCATAGGATTTTAAATCCAAAGGGAGCCGGGCGTGATAAGAAATTTAAGGAATTGTTTGGAATGCAAGATGCTAGATCAAAATCCCATAGAGACTGGACTGGGCTTTATCAAACCAACAGCCTGCTAACCCCCGACCTGCTTGGGGCCATGTTCTCTATCGAGGAGGCCAAGATTGCAACCTTTCAACTAAAAGGTGATAAAGCACCTGGTTAGACGGTTTCTCACTTATCTTCTTTCAAACTTTATGGAAAACTATCAAAGAGGACCTTTTCAAAATCTTTACCAACCTTTAGGAGGACCAACACTTTATTGGCCCGACCGATTATTCATTTGTCCGCTTAATCCCTAAAAAAGAAGAAGCTTGTAGGGCCAAAGACTTTCGACCAATCAGTCTCATTAATAGATTTAAAAAAATTATCTCCAAAACTCTTGTCAACAGAATTTCTTAGGTATTGCTATCCCTTATTGCGCCCACGCAGTCAGCTTTTCTGAAGGACCGCCTAATGTCAGACTTGCTCGTCACAGCATGTGAACTTATCGTATGGTGTTCTAAAATTGGAGCGAAATGTGTAAGTATAAAGATAAACTTTGAAAAAGCTTTCGATATCGTTAGTTGGTCTTTTCTAAAGAGCATATTGTCGTGGCTAGGATTCAGTAATAAATGATGGAACTGGGTTGAACAGTGTATTAGTAATACCAAAGTGGCCATTCTAGAAAATGCGTCATAGACCAAGTGGATGGAAACAAGAAAAGGCCTCAATCAAGGTGACCCCCTCCCCCCTGTCTCTTCTTGCTTGTGGCTGATTGTCTTTCAAGGTTGTCTGAAACTGCTAGGAGAAACAACTTTCTTTGTGGAATTGGCCTATTTGAAGATTGCAATATGTTCTTATTCAATATGCCGATGACACAATCTTTTTTGTAAGCTCAGGAAAAGCATCTTGTGAAACATTTGCTTCATTTGGAAGATCTTTGAATGGGCCTCAAGACTTTGGATCAACAAAGACAAGTCCGAAATGTACTATTTAGGAAAACCCTCACAAAAGTGACCCAACTATCTAATATTCTAGGTCGCAAAGTAGAAAATCTTCCAATCCACTACTTCGAACATGCTTTTAAAGAAGGAGGGCTAGGTCAACATCATTAACCGTATTGACAATAGAATCAAAGGGTGGAAAGCGAAGCTTCTTTCCTAAGGGAAAGACTTATCCTAGTAAACTCAGTTCTCACTAATCTGTCGCTACATTTCTTCTCAATCTTCAAAGCCCCATAGTGGGTACTTAAACATATAGAAGCTTTAAAAAGAGTCACCTTTTGAAAAGTCTGCTCCAAAATCAATGTGAGTATGTCTGGTGAGCTAAAAAACTGTATTGAAAAGCAAGAAAGGAGGGCTAGGGATCATGGATTTATAATCAATGAATTTGGTGCTACTATCCAAATGGTGGTGGCGACTCTTCACCAAACCAAACCTACACTGGGACAAGCTGGTAAGTGTTAAGTATTTTGTGTTGGCAAGTTTCGTGAATTAAGTCGGATGGTGGCGACTCTTCACCAAACCAAACCTACACTGGGACAAGCTGGTAAGTGTTAATTATTTTGTGTTGGCAAGTTTCGTGAATTGAGTCGGAGTCTTGAAGGATCGGTTCATATTATCGAAGATCAAAAAGTCCAAGACTTCGAAGAGGTTTGAAGAGATCGAAAATATATCACGCTTTGAATCACGATGCCTAGATAAGTTTTTGATTCATGTTATGGTGATTCATATTTAGTTATATACATTAGAATCATAGAAATCAAAGTTTAGTGGATTAGAAAGTGGATTGAAGCTTTAGAAATTCGAGATTGTGAAATTCTGAAAAACTGCCAGCTGTTAACCGGTGAAGTTTAGAAAAAGTACCGGTACTGATTTAGTACCGGTGACAAAGTGGTTTAGTAACCGGTTAACACTAACAGAAAGAATTTCATCTTCCGTCTTGTGTTAACCGGTGACTAATTGATTTAGTATCGGTATTCTGTAGAAAATTCTGAAAACTTTCTAATCCGACTCTAATTGATTCTAAAGTCTATAAATAAGACATTGGGGGTCTCTAACATGGTTATGAACATAAAGCATCACGAAAATACATGTTTGAGAAACCCTAGAGGTTCGAATTTCATCTAAAATCTATTTTCTTCATAATAGACTCTTTTAGGTCAAATCGAGATGTTGAAAATTGATATCTATATGTCGATTTGATCTACTCTTCGCTTGGAATTCTCTTCTCTGATTTTTATCGATACTCTAAGCGAAGGATCACCATACTCATGATACTCTTCATGAACGGCGTCGTGGATTCGGCGTGATCAAGGTTCGAGAATTCGGATCGAAGGCTTCGTGGATTCGAAGTGGTGGTGCTTCGTGGATTCGAAGTGGTGGTGTTTCGTGGATTCGGAACGTGGCGTTCATGGATTCGAACGTGAGCGCGTGGACAACCTGAAGGATGGCGAAAGATTCATAGAAAGTTAAGAGAGGTTAAGTCCGTGGAGTCGGTAATCACCTTGTAATCTTTCACTAAAACAGAATTAGGTTATAGCGACACATATTTGGGACACTTTTGAGTAAGTGTCCCATTTATGCTAAAACTTAAAAAAACATCTACTAATGCCTAAATATAAAGCCCAATCCAATAAAAAATAAAAGATTACTCTACTCAACCCACCACACCCAGTCCATTTGACCCGATTACAAATAGAAAAGAAAAAAAAAAAGAAAAATCAATTAACATCTTCTCTTCTCTCTTCACTCAATCCATTGAAATTCTAGACGAAGAGCGTTTCCTATCGTCCTCCTCCGCCACGGCAGCCAACGAGATAGAGTTTCGGCGGTTGCTAAATGCTTAAATAAGTGTTGGTAAATTAGCAGCACTCTTTTATGTTATAGCGACACTTTTAACTGTCACTATATAACTAGCGACCTCACATATAGCAACACTTTATAAAAGTGTTTGGTAATTTTAGCTAGCAAAGACTTTTTGACATGTACCTACATTTAAAAGTGTCGCTATAGATCGTTTTTGTTGTAGTGTTTTCTCTTAGTGAATTATTTTTTCGCGTGTTGGTCCCGTGGATTTTGTACTCCAAGTTGTAGTTTTTCCACGTAAATCTCAGTGTGCTTTTTATTTTTCGCATTTATTTTTATTGCATTGAGATTTGTGGTTTTTGACCTTTACACCTATTCACCCCCCTCTAGGTGTATGATACAATCTAGATAGATCCTAGGGCACCCCAAAACTTACAGTAGGAATCGTCTACTATATCCAAAAAAGGCTGTTACAAGGGGGAAGAGCCTTCATCGCTCACTCGCAATGGTGGAGGAGTGTTTTACATTGTCGAGATGTGTTCAAATGCGGCTTAGCCTACAAGCTAGGAGATGGTAGGGATATTAGGCTCTGGTCTGACATTTGGTTGGGGGAGACATCTCTATGCACACAGCTTCCCAATTATTTTTGACAATTTAAGGAACAAGAAAATCGAGTGTCCTAGTCGGAACGCAAACAAATAGAGATGGCGCTACATCTATCGCGGTTTTGTTGCGTCTCAATCTCACGGGTATATAGCTAACGATGCTAAAGGACCTACTCTAGTCTCGTCTGTCCACACAACAAGACGAACTCGATCAATCGCACCGGACCTCCAATCAAAGGTTCTCTCACAAATCCTCTACTTGTTTCTTACGACATAGGAATGAGAGATCAGATATGTTAGTATATCTAGAGACTGAAAATCCTAGTTAAAATCAAAATCTTCATTTGGTTGCTACTCCAAAAGAGGATCCTCACTACCGATAGACTTCTAAATTGTGGATGGTTCGTAGAGAAACATTGCGTCTTCTGTGCCTTTGCCTTTGAAAGCTGCGACCATATTTTTGGTAATTGCGTGTTTGTTAGATACTTACTCCTTAGCGTGGATGGATCAGAAGTACTCACTGAGCCCTCTTATGAAGCTTGAGGTCTATGGAGCAGGGTTATCAGCTGTGAAGACTCTAGAAATAGGCTACAAGGTTAAACTATTTTGTCGGCCATCTGATGGGTCGTCTGGAATGAAAGAAACAATATTATCTTCTGAGCGAATTACTCCAGCCCCTCCCATGCATTAGAACGTGTCAAATTCCTCCTTAACACGGGGAATGAATTTTGTTAATTGTTGATTGCAGATTGCCGCCCTGTAAGATCGATTATCTGTTTCGGAGTAAATGATTTTTCTTCTCACGTTTTTTTTGTTTTTTTTTTTCCATTGCTAGTTTTTGTTCCTATCTCTCTTTTCTTTTATTCTGTTTTCCTATTTTCTAATAAGAGGCCTTGGCTTATTCCATCTTATATGCTTTAGTTCATTTCTTCTAATGATGAATGAAGGGGTAGCCTGCTACTTTCTCCTCTCTAAAATAAATTCTTTAATTTGAGTATGTTGTATGTTGTTTTTATTTTGATGTTAATTTGCCAAATAAAACACGTTTATTCAATGTTCTTATAATTAATATTTTGACCAATGAATGTGAATGCTCCATTTGTTCTGCGCGGAGAGGGTTGGTTTTATTAGTTTGACTATAAATGGAAAATACTGTAAAGTTAAGAAAAAGGAGGAGAGAGAGATAAAAAAAAGAGATAAAAAAGAATATTTGCATGCATACTTATCAAAAAGATAGGAGAGAAAAACTTCTTTTCTCATGGTCGTATCTCCGGATCGTATCTCCGGATCTCCTTTTAGTAGTTGTAGTTTTAATCTTTTCTTTGTTTTCTTCAAATTCGTTAAATTAATATCATTAATTGCAGTAGAAGTAATAAATGTGAGAATATTTAATTTCCTCCCCATTTAAACTAGTTAGGGGTCATCATAGAGGTATCTCTCATCTGACTGTGTTTTATTGGCTTTTTGCGTCAGCTTTGACCATTCAAAGTGAAGGCATATATCTTGGATACTTATTGAATGCCCCGCGATCTAATTGAAAAATAATCTAAAATAATTGTCAGTTTTAAAGACGTAAACTAGCTATGATGCACGGATACTTTAAATTTCAACTATGATGCACGGATACTTTAAGTTTCATGTCGTATTCATATCGAATACGTATCGAACACCGATCGATTCCAATATGTGCCGGTACGAAAGTGAAGTATCCGACATTTTAAAAAATAAAAAAATATCGGATACAACTTGGATATATATTGGGGGATACGGACATGGAGATACTGTTAGATTCTTTTTTGACCTAAAATGATTGAAATTCAAATTTTTTTTAGAAGTCCACATTCAAAACTCTTGGAAATAAAGACAAGAGTAAGAAAAATACCAATTTTTATTTAATTTGTCATTTTTTTATTCATTTGCTCTTGAATAGTAGAAAGCGCTTTCTTTCATTCTCTCTCCAGACAGATTACGCCATGATTTAGTTATTCGTTGCTCTTTTATATATTCTTTTTTATCTAATTTGTCAATCTAACATTAAGCAACAAAGGTTATAGAATATATATATATATATATATAGAACTAGGCTACTATGTATATTAATAAATATTTGCTACCAAGTTGGGAAGATGTGTGGTTAGGATGATGTGGGCCCCGTAGGGTTAAGTGGGTGGTGGGTTGAATAGTATGATCTAACGAGTGAAAATCATCAAAAGGGTAGATCTAACGGTGGAAAACTTGGTAGCACCAAGTGGCTCGTGCTATTGATAGCATAGCGATAGGACTCTATATATATATATATATATATATATAGTATTCTACTATCCTTTTAATAGGATAGGAACACTTGTCCTATCAGTTTTTAGCCTTTGGATCAATTCCTTTCATCATTTCTAACCATTGGATTAAATACTATAACCCAGTGGGGACCACTCAACCCTAGGGGGACCATTCAACTCTAACCGACTAATATCATCCTAACCCTACAATTTCTCATCCAAGGATTAAAAACTTGATAGGACAAGTGCTCCTATCCTATTAATATGATAGTAGCCCTAGCCTATATATATATATATATATATATATATATATATATATATATATATATATATATATATATATATATATATATATATATATATATATATATATTAAATTGCTAGCATATTTTCTTTTATTCTTGTTTTAATAATAGAATTAATAAAACAAACATATATGTTGAATATTTAATTATCTAGTTTGTATGACTACATATCTATTGTTACCATTTATTAAATTGGAGAATAATTGGGTGATATTTTATGAATTATTATTTGGGTGCATGATATTTTATGAATTATTATTTTATATGAACAGATGTAGGACAATTATACAAGTTATTGTATATTAGAATATATTTCTTAGTGTAATTCAGATATGTATATTAGAATATATTACATATAATCAATATATATTTTAAGTATATTTAAGCAATATTTTATTGAAATATACCCCGCTTATTGTATTCTGAAAGTTTTAGGAAGTGCCATATCACCTTATCCGTGTGTGTCGTATCCGTATCCTTGTATCCGTATCTGTACAATATAAGACATAAATTAGTAGAGACCGATGTTTTTAATATTTTATATACAATAAATTTATTTTTTTACATTTTTGTTCGAGAATTTTTAATAGGGTAATTAATAGGGTAATTAACGTATGAGCTTGAAAGTTAAATAACAATATCGTACCTATACTCTAATTATTATACCCATTAAAGCGAAAAACATATATACTCAAATTTTGAATTTCAAGGGCTAGTAAATAACTATACTTAAATAAACTAAAAGACTAAATTTTAAAGGGTTATTTGCATACAGGTCCCTGCAAACATAGTCAATTGTAGATATATCCCTCCAAACGCGAAACTAGGTGAGTTGTCCCTACAAAAGTCCGAAGTTATGCAGATATGTCCCTGCAGTTAACATCCGTTAGTGAACTGTTTGTTTTTTAACAGTGAAGTCGTGAAATGATCAATTTACCCTCACAAATATATCCCTCCAAAAGTTTTCCTCTTTCCCTTCTCCTTCTCTTCCTCTTCGGACCGTCGAAGCGGGCGGCGGCGGCGGCGCGGGGTTGGGTTCGCCAGCGACGAAGAAAAGAGAAGAACGCCGAGGCACCAAAGCTCTACCCGGGGATCGTCGCCCTCAACGCCTGCGACGAGAATGTGGGAAAAAGAAGAGGAAGAAGGAAGAAGAAAGAAGGAAGAAAAAGGGAGAAGGGAGAAGAGGGAAGAGGAAAAGGAGGAGGTTCGCCATCGTCGTCGCCGTCGCCGCCGCATCTCCTCGCCGGCGACGAAGAAGAAGGAAGAAGAAGAGAGGGAATCTCCGGCGCCCTCAACGCCGGCGACGAGGATGTGGGAAAAAGAAGAGGAAGAAAGAAGAAGGAAGAAGAAAGAAGGAAGAAAAAGGGAAAAGGGAGAAGAGGGAAGAGTAAAAGGAGGAGGTTCACCATCGTCGTCGCCGTCGCCGCCGCATCTCCTCGCCGGTGACGAAGAAGAAGGAAGAAGAAGAGAGGGAAGAGGAAGAAGGGTAAATACGTCAATTTACACTATAATTAACCATGATTAAGTATTTTAACCGTGGTTAACGAAAATTTCTAACACATCTGGACGGTAGGGATATATATGTATAACTTCGGATTTTTGTATGGACAACTTACCTAGTTTCGCATTTGGAGGGATATATCCGCAATTAACTATGTTTGCGGGGACACGTATGAATTTAACCCAATTTTAAATATTAGATAGTTAAATTAAAATGGCTAGGTTAATTATAATTCAGCTAAATTTTATATGTTTTCATCTTAATGTTTTTTTGCTTTGATTTTTTTTTATAAGAATCACAGGGGACTTTCCACGTGTAGGCACACCCCACTTATTTTTTTTTTTTGGGAAAACTTCAAAAACCCCTCCTATGGTTTCGTCTATTCTCACTTTAGTACCCTGTGGTTTAAAATGTATCAATTTACCCTCATGTGGTTTCGTTTTTATCTTTTTTAAAGTTTTTTTGTTAATATTTTCTTAAATTATACACAAAAAACTTAAATACCCACGAATATTCACTTTAGTACTTTCTTTAATTTTAACTTTGTCGATTTAAGAGAAAAAAATAACAAAATTGATAACAAAAAGATAAAAACGAAACAACGGGCGAATTGATACGTTTTAAACCACTTAAAGTGAAAAAAAACCAAACCACATAGAGGATTTTTGAAGTTTTCCCTTTTTTTTTTTTTTTTTTTCTGTGCTTCGCGTAGTATAATTAATTAAGGTGCGTACCTCTGAAGCTCTCACTAGCTCAGTGGTTGTTAGTTTACTTCAAGATAAGACAAACTGATCCATTATTAAAAGAGTTATATATAAAGATTTGAATTTTTTAATCTGCAAACACTAACTTAGATTTCAACCACCAACACTAATACGTGGCGCGGTTCTTATTGACCTAGAAATTTGATTACCTTACGGTGTAGCGAAAAGAGCGATATCATCTGTACATCCAAAAATATATATATATGTATAAATCCTACTCCGAGCCTATTTATATAAGGACAAACCACTATTTTTACACCAACTTTATTTTCTCTTTTAATATGGAAATTAAAAACATTTAAATTTTCAGATGGATAGATGTAAAATTTGTATCTGACATTTGGATGCAGAAGTAGCTTCTTTTTTTTTTTTTTTTTTTTTTTTTTTTTTTTTTTGAGCTGTACAGAATTTGGTCATCTTTGTACAGCGGCAAAAATTAAAGCGTGCATTTTCTATTGTGTCGTTTGGGGGACACCGATCGACAGCAACAGCTACGAATTCGTTGGTCGTCTATGTTATCCTGTTAGTTTAATTTTTCTATGGCGCCACACGTGTCCGCCGCGAATGAAACGTTTGTAGGGGAAACTAGTTTTTTTTTTTTTTTTTTAAGTTTGCCTTTAACTTTTTTTTATCTTTATTATTGTTTTGTGATTCCGAGGGTTTGACTCTTTGGCCTTGTTATTCTAGAATCAATATTCTTCTATATACTACTCACCGCCTCCTGGTACAAATGCCAAAAAATTTAATAATTTGTATGTGAGGTCGCAAGTTCGAATTTTAGTTGATTCATATTTTCGCCTAAATTTATTTTACGGATATCGGCAAAAAATTTAATAATTTGTACGAGGTCTCAAGTTTGAGTCTTAGTTGATTCACATTTTCATTTAAGTTTATTTTACGGGTATCGCGCTATATCTATCTCTCAAAGAAAAAAAAATTCTCTTATATACTTGTAGAAGTAAATGAGATGTGGACTATTTGATTTTTTTTTAAAAAAAAATCAAAATTTATAATTTTGATATTATTTATCTAGAAATTAAATGATTCTAAAATTAATAATTTTTATGGCTAATAGCATAATATAAAATTAATTTTTGAGACTATTTAATTATTAAACAAATAATGTCGTAAAATTATAAAATTTTACTTTTGTAAAAATTGAAGATAAAAATGTATAAAACTTAATTATTTGAACATGTAGAAATTTTGATTCGTCTAGCCAACTTTTCAAAATTTTTATTTTAATATGTAATCTTTCAATTTATTTGGTTAATTTAAGCAATTTGATGGCTCTTCGGATATAAAATTTAAATTTATTACTTACTTTAAAGAATTCACAGTTATGTAAATTATATAAAATATACTCACTATATAATTAGGTAAAATCAAATAAAGAAATTAAAAGATTAAACCGTAGAATAAAATTTTTTAAAGATTAGGTAGTCGGATCGATCTAAAAGGATAATAATTGAGATAAGTTTTATATATTTTTATCAAAATTAAATAACTTAGATTATGCTTAACAATGCATATGGCCGATTTAAATGCTCCATTGGCGAAAACAAAGGAAAAATAAATTACTTTATTTATTTCTAAAAGTATTCTAGTTTTACTCTTAATTTATTCTCAATCTTTCTAATTTCTTAAGTTTTTTTTTTGTAAGAATACGTACGGTACCAATATTATGCTTACAGACGGACAATGTGTTCACATTACATACGATGTTATTTTGCGACCAATCGACCGTATCTAGAGCAAGTGGCAAATGGCTCGATAGTTGGTACTCTAGACCCAAGTTTCAATCCTAGTTGATTCACATTTCTAGCTAAGTTTATTTCTAAATGAATTAAAACGAAGCGAGTAGCGTCTTCTATCTCTCGAGGAAAAAAAAAAAAAAAAGAAGAAAAAAACGATGTTATTTTTCGATATATATATATATATATATATATATATATATATATATATATATATATATATATATATATATATATATATATATATATATATATATATATATATATAGAGTTAGTGAGAATACTCTCAAAGTACATATATATATATATATATATAGAGAGAGAGAGAGTGCTTGGGGTGCTTATGGAAGCACGGAGGCCTCCGTGCTTCCACTTTGTTTTTGATGTTCGGACTTTCGAATCGACGATCGGCTCCGTTAGACTTGATCTAGAGTATTTTAAGTATCTAGAAAATAAATTTGCGATTTTTCGATATCATTTGCCTAGTAATCGAAGTGGCTCAAAATCAACTGAAAATAAAAATCTTACAAAATATGATGATATGACATTGAAAATTTTAGATCAAAGTTATTGATCTTGTTTTATATGGTATAAAGAATTTTCTATCAAAATTTCATGTGATTTGGATATTTCTACACCGTTAAACTTGCAACCGCTCACCACTACTGTTAAAATTAGTGATTTTGAGCCTCTTCGATCACTAGGCAAATGATATCGAAAAATCGCAAGATTTATTTTCTAGATACTTCAAATACTCTAGATCAACTCTAACGGAGCCGATCGTCGTTTCGAAAGTGCGAACATCGAAAACAAAATGGAAGCACTAAGCCTCCGTGCTTATAAAAGCATACCAAAGACAACTATATATATATATATATATATATATATATATATATATATATATATATATATATATATATATATATATATATATATATATATAGAGTTGAGCTAGAATACATCTAAAAGCATTAGATGGTTGGTGCTTTAGTGTTTTTAGCCTTTGGATAGAATTTTGTAGGATTGAGATGATTGTGGTAGGTGGGGGTAGGTGGGGGTAGGTGGAATAGTGTTTGATCCAATGGCTATTAGTAATCAAAAAGTAGATCCAAGAGATAAAAACCTAAAAGCACCAATGGGGTGATACTTGTAAAAGTATTCTAGCTCAATTATATATATATATATATATGTATAATTGAGCTATAATACTCTCAAAAGCACCACCCCTTGGCTTTTGAGTTTCTAGCCCTTGGATCTAATTCTTGATTACTTATAACCTTTGGATTAAACACTATTTCACCTACCACCATCTACCATTATCTTCTCTCCAACCAATGGCTATATAGTTGAGAATATTTTAGCTCAACTATATATATATATATATATATATATATATATATATATATATATATATATATATATATATATATATATAGTTAAGTGCACGTGCAATGCACGTCGCAAAAATACAAAAAAAATAATATTTTTACAAATAAATATTATAAATTCGATACATAGTATTTAATCATTACCAAAATAAAATGATAAAAATAAAAAATAAAATTATAGCGAAGATGTGGAAAAAATTATACTAAAACATTATAAAAGAATATTAAAAGAAAAGAAAAATTTTCAGTGATTAAAATACCTCTTTAATTATAGTGAAGAGCGTGAACGCGACAATATACCTGCACCGGTAATGATGGTGAGTAGGACGATTATGATGTATCACCGTGAGAAATGAAAAAAGATATTACAAAAAAATATTTGAGAAAAATATTGATAAAAATAAAATATGATATTATTAAAAAAATATACTTTATATGTAAGAAACATATAGGTGAAAATGAGAAAATACAAAAAAAAAAAAAATATATGCTAACAAAAAAAATATGATGTATATATTGTGTGAAAAATATTTATAATAAGATAAGATTGGATGGTTTAGATATTATATGCAAGGGTATTAAAATATACTCTATATTTGAAAAACGCGGAGAATCTTTTGGTGGATGTTAAAAAAATTTAAAATTATATTTAATTAACAATTTAGTTTTAATTGGGCAACTATTAATTTTTTTTTAGAAATATTCTTGAGAAAACATGTGAATAGAAAATTAACGATTTAGTTTTGATTTGGGGTCTTAAAATATTTTTAGCAATATTTAACGCCTTTATGGTGCCCCAAATTTTAATACTCATCAAAATTAAATTTACTATTTTATATAAGAAAAAAAATTACTATCATGAATTAAAATTCAAATTATCAAATTCGCGAGTATTAAATTTTTACGGTTATTATAAATTTAAAATTTAATTTTGAAAATTAAATGATTGACATATATTACATTTGAGAAAAAAATTTGAGAAAACGGATAAGAAATAAATTTAATGTTATGTATTACCTGATTAGTGGAGATATTACGTGATTGGCGGGTATTACGTTAGATAGGAGATAAATTTAATTTTACGTATTACATGATTAGCAAATAAGAAGAAAATATTGTAGAAATGCGTAAATAGGAGATAACGATATTAAGGGTATTTGTGTCAACAAAAATGACAAATAATTTTATTTTTACTCGTTGGATGAGAACTAATGGACTTAAGATCTATATTAGAGAATAAATTATTATTTGAATAATTATTTGAAATGATTTGTAGAAAATTACTGGACATTAAAATATTAGGAAAAATGATAGAGGTATTTTTGGAAAGAGGAAAAAATTTAAAATAAGTAGTATATATATATATATATATATATATATATATATATAGAGAGAGAGAGAGAGAGAGAGAGAGAGAGAGAGAGAGAGAGAGAGAGAGAGAGAGAGAGTAGGGCTACTACTATTATGAGTATAGAGCCCTTACTACTTATAAGTTGTTTTCGATGTTGGGATTTTCGAATCGGATCCACACCGTTAAACATGATCTAGAGTATTTGAACCTTCTAAAAAATAAATTTCGTAATTTTGCGAAATCATTATAAAGTCCATCAAGCGGGGAGAAAATGAACGGTCATAATCGAACGACATCCTAAAAATGGATGATCCAATCTTTCAATTTAAGATCAGAGTTCTTGTTCTTTATTTAGTTAGTGAATAGAATTTTCTATCAAAAATTCAACCTATTTCTATTCTTTTACACCGTGAAACTAACAAATATTTCATACCGTCCATTAAAAATTGTCCATTTCGTGTGCTTTTGATCGTAGGGTAAATGATATCGAAAAATTATAAAATTTTATTTCTAGAAGTTTTAAATGTTCTAGATAACGTTTAACGGTGTGGATCGTCGATTCGGAAGCTCTATCATCGAAAACAACTTATGAGTACGAGTGCGATCGTACTCATAATAGTATATAGTAATAGGACTCTATATATATATATATATATATATATATATATATATATATATATATAGTCCGGTTGCTATGCTATGAATAGCACGAAGCATTCGATGCTATCAAGTTTTCCACCGTTAGATCCACCTCTTTAATGATTTTCACCCGTTAGATAATACTATTCAACCAATCACTCACTTAACTTTAGGGGCCCACATCATCCTAACCGCATATCTCTCAATCCAATGGCTAAAAACTTGGTAGCACCAATGACTTGTGCTATTAATAGCATAGTAGCCTAGTTATATATATATATATATATATAGAGTAGGGCTCTTGTGCTCTTAGGAGCACAAAGAAATTGTGCTACTAACTTTCTAACCACCCATCAAGTTTGATGGGTGGATAGAATGAGAGAGGATGAGATATTGGGGAGAAGTTTGGTGTTTTAATTTCTCTTCTCCTTAAATTTCTCTTTAATATCTCATCCTTCTTCTTTTTAACCACCCATCAAACTTGATGGGTGGTTAGAAAGTTAGGAGCACAAAGGCCGCCGTGCTCCTAATAGCACAATATATATATATATATATATATATATATATATATATATATATATATATATATATATATATATATATATATATATAGTAAATTGCATTGTTATTCTGAACTTTTGGCGAAGTTTCACTTTACCCCTCGAACTTCTAAAATGGACATCTAACCCCCTGAACTCTAATATTTCGCTCATGTTACTCATTCCGTCAGTTTTCCGTCAAACTCCGTTAACCGAAAACTAACGAAGCGGTAAAATAAATGAAATATTAGAGTTTAGGTGTTAGATGTTTATTTTAGGAGTTTAGGGGGTTAAGTGAAACTTACAAAAAGTTCAGGAGGCAGTAGTGCAATTTACTTCGTAGATGACTCTTGATTATAAATTATTTTATTATAATATGTTATTTATGGATTGACTACTAATCCTCAAGTTAGTGATCATGCTTGATTTTGAATTTGTATATATTTTTTATTCTAAAATAAATCATACCATAATTTATCCTACATTTTATTGTAATAAAATAAAAGTGAAAAAAATGAATTAGAGTGGCTTAAATATAAAAAAAGTGCAATACTTTCTACCTACGATGCTTAAACACTACTATCCTGGTGAACTCGCTAATACGGTTGATTTACCATAGGTGTCCTCACTCGGATATAGAGATTTTAATTCTCAGTTAATTTTCTGTAGTACGTGTTTGTCCCTTTAATCTTTAGAAGTATTATTCTATAAAATACACTTAAATAAAATTTTTGTATTTCATTTCAAATTAGAAATTTTTAATATAAAAAGATAAAAATAATTTATAGTGAAAATTTGGGTAAATTGTATTGTTACCCTCGAACTTTTGGCGAATTTCACTTAACCCTCCGAGACTCCTAAAATAGACATCTAACACCTAAACTCTAATATTTCATTCATTTTACCCTTTCCGTCAATTTCCTAGGTTAACGGAGTTTGACGGAAAACCGATCAAGGGGTAATATGAACGAAATATTAGAGTTTAGATGGTTAAATGTCCATTTTAAAAGTTCAAGGGGTAAAGTGAAACTTTGCGAAAAGTTCGGGAGTAACAATGCAATTTACCTATATATATATATATATATATATATATATATATATATATATATATATATATATATATATATATATATATATATATATATATATATATATATATATATATATATATTGTTTGAAGTGAAATAATACTTAGCATATATATATATAGGATGAAACAATTCTAATCTCAATAAAAGAGGAACGATTAGATTCGAGTTTGTACAATCCTAATAGGTCTCGTGTTAATTACTGGGCCAATAACTATAATATAAATAGGTCCATTCATAAATATGAGTTGGTGGGCCTCATGAAGACCCATGCAATAATAAAAAAAAAAAGAACGGGTCTCATTTCAGGTGGGCCTGATCAACGACAGCCCATGCAAATAAAAAATATGGGCCCCATGCAAGCTCATTAAAAATTATTATTCGAGCTCAATAAAATAAGGTGGGCCTGATTGTAGCATACCGAACTTCTAAAGTCTTGAAGTTTCGGGGTATGTTGACTTAAAAGGTCATTGGAATGGTCAAAGATGAGTTCTGAATGATTTAGAATGATTTTAACATTGGTCGGCACGAAAGAGAGTCGAAAAGATGCTAAATCAGCACTCTGGAGCAGAGTGTACCGGTACAACATTGGTGGTTGTACCGGTACAGCAAGCAGACCGAGGGTTGAGGAGTGTTGGAATGATCTAAAGTTGAGTTCCAATGGAGTTGGCAAGGCTTTGCAATTGCTCGACGCAAATTGGAGTCGAAACGATGCGAGATCGGGGCTCGAGAGCATTCGGTGTTTCGATACGCGTTGGACGCGGAAACGGAGCCCGAAGGGTTATGTTGGGCCGTGAGCCAAATCCGGCATTAGTGCGGATAAAGCGAGGATGTAGACATGGCCTAAATCATGTGTGGGGAGTCTCGGTGCGATTTCAAGTGAATCGGAGACCCATAGACTCAAAAGTGAGTTGGAACGGAGAAGAAACGGACCGAAGCTGAAAATTGGCTAAGTCCTTGGAGTTGGCTGAAGGTCCCTGTAGGGACCGGTCCCCACAGCCAGGGACCGGCTCCTGAAGCTGTCCCGTGAGAGCAGGCTCTCTGGAACCGGTCCCTTGAGGGAAGAGACCGGTCCCCCTGTGCGCAGCGTGGAGTAAGGCTCTCTGGGACCGGTCCCTTGAGGGGAGAGACCGGTCCCTAGGTGCGCAGTGTGGAGCAAGGCTCTCTGGGACCGGTCCCTTGCTAGGGAGACCGGTCCCCGAACACGAAAACTGCCCAGTCTGGGCAGTGTGAAGGGTGAGGAGTTGAGGGGCCTTATAGCAATTGTGCAGGGGGTTAGTTGTAAGGAGGGGATTAAAGCCCTCTTTCTCTCTCTCACTCCCTCAGATCTCTCTCCCTCCCTCTGTGTTCGACCGCAAGAAGAAAAGAGGGAAAGAAGAAAGAAAGAAAGAAAGAGAGAAGAGAAGAGAAGAAGGAAGAAGAAGTAGAAGATGAAGGAGATCAAAGTGGGAACCTCCGTGACCGTCTTCTTCCTCTTCCTCGAGCTTGGAGCGAGCTTGTAGAGTTGAGCTCCTTTGCCTCTCTCATGGTAGATCCCCTTATAGTGGGTCTTAAACCTTAGATTTGATGGAAATGAAACCCTAGCATGCTAGCAAGATGAGTTTTCCCCTTTTCGTAGATCGATTCGGTGGATTTGGCTATAGTAGCATCTAGGGCATCCAAAATGGGGTTTTTAGAAATAGATGAGATTGATCTCATTTGACCCCATGTAAACCTAATTGAGGGTCTAACGAACGCGTTGGCGCGTTCAGTTCGGTGATCCGACGAGCGACTACGAAGATATTAATAAAATAATATATTCTTACCAGATGTCCGCAGCACGCAAGATAGAAGCCCTAAATTCATAAAATCGGATCTGGGGCATCGTGAAGACGTGGGGTAACGCCACAAAGTCTCAGATCGCAATTCGGATATCGTTCGGTTGGTCGCGCAGGAGTTCGGGCCGAACCGGGTCAAGAGTGTCGCGGGCGGCCGATTGCAAGTGGCTACGAGCAATCGGAGAATAAGTTAAGGTGGGTTGTATTTACCGAAGCGACTAGGTCGCCTGCATTTCAAAGTAAACTGTAACCTCCAAGTGATGCATATAGTTAACACTAAAGAAATGCATAACATGTTAATGTGATAAGAAGCATGCTAGTGTCGTTTGTATAATAATGCATTGATAGTAGCGAGCATGCTAGATGAGATACATGTGTATATGGACTCGACAGGACAAATAGGATGTCAAATAGATCGAGTGGCACTTAACCTAGTGTGAGTAAACATAGGTTGAACAGTAATGACATGTTAACCTAGTGTTAGTAAACATAGGTTACAATGAACCTAGTGTCAAGGACCTAGGAGGAGTAAGAATTGAATATGAACCTAGAATCGTTGAACCTAGGATAAACAACGTGTGGTGTCTAACCTAGTGTTAAAGAATATAGGTTGAGTATGAACCTAGAGTCGAGATCTAGGTGTGTGGCATCTAACCTAGTGTCAGGAACATAGGTTGGGAACTGAACCTAGAGTTAAAGTAAACCTAGGTTATGAGATTGAAGCATTAGACCTAGAGTCAGTTGGACCTAGGGTGGAAAGTGCATTGGACCTAGATAGGTCAATAACATAGGGTTATGGACCCTTGATTTGGGAAGTGGATTCCGGAATCCCAGTAATTGTGAGCTCGATAGTTCTGGTTCCGCGGGTGTATGTGGCATGTTCCTCTCCCACCGGAAGAACTTCGAGGATTGTGATTGAGCAAGAATAAAGTGAGCGCTAGGATGTATGCGGCATGTTCCTCTCCCTATCGAGGAATCTTAGCTATGGGTGTATGAGGCATGTTCCTCTCCCAGTAGCGGATCCCTGACCACGGTGCACAGACCTTCGGGTGGACCGTTGGGCGATGTGGTTCTTGGCTTGCAGGTTGAGGTGTATGCGACAGGGTCCTTCACCTCGAGCCAGGCAGAGTGCGGATTATCCGCTATTGATTGACTCGAGGCCGAGTCGAGTGGCCAGCTGGAATAAGGTAGAAAGAACCTTGAGGGCTAGTGATAGATGTGATGGACCTAAGGTAATAGAAACCTTAGAGGCAAGTTGGATTCGAGATGAACCTAAGGTATTTGGACACCTTAGAAGCTAGTTAATAGAGAGCTAGTTGGTAAGATAAAAGTAGAATAAATAACTCTACTTATGATAGTTGCATTGTTACAGTTGTGAGGCAAAGCATGATAATGTTAGTTGCATATTTTTTAGATTTACATATCTATCTGTTTATTGGACTAACATGTATTTGCCTCCTTTGAACCTGTTGGTTGAGCTCTTCCCTTGGGTGGCCGTACCTATTGAGAACCATGGAGTTGGTTCTCACCCCACATTGTTTTGGGGTGTTTTCCAGGTACATACGAGAGTGGCGCAGCAGCAGCGCGAGGAAAGGGCGTTGCTCCATAGATAGCGGCCTACTTAGAGACCAGAGATAGAGGTACCCCGAGTCGGCATAGCATGGGGGTAGAGGGAAATGAAAGGAATAAAGTATATTAACTTGTAATATAAATGATGTAATAACTTAGTTTGCTTTCATTTGGAAGTAAATTATAATCGAGTTGTAAGAATGCATGTCAAGTGAATGATTGTAATAACATAGGATGTGTTTATGTTTTTTATACTTCCTTATGCAAATCTCAGATTGTTGTACGTTCCTGTTTGGAACCTTCGTATTGTTGATTGCGACGCCTTGGACGTACAGGGAAAATTCTGTCCGTTCGGCGGTCTGTTGGCGGCGCCGCAACTTCGGCCAAATTGGTGGGTGGTCGCGGGTCGTGACACTGATCAACGACGGCCCACACCCACACACCCTATAAAATATCTATTCGAAATTCGATTTCAAATCACAACACTTTCAAAATGCAATTTCGAATTTCGAATTTCAAAATTCGAATTTCGAATTTCAAATCTCCAACCAACTCTCAAAATATCTTCCATCAACCCTTTCAAAATTCGAATTTCGAATTTCGAATTTCCAACCAACTTCCAAAATATCTTCCATCATCCCATTCAAAGTTCAAATTCGAATTTCGAATTTTAAATTTCCAACCAACTCCTAAAATATTTTCCAACAACCTATTCGAAATTCGAATCCTCAACCATCCAACAACCTATTCGAAATCCCTAACCGATTCCCAACCAATTCCCTCAACCATCCAACAACCCCTTCGAAATCTCTAACCGATTCCCAACCAATTCCCAACAAACTCATTAAAATTCGAATTTCGAATTTCAAACTTCCAACCAATTCCCAACAAACCCATTCAAATTCGACTTCCGAATTTCAAATATTAATCCAACAATCCGTTCGAAATTCGAAATTCGATATCTCTAACCGATTCCCAACCAATTCCCAACAAACCATTCAAATTCGAATTCCAAATTTCAAATATTCATCCAACAACCCATTCGAAATTCGAATTTTCCCAACCAACCACCAAAATATCTTCCCACGACATATTCAAATTCGATTTCGAATTTCGAATTCCCTTCTAACCAACCACAACAACTCATTCGAAATTCAAATTCGAAATTCGAATTCCTCATCACCACTCCTATTATAAATACAAGACCCAAAATCAAATCCGAGGGAGAGACGAGACGATAAACAAAAAAAGAGAGATTGCTACACACTTTCCCACTTCAAAAAAAAAATCCAAATGAGGAGGGATCGCCGAGCCGCTTCATCCGATTCGTCATCTGTTCAAAGAGAAGGGATCGCCGAGCCGCTTCGTCCGATTCATCATCTGTTCGAGGAGGAGAGATCGCCGATCCGCTTCAGCCGGTCCGTCATCTGATCAAGGAGGAGAGATCGCCGAACCGCTTCGTCCGATCCGCCACCTGATCAAAGGGAGGAGATCGCCGAGCTGCTGTATTCAAACCATCGTTTGATCAACAGGTAAAAAAAAAAGAAGACCAAAAATGAAGGACAAAACAAAATTAATAATAACATAATAAAAAAAATTCTCTTCTTTCCCCCGTCCTTTCTTTTTTTTCTTTTTTGGTCCTGCTACCGTAGTCATCCATACAGTCTATATGACTTCGATTGGAGAGTGGAGGGGAGCCAATGGCTTCCCGTTTCTTCGGACCTCTCAATACCCCATTCGAAGTTGTTGATGATGGAATGAATGATCTACATTGCCGCGACCACCCCAACATCGCCGATTTGATGTTTTCGAAAGAAGAGGGGAGGGGAATCTAAGATTTCCTGTTTCTTCGGACCATTCAATATTTCTTCGAAAATATTAAATCGGATCCGACAGCCGAACAGATCCGCGCCACCGCCAACGACTTCATCGACGACATCAAAGAATATCGCCGATTTGATGTTTTCGAAAGAAGATGGGAGGGGAATCTAAGATTCCCCGTTTCTTCGGACCCTTCAATATTTCTTCGAAAATATTAAATCGGATCCAACGGCCGAACAGATCTGCGCCACCGCCAACGACTTCATCGACGACATTAAAGAACATCGCTGATTTGATGTTTTCGAAAGAACAGGGGAAGGGAATCAAAGATTTCCCGTTTCTTCGGACCCTTCAATATTTCTTCGAAAATATTAAATCGGATCCGACGGCCGAACAGATCCGGGCCATCGCCAACGACTTCATCGACGACATCAAAGAACATCGCCGATTTGATGTTTTCGAAAGAAGAGGGGAAGGGAATCTAAGATTCTCCGTTTCTTCGGACCCTTCAATATTTCTTCGAAAATATCAAATCAGATCCGACGGCCGAATAGATCTGCGCCACCGCCAACGACTTCATCGACGACATCAAAGAACATCGCCGGTTTGATACTTTCGAAAGAAGAGGGGAGGGGAATCTAAAATTCCCCGTTTCTTCGGACCCTTCAATATTTCTTCGAAAATAACAAATCGGATCCGACGGCCGAACAGATCCGCCTCACCGTTATTAACCTCGTCAACGTCATCTGCAGCATCGCCAAAAAAGGAGAGGAGAATCTAAGATTTTTCGTTTCTTCGGACCCAAAATCGGAACTAAATGGGAATTTCTTCGGACCCCAAATCAAATTAAAAATCAAAACGGGAATTTCTTCGGACCCCAAATTGGAACCAAACGAGAATTTCTTCGGACCCCAAATCAAAATCGAAACGGGGATTTCTTCGGACCCCAAATCAAAATCAAAACGGGGATTTCTTCGGATTCCAAATCAAATCAGCCAAATCAAAATTAAAACGGAAATTTGTTCGGACCCCAAATCGAAATCAAAACGGAGATTTTTTTCGGACCCCAAATCAAACCAAAATTGTAAAAAATCAAAAGAGAATTGCCTCAAACCCGAACCGCATCAAGTTCACATTTGAACTCGAACTGCATCAAGTTCATATTCAAATCCGAACCGCATCAAGTTCACATTCAAATCCGAAATCAAGTTCACATACCAACCCAAAACCGAAATCCAAATCCAAAGCCCAAACCAAATCAAATCCACTTGAACCCAAATCCAAATTAAGTCCACAAATTAATCCAAACCCAAAAGCAAAATCCAAATACAAACTCAAATCCAACCCAAATCCAATTCAAGCCTACAAATCCAACTGAAGTCCCCAAACCCATAGCCCAAATTCAAACCCATAACCAAAACCCAAATCCAAACCCAGAACCCGAATCCAAACCCAGAACCCGAATCCGACCCAAGTCCACAAATAAATCTGAACCCAAAATTCAAAACAAACCAAATCAAGTCCACAAATAAACCCAAATCAAACCCAAATCAAGTCTACAAATAAACCCAAACCAATCAAGTCTACAAATAAACCCAAACCCAATCAAATCTACAAATAAACTCGAACCCAAAACCCAAACCAAACCAAATCAAGTCTACAAATAAACCCAAACCAAATCAAGTCCACAAATAAACCTGAACCCAAAACCCAAACCAAATCAAATCAAGTCCACAAATAAACCCGAACCCAAAACCCAAACCAAACCGAATCAAGCTCACCTACGAACCCAAACCAAATCAAGTTCATAAATAAAATCGAAACCCAAACTCAAATCCGATCAAGTCCACAAATAAAGACCCAAATTCAAATCCGATTCGGACCACAAATACAACCCAATCTCAACTTCCGACTTGGAGTCATGAACCCAAACCCAAATCAAATCGAAACCAAATTCATAAACCATGAACCAAAATCATGAACCAAACACCACAAATCATGCCTAAGTTCATGAACCAAATTACATAAATCATGAACCAAGTTCGTGAACCAAAACACCACGAACCATGCCTATGTTCATGAACCAAACCCATAAGCCATGAACCAAGTTCGTGAACCAAACATCACGGACTATGAATAAGGTCATGAACCATGAACCAAACATCACGAACCATGACTAAGTTCATGAACCATGAACCAAAATCGTGAACCAAACACCACAAACCATGCCTAAGTTCATGAACCAAATTCCATAAACCATAAACCAAGTTCGTGAACCAAAACACCACGAACCATGCCTATGTTCATGAACCAAATCTTATACACCAAATTCCATGAGTCATATACCAAGCTCATGAACCATGAACCATAACTATAAACCATAAACCAAATTCATGAACCATACATCAAGTTTATGAACCAGATCTTACATACCCAACCCCATGAAACCTCATGGACCAAATCCCATGAACCATGAAATAAATCCCATAGACCAAATCCTATGGACCATATATCAAACCTAATGAACCATATCCAAGTTCATGAACCAAATCTCATGAATCAAATCTCATGGACCATGAACCAAACTCCATGGATCAAATCCTATGGACCATATACCAAACCTCATGAACCAAACCTATAAACCATGAACCAAATCTCATGGACCACATACCAAACACCATGAACTATATCCAAGTTCATGAACCAAATTCCATGAACCACACACCATACTCATGAACCATGAATCAAATCTCATGGAGCAAATCCCATGAACCATACTCCAAACCTCATGAACCATACATAACATCCCATGAACCAAATCTCATACACCACATCTTATACACAAAGTTTATGAACCAAACCAAATACCCATGGACCAAATTTTATGGACCGTACACCAAACATCATGAACCATACACCAAGTTCATGAACCAAACTAAATACCCATGGACCAAATTCTATGGACCATACACCAAACCTCATGAACAACACACTATATTCATGAACCATAAACCAAGTTCATAATCCAAACCCCATGAACCAAATCCCGTGGACAAAATCCCATGGACTATATACCAAAATCTCATGACTCTTGAACCAAATCTCATGGATCAAATCCCATGGACCATATACCAAACCCTATAACCCATGAACAAAATCTCATGAATCATATACCAAGCTCATGAACCAATACTCAAATCTCATGAACCATACATCATGAACCTCTTCTTTACTCTGGCTCATATATCTAGAGTAAAAATCAAATGCAAAATCGACTACCCGTAATACATATACTTAGGACTAAGTCAATCGCCTTAATTAGCACATATAACTAAGGAAAAACACCTCCAAATCGACAGAATTCTAAATCATATACTTAGAATTTCGTCAAATGATGTCAAATTCATTCGAACTCTAATACATATACTTAGAGTTCATCCGACTAACCCTAACACATATCCTTAGGGTCTAGTCAACATCTTACTCTAGCATATATACCTAGAGTGGGAGTCAAACGAAGCTCGATTAGTCCTAACCCATATACTTAGGGTCTAGTCAGCCTTTTGCTCTAGCATACCTACACAGAGTGAAACCCATACCCGGTCGAGCTCTAATACATATACTTAAAGCTCACGCAAATGAAATCTGACGAACCCTAACGCAATACCTTAGGGCTTAGTCAGATCCTCACTCTAGCACATATAACTAGAGTGGAAAATATGATAAACTCGGTCAATCCTGATACATACACTCAGGAATTAGCCGCTCTCTACTTCGGGTAACATCAAATCCGACCTATCTCAGTACATATACTTGGGGTTTGGTCACATCTTCACCTTAGATCATATAACTAAGGTGAAACCAAATATAATCGGACTCTAAGACATATACTCAGAGCCAATTAAACTCTAATACATATACTTAGAGTTTAACATCAACTAGGTCTTAACACATATACTTAGGACCTAGTCAACCTCAAATCAAATTGAATCCTCAAATCCAATTGAATCCTAATACATATACCTAGGATTCATTAAATCAAGATACGATCCTCTCTATAAAGGTCTCTTAATCGAAAGTACCCCAATGGCACGCACGATGGGACATGGCTTCTCCTTCCATCTTCGAGACCTTTTAAAAAAAAAATAAAAAAAATAAAAAAATAAAAAAATAAAAAAAAAAGAAAAGAAAAGAAAAAGAAGAAGAGAGGTTATGCAAATAATTTCTAACTTCTATCTTTTTGCAATAGGAAATGACACCAACATCAAAGAACGTTATCGCTGCATCAACAAACTCAATGATATTAGAGGTGGGCTCGCGAGTCTGCTTGCCCACGTCCATCCTGACATTCGAAACTGCAGGTGTCTCAATCCAATTTGGCACCATTCCGGAAGATGTTCGAGCCGCTGTCATGGCTCAAATCCCTGCTGCTACTGGGGGCATGACTATTTCCGCCGCCCCTTCTCAGGATGTATCCAATGTGGTCATTCCTCGACTGCCATCTCGAGGAAGACGACCCAATGTGGTCATCCCCAATCCTCCTCGCCGACCCATAGGCGAACGACTCACTTACCAATCTGCATCCAAGAGAATGGAATCTGAAGGAAGACTGATATTCCCAAATGGCAGGGTGCAGAAAGCATCAGTATTCGATAGACTGACGCTTTCTAATGATACCACAACCACCATTCCTCCAATAAGAGCGTCCTTTAAGAGGAATAGCCGCCGCCAACTACACAGAGGAAAGTTTGCTGGGGGCAAGGATAATAGCATCCATGAGCCCCAAATAATTCAGTCAGCATTTTCAAGTCACAACTCTTTTGCTCCATTGGAGCTTGTGAAAAAGAATGCGATGACCGCTATCTTACGGCCAACAAATCGGCCAGAAGTTTCGAGGAGATGTCAAGGGACTCTCAAAGAACATGAAGAGAAAATATTTCTAAAAGAATTTACGAGGCCTATAAAGCTGTTAAGGGCCGAATGGGAAAAGCGAGAGCTCAACCGTTACCACATCGCAATAAAGTGTGGGTACGAAAAGAATCCGTACCAATGACTAAGGACTTGCGTGAAAAGAATGAAGCTATAGTGGTCCATACCGTTCGAATGGTCGGACACCAAGAGCCCGAGCAACCGGAGGAGCAGGAAACGCTAAATCAGATGCTTACTAGAGCTGCCGCTCGCAGGAAGGCGATAGCGAGACAAAATGACCCACGGTCCTTTGGCCTTCAAAGATTACCAAGAGACT
Organism: Aechmea fasciata; assembly: GCA_025177825.1. Lineage (NCBI taxonomy): Eukaryota > Viridiplantae > Streptophyta > Magnoliopsida > Poales > Bromeliaceae > Aechmea > Aechmea fasciata. The sequence goes on along the minus strand of CM045925.1, from coordinate 5,450,546 downwards.
CATCCTTACCCGATGACCCTCATGATGAGGACGAAGAAGAAGAGCCGGTCTTTATTGCCAACGATCCAAGAGATGCCACGATCGCATCTTTAAAAAGACAAATTAGTGAAAAAGATAGAGATATAATTAATCTCTATAAAAAGATGGACGAAGTTATGGGGTTGTTACTGATTGTACAATCCAATGTCGAAAATCAATGAAACCAAACTGCACCGCAGTCAGATGAAGTACGTCTGACTGCATCCCAGTCAATGAATGCGCAGCAGCCAGCTCAGACGACGCCATCTGTCGCACTTCAGTCGGCACCAGCGGAACCACAAAACCTCCAGAACAACTTTCCTATGACGAAGGAAGAAATCCGGAAGCTGATTTCATCCCAAGTTAAGCAAACGATTGATGAAGCAGCTCCAAAACGAAAAAGCAGAGGGCACCCATACCCCATAGAATACGATACTATCCCATTTCCTGATGGATATATCGTTCCCAAATTCAAAACATTTTATGGAATAGGCAATCCTGATCAACATTTAGCACACTTCAGAGCCACATGTGGGAATACTAGAGGCAATAGTGCACTTCTCTTGTGTCAATTCCCTCAAAGCCTTTCAGGAGTGGCATTCGAGTGGTACTACTTACTCGAAGATGAATCCATCATGACGTGGGATGAAATGGAGGAAGCTTTTAGAAATAAATTTGCTACTGTTAGCGATAAAATTACAATACCTGACCTAGTCGCCACAAAACGAAGGAATGACGAATCAATGCTAGAATACATCACACGGTGGCGAAATCTGAGCATCAGATGTGAACAACCTATCGAACAAACCCAAGCTGTTGGATTGCTTATGGGTAATGTTGATAATTGGATGGCTCCATTCCTATGTACTACCAAGTGTGCTACATTTCAGGATTTAATACTAAATGTTTCGAGGCTGGAGAGAACAGATCCACACGCCTTGATAGACCTCCAAAAGCCCAAACGAGAAGAAGGAAAGAAAGTCGGAATGAAAGTCGAACACTCTAAGGCGGCACGCACTAACATAGTGGAGAAAGGAAAGAAAGTTATGACTACTACAACGGAGCGGGCACCTCCGAAACCAATGTTGGGTGGAAATAACTTTAGAGGACCCACCTTTGAGGGAAGAAAGAATAAAATTTATCCCTTTAAAAAGGAGAAAGTGAAAAAAATCTTTAGAGATGCCCTAAAAAGTGGTCTCCAACTGTCGGAGCCAAAAAGACCAGAAGATGTCGGGAAGACTAATGACCCAAACTACTGTGTATATCACCGAATGGTTAGCCACCCTATTGAAGATTGCTGGATTTTCAAAGATTGGGTAGAAAAACAGTATAAAGCCGGCAAGATCACCCTTTCTCAAGCTGTGCTTACAGATCTCCCAACTGAAAATACAAATGTTGTAAACATAAAAGATGAAAATAATGGAGAAGAGAATACTCCTCCTGAATTCTGGAATATCTTCTTATCAAAAAAGACTCATAAAATGTTGAAATATTTGAATACAGTTCCTGAAATTACATGGAGAATTCCACTACATCCGGAGGTTCAGACTTCCTCATCTAAGATGACGCCTATTCATCATTCAGAAAAAAGAAAAGCAAGCTCAAGAAAGTGGGTGTGAAAACCGACTCAACCTAAAAAGCAGAATGAAACATCCCCAGTAACGATACGAGACTTCATAGTAAAAGCACTGGAAGATGCAGAGAGTAAAAAGAAGTCTCAAGAAACTAAGGAGGAAGAACTCTTTTGGCCTGAAACATATAAGGTCATCTCAGTCAGAAGTGACGAGGATGATCTCCCAGACCAGCAAAGGAGGAATGACGGTGAACATCAATTAACACGAATGCAAGAGATTAGGATCCCAAATTTTAAAGTCAATGAAAAATTATTGGATCTGAAAATACAACAGAATGTGATGACACCTGCCTCTCAACAACGAAATAAACAAAGAAGGGAGCCTGTAGAAGCATTCGAGCCCCAGATTGATGGTGAGAAAGCCCCGACTCAAGAAATACCAAAGAAAATATCGAGAGACAAATCATGCATCAAAGAAACATGCTGTGTTATCACAATATCAGACGACGCCTCTGAAGATTTCGTAATAAGAAGGAGACAAGAGAAACGACCAGTTGGGGTGAACACAAACCAGGATGACATATGGGATCTATATGAAACTCCGAGTCCCTCAAACGAAATGAAAAGATTGGACGGGATAGAACCACGCTTAATTGGGGTCGAGTGCGAACTAAAGATCCTTTGCTTAGAAGTGCAATCTCTAAAAAGGAACCTAGACTGTGTGGCTGCTGGTGTAAAAGGTCTTAGCACCCAAATGAAAGACATAATGGATATGTTACAATCTCATAGCTCCAAAAGGCCTCGGGTCGAGACGTGTTTAATGATTGATGGCGATATTCAAGAAGAACCCAAAGGCTCTCTCCAGATCAAGTTGAAGTCTGGAAAAGTGCTACCGGAGAGGCAAGCTCCCCCACAAAAAGACAAAGATAAGGAAATACAAATAAATGAAGAAGCCCCGATGTCTTCAAACCAACCAAAAATGACAAAAAGTGAGTATAATATCCTCGCACATTTAAGAAAGTTCCAGCCTTGTTGAGTGTGTATGAAGCACTCATGATGTCGAAAGAGCTTCGGGATGTGCTAATTTATGCTTTACAAAATCCGGAGCCCTTTCAAGCATTCTTCGCGGAGGCAAGTATGAAGGAAGCGCTGTACCTTATCCAGGAGATTAATACCACCTTTACGGACAAGGATTTATTGCTCGGAACAACTCATCATAATAGGCCATTGTACTTGCCAGGAACTTGCGACGGGGACAAGATTAACCGCATTCTGATTGACCCGGATCCTCAGTTAACATTCTAACCTTGAGGACCCTAAGAAGTTTAGCGATGGACGTAAGCCATTTATCGTCTGAAAAAATTCTAATCCAAGGGTTCAATCAGCATAGCCAAAAGGTCGTGGCTACATGAATGCAGACACTTCATATAAAGCTTTATTAGGGAGGTCGTGGCTACATGAAAATCACATCATTCCATCTACTCTCCATCAATGCATGAAGTATATCAAAGATGGACAAGAACATCGAATCGATGGTGACATATGCCCATTTGGAGTTCATGAAGTGCGATATGACGATGCGAGATATTTTATCGAATCCGAAGATGATGTGAAGGAAAATGTAGAAAGTAAAAGGAAATCACCATTGGAAGTATCTAGTAAAGCTACTATTCCTCATCTTGGAAGTGAATCAGAGTCCGACGATGATGGAGAATTATTGCAGTTAATTCAACGGTTTCAAGCAAAAGGGAAACCTTGGGGCGCAGATTCATCTGATGAAGAAGATGCTGATGCAATCTGTAATGACATAAGTGAAGTAAAGGTGATTAAAAGAACTCCCGAGTTGAATGAAAGTCCTTTGAGCATAATTCATGCGCCTGAAAAATATTACAAAGCTCTATCTACCAGAGTAATGACGAACGTGACTAATTTGGACACATTTTTCGTGCCTCCAAAAGTTGAAGTTGTTAATAGAAAGAAAGAAATAATGGAGGGAATTCTTTTCTACAAATCAGAAAATGAGAAGCACGTAGATCTCATTCGACTTGAGAATTCAGACGATGAAGCATTTGAAGACATAACAATACCAAGATATTTCTCTGATAAACTGAAGAGCGCAATTCATAAATCAGGTTGTCCTACGAGAAGATCAAGGTTTGATCGTAAGCGATGTCAAAAGATGTGGGACATTCCGTAAAATAGAATCGTCCTTCCAAATGGGCGCACAAGCCATACCAGAGGATTGGGATTCAACAAAAATTCTGCGCGACATACTTATACATGCAATATGGTGACCGTAAACATGGAATCAAGCGAGGAATACAAGCCTTTTGATTTTGAACAGCTGGAGGAATGAGGGCAAGCAACTGTAGATGAGTTGTTGGAAATAAATTTAGGGACCGAGGAGGAACCACGACCTACCGACATAAGCGTCGTACTACCAAAAGAAGAGCAAAGCAAACTGAAAGCACTGTTGCTAGAATTTGTTGACTGCTTTGCTTGGACTTATAAAGAAATGCCTGGTCTCGACACTGAAGTGGCTGTCCATAAACTCACCATCAGTCCTGACATACGCCCAATCAAGCAAGCCCCGAGAAGAATGCGAGTGGATTTAGAAGAGCAAGTCATCGTTGAGACAAAAAAGCTTTATCGAAGCAGGTTTTATTAGAGAAGAAAAGTATGCCGATTGGATCGCTAATATAGTACCTGTGAAGAAGAAAAATGGACAAATTTGCATTTGCGTAGACTTCAGGGACTTAACCAAAGCGTGTCCAAAGGATGACTTTTCGTTACCTATCACCGAGATGATGATCGATAACGCATCTTGCTGTGAAACATTCTCATTCATGGATGGGTCATCAGGATACAACCAAATAAAGATGGCACCCGAGGATGAGAAGCATACTGCATTTAGAACCCCAATCGGTATATACTGTTACAAAGTCATGCCATTCGGTCTGAAGAATGCTGGAGCAACATATCAAAGAGCCATGACTAAGTCTATTCAGGAAAATTCCTAGGGTTCATTGTTAGACACCAGGGGATAGAAATAGATCCATCAAAAATTAAAGCAATCACGGAGATGCCCCCACCAAAAAATCTGAAGCAGTTGCGCTCTTTTCAGGGAAGGTTGGCATATATCAGAAGGTTCAAATCAAACCTATCTAGTAGGATTAAACTATTCTCAAAGCTGATAAAAAGGGATGCACCTTTCATATGGGATAGTGACTGTCAAATCGCATTCGATGACATCAAGAAATATCTGCTGGCTCCTCCTGTGCTTGCGGCTCCTGTACATGGAAGACCTTTAATTTTATACACGGCAGCACTCGAAGGCTCACTAGGCGCCCTCTTAGCTCAAAATAATGAAGAAGGAAAAGAAAATGCCCTATATTATCTCAGTAGAATGCTGGTGGGGGCAGAGAACTCATATTCGCCCGTCGAAAAACACTGCCTAGCACTTGTTTTTGCAGTCAAAAAGCTGAGACATTATATGCTCGAACATAAGATTCACTTAATCTCGAGGATCGACCCGCTCAAATTCTTAATGACAAGGCCAGTCTTGACAGGAAGATTAGCAAAGTGGACTATTATTCTGCTTGAGTTTGATATCACCTGTGTGCCGCAAAAAGTCGTTAAAGGTCAAGCGCTCGCCGATTTCCTTGCAGCACACCCAGTGCTAGAGAATTCCCCATTGGCTTGTTACCTTCCTGATGAAGAAGTTCTACTCATTGAAGATAACCAACCGTATTGGAAGATGTAATTTGACGGAGCATCCTCAATTCTTCCAGCTCTCAGACCAAACATTCCGCAAATTAAAGCAGGAATAGGACTCGTTTTTATAACACACCAGAAGGGGGCATTTTACGATATTCATTAGCTCTTTCAGAGCCTCGCACTAATAACGAGGCTAAATATGAGGCTCTGATTGCTGGCTTAGAAATAGCAGCTCTGATGAATATACAAAATTTACACGTACATGGAGACTCCCAATTAATCATAAATCAAGTCGGAGGCGAATTCAAAGTACATAAACCTGAACTCATCAAGTATCAAGAAAGGGTGAAAGAACTCATGGAAAAGATCCCGTACATTACACTAAAAAGAATATCGAGGGCCGCAAACGGAAAAGCTGACGCTCTAGCAAGATTGGCTAAGGAACTCGCTGAACCGAATCGGGAGGAAATTCAAGTGATCATCAGGAATAAGAGGATACTTGCTCCCGTTGATTTAAACCCCGATGAAGAACTCGAAAAGGCCCAAATTATGAAAATAGCAAATCAAGGCGATTGGAGAGAGCCTTTTATCCATTACTTTAAATACAACGAATTGCCTCACGAGCTATCAAAACAAGTCCAGCTTAAGAAAAGAGCAATGAGATATGTGTTTGTAAACGACACTGTAATAACCGACATTTTCATCATAATAAATAAACCCTTTTGGAGACGGTGAATGTGTGCGTAATTGTATTATAAGAGCACACGTCAAATTTCAGGCGAAACCGAGGTAAAACGAAAAAGTTACGCGACCCGGAAGATTGACTTAAGTGAATAGTAACTTCAGTTTTCCGGATTAGCCGGAAATAGAAGTTGGGTTCAGGTGCGTACCGAATTCCAAACCTGGGCTTCCAATAGCTCTCGTTTCGAACGGCTCGACTGTACTGGAACAGTTGGCACTGACGGAATCGAATTCTGATACACGGTTATCGAGAAAAAGGATTTTGAACGATTTGACCTAAATAATTAAAGAATTGGAGGTTTACGGAGAAAAAGAGGAGATGTGATACTTCGCGAATCCGAGACCAAATCAATCGAAGTAAAATGCCAGATTCGATGTTCTCGACCCGCTGAACGCGCTGGCGCGATCCGATCATGAATCCGACGGACGGATCTCCGGGAATCGCGAAAAGAATGCGAAGAGGTTAAAATGGCAAATAGGCGAATCGCGAAAAGTACTAATATTTTATGCGCCAAAATGCGCGATTTCGAATGTAGAGGGACTTACGCGCATGATTCATCCACTGGCAGGGACTAGGGATTAAATAATGGCAAATGGTGGGCTAAAGTGCAATTGTGCATTAGTGTATAATAGTGGATTTTAGGGTTTCTTCCACCAAACCCTAACCCTAATGGCCCTTCACCTCCCCCAGCCGCACTAACCACCTCCAGAAACTCCCTGCCCACTTCGTGCTTGCGGCCCGCCGGCGAGAGCTCCGACGCCGGCATCCCTGAGCCCGGATCTCCCCTCTACATCCTCCTCCTCTCCACTTGTTGGCCGAGATAAACCACAGAGGGAAAAGGGAGACTCCAAGGTCTGGATCCGACCTTTCCTCGGCGAGATCCACCCCGAGGCGCGCCCCTCCGGCCATCCCTGTCGTCACCGAGGGTCGCCGGTGTCACATATCGAACTTCTAAAGTCTTGAAGTTACGAGGTATGTTGGCTTGGAAGGCCACAAGAATGGTTCCCGTGAAGTTTGGAAGCTTTCGGGTGTTTTCGGTGCACTAGGTGCGAGAACGAAGCCCGAAAGGCTATCTTGGGCCACGAGCTAAATCCGACGCTTGCGCGGATTTGATAATGATGTGGACATGGTCCAAATCATGTGTGGGGAGTCTCGGTTCGATTTGAAACGAATCGGAGGTCAAACGGGCCAAAAGTGAGTTGGAACGGAGAAGAAACGGAAAAAGCTGAAAATTTGGCTAAGTCCTTTGAGTGGGCTGAGGGGACCTGCGGGGTCGGGACATTGATCCAATGTCCGGTCATCCAATGTCCGGACAATGGTGGATGTCCGGACCCGATGGGTGGAAAATGGGCAAAAGGGCCTGCGCGGTGGGCCAGGACATGGTGTGAATGTCCGGACCGCACGCGCGATTGGACCCTGGTGAAGATACTTGGAGACCGGACACCATACATGGAGACCGGTCTCAGCAGCCCGAAAATGCCCAGTTTGGGCTGTTGCAAATATTGCAAAGTTGAGGGGCTTTGTTGCATTTTGGCAAGGGGTTAAGTGATTAGAGGGTAACAAAACCCTTTCTTACCCTCTCTCCCTCACAGATCTCTCTCTCTCTCTCTCTGTTCGACCGAAGCAAGAAGAAGGAGAGAAGAAAGAAAGAAAAGGGAGAAGAAGAGGAAGAAGAAGATGGAGATGGTGAAGAAGATGATGGTGGAGGTCACCATGGGCATCTTCTTCCTCCCCTTTGTGCAAGAGGGCTTCTTGTAGAGGTAAGCCTTTGCTCCTCTCATGGTAGATCTTCTAGTAGAGGGTTTCTAAACCCTAGATCTAGTGTTTTGATCTCCTCACAAGCGTAGGAGCCTTGTAGCAACCGAAGAACACATGAAAACCATGTTTTCTTCGTAGAGCACTAATGGTGGATTCCTAGGGTTTGCTCTAAGCACCCTATGGTTGGCTCTAGTACTCTTAGATGAGTTCCTAGAGGTTAGACAAGCTCTCTATTGCTTGTTCTAGAGATCAAATCGGTGGGATTGCATAGATGCAAACCTAGGGCTCCAAAATGGGGTTTTTAGAAATAGATGAGTTTGATCTCATTTGACCCCATAGAAACCTAATTGGGGGCCTAACAAACGCGTTGGCGCGCTCGGTTCGGTCATCCGACGAGCGAGTACAAAGATATTAATTATTTAATATATTCATACCAGATGTCCGCAGCACGCAAGATAGAAGCCCTAAATTCATGAAAGCGGAACTGGGGCAACTTGAAGGCGTGGGGCAACGGCACAAAGTCTCAGATCGAGATTCGGAGACCGTTTGGGTGGTCGTGCAAGAGTTCGAGCCAAACCGAGTCAAGAGTGCCGCGGGCGGCCGATTGCAAGTGTCGACGAGCGATCGGAGTGCGAATTGAGGTGGGTTGTGTTTACCGAAGCGACTAGGTCGCCTATATATGTCTAAGAGTAAAGGTTTCAACTTGATGCATGTGATCCATGTATAGGAAATGCATGTTAAAGAACCTAGTGTAAAAGGCTAAGTAGATGAATGAGATAGCATGATGAATAATGCTAGGTAGACACAAGATGAGCATGATATAGAAATGCTAGAGAACAGGTATGCTTGAGATAAATAATGAAGTAAAGAATGCTAAGTAAGAATGCCAAGTGTAAGAATGCTAAGTAATGTGAGTCATGAACTAAATTCACATATAGATCGAGTGGCATCTAACCTAGTGTGGTTAATGAACATAGGTTATAGTAAACCTAGAGTCAATGGACCTAGGAGTGTGGGGATTAACCTAGTGTAATGAACATAGGTTATAGTAAACCTAGAGTCATATGGATCTAGGTGAATGACGTTGTACCTAGTGTCAAGGACATAGGTTGGACAAGGATGTTAATGGACCCAGTGTTAGTAAACATAGGTCGAGTTGGAATAACATTGAACCTAGAGTTAGATAACCTAGGTTATGTGACAGGAAATGAGCCCTAGTGTCAAGTGGACCTAGGAGGTGAAGACAATGGACCTAGAGGGTCGTCTCTTGAGGGCCTAGCTAACCCTCCAGCTAAGTGAAACGGATTCATGGAATCCCGTGATATGTGCACCACTGAGGGTGCCGGGCGTGTGCGACGATTTCGCCGTCCAGGGCTATACCCCCGTCGTGGCGTTGTGCGACGATTTCGCCGCCCGGTGGGTGAGCCGAAATGAGTTCGATACTTGCGGTCAAGCCGGGTGAGGATCAGACCGCCATGAGTTGACACCATGAGTTTGGAAACCATTGCTGGGTAAGTACGATACGAGCGCGCCAGGAGGCGGAGGAGTGACTCAAACCATTGTTGGGTGAGGTGCGATTAGTTCGCCGCCAGATGGTTAAGTCATGACTTGGGTCCTCGCTGGGTAAGTCCGGCGTGATCGCCACCAGAATGGTTATGTCAAGTGACAGCTGGGTTCCGCGTGTGCGACGATTTCGCGCGATGAGGCTGCGTCACGTCACGAGGGCGGCGGGTGTTGTGGTGGGGTAGTTGTGAGACGTCCAACACCTCGGGCTAGACAGCGGGCGGATTATCCGCATTTGATTGACTCAAGACCGAGTCGGGTGGCATAGTGAGCTAAGGTAGAGTGGACCTTAGACGTATTTGCTAAATAGCGTATGTGCCGAGGATAAAGGGTAGAGAATGTGAATAGCTATCTTGATAAGTAGCTAGTGAGGATAAAGGGTAAAAAGTATGGATAGCTAACTTGGTAAATAGCTAAGATAAGAATAAAAGAGCTAAAGTAAAGAATAGCAATAAAGTAAAGAAAAGCTAAGAGCTAAAGAATAATTTTGCATATTGCATTTGTGAGGCAGGTTTTTATGTTAGTTGCAAACTATATATCTGTATATGCTTTTGGACTAACATATCTGCAGTGCCTCCTTGGACCTATTGGTCGAGCTGTTCTCTTGGGTGACCGTACCCACGAGAACTATGGACAATAGTTCTCACCCCCGTGTTGCGTTTTTGGGGGTACAGGTATACACGTGAGCGGCGCGACGGCGCGAGGCAAGGGCGTAGCTCAGTAGATAGCGCCCTACCAGGAGACTGAGATAGAAGTACCCCAGTTGACAGAGCTTAGGGGTGTAGCGGGGAAAGGAAAGCAAGTTGTAATAAAAAAATGTATAATTTACTAGATTGTATTAGGAAGTCTGTAATATGAATGTAAAAGTTTATAGATAATGTAAGATTGTAATTTGGGTTGAATGGATGTAATAGCAAGTAGCTGTTTTATGTTTATGATACTTCCTTATGCAATCTGAATGAGATATCTGTTCCTGTTTGGAACCTCCTTATAATTGTATTGATTGCGACGCCTTGAACGTACGGGGAAACTCTGTCCGGTTCGGCGGTCTGTCGGCGCGCCCGAATCCGACCGAATTGGCGGGCTCGGGGCGTGACAGCCGGAGCCGCAAGAACCTCCTGCGGCCATTATTGGTCCACCAAGGCCGAGCTCGAGGAAGAAGCAGATCCGAGCGCCTTCTTCGGTTAAGGAGGCTTGCATCATTCTTCCCCGGCCACGAGACGACTCCGGCGCGCGTTTCCCGGCACTCCCGTACATCGCCGGCCGCCGCTCGATTTTGGGTGCAGACCGAGGGTGGTGGCCCTCGGTTTCCAAGCGTCTCCGCCGCCCGAGGTGGCGAGCACGGCGATCCCTAGACCTCCGACGCCGACACGTGGCCGCCCGACCGCCTCCGGCCGCGCCGCGCCGCCGGAAGCCACCAAACCCGAGAGCAATGTGGGTTTGGATCTCCTCCGCCGCGCCTCCGGCCACCGTGTTCCGTGGACCTCCCCCGGCCGCCGCACCCCTCCCCGGTGTCATCGCACGCCGCCGGCCGCGCTTTCTCACCTGCGGCCGCCGGGTTCTTGGGCAGACCGAGGAGGTGGCATCTCTTCCTCCGAGCAATGCCGCGGCCCAAGGAAGGAAGCCCCGGCCTCCCCGTGTTCCCCGCGACGAGCACCGTCCAGACGACTCCGACCGCCGGATTGCCGCCGGTGAGCTTGTGAACCCGAGAGCTTCCTCGGATGAACCTGTCGCCGCCGCGCCACCGTGCCTCCGCCGCCGCCCGACGGGACCTTCCCGGGACATCTCTAACCGGCGCCCCCGTCCCCGGCCGGACCGACCGCCGCCGTGCCGCCGGCGGCCAACCCTAGCTCCCTCGGGTCAGGTGAGCAGTGTTTTAATTAACAGCACCTAGTCTAGGGTTGTAGGCACGATTCCCGAGGCTACAGTGGGTCTTTTTGACCAAGTGAGGTGAGCACGGTCATCGCCTTTTCATGCTGAATGCGATGCTCACCTCCGTGTAGCATTTTGATGCCTCGCTTAGCGGGAAAATAGTACTTTACGCGCTGTGCGCAGTATTTGTGGAACTTCGTGTCACTCATGTGAGTTCCACAGTGACCGAAAGTGCTCCGAAAGGCGAGCACGGTCTTCGGCATGTGGAAGACTTACAGAGAGTGCGGTTTCAGAATTTATGGTGCACTGGTTTGCGTGCATGACCCGTAATAGCCCTAAATAGCATGAAATAATGCGATTTCGTGTAACGTGAGGGACTTTTATGCAATTTAGAATTTCGTGGTCGCTGTAGACAGCGTAGTTGTGTTGCGGGTAACCTCTGGACTGATCGTCCAAGGCCCCAGGACTTTACAGAAAATCAGAAGTGATTTTCGGAGCGTTTTTCGGCAAAATTTGCGACGGAAACGTGTTTACGGTTCGAATTTCTTCCGACAACTCTTAGAGATTATTTACGGTGTCGCTGAGCCTTGTTGGCCGGTCACCCGCGTCATTTCGAGGGTTTAGAAATGACGGGTGAGCGACGGTTGGTTCCGGTGTCGAAATAGACACTTTCGGGAACCCGTATTCGTAAAATTATCCGACAATAATTGTATTGTAGTGTTATCTTGTGTTTGCTGCCAAAACATCCAATTAGGAGTGTTTTATGGCAGCGGGTGACTCGTGACACGAGTCGGTGCTTTTCGGGACGGTTCGTGGGTCCGGCGGAGTCCGGTGTGGTTTACGGGACTTAGCGAGTTACGGTAATTGGTTTCGGAAAACCAATCTCCGTGGGATTAGTTTGTGGGATGTGGAGTCGGTACTTGTGTTGGTGGGTTAGACGCTAACCCGGTGGACCTTTCGTAGGTCCTGGTTTCTTCGTTTCCACGGACAACGGATCGATCTTCTACGATCGTACGGTGGGTACTTCGATCCGACGTCCGTACGGTGGTACACGGTGACGTTCCTTCCACCTTACTATTCATATCTTTTATCGTTGATATATCTTGCACCTTTGTGTTACAGTTTTACTCTACTCAGTGTTTCCATGCTTAGTACCATGTGTAGGAGTAGAGTAGTTTGCTTCTTGTCAGCCTATGACATCAGTGACCTGTTCGGTCAGTCTACTTCAGTATACTCAGTGACCTTATTGTTCGGTTGGTCAGTTCTCATGTTTCCTTCAGTAGTACTTGCATACAGTTGAGAGGATGTTGAGTTGTTCCATCCTAGTTGACCTGAGTGGTCAGTTCTTGTGTTTCCTTGAGTAGTACTTGCATACAGTTGAGGGGATGATGAGTTGTTCCATCCTAGTTGACCTGATTGGTCAGTTCTGGTACTTTCTTACAGTTTTTCAGTGACCTATACGGTCGGCTTGTTACAGTTTCTCAGTGACCTGTTCGGTCAGTTTGTTTCGATTTCGATGACTGTTCGGTCGGTTTGTTTCGGTGCTTACGTGACCTACGTGGTCGGCGAGTTTACTTAATGACCCAAAAGGGTCGATGTCCCTTTAGGGACGGGATTGTCGACCGGTCGACGTATGGTTTTGAGCATAACGGCATCGATCGCCCTGGACTCGGCGCGGTTCACGAACAACGGCGGTGCAGCCACCGCAAGAGGGTGTTCTTTTCGGAAAAGTGGTTTTGGAGTGGTCATATTGGACTTGCCAACCCGTGAGCCCATGTGGGATTGGGTAGAATGCGGGCTTTGAGACAGAGGGCATTGCCTGAGGTCTGCGGACCAACATTGGCGGTGATGGATTGGGTATTTTACTTTATCAGCTTTTCGATGCATACATACAGTAGCTGTTGTTTCATATCTATATATCTCTTCTATTTAATTGTTTATCATAGCTACTGTACTACTACTATTATCTCCTCTTGTGTCTATCTCCGCGAGGTATCCACTGGGAGGGGGAGACATGTTTACATGTTCTCACCCCTCGCCTTCTTTTCGGTGACGTTGCAGGTCTTAGTGGGACAGCAGGTGAGGAGCGGATCTAGAGTACGCTTAGCTCCTACCAGTATCGGTTACTTTCTTACCCTTCTCGTTTTATTACTTAGAGTACATCATGGTTCAGTTCTAGCTTCACTTTAGTGGTGGATTGAGACTTATAATGGTTTTTGGAAGTTTATGAAAGAACTCATGTTTTGTGAATTAAACTGTCTCATACCCTTCGTGGTAGCATTTCAAAGGAAAAGGATTTCTATCCCTCGTGGTAGTGTTTTCAAAGAAAGGGTTTCCGTGTGGGAAACAGTTTGTAAAAGGTTTTCAAAAGGGATTTTATAACTTAGAGTTTCAAAACCAGTTCCCGAGTAGGGAACATTTCAACTGATAGATGTGGATTTGTGATTATATACTAGTGAATGTAACCTGTGGTGAATGGTGTAATTTGTGTATGGATGTAAGTTAAATTCTTTACATGTACACTTTGTTGTGGTTGTATGATTGTAAAAGACTCATTGTACTTGTGCGATGCCGTGCAAATACAGGGGAGATTCTGTCCGTGTGTACAGTGGTCTCTCTGTATTTGTGGCAGGTCTGTCATGTCCTTGGGGATCAAGGTTTAAAAAAAAAAAAATTCCGCTGTTTCTATACTCTAAAATGACCCGGGGCGTGACAGACACGCTATATAGGAAGTCCTATGATCAACTATGGCTCATATGTATATCTCCGGTAGAAACCAAGCAAGTTATGAACGAAGTACATTCAGGTGTGTGCGGTGCTCATCAATCTGGCCCAAAGATGCGTTTGAAGATTAAACATTTGGGTTATTATTGGTCTACGATGATTCGGGATTACATGGAATACGCCAAAAAGTGTCATCAATGCCAAATTCATAGTGATTTTATCCATCAACATCCGAATCCCTTACACCCCACGATCGCATCTTGGCTATTCGATATGTGGGGGACCGATGTGATAGGGACGATCAACCCTCCTTCCTCTCGAGGGCACAAATTCATTCTTGCCGCCACCGACTACTTTTCAAGGTGGGCCGAAGCTATTCAACTAAAAGAAGTAAGGGCAAATAACGTATTAAAGTTCTTTAAAGAAAATATTTTGAATCAATTCGGAGTCCCACGTCGGATTATATCTGATAACGGCCCGGCTTTCAGAAGCTTCAAAATTAGCAGGTTCGCTACCCATCACAAGATTGACAGGCGATATTCATCAATATATAACGCCAGGGCAAATGGACTTGTCGAAGCCTTCAACAAAACCCTTATAAAACTCCTAAAGAAAATCGTCGACAGGAACAAAAAAGAATGGCATGATAAAATTTCAGAATCACTTTGGGCTTATCGAACTACATATAGAACCCCTACCCAATCAACGCCATATTCACTGGTATTCGGGACGGAAGCAGTGCTCCCCTTAGAAGTGGAAATACCATCACTCAGAATCGCAGTACAACATGAATTAACAAATGAAGAAAATACATTATTAAGACTCGATGAGTTAGATGGCTTGGATGAAACTAGACTCTCTGCTCAACAAAATTTAGAACTTTACCAAGCTCGAATGGTGAGAGCTTATAATAGTCTCACTCGCTTTCGGACCTTCGAGGTAGGCGAGCTGGTGTTGGTCCTCCGACGACCCATTATAATCAATAGACATGCGGGAGAAAAATTCGATTCAAATTGGGAAGGGCATTATGCAATCGAGAAAGTGTATGAAGGAGGAGCGTACCAACTAATTGATGCAAAAGGGGAAAGGCCAATGCCACCCATCAATGGGCGCTTTCTAAAAAAATATTATGAAAAAAAAAAAAAAAAAAAAAAAAAAGAAAATAGAAAAAAGAAAAAGAAAAAGAAAAAATGCCCCCGGCTGTAGTATAACCCCACAGGCAAAATTGGGATCCCCGCTGTGAGAAAACCATTCGAGGCTCACAGGCAAAAGTTAGGAGAAGGTACCTGGTGAAAACCTATTCGGGCACCAGAATACCCAAAATATATTTTGCCTATGACGGAATGCTAACTCACTTTAGGGTCGGTTATGCGCAGCAATTTCGATTGCTTCTCGAGGCAAAATAAATAAAAAAATAATCCTAGTTCCCTATTTTGCCTCTGACGGAATGCTAACTCACCTTAGGGTCGGTTATGCGCGGCAATTTCGATTGTTTCTCGAGGCAAAATAAATAAAAAAAAAAATACAAGTTCCATATTTTGCCTATGACGGAATGCTAACTCACCTTAGGGTCGGTTATGCGCAGCAATTTCGATTGCTCCTCGAGGCAAAATAAATAAAAAATAATCCAAGTTCCGTATTTTGCCTATGATGGAATGCTAACTCACCTTAGGGTCGGTTATGCGCAGCAATTTCGATTGCTTCTCGAGGCAAAATAAATAAAAAATAATCCAAGTTCCCTATTTTGCCTATGACGGAATGCTAACTCACCTTAGGGTCGGTTATGCGCGGCAATTTCGATTGTTTCTCGAGGCAAAATAAATAAAAAAAATAATCCAAGTTCCCTATTTTGCCTATGACGGAATGCTAACTCACCTTAGGGTCGGTTATGCGCAGCAATTTTGATTGCTTCTCGAGGCAAAATAAATAAAAAAAAATCCATGTTCCCTATTTTCGTCAATAAAAAAAATAATCAATACTCCGCATTTTGAAAAAAAAAAAAAAAAAAAAAAAAAAAAAAAAAAAGGGGAAGAATGTAATTACATCTCAAATATTTTCACGGTAATTCTCAAAGTTCGTGATGAGATCACGAAGAGTTGCTAGCTCCATTGTTGCAATGTGACCTTCTTTAGCCTCTATAAGCTCCCGTTCAGCTCCAGCCGATCTCCCTTCTATTTTTTCTTTGGTTGAGTCCAATCCCTGAAGACAATTTTTGGCCATGTTTATCTGATTCGACAACTCAGCGTTTGCAGCTCTCTTATTAGCAAGGGTCTTCTCTAGTTCAGCCATCTCATCCTCTTGACGAGCAA
Source organism: Aechmea fasciata (assembly GCA_025177825.1). Taxonomy (NCBI): domain Eukaryota; kingdom Viridiplantae; phylum Streptophyta; class Magnoliopsida; order Poales; family Bromeliaceae; genus Aechmea; species Aechmea fasciata. The sequence goes on along the minus strand of CM045925.1, from coordinate 5,434,270 downwards.
ATTCGGAAGAATATTGCTCTAAATTCTGGCGAAGGGAATTCTGAGAAGAAAGACACATTTCGAGCTCCTTTTCTAGCATATCTAAATTCTCTTCAGCTGTTATCAGTCGAGCAGAGGAGGTAAAAGTAGGAAGGGACATTACTTTCTCAATCACTGTCGCTCCATCAAAAAGCCGTTGTAAACGCATTTCCAAATTTGAAATGTTAATGCCAAAAGATGAAAGGCTACGACAATGGCTCCGAACTTTCTCTTGAAGGGTCTTATAATCCCGATAACTTGAAATTTTTACCATATCAATAACTTGACCGATCAAAGTTGAGCCGACGTACCCAGTAATAGTTGGATCAAGATTCAAAGCGATCCTTTCTGACGTTTCTTCGACCAAAGATGCACTCTCTTCAATGGCATTCATAGCAACCTCCTCTTGAACTATAGCCTTCCCAATGGTTGTCTCTTGATCAACATCTCCCTCCTAAAAAAAAAAAAACATTTATCACTTCTATATAAAAAAAAAATTAGAAAAAAAAATAAGAAGTAATAATAAAGAGGACGTGATACCTTAGAAGAAGGAGAAGTATAAGAAGGAGGTGATGGAGAAGGCTCATAATCAACCTCGTCATCGTAATGAGAAGGAAGGGTTTGCTCAACCTCTAAAAAAAAAAAAAAGGAAAAAAAAAAGTAAAATAAATAAATAAATAAAATTGATGTACCTATAGGAGAATGAATATCTATAGGAGTTGGCGTAGGAAGCTCCTCAACAATATCTTCCGGGGTTGGCGAAGGAAGCTCCTCAACAATATCTTTCGGGGTTGGCAAAAGGAACTCCTCAGGAGTAGGCGAAGGAAGCTTCTCGGGAGTTAGCGAAGACAGCTCTTCATCAGTACGACTCATCCCTACAACGATGATAATAATGATAAAAATAAAAAAATAAAAAAAAAAGAAGAAGAAGGATAAGAACCTTGAGGGAAAGTAGGGGAATTCTCCGCAATGACATCTAAAGTTGGGTCATCGGCGTTATGTTCCTCCGAACCGCTAGACGAAACAACTGAAGATCTTTTCCTTTTCAAACTCGGGCAATTATCAACACCAACAAATTCGGACATGACTTTAGCAGTTTCTACCACAGCAGGCGTGAGTGTAGGACATCTTTCCGAACCCTCCCTAATGTGATGACGCTCCACATAATCATAGGGAGCCGGAAATACCTCTATTCTTTTTGAAGAATCACTGAGTTCGAACGATAATGACGATGGAACTGGGACTTCCGGCAAATCTTCATTCTTTTTCTGCGGATAAGACTCACGTTCGACAAGAAAATTCACGTCATGCTGGAAATAAGAATATAAACTATTTGTCCACCACCTTGCATAATGAGATGAAGGCTTCCCACGACGACCACTATCAGGAATAAAGAACTTTAAAGAAAGATTGACTTGCGTCAAATCCAACCAATAGCCAGCTAGAACACCAGTTGAGGTTGTCTCCCGCGGCACATCAGAAGATTTTGGAAAGTGTTGGTCCAACCCAAATTGTCTGGCAAAACGATGGGGGTTATAAGGTTGCGCATACAAACCGCCACCCAAGCGAAGGAGTAAGACACTGTGCATGAGAGATATGACCCATTCTTGAATTTCTTCAGGAAAATCAGACCTTCCTCTTAGGTCAATAACTTCATGAACCCAACCTTCACCTGAGCAAGGGAAGGAGTAAGGCCGCCATATAAAATTCCTCTCGTCTCTTAAATGCTGACGAGCTCTTTTTGAATCAAAAGGGGTAGATATTGCGTACATAAAGCTTAGCATATCCGGAACTTTCTTCAAGCCAGGCATACTCTTGATATCTTCTCTAATTGGTCGACGAGTATAAACCTTTTCGAAGCGAGCACCCACCCATGCGAAGAGAAAGTCAATTGGGAATCGGCAGTAAGGATACGCTGGCCCCCGTCGGTCGGACACCATACGACCTAAAGTGGCCTGAATCGCGCAGAGCACTGCAGGAGCTAACGCGAATTTTGTCCCATGAGCCATCTGGGATGCCATAATAAATGTCTCTAGTCGAATGACATCCTTTTTACCGGAAGGCATCAAAAACTTGCACAGCCAAAGTGCTAAGAATGCTGCCAGATAACCATCCTCAGAATAAGTTGGTGCTTTCTTACGTTCATCCTCACGGATACTGTCTTTTCTTGATTGAGAAGCAAATTTACGAGGACCTCTATACCAAAAATCCACCCAATGGTTATAATAGATAGATTTACCTGGTCTTCGATTAACAAGCCACTCATATACACTGAGGAGTTGACGGAGATTACACGGATAATTCTTGAGCTCTGAATTATTAGGGATGAATTCATCATACATCTCCCCAGTGATTGATAAGCCACCCAACTCCTTGATGTCCCATAATGATATTCCGACTTCACCATAAGGAAGATGAAAGGTATTCGTCTCCGAACACCATAATTCTACCAAACCTTTGAACAGTTTAGGATTCTTGTCATATTTTCCCTTGAAAGCAATAACGGCACCTAATATGTCGGCCTGAACGAGTTGAGTTTTGTATTGAGCAATAACATCGTCAACCCAGTCCTTAAGGCCATCCACGTCAGACCTATCTCCAAATGTTTTAAAGCCATACCAACTCGGATGATCATGCAAGATCTTCACACCAAGGGATTCTAGCACGTCTCTTTCTCTGGCCACTCCCAATGACTCCAAAAATACAACATCTTCTTCACCATGATTTATATAATGTGTACTAGTAAATGCCGCAACTTGAAGCCGCCGCTCCACCGTCAAGTTCTTCAATTAACACCGTCAAAAAGCACCAGAGGTTCTGCCGAGCGTCCTAATATGGGTGACGCTCGAGGTACACAAAGCCCTTCATATAATGGCTCATCTCGATCCCCCATACTTCCTCTACACAAAAAAAAAGGAGGTGAGACAAGATTAAAAAATAAAACGAGAGCAAAAAAATAAAAAATAAAAAAAATAAAAAAAATCTCTCGAATAAAAAAAAGAGGGGCACCTTTTCGTCGCACACGAATCTCTTACGTCGAAAAGGTGGGGGGCAATTTGTTTGAAGTGAAATAATACTTAGCATATATATATATATAGGATGAAACAATCCTAATCATAATAAAAAAGGAACGATTAGATTCGAGTTCGTACAATCCTAATAGGTCTTGTGTTAATCACTGGGCCAATAACTATAATATAAATAGGTCCATTCATAAATATGAGTTGGTGGGCCTCATGAAGACCGATGCAATAAAAAAAAAAAAAAAAAGAACGGGTCTCATTTCAGGTGGGCCTGATCAACGACAGCCCATGCAAATAAAAAATATGGGCCCCATGTAAGCTCATTAAAAATTATTATTCGAGCTCAATAAAATAAAGTGGGCCTGATCAACGACGGCCCACACCCATACACCCTATAAAATATCTATTCGAAATTCGATTTCAAATCACAACACATTCAAAATGCAATTTCGAATTTCGAATTTCAAATTTTGAATTTCGAAATTCGAATTTCGAATTTCGAATCTCCAACCAACTCTCAAAATATCTTCCATCAACCCTTTCAAAATTCGAATTTCGAATTTCAAATTTCCAACCAACTTCCAAAATATCTTCCATCATCCCATTCAAAGTTCAAATTCGAATTTAGAATTTTAAATTTCCAACCAACTCCTAAAATATCTTCCAACAACCTATTCGAAATTCGAAATTCGAATCCTCAACCATCCAACAACCCATTCGAAATCCCTAACCGATTCCCAACCAATTCCCTCAACCATCCAACAACCCATTCGAAATCTCTAACCGATTCCCAACCAATTCCTAACAAACTTATTCAAATTCGAATTTCGAATTTCAAACTTCCAAATAATTCTCAACAAACCCATTCAAATTCGAATTTCGAATTTTAAATACTCATCCAACAATCTGTTCGAAATTCGAAATTCGATATCTCTAACCGATTCCCAACCAATTCCCAACAAACCCATTCAAATTCGAATTCCGAATTTCAAATATTCATCCAACAACCCATTCGAAATTCGAATTTTTCCAACCAACCACCAAAATATCTTCCCACAACATATTCAAATTCGATTTCGAATTTCGAATTCCCTTCTAACCAATTACAACAACTCATTCAAAATTCAAATTCGAAATTCAAATTCAAAATTCGAATTCCTCATCACCCCTCCTATTATAAATACAAGACTCCAAATCAAATCCGAATGAGAGACGAGACGATAAAAAAAAAAGAGAGATTGCTACACACTTTTCCACTTCATAAAAAAATCCAAAGGATGAGGGATCGCCGAGCCGCTTCATCCGATTCATCATCTATTTAAAGAGAAGGGATCGCCGAGCCGCTTCGTCCGATTCGTCATCTGTTCAAGGAGGAGAGATCGCCGATCCGCTTCAGCCGGTCCGTCATCTGATCAAGGAGGAGAGATCGCCGAACCGCTTCATCCGATCTGCCACCTGATCAAAGGGAAGAGATCGCCGAACTGCTGCATTCAAGCCATCGTTTGATCAACAGGTAAAAAAAAAGAAGAACAAAAATGAAGGACAAAACAAAAATAATAATAACATAATAAAAAAAATTCTCTTCTTTCCCCGTCCTTTCTTTTTTTCTTTTTTGGTCCTGCTACCGTAGTCATCCATACAGTCTAGATGACTTCGATTGGAGAGTGGAGGGGAGCCAATGGCTTCCCGTTTCTTCGGACCTCTCAATACCGCATTTGAAGTTGTTGATGATGGAATGAATGATCTACATTGCCGCGACCACCCCAAAGTCGCCGATTTAATGTTTTCGAAAGAAGAGGGGAGGGGAATCTAAGATTTCCCATTTCTTCGGACCCTTCAATATTTCTTCAAAAATATTAAATCGGATCCGACGACCGAACAAATCCGCGCCACCGCAAACGACTTCATCGACGACATCAAAGAACATCGCCGATTTGATGTTTTCGAAAGAAGAGGGGACAGGAATCTAAGATTCACCATTTCTTCGGACCCTTCAATATTTCTTCGAAAATATTAAATCGGATCCGACGGCCGAACAGATCCGCGCCACCGTCAACGACTTCATCGACGACATCAAAGAACATCGCCGATTTGATGTTTTCAAAAGAAGAGGGGAAGGGAATCTAAGATTCCCCGTTTCTTCGTGTAGAGACCTGGAAAATTGCACCTGAGGCTCGTCGACAGCTCTGGAGAGTGTCGGGACAAGCCTGGGTCGCGTTAGCGCCAAATAGACGCCAAACGGGCCCCGTGGGAACGCGAGAGCAGCGTGTGTCACGGAAATCTACAAATAGCAGGTTTTTCTGTGAGCTGTACCGGTACAAGTTGATTGCTATACCGGTACAGAGACGGTTGCTATACCGGTATAGCAACCAGGGCTATACCGGTATAGCCCTGCGCAGATGCACTCGGGTTGCCTGTTTGTACCGGTACAAGGGAGGATTTGTACCGGTACAAAGTGGAGGTATGGTGCAGTTTGACTTTTGTGCACACTTGTCACATCATCCCCTTCTCCCCCTTACCTGCAGCAGAGAGGAGAGAGGGAGGAGTTCATCTCCTCCATCTTCTTCTCCTTCTATTCTTCTTCTTCTTCTCTTTGCTCCCACTTAGCTCAAGAGGAGCAACGCCGACGACGCGCCGCCGAGCCGATCGAACGAGTTTTCGACGACGAGACGCTGCGAGGGAGCCAGGCGTGCGTGCGGAACCATCGTCCTTGACTCAGCGACGGGCCTGGGGCGTTTTCTGAGGTGAGTAGCCCATCAAGTTCCCCTCCGTTGCTTCTAAATTGCTTGAATTTCGGATTGCACTGCTGCTGCTGCTGACTGCAGCGTCGACCCGCGGAGTTTTGACTAGATCTCTGTGTAGGAGAGTCGAAACGCGGCGAAACTTGGGGCGTTGGATCCGCGACTTCCAGACGATTCCAACGAGACCTTATTTGCCGGATTTGGACCAGGTTTGCCCAGTCGAAGTCCATCTTTACTGAGTTGCTGTTTTGCGAGCAGATTCTGAAATGCCGAACTGCAGGTTCCAGCGTCGACGTTTCGTGTTTCGGCTCGTACTCCGCGTAGAAGTGGCGAAATCCAGCGAAACTTGCGGCGTTGGATTCGTGACTGCGAGACGAAGCTTCTGAGCCCTGAATCGCCAAATTTGGATAAGGTTAGCTTGGTTAACTTTAAGGGTTTCTTCTCTGCTGTTTTCCGGACAGAATTCGTGAAATCGTGCATTTGCCTCTTCGCAGCGGGAGACTTCGGACCTTGGCGGACCAGCGAGGATCACCTTGACGTGGACCACTTCCTTCGCTGCCAGGAGGACGCTTAAGAGGTGGGATTTCATCGGATTATTCCTAAGTATAAATAGTCGACATGTTTATTGTATATTGAATGTAACCTTAGCTCAATTCATGAATTTCAGCATATTAGAATCTGAATTGGAGCATGTTTATCAAGTACTTAGTTTCTTACATGTTGGACTTGAATTTGACTTAGGAGAAAACCACGATTTGATTGTCATTTGTATACACTACCAGATTTAGCTCTAGGAGCCGTGTTGTGTCGTATCATCGCCGGGAGAGTGCGATGGATACCCAGGGTAGTGTAGCTTACTTGTACGCTCGTCTTTGGGATGCGAGCCTAGTCACGATGACGCTCGCGCCGGGATGCCGAGCTTAGCCACAGTAGAGTTTAGACTGTTGGTGTGGTCGGGAACCGTCGGGGGTTGACGGTGGTCCCAGAGTTTGTTTAGTTTTCAGAGTGTGCCAAGGGCACGTGGTGTTTGAGTGGTTAGTCCCTGTTTACTCGACTTTTGCCTGTGAGAGCTACAATGAAAGTGACAGAGATACTTGTATACTCGTGTGGGTCGCGCCCCGCGAATGCCATTCCGGAATGAGGTTTCAGTGCGATGTTGATTCGCCGTGCGATGTTGATTCGCAGTTCCAGCTTGAGACAGTTCTTGAGCCGACACCTTAAAGGCGGTGTACGGCATAGCTAGATACGAGCGGGGGTGGGTCCGATTGGGCGGCCGAGTGAGACTCGGCGGTCCCTTTGTTCTACTTTCGGTGAGGTTGTGACTTGAGTGGAGCCTAGTTGAGCGAGACGGGTGTGTTCACGATCTAGAGCTTGCTCATGCCGGTTGGTCTTGAGATATGGTGTAACCTTAGTAGGCGAGACGGAGAGTAGTTCCAGTCTCGAGAGAGTATTCTCCGCCAGATGCTCTTGAGCCACGGTGTCCTCGCTAGGCGGGACGGGTGTATTACAGTCCCTCGTAAGATTGGGTCAGTTTTTACTTGTTCTACACGAGTGGTTTAGAGCGAATAGTATAGGGACCATTAGGTCGAGTGTTTCCTGTTTCTTTTACTTTCTTGCTTACCCTGTGGACTTAGTGGGTGGACCGATGTGTTTAGGGCGGTACCCACTGAGGACTACTTGTTTTTACAGTAGTTCTCACGCCCCTTTTCTTCCACTGTTGTTGCAGGGCCTCCGTCTCCGGCTGCTGCCCCTTCTGAGTTGGATCGAGGCAAGGGCATTGCGAGTTAGAGCCCTTCCCGCGTGTTGCTGAGTTAGAGGACTTCCCCTCTTGCAGGTAGTGATAGTTTTTGGGTTTTGTGAGTTATGTACATACAGTTGTGAACTCGCTGGAGCGAGTAGTTTCTGGTATCTCTAGATGTTGTATGTATTTTGAACTCGTGTTTTCCTACCTGCTTGTTATTAGTATTCTCAGCTCTATGCTACTGTTTGTAGTATTGTATGTTATACAGGTACAGCTACGCTTCGTGTACAGGGAAAATTTCTTGTACACGGCGGATTTGTCGGCGTGCCCGGGGAATCCTTCAACCCGGGGCGTGACACTTCGGACCCTTTAATATTTCTTCGAAAATATTAAATCGGATTCGACGGCCGAACAGATCTGCGCCATCGCCAACGACTTCATCAACGACATTAAAGAACATCGCCGATTTGATGTTTCGAAAGAAGAGGGGAGGGGAATCTAAGATTTTCCGTTTCTTCGGACCCTTCAATGTTTCTTCGAAAATGTCAAATCAAATCCGACGGCCGAACTGTGACACCCCAATAGTCCCACATCGGATGGGAATGGGGTTGTCATTGGGTTTACAAGAGACTTAGACACTAGTAAGGATAACTGGGCTTAAGCATTTTGGGCCGGTGGTTGGGCCCAACGAGTTATTATTGCTAGTGGGCTGGGTCGTTACATTTGGTATCGAGCGGTTCACCGGTGGACATGTGTGGCGAGTCTCGGGTGGCGGTGTCTGGATGACGGGCTAGCGAGACGAGTCTCACATCGCCCGGTGATCGTGGGCTGTGTGTGTGATTGGACTGACGAGGACGTCAGGGCCTTAAATAGTCCCACATCGGATGGGAATGGGGTTGTCATTGGGTTTACAAGAGACTTAGACACTAGTAATAATAACTGGGCTTAAGCATTTTCTGGGCCGGTGGTTGGGCCCAACGAGTTATTATTTCTAGTAGGCTGGGTCGTTACACGAACAGATCCACGCCACCGCCAACGACTTCATCGACAACATCAAAGAACATCGCCGGTTTGATACTTTCGAAAGAAGAGGGGAGGGGAATCTAAGATTCCCCGTTTCTTCGGACCCTTCAATATTTTTTCGAAAATATCAAATTGGATACGACGGCCGAACAGATCCGCCCCACCGTTATTAACCTCGTCAACGTCATCTACAGCATCGCCAAAAAAGGGGAGGGGAATCTAAGATTCCCCGTTTCTTCGGACCCCAAATCGGAACTAAACGGGAATTTCTTCTGTCACGCCCCGAGACCGCTACCAATTTGGTTCGGTTCGGGAACGCCGATCAGGCGCCGAACGGACAGCACCTCCCCTGTCCGCCCAAGGCTCGACAACAAGTCATGTACAAAGAATTGCCCGGGAAATGAAATTCTACATCATACATGACAAGACGATGCACCTAACGGTGCGAACAACAATAAGAGCAATGTACAAGTATATATACACGTAACATAAAGAGAGATAAGTCTATCTATTACAACCATTCAACCATTTTCTTACATTCTTTAACTTCGAAATATAATTACATATTCATCTCCCAAAATGTAGGTTACATCATTTCTTTATACAATTATGTTCCCAAAACAATACCACGGGTGGCTCTAATGCAAGTAGGTGGCTACCAGCTAGGGCGCGACACCCTTACCGCGATCCTCATCGCTCGCCTGCGCGCTGGAACCTGTAATTGAGTGGGGTGAGAACTAACTTCCTTAGTTCCCAGTGGGCTCGGCCACCGACCCCACCGATCTACCAACTAGGTCTAAGCAGGCAAAAGCAGATAGATAGATAGTGTAAAGCTGTAACGACGGTAAGTAAAGCATGATATAAATAATGCAACTACTGCTATGCCTGAAACCACAAGATCATGATATAATTATGAAATATCTATCATGCTACTATGTTCCAATCAAGTATGTATGAAATACTCATTATGTTCTTATGTTATTACCCAATCCTTGGCTAGCCCGTAGGCACGCCCACGACTCAACACAACTCAACCCAATGGGTTGTCTGCGGGACCCCACATAGGCTATCCCTCGGGACCCCACATAGGCTATCCCTATCGAATCACGTGCCAAGACCTCCGGAGACTCGCACTACTCGCGTGGAGCGACCACCACGAGCGCTGAGCAGACTGTGTGAGTATGATCTTCTCCTCCATTTGGAGGGCATCCTCGCAGGGGAATCATACATAGGTGTTATCTTACACTATGTTTCTATGTCAACATTCATCAAGTTATTTACTTGGCTCACATGTCACTAGTGTATCTACACTATGTCATAATGTCAATCATCAAGTTCTTTACTTGGTTCTCATAGCTCTAGTGTTCTTTACATAAGTTATAATGCAATAATATTCATCAAGCCATCTACTTGGTTCTCATGTCATTAGTGTCACTACACTATGTCATAATGTCAATCATCAAGTTCTTTACTTGGTTCCCATAGCTCTAGTGTTCTTTACACTAAGTTATAATATCACTATGTCATAATGTCACATTGCCAATTATCAAGCTCTATACTTGGTTTATATATCTCTAGTGGATAATCATGCATAATTAAATCGTCTCTAGGGTTCAATGTCATATACTCACTCCTATGCTTCCTATGTCCAAATGCAAATCTACGGTCGCACGATAAGGGAGGATGCAAGCATGCTCCCTATGTCCTAATGCAACCTCCGTAGTCCCACACGATAAGGAAGCATACTAGAGTAGCCATTTTACTATACCAACCCTATTATGCATAAAACCACAAATATATATATACTTATGCAATATGACCAAAAATGTACTTAGACATAAAAGGTAGCCCAATGGCTCCGGAATGACACCCCCCACCTGTTATCGCATTCCGATTGCTTGTCGACACTTGCAATCGGCATCCCGTGACATCCGTATCCGGCACGGCCCGATATTGCAACTGCGCCTCAACCGTGCTCCGCTTCACAGCCCCGAAAATTATAGGTATTCGGTTTGTTGCCACGAGCCCCCAATTCCATTCTCACGATTTTTGGAAGCTTTCGCCGCAAGCTGCGACCATTTTTACGTCGACGGCTTCAAACCTCAATATCTTCGCAACGGCACAACGAATTGCCGAACCGACTTCGCCAACGCGTTTCGTTATCTAGCAATTAGGTTTACGAAGGGTCAAATTAGATCAAACCCTTCAATTAGCAAAAATTGCATTTCTAAACCCTATAGGTTTACTATTGCAAAAATCATTTAATTAATCTATGATTTAAGCAATAAACCCCTAATTAGCATCTAGGAGTTCCACTAAATCCATTTTTAGAGCATGTAAACCAAACCCTAAACACTCACCATCATTGTGAACGTCGGGTCGAAGACACGCCGCACAAACGGGCGCACGAGAGCTCGATCCGTCGCCTCCAACGCGTTCGCAGGATCGTTCTCCGCCAACACCGCGAATTTGAGCGAATAATATAGAGAGATGAGAGATTTTAGAGAGAGAAAGAAGGGTTTCTCTCCCCCTTCACCATGCGTGTGATGCTTGGGGTTTGCTCGGTTGAAGAAGCAGGGAGAAGAAGCTGCTGCTTCTTTATTAAGCAACCCTCAAAAGTCAAAACACTATTCATCACACTATTTACCTCAACTTTCACCGAAGCTTTGATATTTTCGCCCTTCGGAATGTCCGTTTCGACTCAAATTTGACTATGTTCGTTTTTACATAACTTAACGGAAGAAATTTAAATCTTTCGCTTTGACCCCGTTTGGTCACTGAAAGCTCTACCGAACTGTAATCGCTATCAGATAGCATTCGGATTTTACTTCTTATCTTCCGGGAGTCCGATTGTCATGAAACTTTAAATCTAGCCTCATATAAATAATCCTGACATATTCCCCAGTTTTCATAATTTTCTGACACTGTGCATTTTCTGCTAATTTATCTGTCCCGTTTCACACAGAAAATTCCAGTCTTCTATTTTCGCTCCGATTTCAGCACAGGTCATTTTTGACCTATACTTTACTTCTCTAAGTCCAATAAAAAGTAGTGTCTCACACTATTTTTTATTTTTATTTATTTTTAAACTGAGAATCCCGTATACTACATCTCACCGCAACTTCATAATTTCCGGAAGTTCGGTATCTTACATTCTCCCCTCCTTAAAAGGAGTTTCGTCCCCGAAACTAACTCACTTCAACCCAATCTCTACTCTAACTCGATTTATCGAGCAATCGCGGATTCCAATGCACTTTCCCATCTCGGAGTGGCCTTTTACTCATCGGAATTGTCCAAAGGCCCACTATGAAAGATGTGAGATCAGATTCACTCACACCAGTCAAGCAAAACACTGAAAGTGCATTACCATTCCCGCGAGTCTCTGTGGTAGGGCAAGTCGATACTCGACGACTCTACATGCCCAACACCACTCGCCAACAGGCATACCAAGGCCGAACCGCTTCCTTCGAGACCGGAACTACCCGCTATCCTCGTGGTGTGGATCTAGCAAGAATGCGTCAACTAGTCGGACGACCCACCACCGCTACACAATGCACACGGGTAGAATTTCTGAAATCACTCAGCGTCCACAAAGTGGCGCTTTACCACTCTGGTTATCCAAGAGTCTGATACAACTCTTCCTAGCATTCACCCTCCGTCCAGGGAATACACTCCTATTCGATCACCGGCATTGCCTAGAAGCAATATCACTGGTGCATCGACCCATCGCGAGTGCTACCATCACAATCGGATCTTTGCTCTACTACGAGATGGCGCACTCCGGCACATCTCAAATCTCAATTCTCTTGAGAGCACTATCTTCAAGCTTCAACTCACCTGAGAGCATCAACTCTAACTCTCTCATGTGGCTTTCATTGTCCAAGTGTCTCCTAGAGACCACTTTACTTTCTCCTTCAGTTGCCACAACCAATAGTCAATTGTGAGACTCTCACAACGAGCCCACACGAACGCTCCGCTCACAATCCAAGCCAAACTCATTAATAGAGTTACTGACCGATCCTCGGCTTCCATAGGTGAGCCAAAGGTCACCAACTCTACGTAGGTCTACCGCCTAAACCCGTCTCAACTAAGCCTAGCGTCTCTCGCTCACCGGCGTAGACCCAATCATCACTTCCTGGCGAAATTCTCATTTAGGAATTCGCACAAATTCCAACCAGGAGTAAACAAGACCCCAAACCACTATAGATCCTCGGGTTGGGTCAGTGTACACTGTGTGTAACCTCAATCTCATGATCCAACACGTGGCATTCCACGTTCCCGGGTCTAAGCTCGGACTACCGTCCTGACCAAAACTCTGCCCTACCCGTAGGTACCGGGCCACTGTCTCTAACAGCTGACTGCGCCTGCCCAAAGGGCCCAGGCTCCACAGTCCACAAATGGTCCAGGCACGGGTCGTCCCCAAGCAACACCCGCCAACGTCGTCCTGTACGACATGCTCTACAGAGCTACACACTTTACCCGCTCCTAAGCACCTAGTGCGAGCCACCAGCCCTACGAGTGATCTATGGCCCGCTTCACACTTAGCCATGCTAAAGTGCTACTGCCAACTCACTCTCCCGGCTGAGTCAATACCGCACACAACGAGTACCTATACTCGTGCGCTCTATACACCTCTATAGCATTTCAAACCAAACCCAGCACCAGGCAACCCTGCCTATGCACGCCGACCAAACAAGCGCAACTTCCAACCTCAAGTTGAGGTACCACTAGGCCCACGTGTCATAACTCGGTAACTAACCGGCTACTCTCTCAACGGTGATTCTACGTTCACTGTTCGATTTGTCGGAACAATATCCGTAATACTCGGACCACTTGAGTAGTCTCAAGAGTCGAGGTTTAACTTTCGCAATCTATTAACCACATTGCATTGAGAGTCGGTCCGCTATTTTCCGCCTCTATCGTGAGTCTCATTACTTGTACCGGCAATTGCTAGTGCCATCGTGCCGTCTACAGCTTCCAACAGTAACACGCTTCCACACGCAAGCATGCTCGGGTATCTACACTCACCGTCCATTGGTCTCTACTATACTAATGCATAGTTAATAGCGAAGACCACATGACAAATGCATGCCGTGCTCCTCGACCTAAGTCGCGTACTCATGGCCACTCTAAGACACGCCGCAACCTTCTCGGTCGCCACATTCTCATCACTCACTCTCCCGACCATCCCGTAGGTGGCGCACCCATAGACTGTCTCAGAGAGGAGGAGGCCGTCACCAACGCCAAGGTCTGGTTATCCCAAACCATTCTAGAGCCTAAACAAAGAAACCCTAGACGTATGCCCTTGGCGAGCTCAAGAGCTTACCTCCAAAAGCTTCTCTCCACTTGAGAAAGAAGATGAAGATCTTACTCCCCCAAGCCGTTCCTTCTACTCCTCCTTCTCCAACTTCAATGAGAGGGAAGATATCCCAGAGAGAGAGGAAGTTTTAGGCCTAGCTTAAAGAAATGAGGGAAAGAGAGAGAGCTACATGCTCATATACTCTCCACTAAGGCCACTTTGCACTTTTTGGGTTTCTAATGCCTTCAGTCTTTTCGAAGCATACCCAATCGACAATTAGTCGATTCCAGATGAAGTCCAATCCTCGAATTTTGAGAATTCACTTCTTTACATCCCCAACCTCGACCACGTCTGGCCGAAGTCTTCACACAACACATCGACCACATCCTCATCATCCCGCACTTCTTCGGGATGCGACCCACGATACGGGAGGATCCCCGCTCGTATTCCCTCACGGTGCGGTTTCTCGCCACCTTCCGGAACCTCTCCCAAAGCTTTTTTTTTTTTTTCTTTCCCCGTCGGGGAATAAACGGAGATTATCAATCCCCAAAACACTTACCAAGCCGTAGGAGGGAGACTAGGCGATCGATTCCACTCGACGCCTATCCACCACACCTTCGTCAATCGTTATGGACAATACTTGTCCCGCACCACAGTGCACAACTCCTCAAATGGAGTCTCCATGGAGTTGGTCCACAACTCCACGATCAACGGATCCGCATCCTCTCTATCAAGGTAGATGGATCAAACCGCTTGAAGGTCATGAGGGCCGCTAACGCTCACTCCCTCACTACCTCGACCCCTAAAGCGCTAGAAGTCGACTTGTCCGACCCCGATGAAAACATCTCTGCCGAGACTCCCGACCGTACTCGACAAGCCGAAATTGGTGCGATCACCACTGATCCACCAACTCTTGGAGTCCCTCTTACACGATCCTCTAGTGTAAGGCAGCCTCCTGCTGATGCTACACCGCAAGGACCCGTGGCCTTACCACTCCCACGAGTGTGGCCAATCGATAGCGAAGTTTCAATTCTCCGCTCGCACGTCGAAACTCTTAGGGACATCACTCGTCCCCTCCCGCGCCGACCTAATCAAAGATCGCCTACGCGATGTTATCGTCCCTCGAACCACGACAACACGATCAGTCTCGACCTTCTAGGTCAAGCACGTAACAACGGACATCGATTTGACTCAAATCAGGCGAAAGTCATGCAAGAGCGTCTATTCTCATCCCTCGGTTTCATGTTGTCGTACGCCCAACATGAACACACTGGGTTGAGAATAAACCACGTCTTGAGTCTACCTCTAACATCCATTTTAGAGGTTTCAATACTTAACCCAATCGATTCAACTTCCGCCACTCGCATAGGTTCACGTCTCACTCACGCACCTATAGCCTTAGGGTTTACCGTCCTAGGGTCTCCTAGGTCAATCCTAAACTCTCTCTTTACTTGCTCTTAGCTTGCTCTGATACCATCTTAAACCTGTCACGCCCCGAGACCGCTACCAATTTGGTTCGGTTCGGGAACGCCGATCAGGCGCCGAACGGACAAAGACTCTCCCGTCCGCCCAAGGCTGGACAACGAGTCATGTACAAAGAAGTGCCCAGAAAATGAAATTCTACATCATACATGACAAGACGATGCACCTAACGGTGCGAACAACAATAAGAGCAATGTACAAGTATATATACACGTAACATAAAGAGAGATAAGTCTATCTATTACAACCATTCAACCATTTTCTTACATTCTTTAACTTCGAAATATAATTACATATTCATCTCCCAAAATGTAGGTTACATCATTTCTTTATACAATTATGTTCCCAAAACAATACCACGGGTGGCTCTAATGCAAGTAGGTGGCTACCAGCTAGGGCGCGACACCCTTACCGCGATCCTCATCGTTCGCTCGCGCCGGAACCCGTAATTGAGTGGGGTGAGAACTAACTTCCTTAGTTCCCAAAGGGCTCGCCACCGACCCCACCGATCTACCAACTAGGTCTAAGGTGCAAAAGCAGATAGATAGATAGTGTAAAGTCAGTAACGACGGTAAGTAAAGCATGATATAAATAATGCAACTATCGCTATGCTGAAACCACAAGATCATGATATAATTATGAAATATCTATCATGCTACTATGTTCCAATCAAGTATGTATGAAATACTCATTATGTTCTTATGTTATTACCCAATCCTTGGCTAGCCCGTAGGCACGCCCACGACTCAACACAACTCAACCCAATGGGTTGTCTGCGGGACCCCACATAGGCTATCCCTCGGGACCCCACATAGGCTATCCCTATCGAATCACGTGCCAAGACCTCCGGAGACTCGCACTACTCGCGTGGAGCGACCACCACGAGCGCCGAGCAGATCGTGTGAGTATGATCTTCTCCTCCATTTGGAGGTCATCCTCGCAGGAATCATACATAGGTGTTATCTTACACTATGTTTCTATGTCAACATTCATCAAGTTATTTACTTGGCTCACATGTCACTAGTGTATCTACACTATGTCATAATGTCAATCATCAAGTTCTTTACTTGGTTCTCATAGCTCTAGTGTTCTTTACATAAGTTATAATGCAATAATATTCATCAAGCCATCTACTTGGTTCTCATGTCATTAGTGTCACTACACTATGTCATAATGTCAATCATCAAGTTCTTTACTTGGTTCCCATAGCTCTAGTGTTCTTTACACTAAGTTATAATATCACTATGTCATAATGTCACATTGCCAATTATCAAGCTCTATACTTGGTTTATATATCTCTAGTGGATAATCATGCATAATTAAATCGTCTCTAGGGTTCAATGTCATATACTCACTCCTATGCTTCCTATGTCCAAATGCAAATCTACGGTGCCGCACGATAAGGGAGGATGCAAGCATGCTCCCTATGTCCTAATGCAACCTCCGTAGTCCCACACGATAAGGAAGCATACTAGAGTAGCCATTTTACTATACCAACCCTATTATGCATAAAACCACAAATATATATATACTTATGCAATATGACCAAAAATGTACTTAGACATAAAAGGTAGCCCAATGGCTCCGAATGACACCCCCACCCGTTATCGCATTCCGATTGCTTGTCGACACTTGCACCCAGATCCCGTGACAACCGTAGCCGGCACGGCCCGATAGTGCAACTGCGCCTCAACCGTGCTCCGCTTCGCAGCCCCGAAAATTATAGGTATTCGGTTTGTTGCCACGAGCCCCCAATTCCATTCTCACGATTTTTGGAAGCTTTCGCCGCAAGCTGCGACCATTTTTACGTCGACGGCTTCAAACCTCAATATCTTCGCAACGGCACAACGAATTGCCGAACCGACTTCGCCAACGCGTTTCGTTATCTAGCAATTAGGTTTACGAAGGGTCAAATTAGATCAAACCCTTCAATTAGCAAAAATTGCATTTCTAAACCCTATAGGTTTACTATTGCAAAAATCATTTAATTAATCTATGATTTAAGCAATAAACCCCTAATTAGCATCTAGGAGTTCCACTAAATCCATTTTTAGAGCATGTAAACCAAACCCTAAACACTCACCATCATTGTGAACGTCGGGTCGAAGACACGCCGCACAAACGGGCGCAAGAGAGCTCAACCCGGCGCCTCCAACGCGCTCGCAGGATCGTGCTCCGCCAACACCGCGAATTTGAGCGAATAATACAGAGAGATGAGAGATTTTAGAGAGAGCAAGAAGGGTTTCTCTCCCCTTCACCATGCGTGTGATGCTTGGGGTTTGCTCGGTTGAAGAAGCAGTGGAGAAGAAGCCGCCGCTTCTTTATTAAGCAACCCTCAAAAGTCAAAACACTATTCATCACACTATTTACCTCAACTTTCACCAAGCTTTGATATTTTCGCCGCGCTCTTCTAATGTCCGTTTCACCTCAAATTTGACCTATGTTCGTTTTTACATGACTTAACAGAAGAAATTTAAATCTTTCAGTTTTGACCCCGTTTGGTCACTGAAAGCTCTACCGAACTGTAATCGCTATCAGATAGCATTCGGATTTTACTTCTTATCTTCCGGGAGTCCGATTGTCATGAAACTTTAAATCTAGCCTCATATAAATAATCCTGACATATTCCCCAGTTTTCATAATTTTCTGACACTGTGCATTTTCTCGCTAATTTATCCGTCCCGTTTCACACGTAAAATTCCACTTTCTATTTTCGCTCTGATTTCAGCGCAGGTCATTTTTGACCTATACTTTACTTCTCTAAGTCCAATAAAAAGTAGTGTCTCACACTATTTTTTATTTTTATTTATTTTTAAACTGAGAATCCCGTATACTACATCTCACCGCAACTTCATAATTTCCTAAGTTCAGATCTTACATTCTCCCTCCTAAAAGGAGTTTCGTCCCCGAAACTAACTCACTTCAACCCAATCTCTACTCTAACTCGATTTATCGAGCAATCGCGGATTCCAATGCACTTTCCCATCTCGGAGTGGCCTTTTACTCATCGGAATTGTCCAAAGGCCCACTATGAAAGATGTGAGATCAGATTCACTCACACCAGTCAAGCAACACTGAAAGTGCATTACCATTCCCGCGAGTCTCTGGTAGGGCAAGTCGATACTCGACGACTCTACATGCCCAACACCACTCGCCAACAGCATACCAAGGCCGAACCGCTTCCTTCGAGACCGGAACTACCCGCTATCCTCGTGGTGTGGATCTAGCAAGAATGCGTCAACTAGTCGGACGACCCACCACCGCTACACAATGCACACGGGTAGAACTTCCGAAATCACTTAGCGTCCACAAAGTGGCGCTTTACCACTCTGGTTATCCAAGAGTCTGATACAACTCTTCCTAGCATTCACCCTCCGTCCAGGGAATACACTCCTATTCGATCACCGGCATTGCCTAGAAGCAATATCACTGGTGCATCGACCCATCGCGAGTGCTACCATCACAATCGGATCTTTGCTCTACTACGAGATGGCGCACTCCGGCACATCTCAAATCTCAATTCTCTTGAGAGCACTATCTTCAAGCTTCAACTCACCTGAGAGCATCAACTCTAACTCTCTCATGTGGCTTTCATTGTCCAAGTGTCTCCTAGAGACCACTTTACTTTCTCCTTCAGTTGCCACAACCAATAGTCAATTGTGAGACTCTCACAACGAGTCCACACGAACGCTCCGTTCACAATCCAAGCCAAACTCATTAATAGAGTTACTGACCGATCCTCGGCTTCCATAGGTGAGCCAAAGGTCACCAACTCTACGTAGGTCTACCGCCTAAACCCGTCTCAACTAAGCCTAGCGTCTCTCGCTCACCGGCGTAGACCCAATCGTCACGTCCTGGCGAAATTCTCATTTAGGAATGCGCACAAATTCCAACCAGGAGTAAACAAGACCCCAAACCACTATAGATCCTCGGGTTGGGTCAGTGTACACTGTGTGTAACCTCAATCTCATGATCCAACACGTGGCATTCCACGTTCCCGGGTCTAAGCTCGGACTACCGTCCTGACCAAAACTCTGCCCTACCCGTAGGTACCGGCCACCGTCTCTAATGATCGCGCCGCCCAAAGGGCCTGTGCTCCACAGTCCACAAATGGTCCAGGCACGGGTCGTCCCCAAGCAACACCCGCCAACGTCGTCCTGTACGACATGCTCTACAGAGCTACACACTTTACCCGCTCCTAAGCACCTAGTGCGAGCCACCAGCCCTACGAGTGATCTATGGCCCGCTTCACACTTAGCCATGCTAAAGTGCTACTGCCAACTCACTCTCCCGGCTGAGTCAATACCGCACACAACGAGTACCTATACTCGTGCGCTCTATACACCTCTATAGCATTTCAAACCAAACCCAGCACCAGGCAACCCTGCCTATGCACGCCGACCAAACAAGCGCAACTTCCAACCTCAAGTTGAGGTACCACTAGGCCCACGTGTCATAACTCGGTAACTAACCGGCTACTCTCTCAACGGTGATTCTACGTTCACTGTTCGATTTGCCGGAACAATATCCGTAATACTGACCACTTGAGTAGTCTCAAGAGTCGAGGTTTAACTTTCGCAATCTATTAACCACATTGCATTGAGAGTCGGTCCGCTATTTTCCGCCTCTATCGTGAGTCTCATTACTTGTACCAGCAATTGCTAGTGCCATCAGGCCGTCTACCTGCTTCAACAGGTAACACGCTTCCACACGCAAGCATGCTCGGGTATCTACACTCACCCGTCCATTGGTCTCTACTATACTAATGCATAGTTAATAGCAGAAGACCACATGACAAATGCATGCCAGGCTCCTCGACCTAAGTCGCGTACTCATGGCCACTCTAAGACACGGCGCAACCTTCTGGTCGCCACATTCTCATCACTCACTCTCCCGACCATCCCGTAGGTGGCGCACCCATAGACTGTCTCAGAGAGGAGGAGGCCGTCACCAACGCCAAGGTCTGGTTATCCCAAACCATTCTAGAGCCTAAACAGCAAAACCCTAGACGTATGCCCTTGGCGAGCTCAAGAGCTTACCTCCAAAAGCTTCTCTCCACTTGAGAAAGAAGATGAAGATCTTACTCCCCCAAGCCGTTCCTTCTACTCCTCCTTCTCCAACTTCAATGAGAGGGAAGATATCCCAGAGAGAGAGGAAGTTTTAGGCCTAGCTTAAAGAAATGAGGGAAAGAGAGAGAGCTACATGCTCATATACTCTCCACTAAGGCCACTTTGCACTTTTTGGGTTTCTAATGCCTTCAGTCTTTTCGAAGCATACCCAATCGACAATTAGTCGATTCCAGATGAAGTCCAATCCTCGAATTTTGAGAATTCACTTCTTTACATCCCCAACCTCGACCACGTCTGGCCGAAGTCTTCACACAACACATCGACCACATCCTCATCATCCCGCACTTCGTTCGGGATGCGACCCACGATACGGGAGGATCCCCGCTCGTATTCCCTCACGGGGCGGTTTCCTCGCCACAGCTTCTGGAACCTCTCCCAAAGCTTTTTTTTTTTTTTCTTTCCCCGTCGGGGAATAAACGGAGATTATCAATCCCCAAAACACTTACCAAGCCGTAGGAGGGAGACTAGGCGATCGATTCCACTCGACGCCTATCCACCACACCTTCACAATCGCTATGGACAATACTTGTCCCGCACCACAGTGCACAACTCCTCAAATGGAGTCTCCATGGAGTTGGTCCACAACTCCACGATCAACGGATCCGCATCCTCTCTATCAAGGTAGATGGATCAAACCGCTTGAAGGTCATGAGGGCCGCTAACGCTCACTCCCTCACTACCTCGACCCCTAAAGCGCTAGAAGTCGCCTTGTCCGACCCCGATGAAAACATCTCTGCCGAGACTCCCGACCGTACTCGACAAGCCGAAATTGGTGCGATCACCACTGATCCACCAACTCTTGGAGTCCCTCTTACACGATCCTCTAGTGTAAGGCAGCCTCCTGCTGATGCTACACCGCAAGGACCCGTGGCCTTACCACTCCCACGAGTGTGGCCAATCGATAGCGAAGTTTCAATTCTCCGCTCGCACGTCGAAACTCTTAGGGACATCACTCGTCCCCTCCCGCGCCGACCTAATCAAAGATCGCCTACGCGATGTTATCGTCCCTCGAACCACGACAACACGATCAGTCTCGACCTTCTAGGTCAAGCACGTAACAACGGACATCGATTTGACTCAAATTAGGCGAAAGTCATGCAAGAGCGTCTATTCTCATCCCTCGGTTTCATGTTGTCGTACGCCCAACATGAACACACTGGGTTGAGAATAAACCACGTCTTGAGTCTACCTCTAACATCCATTTTAGAGGTTTCAATACTTAACCCAATCGATTCAACTTCCGCCACTCGGTATAGGTTCACGTCTCACTCACGCACCTATAGCCTTAGGGTTTACCGTCCTAGGGTCTCCTAGGTCAATCCTAAACTCTCTCTTTACTTGCTCTTAGCTTGCTCTGATACCATCTTAAACCTGTCACGCCCCGAGACCGCTACCAATTTGTCTTGCTTCGGAACGCGATCGTGCGCCGAACGGACAAAGACTCTCCCCGTCCGCCCAAGGCTCGACAACAAGTCATGTACAAAGAATTGCCCGTAAAATGAAATTCTACATCATACATGACAAGACGATGCACCTAACGGTGCGAACAACAACAATAAGAGCAATGTACAAGTATATATACACGTAACATAAAGAGAGATAAGTCTATCTATTACAACCATTCAACCATTTTCTTACATTCTTTAACTTCGAAATATAATTACATATTCATCTCCCAAAATGTAGGTTACATCATTTCTTTATACAATTATGTTCCCAAAACAATACCACGGGTGGCTCTAATGCAAGTAGGTGGCTACCAGCTAGGGCGCGACACCCTTACCGCGATCCTCATCGTTCGCCTGCGCGCTGGAACCTGTAATTGAGTGGGGTGAGAACTAACTTCCTTAGTTCCTGGGCTCGCCACCGACCCCAC
Organism: Aechmea fasciata; assembly: GCA_025177825.1. Taxonomy (NCBI): domain Eukaryota; kingdom Viridiplantae; phylum Streptophyta; class Magnoliopsida; order Poales; family Bromeliaceae; genus Aechmea; species Aechmea fasciata. The sequence goes on along the minus strand of CM045925.1, from coordinate 5,411,938 downwards.
CGATCTACCAACTAGGTCTAAGCAAAAAGCAGATAGATAGAGAGTGTAAAGCTGTACCGACGGTAAGTAAAGCATGATATAAATAATGCAACTACTGCTATGCCTGAAACCACAAGATCATGATATAATTATGAAATATCTATCATGCTACTATGTTCCAATCAAGTATGTATGAAATACTCATTATGTTCTTATGTTATTACCCAATCCTTGGCTAGCCCGTAGGCACGCCCACGACTCAACACAACTCAACCCAATGGGTTGTCTGCGGGACCCCACATAGGCTATCCCTCGGGACCCCACATAGGCTATCCCTATCGAATCACGTGCCAAGACCTCCGGAGACTCGCACTACTCGCGTGGAGCGACCACCACGAGCGCTGAGCAGACTGTGTGAGTATGATCTTCTCCTCCATTTGGAGGTCATCCTCGCAGGGGAATCATACATAGGTGTTATCTTACACTATGTTTCTATGTCAACATTCATCAAGTTATTTACTTGGCTCACATGTCACTAGTGTATCTACACTATGTCATAATGTCAATCATCAAGTTCTTTACTTGGTTCTCATAGCTCTAGTGTTCTTTACATAAGTTATAATGCAATAATATTCATCAAGCCATCTACTTGGTTCTCATGTCATTAGTGTCACTACACTATGTCATAATGTCAATCATCAAGTTCTTTACTTGGTTCCCATAGCTCTAGTGTTCTTTACACTAAGTTATAATATCACTATGTCATAATGTCACATTGCCAATTATCAAGCTCTATACTTGGTTTATATATCTCTAGTGGATAATCATGCATAATTAAATCGTCTCTAGGGTTCAATGTCATATACTCACTCCTATGCTTCCTATGTCCAAATGCAAATCTACGGTGCCGCACGATAAGGGAGGATGCAAGCATGCTCCCTATGTCCTAATGCAACCTCCGTAGTCCCACACGATAAGGAAGCATACTAGAGTAGCCATTTTACTATACCAACCCTATTATGCATAAAACCACAAATATATATATACTTATGCAATATGACCAAAAATGTACTTAGACATAAAAGGTAGCCCAATGGCTCCGGAATGACACCCCCCACCTGTTATCGCATTCCGATTGCTTGTCGACACTTGCACCCGCATCCCGTGACATCCGTATCCGCACGGCCCGATATTGCAATCGCGCTCAACCGTGCTCCGCTTCGCAGCCCCGAAAATTATAGGTATTCGGTTTGTTGCCACGAGCCCCCAATTCCATTCTCACGATTTTTGGAAGCTTTCGCCGCAAGCTGCGACCATTTTTACGTCGACGGCTTCAAACCTCAATATCTTCGCAACGGCACAACGAATTGCCGAACCGACTTCGCCAACGCGTTTCGTTATCTAGCAATTAGGTTTACGAAGGGTCAAATTAGATCAAACCCTTCAATTAGCAAAAATTGCATTTCTAAACCCTATAGGTTTACTATTGCAAAAATCATTTAATTAATCTATGATTTAAGCAATAAACCCCTAATTAGCATCTAGGAGTTCCACTAAATCCATTTTTAGAGCATGTAAACCAAACCCTAAACACTCACCATCATTGTGAACGTCGGGTCGAAGACACGCCGCACAAACGGGCGCACGAGAGCTCGATCCGTCGCCTCCAACGCGTTCGCAGGATCGTTCTCCGCCAACACCGCGAATTTGAGCGAATAATATAGAGAGATTAGAGATTTTAGAGAGAGAAAGAAGGGTTTCTCTCCCCCTTCACCATGCGTGTGATGCTTGTGATTTGCTCGGTTGAAGCAGCAGGGAGAAGAAGCTGCTGCCTCTTTATTAAGCAAAACTCAAAAGTCAAAACACTATTCATCACACTATTTACCTCAACTTTCACCAAGCTTTGATATTTTCGCCGCTCTTCTAATGTCCGTTTCACTCAAATTTGACAAACCTATGTTCGTTTTTACATAACTTAACAGAAGAATTTTAAATCTTTCAGTTGTGACCCCGTTTGGTCACTGAAAGCTCTACCGAACTGTAATCGCTATCAGATAGCATTCGGATTTTACTTCTTATCTTCCGGGAGTCCGATTGTCATGAAACTTTAAATCTAGCCTCATATAAATAATCCTGACATATTCCCCAGTTTTCATAATTTTCTGACACTGTGCATTTTCTGCTAATTTATCTGTCCCGTTTCACACAGAAAATTCCAGTCTTCTATTTTCGCTCCGATTTCAGCACAGGTCATTTTTGACCTATACTTTACTTCTCTAAGTCCAATAAAAAGTAGTGTCTCACACTATTTTTTATTTTTATTTATTTTTAAACTGAGAATCCCGTATACTACATCTCACCGCAACTTCATAATTTCCGGAAGTTCGGTATCTTACATCTTCGAACCCCAAATCAAATCAGATCAAGATCTAAACGGGGATTTCTTCGGACCCCAAATCAAATAAAAAATCAAAACGGAAATTTCTTCGGACCCCAAATTGAAACCAAACGGGGATTTCTTCGGACCCCAAATCAAAATCGAAACGGAAATTTCTTTGGACCCCAAATCAAATCAGCCAAATCAAAATCAAAACGGGAATTTCTTCGGAACCCAAATCAAAACCAAAACGGGGATTTCTTCGGACCGCAAATCAAACAAAAATTGCAGAAAATCAAAAGAGAATTGCCTCGAACCCGAACCGCATCAAGTTCACATTTGAACTCGAACCCCATCAAGTTCATATTCAAATCCGAACCGCATCAAGATCACATTCAAATCCGAAATCAAGTTCACATACGAACCCAAAACCGAAACCCAAATCCAAAGCCCAAACCAAATCAAATCCACTTGAACCCAAATCCAAATTAAGTCCACAAATTAACCCAAACCCAAAACCAAAATCCAAATACAAACTCAAATCCAACCCAAATCCAACTCAAGCCCACAAATCCAACTGAAGTCCCCAAACCCATAACCCAAATCCAAACCCACAACCAAAACCCAAATCCAAACCCAGAACCCGAATCCGACCCAAGTCCATAAATAAATCTGAACCCAAAACCCAAATCAAACCAAATCAACTCCACAAATTAACCCAAATCAAACCCAAAATCAAATCAAGTCTACAAATAAACCCAAACAAAATCAAGTCTACAAATAAACCCAAACCCAATCAAATCCACAAATAAACCCGAACCCAAAACACAAACCAAACCAAATCAAGTCTACAAATAAACCCAAACCAAATCAAGTCCACAAATAAACCTGAACCCAAAACCCAAACCAAACCAAATCAAGTCCACAAATAAATCCGAACCCAAAACTCAAACCAAACCGAATCAAGCTCACATACGAACCCAAACCAAATCAAGTCCATAAATAAAATCGAAACACAAACCCAAATCCGATCAAGTCCACAAATAAAGATCCAAATCCAAATCCAAATCCGATCCGGACCACAAATACAACCCAATCTCAACTTCCGACTTGGACTCATGAATCCAAACCCAAATCAAATCGAAATCAAATCCATAAATCATGAACCAAAATCGTGAGCCAAACACCACAAACCATGCCTAAGTTCGTGAACCAAATTTTATAAACCATGAACCAAGTTCGTGAACCAAAACACCACGAATCATGCCTATGTTCATGAACCAAACCCATAAGCCATGAACCAAGTTCGTGAACCAAACACCACAGACCATGACTAAGTTCATGAACCAAAAACCAAAATCGTGAACCAAACACCACGAACCATGACTAAGTTCATGAACCATGAACAAAAATCGTGAACCAAACACCAAAAATAATGCCTAAGTTCATGAACCAAATCCTATAAACCATAAACCAAGTTCGTGAACCAAAACACCACGAATCATGCCTATGTTCATGAACCAAATCTTATACACCAAATACCATGAGTCATATACCAAGCTCATGAACCATGAACCATAACTATAAACCATAAACCAAATCCATGAACCATACATCAAGTTCATAAACCAAATCTCACATACCCAACCCCATGAAACCTCATGGACCAAATCCCATGAACCATGAAACAAATCCCATGGACCATATACCAAACCTCATGAACCATATCCAAGTTCATGAACCAAATCTCATGAATCAAATCTCATGGACCATGAACCAACTCCATGAATCAAATTCTATGGGTCAAATCCCATGGACCATATACCAAACTTCATGAACCAAACCTATAAACCATGAACCAAATCTCATGGACCAAATCCCATGGACCACATACCAAACACCATGAACTATATCCAAGTTTATGAACCAAATCACATGAACCACACACCATACTCATGAACCATGAATCAAATCTCATAGACCAAATCCCATGAACCATACTCTAAACCTCATGAACCATACATAACATCCCATGAACCAAATCTCATACACCACATCTTATACACCAAGTTCATGAACCAAACCAACTACCCATGGACCAAATTCCATGGACCGTACACCAAACATCATGAACCATACACCAAGTTCATGAACCAAACTAAATACCCATGGACCAAATCTCATGGACCATACACCAAACCTCATGAACAACACACCATATTCATGAACCATGAACCAAGTTCATGATCCAAACCCCATGAACCAAATCCCGTGGACAAAATCCCATGAACTATATACCAAAATCTCATGACTCAAAATTTAAAATTTAAAATTATAAAATTTAAATTTAAAACTAATTTTAAAATTAAAAAATATCAAATATCAAATTTAAAATTTAAAGTTAAAATTTTAAATTTTAAATTATAAATTTTAATTCTAAAATTATAAATTAAATATTTTTAAAATTTAAATTCTAATTTAAAACTACTTTCTCTCTCTCTCTTTCTTTTTTTTTCTCTCTCCCTCTCTCTCTACTCAAGTGGGCTGGAACAAGCTTGTTCCAGCCTAGGGTGGGAACAAGTGTTCCCACCAATGGATTTTTTTGTTTGGGTACAAGAGGGGGTATAACCCCCTTATACCCCCTCTTGTACCCAATCCAAACGCTGCCTTAGGGTCTAGTCAGCCTTTTGCTCTAGCATACCTACATAGAGTGAAACCCATACCCGATCGAGCTCTAATACATATACTTAGAGCTCACACAAATGAAATCCGACGAACCCTAACGCAATACCTTAGGGCTTAGTCAGATCCTCACTCTAGCACATATAACTAGAGTGGAAAATATGATAAACTCGGTCAATCCTGATACATACACTCAGAGAATTAGCCGCTCTCTACTTTCGGGTAACATCAAATCCGACCTATCTCAGTACATATACTTAGGGTTTGGTCACATCTTCACCTTAGATCATATAACTAAGGTGAAACCAAATATAATCGGACTCTATGACATATACTTAGAGCCAATTAAACTCTAATAGATATACTTAGAGTTTAACATCGACTAGGTCTTAACACATATACTCAGACCTAGTCAACTTCAAATCAAATTGAATCCTCAAATCCAATTGAATCCTAATACATATACCTAGGATTCATTAAATCAAGATACGATCCTCTCTATAAAGGTCTCTTAATTGAAGGTACCCCAATGTCAAGGGGGTAATTAACAATAGATGCTTGCATCTATTGAAAGCCACGGACCCGCAATACCTGATACCCATACACAAATAAATACCAATCTGAATCATGAATACCACCCCCACGGGCAGAGAGAAACATTCCAATCGACCGTGCGAGGTGCGTCATTCGTGGTGGCAGACATATATATATATATATATATATATATATATATAGAGTCCGGCTGGGGTACTATCGATAGCACCAAGGATTTGGTGCTATCGCGTTTCCCACCGTTAGATTTAACCCCTTGATTTTTTTTACCCATTAGATTATACTATTCAACCAACCACTTACTCAACCCTAGGGGTCCCACATCATCCTAACCATAAATTTCTCAATTCAATGGCTAAAAAATCAATAGCATCAAGCTATTGGTGCTATTAATAGTATTCCACCTAGTTCTATATATATATATATATATATATATATATATATATATATATATATATATATATATATATATATATATATATATATATAAAGAGAGATATATATAGAGAGAGTATAGAGAGAGTTGCGTGCTCTTAAGAGCACAACAAATGCTATGCTATAAAGCCATCCACCATCCATCTAATTTGGTGGAGATTGATTTCACTTTTAATGTGAAAAACTACAATTAGTCAAGTTAAAAAGTTAACTAACTTTTCTCTCTCCTCTCTTTTGTCATTTTTTCTTTTCTTTTCTCCTCTTTGCCGTACTCTCTCTCTCTCTCTCTCTCTCTCTCTCAACTCCTCCCCAAACCTTCTCCTATAATACCACCCTTACCTCTTCCTCCCAAACCGCACCTGCGACCCACCCATGCCCGCCCGCGCCGCGCCGCGCGCGTGAAGACCCACCCATGCCTAGCCCGCCCCGCGCGCCGCCCACCGTGAAACCCGCGCGGCACGACCCACCCATGCCCGCTTCGCGCCGCCCGCCGCGGAACCGCACGCGGCCCGATCTCCGCCGCGCGACCCACCCATGCCCGCCGCCCGCCGCGAACCCCACTCGAAACGCGCACTGAAACGGAAAAAAAAAAAAAAAAAACTCGAAGCCCCCCACAATAATTTTTTTTTTTTTGAAAAGCCTCCCGTTCCGAGGAAGAAGAAGAAAAAAAAAACTAAATAATTTTACCAAATAATTTAACATGAGTAGTTTTTAGTTTAGTTTAATGTACTAATATTATAATCAATGACACAAGAGAGAGAGAGAGAGAGAGAGAGGGAGAGAGAAAAAGTTCCGTTAACTTTTTAACCTAGTTAACAGTGACTTTTCACATTAGAAGTGAAATCAATCTCCACCATCCATCTTGTTAGATGGACGGTGGATGACTTTATAGCATAGGGCACAAAGAAATTTAACTTTATATATATATATATATATATATATATATATATATATATATATATATATATATATATATATATATATATATATATATATATATATATATATATATATATATATATATATATATAGGCCATGGTTACTATACTATTATGAGTATTGGAGCCCTACTACTCATAAGTTGTTTTCGGTGATGGAGCATCCGAATCGATGATCCACTCCGTTAAATATGATCTAGAATATTTGAAACTTCTAGAAAATAAATTTCGTAAATTTTCGAAATCATAATAAAATCCATCAAGCGGACATAAAATGAACAGTCAAAATCAAACGACGTCCTAAAAAAGGATGATCGGATCTTTCAATTCAAGATCGGAGTTATTGATCTTTATCTAGGTAGTGAATAGAATTTTCTATCAAAAATTCAACCGATTCCGACTCTTTTACACCGTTAAACTAGCAAGTATCCCATACCGGCTGTTAAAAATTGTCAAATTTGTGATCTCTTGATCGTAAGGTAAATGATGTCGAAAAATTATAAAATTTGATTTCTAGAAGTTTTAAATGCTCTAAATAACGTTTAACGGTATGAATCGTCGATTCGGACACTCTATCATCGAACGACTTATGAGTACGAGGCGATCGTACTCATAATAGTATAGTAGGACTCGTATATATATATATATATATATATTAGAGCTAGAATACTTTTAGAAACACCAAGCTCTTAGTGCTTCTAAGTTTCTAGCCCTTGGATCTACATCCCAATTACTAATACCCTTTGGATCAAATACTATTCCACCTACCACCACCTACCATCACCTACCACCACTATCTCAACCCCACATCTATCCATCCCATGGTTAAAAACTCAAAAGCACCAACTCATTGGTGCTTTTGAGAGTATTCTAGCTCAACTATATATATATATATATATATATATATATATATATATATATATATATATATATATATATATAGGTCCTATTATTATACTATTATGAGTACGATCGCCTCGTACTCATAAGTTGTTTTCGATGATAGAGCTTCCGAATCGACAATCCACACCGTTAAACGTTATTTACAGCATTTAAAACTTCTAGAAATCAAAATTTATAATTTTTCGACATCATTTACCGTACGATCGAGAGGTCACAAAATTGATAATTTTTAACAGCCGGTATGGGATACTTGCTAGTTTAACGGCATAAAAGAATCGGAATTTGTAGAATTTTTGATAGAAAATTCTATTCACTACATAGATAACGATTAATAACTCCGATCTTGAATTGAAGGATCCGATCATCCTTTTTAAGGACGTCGTCCGATTTTGACCGTTCATTTTATGCCCGCTTGATAGACTTTATTATGATTTCAAAAATTTACGAAATTTATTTTCTAGAAGTTTCAAATACTCTAGATCATATTTAACGAGTGGATCGTTGATTCGGAAGTTTCCATCATCGAAAACAACTTATGAGTAGTAGAGCTCCAATACTCATAATAGTATAGTAGCGTGGCCTATATATATATATAGAGTCCGCTACTATACTATGCGAGTACGATCGCCCTCGTACTCATAGGTTGTTTTCGATGATAGAGCTTTCGAATCGACGATCCATACCGTTAAACGTTATTTACAGAATTTAAAACTTCTAGAAATAAAATTTTATAATTTTTCGACATCATTTACCTTACGATCAAGAGGTCACAAATTTGACAATTTTGAACGGCCAGTATGGGATTATTGCTAGTTTAACGGTATAAAAGAATCAAAATTTGTTGAATTTTTGATAGAAAATTCTATTCACTACATAGATAAAGATCAATAACTCCGATCTTGAATTGAAGGATCCGGTCATCCTTTTTAGGACCAAGTCATTGGTGCTATTAATAGTATTCCAGCCTAGTTCTATGTATATATATCGGATAAGCATGCGGGATATCTAAAATATTTCTCTTTTTGGGCGCATGCGACTACTCACATATGTGTATTGAACAAAATTTTATTTAGTTTCACAGTTCGCCTAGCAAAGCATTTCTTTTGTCATCATGAGGCACTGATGATCTACAATCTCCAGGGAGGGTCGACGATGAATATAGATAAGGCAAAAGATCGTGGAACGGTACGTCACTACAACAAAACTAAGTTATAGCGACACTTTTAAGTGTTCCTAAAACCTTAAAAAAGTGCTGCTGGCAAAAATACCGACACTTAAAATAGTGTCGCTATATGTGCAGTCCCTAGGGTCTATAGCGACACTTAAAAAATTGTCGGTATATCCCTAAATAAGTGCTGCAATTTAGTGACACTTTTTTTGCTTTCAGTGACACACTTTAAGTGTCCCTAATTTTTTTAAAAACAGTAATATTTTTTTTATATAGTGACACTTTATAAGTGTCCCATTATCATTCAAAGTATAATATTTTATTTAAACATCTAGTCTAGTATTAAACTTTAGTTAAGCTAATCTCATGTACATTAAATCGATGAGATTAAAAAAAAGCAATCAACAAAGGTTTTTAAATCCTTGTTAACAAGATAAAAGTAAAATCAAATATCCAAACGTCACAACAATAATATCCACTCATATATTGTAGTAATTATAACAAATCAAACTCTCTAACTGAAAAAATACAAAATATCAAAAAATGTATGATAACAAAATCAAAAAATGCATAAACGAAGTCTGATCGGCTCCACGGATATATACTTGAACCTGCACATTGAATAACATTGAATTAGTTTAAATTTGAGCAATATCCTTGATTTGCCAGAGCATTAAAAAAAAAAAGTGTATTGCCTATGTTTTATAACATAAGAATGAACTGTGACACTTACACAAAACAATAAAAACTGATAACTCCTCTCAAAAGGAGGGGAAAATGAGAGTAGTCCAGAAAGTAATTACAGGTGAAATATCTTATTCGAATCGATTTACTAACAAAACCAACTAACGAGATTGTTTTCTTGCTTAAGTAACTCGGAAAGGTTATTAACGAGAATCAGAAGCATTTGGTAAAGGAAAGGTTCGCACGCAAATGAGATCTTCGATCGAAAACACCTAAGAGATCCTCATCACACAAAACTCTATGAATAGCAGAAATCGCCACTCCAAAGAGTAGAAGGGCAATGCTTTGGCCAAATAACAGCGTATATAATGCAACTTTGATGGAAATACAAATAAACTCAGGCTCATTCAGAATTAATGGCCATAAGGCCATCAAAATAGCCTGGATTTTTCTTTTTCCATGTCGAATCTATACAGTAAATGTTGTTGCAATATGATTTGCGATCTAAGCTGCACATCCAAGATTTTAATTAGAAGCCCTTTTAAGTTAAAAAGAGAGAGCTAATACACAAATGATTAGAAGATGTTTCGAAGCTTAATTAGGGTCTTACCCCGGTTAAACTGATACGTTAAACACACCAACATCCAAGCATTAGCTCATCAAAGACACAAGCAGCGAGAAATGAATCAATCATAAAGAAGAAGAAGACCGTTAATTATTGATCAATGAATAAGTTTTGAACATATAATCCTCACCAAAAATTTGGTAGTATTTATTTTTTTATTCCTCATGATTACGTCGAATTCTATGATGAACCTAATGAAATTGAGTGGAACTCTAGGAAAGACATACCTGAAAATTCTCAACTGCTGTACTCATATTCTTCGAGAATAAGTTAAAAACTGCACTGTAAATTAGGAGATAATATCAATTGGATTAGCTATTTTAACTAATTATAACATGCTATTTGATGAACAACAAACAGATAAAGAAGAATATGACCAAGTAACATGCTATTTAATATAAATCAAAAGATAGAAATTTACTTTTCAAAAAGTGGTGGAAGCAAGCCTCTAAGTCCAATCCGACCAAGCCGAGACCCATTGCACAATACTGTAGAAACAGGACGAAAAAAGGTAACTAGAATGAGTAAGCCTCTTCCAACCTGAAGCAACAAGCTCTCAAAAAACATCTGCAACAAAAGGAATCACCTTGCAAATATGCAATATTGTACAAACATCCCTGAAAGGATTGTATTTGCCAGCGTGCCCCTACCATGGTTTCTCTGACCTCTGAAGAAACATTTCCATATATTTCTCTTAAGAAACATTTCAATATATAAAACCATGAGAGGCATGAATACCAACAAATACCATTTCCAGGGCATGCACAAAATAGCAACTCTGCAGGGCATAATTTCACCTATATTAAGCTGTATATATCCAAATACCCTAAAAAGCAATAGGTAAATCCTCACCATGCACTGATCGAGGATATTGGAAAGCGATCCACCTTCAGTAATTTTTGGGAGCATGGCTTCAAGAGTACTTAGATGATTGCTGATTTGATGCATAGCCCAATTGAAAAGAAGTCCACTATCGTAGTTCTCCTCACTTCCAGATTTATCATTGTTAAATATGGCTCGGTATTGATTAACAACATCAAATAGATGCATCCTGTGGCAGTTCACAATTCCTTTTAGATACTCATAAACATTCCTCTGTCCAAGTCATCAAGGATCCCGGATAGCCATGCTTCTCGCACCTCAAGAACTAGACGTTGAACTAGATGGTTAGAAAAATATACCGCTATATCATCAAATAGATGCATCCTGTGATGTATTTTGAGAGTGATTATGGTACATTTTTAGTGAAGTGACTAGTGACCGACCGTGTTAAAAAGCGATCTTAAGGACCGTTACGCGCCGTCAAAGCCAATACTTAGGAGGATGATTATCCTCCGATTGATGCTTCTTAATTTTGTCCAAGTGTTACATCACATGCATAATCACTCGAGATGGTAGGTGATGAGATCATTAAATCTATATTGCACCCACCGACTCCAAGTGCTATTAATTATAACCCTACAATGCTCGTTTTGTAGCACAACAGTAATTAATTGCTCCATGTTTCAAGGGGGGTAATTAATATTATGTTCCTCATTCAAGGGTTTCTAATTATGTAAACACCGTCGATTTATTCCCACAATTTATACATTTCTAATCACACCTAAACCCTAATTACATGCGCCTAAACACAGCCTAAATTAGGAACTATTTACAGAGGAATAAAAAAAAAGAGAGAGGGAGGAAAAAAACCCTAGCGAGATGATCGATCGCTCACCTCTTGCAAATCTGCGTACAGATCCTCCGCTTTTCTCGGAGTGGCGGAGACGACGCGTAGAGATCGGCGACGAGGCAGTAGCGCTTCCTCAGCCGCCGCGGGGCGGCGGCGCCGCCGATGATCTCCTCCTCCTCGTCGTTGTCGTCGTCGTCCTCCTCCTCCGCCGCGAGCGACGGCAGAGGGGAATGGGTGTTGACGGATCGGGGGAAGGAGGCGGCGGTGGCGGCGGCGGCGGCGGTGGAGGAGGTGGAGGAGGTGGAGGCGGCGGAGGAGCTCTCGCTCAGCTGGACAAGGAGCTCCGCCGCGGCTCTTCGAGTGCTACGTCGGAGGAGAGCTAGGGCCTCTAGGGTTTCGGGGTCGAATGAGGGAGAAAGGGTTTCGGGGTTTCGGATGAGAGGAGAAAGAGGATACGACCCCTTTTGTTTTCCCTTTTTTTTTTCTTCTATAATTGAGGGTTTTTTATTTGGACCTTTGTTAGGTTTTTTTTTTTCTAATTAATTTTAATAGTTTTTGAATATATTGTGGGGCACTTTTACTAAAATGTCCCAAAAAAGTGTCTCAATAACCTAGTTTTGTTGTAGTGCGTGTGGTGGATCTTGGTACTTCTTCCGAAAGATTGGGAACATGCGGCTTCTTCCAAAATATATATTGTAACTTTTTATTCCTATTCTTTTTAAATTTAAAATATTAAATATTAAACACTTGAATTTTTTTTTCTTCTAAATTTCAAATCGGGTTAGTATTTTATTATTATAGTTTCAAATCGGGTTTTTGGTGAATTCTTGACAGTGGATGTTAAGAAAGGTGTTTTGGATGGATTTATTAGTTGATATAGCTTGGTTTTGCCATAGAGAACCTAGAAAAAGCTATATAGGTATCTTGTGTGCTTGTTGTGAAAGAGCTTAAGAACATGAGATGAAAATCTGTTGGAGCATCAAATCTGAAATAAGGATTATATAATTCCAGATTTGAGTTATTTTAGCTGCTCTAAAAAGAGTTTAGGATGTAAGTTAATGTTGCTAAAGATTGTAGACGCCATTAAAAAACATAGAACAAGCTATGTATTATGTGTATGTATGTGAAGTAAGCAACCTGTGGTTAAGTTGATATGTTGGCTGGTTAGAATTGTATTTAGTTACACTAAGAAGAAGTTTCTAGGTTGCTAAGTTAAAATTGCCATGAAACCTAGAGAAAGAAACTATATGTATATATATTATACATATGAATTGTTGGGTGGAGATGAAACCTGAGGAAAGCTTTGTCATAGTTCTTAGCTAAGGTTATGGTATTTGTTTAGAAAGGTTGGAGCAATGAAATTCTGGGCTGTTGGAACTTGAAGCTGTCATGAGATCTAGAGAGAAACTATGTAATACATCGAATTTGGATCACATTGCTAATCTTGATCAAATTGATCAAGATAATGCCAAAATGTAATTTGGTTTAATCCCAAACTAAATTAGTAGCTTGGGATGGTCATTAGTATGTTTGGAAGTAATTAGAAGTGTTCGAAGCGAACTAGAAGTGCAAAAATGGTTGCTAAAGCTGCTGCTGCTGAAAACTGCTGCTGCTGCCAACTGCTAGTTAGTGCAGGAACTGTTTTGTAAACTGCATGGATTGTTTTATGAAAACTACATTGAGAACCTCCTATATGTGAATTATTGATTAGAAAAGGAACCATAGATGGAATTAGTGGAAGTTATCTTAGTTCCGGGTTCGGGGGTTGTGTAATTACCTTTTAAGGATTCTAAATCACAGGTTTTAAGTATTAAGACCCCTAATACCATAGAGAGGCTTAAGGGAAATGACATTATGTGATTATGAATACAAGTTGGGGGCAAATGCAAAGTTTGTAAAGATGCACATGTGACTTAAGTTTAATGCCTTTTATTCCTTAATGAAGGAAGGTTTGACGTGCTCGGAAGTTTAACTTGACATTCCGACGAACCTACGACGCACAAATTAAGAAACGCTTCGTTCTAGCTGTCTTGGCATTGAGTCGCGGGGGCTTGGTGTTTACATGTTTTGAGATTTAGCTTTGACTTTTCGACATCCCTATGAGGTGGGTGGTGCTATCCAAAATCTTCGAATCCTTCTTTATGTCTATGTCATTTTGTTGAGCATATCTATATGTGAATTGTATCTTATTCATGCATTATAGGGAAATTGTCATGATACAGTTGATAACTGAAGATTTGAATTCTTGTCAATGTTAAGAACATATGGACAATAGATTATGGACATAGAACCCTATGAATGTGTGAATTAGTAAAGGACTATGACAATAGTAAACTTGGTGACATTATGACGAGAGAATTGGTTAGCATCGAGATTGGAATTGTAAAACTAGCATAAAGAGCCAGTTAGAGTTAAAATATGACAATGTCATTCATTGGACCCTCTAAGTGAGGATTGGATCATACTCACATAGTCTGTGTTTGGCTTGGTGGTGGTCGCTCCCCCCAAATAGCTAGTGCACTCCGGAGTTGTCACACGATGGGCTAACGTACTTGCTCATGGACTAATGTACTTGTCCAGCAGACGGTCCCGTCGGGTTAGTAGCGGAATTCTCCCCGATATTAGAGATTTTGTAGTGAGCTATAGTTAACCAAATGGTTAACCAGTTTGATTGAGTAATAATGATTAACAGCATGCATGCATCAATTTCATATGGTAATTACTGTTGATTTCAGCTTGTACATGCATTGTAGTAGTTATATGTTATAGCTGGTTACTATCTATTCCCTTTTCTTGCCTACATATGCCTGAATAGACCTAGTGGGTGAGTCGGCGAGGTCGGCGGCCCAACCCATTGGGAACTTTTAGTAGTTCTCACACCACTAACCATGCAGGTTCTAGCTCGTGCGGGGTAATCGAGGATCGTGGTATGGACAGCTTTCCATAGATAGTGGACATCCATTAGTATAGTTGTACCTTATTTATTTCATCTGTTTATAGTTGATGAAAGCAAATGTAAATTATTCATTTGAGAGATGGCAATGTATATATATATTGGAAGAATGAATGTAATAATTATGTAAGCTTTGTATTTGATTTAAGGGTTATTTACATACAGGTCCCTGCAAACATAGTCAATTACGAAAATATCCCTACAAAAGCGAAACTAGGTGAGATGTCCCTGCAAAAGTCCAAAAGTATGCAGATATGTCCCTGCCGTGCCTTTTGCAGGGACATATCTGCAAAATATATCCTGCAGATATGTCCCTGCAAAAGGCACGGTAGGGACATATCTGCATACTTTTGGACTTTTGCAGGGACATCTCACCTAGTTTCGCTTTTGCAGGGATATTTCCGCAATTGACTATGTTTGCAGGGACCTGTATGCATTTGACCCTTGATTTAAAGTAGTCAAGATACAATGTATGAATGGTTTAGTTAGTTTACTTTCACTTGTACTTGTTGCTTGCCCTCGAGCAAGCCATGTATATTGAAATGTTATCCTGAAAATTATTTATTTCTCTATACATGTACTCGTTGTTGTTAAGCCTTGGGCGGACAGGGGAGGTGCTGGCCGTTCGGCGTCTGTGTACGGGCCCGGATCGACCAAATTGGCGATAGCGGGACGTGACAATTACCCAATCAACTTGGCGAGCACGAAGGTTCGCCACGACTCACTCTCAATCTCATAGGTGAGGAGAATCTGCACTCGCACACGGAGACCGTCTGCGGGACAACTACGTCTGCCCCTATCGTGAAGAACTCCGGATACCACTACTTGAGTGGAGCGACCACACCAAGTGTAAACAGACCAGTGAGTATGATCCAATCCTCACAAGAGGATACCCTATCTACAAGGGTCATTGTGCTTCTACCACACGGATTTCAAATGCATAATCCATTGATCGGAAACTCTACTATCCCTAGAATCATGTCACGATAGACTACTACATTAGATTCGATGCCACTCGTTCAATCATTTGTAGTAAGTGTGTCAACTAGTTTACATGCCACTCATTCACGTTGTCATGCTTCTGCTACACTAGTTCAATATCCACTATTATCGTCCTCTCAAGTTCAAGTTCGTCACTTATCTTGCCACTATAGGATTACATGTCACAAAGTCTAATTCTCATGCACCCTAGGTTCTTGTGTCAAGCTCTCAATACTACACTACTAAGGAAGGAAATAGAAATGTAACTAGACAACATCCTATAATGCATAAGTGCAACATATAAAGATATGATCAACAATGTACTGAGACATAGGAAGAAGTTCAGTTGCTTCGGGATGACACCCCCCACCTTCTCGGCGCTAGGATTCCAATCTTGCGATTTTCAGACGTCGCCTCGGCCCTCCAAGCGGAAACGAAGCCAAAAAGATCTTTTTCTTCGATATCTCCGTGCAGAGTCGACGGATCGTCAAACCGACTTCACCAACGCGTCAGAATACCTAGCAATTAGGTTTTCATGGGTCCAATTTAGATCAAACCTCTACATTTTCAAAAATTTTCTTTTTGAACCCTAAAAATTTACTATTGCCATAACACCATAGAATCTTTTGATTCATGCAATTAGCATCTATTTAGAACCTAAGGGTTCAATTAAAACCAACTCTAGAGCTTATAAACGAAACTCTAGAGTTCTACCATTAAAGGATAGCAAGAGCTTACCTCCACAAGATCTCTAATGGACCAAGAAAGAAGAGAGGAAGTAGAACTCCACCTTCAACCCTTTTTTCTTCACCTTCTCCTTCTCTTGCTTTCACCTTGAAGAAAGAGAGGAAGAGAGAGCTTTAGAGAGAGAGAGAGAGAGAGAGAGAGAGAGAGATGCTTTTGGTTACAAATGTAAGGGAGAAGGAGAGAAATGAGCCCAAGCCCACTTCTATACACTTCCACTTACACACAATTGCACTTAACAGCCTCAACAACCCAATTAGTACACTGCCCATCCAGGGCATCTTTTGGTTGAGAGTAATGTTACACGCAGAAGGGCTGCCTGAGCTTTTCCCACGCGTACGGGGACCGGACCCTTAGCAGGGTCCGAACCCCGAGAGCACAAAAATTCTGCATTTGTGCAGAATCTATTCCATGTGCTCTCCAAGGTCCTCTACTACCCTTCAAAGCTATTCTTCGACGCATTCGGCCTTTCCTAAGCGTCCCGAACCAACCCTTGATCAATTTTGATCAAAGTTCGGTTCAACACATCGAGGATTCATTTCCTTACAAAATTGCTCCGGATAGTCCTTAAAATCTAGTTCCTCGTCAGGTCTACATATTCATTGTTTACATACGGATCGTCATTCACACTGTAAATGGCATTCGCAAGGCAATTTAATCCACCATCATGATCATCTTCAACGTCAGCAGCTAGATCATTCCAATCGTCGTCCTCACTAGTATAATGATCATCATTATGAATAGGTGCATCCTCCTGATTACCGCCATAATCATCTCCTTCATCGACAATTTATCAAGAACTTCATTACAATTTTCATAGGACGTAAATAACCTGCAATAGGTCCCAAATCTTTACTATATTAAGTACATTTTCACTTACCCCCAATTATAATTTATTTACACCTAATTATAATTTTCATTAGGTGCATGAAATATTGTGGGTTCCTCTCGTGAGGTCGAGGGTTGCACGCATGGAGATTGACTCTGTTTGTAGTATTTATAATTTAAATTTATCAAAATATTTAATAATTAAAAAAAATATTCATCGCAATCTAAAGATATCATTTATCTTGTCATCCTTACGCCTTGTTCATTACCAACTTCACGATCACCAATTAGATTATCCGAAAAATTCACATCGATATCATTATGAAGTAGCCTTGTGTAATAGTCTTACGACTGATATTGTGTCTCTGACGGATATAAATCTTTCTCGATATATATCGACACACATCCATAATGTTCAAATAATCCAATTAATCCATCCAATGATTCATCATCTACTATATCGTGAGCAATATATTCATTCGCTCCCGTAGGGCATCAAATAGTCAATTTAATCTATTATAATTTACTAAATGATACATCCTCGTCTCAAAATGAGTATATGTCGTATCTGAACGAATCGCGATCAATTTTTTTCGATCGCCGACATATCGGGACCATTTTCATCCGTAATTAACTGTTCATCCCCATGAACACTAAGAGACATCCGACAACTAGCCATTTTAACTACAAGAAGAAGAAAAAAAAAAAAAAACTTTCAAATCTCTTCTCAAAATATCTAGTGAATATAATACAAAAGTTTAAATCTAAACAAAGCTAATGGCTAGTTTAAAGTAGGTTTAAACTAGGTATAAACTAGGTTTAAGCCTAGTTTAAAACAAGTTTAAACTACAAGCCCGTCGCGTCAAAATGTTTAAACCTAAAGTAGGCTATTGGCTAGTTTAAATGTAGTTTAAACTAGGTTTAAACCTAGTTTAAACTACAAGCTTGTCAAAAAAATTAAACCTAAACTAGACTAACGGCTAGTTTAAAGCTTAGTTAGTTAATTCATGATTAATAAACGACGATTTTCGTATTTTTCTGAAAAGTTCGAAAAAAAAAAAAACACGATTTCTTCGTCAAAAATCATTATTCGCGAATCGCGAATAATTCGCCTAAAAATCGGCGATTGCGGTCGCGACTCGTGGCCATGGTCACGTCGTTGCCGCTCGCGTCGTCCGTCGTCCTCCGCCGCCTCGTCTGGCGCCGGGAGCAGGCCGCGGCGGCGGATCCCATCTCCTTGCCCGAGGCCGTCTCCGGAAAAGTGGAAGTTGAACAAGGAAACATCGGGGCTTTTGGGAGGCAAGGATGGTGTGCGGCCGCATGGGGGAGGTCCACGGTGACCTCCCTCTCATATATATATATATATATATATATATATATACATATATATATATATATATACATATATATATATATATATATATATATAGAGAGAGAGAGAGAGAGAGAGAGAGAGTCTGCTACTATACTTTTATGAGTATAGAGGCTTTTGTACTCATAAGTTTTTGGCCGTTTGATCCACTCCTTAATCATTTTTATCCGTTAGATTATACTATTCAACCAACCACCCACTCAACCCTAGGGGGCCCACTATCAGCCTAACCGTAATCACTCTCATCCTAGCCACACATTTTTTCATCTGAACGGACAAAAAGTTATGAGTATAAAGGGCTCTATACTCATATGAGTATAGTAGCTATATATATATATATATAGTCCTATTACTATACTTTTATGAGTATAGAGGCTTTTGTACTCATAAGTTTTTGGCCGTTTGATCCACTCCTTAATCATTTTTACCCGTTAGATTATACTATTCAACCAACCACCTACTCAACCCTAGGGGGCCCACTATCAATCTAACCATAATCACTTACTATACTATTATGAGTACGATCGCCCTCGTACTCATAAGTTGTTTTCGATGATAGAGCTTCCGAATTGACGATCCACACCGTTAAACGTTATTTACAGCATTTAAAATGTCACGCCCCGCCACCCGCCTATTTGGTCGAGTTCGGGCCACGTCAACAGACGCCGAACGGACAGGGCCTCCCCTGCCCGCCCAAGGCTCTAACAACAAGTGCAATTTAACAAATCAAAGAGAATTTGCAATTATACAGGGCTTACACGAAGGTAAGCAACAACACTGGAAGAGTAAGCACTAAGCTAGAATATAAACCATACATGAACTTGATTACATTTGAACCAAATACAAGTAAACTAATCTATTACATTCTTTAAGCATTCGATACATCATTTCTTTTTACATTGTCATCTCCCAAAATTTACTTGAATGTTTACAACTTGACATCTATAGTTCAACAAAATAAAGTTGATACAAGTATAACAAAAAGGAAATGACTAGATGCAAGACTCCGGTGGCCACTAGCTATGGCGCTAACCCCTTGCCCTCCGCCATTGCCCCGCTCGTACTAGGACCTGTGGGGTTAGTGGTGTGAGAACTACAACGAAGTTCCCAGTGGGCTCGGCAACCGACCCCGCCGACTTACCCACTAGGTCTATCCAGGCATAAGTATTTCAACGAAAATGAAATAGTAACCAAACTATATAAATGCTAATACTATGCCTGCAAGAAAGAGTCAGATAGATAGATAATCGAATTTAGATATGTTTGCATGCATGCTCTTTACCATACTTTACTTTACTTTACTTTACTTGACTCATTACCCAATCTTGCCGGTTAACATAGTTAACCCCAACAAACTCAAGACCCAAAATCCCTCACTGAACGGGGAGGCTCTAAGCCTACAAGACCCGAGGGACCGTCCGTCGGGGCCACGATCCCTAGGTGATCGTTCGAACTCACCGCTGAGGAGGAGCGACCTCCCTCAAGCCAAGACTTGTCAAGAGTATCGATCTAATCCTCACATTGAGGATTCATAGCCACTAGTTACCATGCCATTGTCAATGATAGGTTTTCTACCTAATCATGTATCTCATTCTTGCCATAATGTCACTAAGTTAAAATATGTTTAACTAAGGTCATATCAATGCCAATCTCATCCCTATGTCAAGTTCACCATTATTTGCTAAGTTCACATTCCATTGTCATATTCACACAATAGGGTTCTAGTTCGTTTGCCTCTATGGTTCCATTACAATTTCTAAGTTCATTTTCATACTAGAACAATAATTGAAGTTCAACCATAGCAAAATTAACCTCTACCCTATCATGCATGAATATACTATACATATAATATGCTCAAAAGGTGAAAACAGACATAGAAGGGAATTCGATGATTCCGTGATGCACCCCCCAACTTAAAATAATTTTGTGAGGATGCCCAAGAAGTTTCACGACCTCACGGGGCCTAGGTAAAAACCCCAGCTTTAAAAGTGAACCTAATCAGGCCATTTTACATAGTAGCTCCTATATCGGATTTTCGTTTAATTAAACGGAGTTGTCCCACGCGTCGGGAATACCCCCAATTAGGTTTCTACAAGGTCAATTTGACCCAAGAACCCTTATGTTCAAAAGCCCCAAATTTAGGTGCTCCAACAATGCCCTATATCAAACCTAGGGTTTTGATCTCATTCACAAGCAAAATATAGCTTTAAATCAACCTAGAAGCTCTCTAAAACCATCCTTGACCCATTAGAACCATCTATTTGGGGTTTACAACAAACCCTAGCCAACCACCATTAGAGCTCATGAAGCTCTCATGAGTTTTCATGGAGTTCATGGCCAAACAAGCCCTCTAACACTAGCAACAAGCTAGAAACTCCAAATCTCAAGCTAAAATCGAAACCCTAGGGTTAAACTTGCAAGAACCTACCTCTTGTAGCAAGCTCAACCCAAGCCCTTTGTCACGCCCCAAGCCCGATCCTTTTGGCCGGTTCGAGAGCGTCAAACAGACGCCGAACGGACAGAGTCTCCCCTATCCGCCTAAGGCTCAACATGTACAGATAGAGTATAAAATTTTGCACTTGCGGAATCATACGCAAAGGCTTGCACGAAGACAAGCAACAGCCAATAGTGAAAGTACTATTAATACATACAAGTAACATGATTAATTACAATCACATACATGCATAATTCTTACAACTTTGCATTCTTTAAAAGACTACCATTCTTTACATTCTTTGCATCATTTCTTTTTACATCTCATAGTCTTCAAAGATAAAGCTTAAATACATTTGATATTAGCATCTACCATCATCAAATACAAAAGATGATACAAAAGGGTAATGCAACTATAACAAAAGTAAAGTACTCGGGCGGTCTCTACCTAGGGCGCGATGCCCTTCCCGCGATCGTCACGGCCACTTGGCCCCGCTCCGTGGAAATAGTGGGGTGAGAACTACAACAAAGTTCCCAGTGGGTTCGGCAACCAACCACGCCGACTTTCCCACTAGGTCTAATTCAAGCGTAATAGAAAGAAAGGTAAGATAATAACCAACTAACAAATACAACTAATACGCTTGAAAGTAACGATAAAATGCTCAAACTGTAAAGCATGCAAGATCATAAGTTCAATACCCAATCTCTTGGCTAACCCGTGGGTTTCGCCCTCAACAAGACTCAACCAAACTCAAAATCCCATAGCATACCGGGGAGGCCCAATATCGACCCGTTGGGACCGTCTCGAAAACTCATTCCCCCGGAAAACTCATTCCAGTGGTGACCTACTCCGAGCGCACCGCTCGGCGGGAGCTACCGCCTCGAGCAAGGACTATATGGTGAGTACGATCAATCCTTAACTTTAAGGATTCTAAATCTCAATCTGTTCCTTGCCTTCAAGGAGAACTCATGTTCATATGACCCTTAACTCTAAGGTTATTGTCAAATGTCAATCTCATGACTCTACTAGTGTTATATACACTACAAGTTCTTGTTCTTGCTCTTTGATGTCACACATGTTGTCTAAGTATTCTAGACTCATCTTTGTCACATTCTCTAATACATGTCCAATGTCGCATTCACTTGTCAATTACACTACTTGTTCTTTAGCATGCATATATATATAGGGTTCTTGTTCTTTGTCATATAATCTCATACAATTACATCTCATGCATTTGAACTCACAAATTGCAATATAACTCATAATTTACCCTATCATGCATTATGCTCAACATATATAGAATGCTCATAAGTGACACATAGACTTAGAAAGAATTTCGGTGTCCTTGGAATGCACCACCCACCTTCTAAAATTATGGATGGTTTGCCCGTCGAGTTTCGTAGCTAACCGAGGCCTATTTTACAATCTGCGCAGTTAACAGATTTCACATCAGGCTAACTTACATAGCAACTCATAGATAGGCTTTTCGTTTAATTAAACGGAGTTGTCCCACGCGTCGGGGATACCCCCAATTAGGTTTCTACAAGGTCAATTTGACCCTAGAACCTCTATGGCAAAAAGCCCCAAATTTGGTGCTCTATCCAAGCCCTATGCAAAACCCTAGGTTTTGATCTCTTAAACAAGCAAAAGAGAGCTTGTTGTTACTCTTAAAGTTCATCTAGAACAATTTAAACTATCATTAGGGCCTCTACTTGAAACCCTAAGAATCCACCATGAGAGGACCTTGAGCTTTCATGGGTTTTCATGGAGCTCAAGCCTCTACTAGGCTTCTACACCAAAGAGAAGACTCAAAACTCTAAGTTCCTTGCTTAAAACCCAAACCCTAGTCTAGGTTTACCATGAAACCTCACCTTGGCCCAAGCTCCACCTTGTAGGAGAGCTTCTAGGTCTTCCCCAAGCTCCAAATCCTCCAAGATCACCTCCTCCAAGCTCCTTCTCCAACTTCTCCAAGCTCTAGGAGAGGTTTTCTAGAGAGAGAAAGAGAGGAAATGAAAGAGAGTGGTGAGGGAGTGAATGGCTGTGAAGAGGTAAGCCATTGGGTATATATTGTGTTGTGACAATTGCCAAAAAGCCCCTCCATTCACGAAAATTACAAACTGCTCGAACCGGGCGCTGTGTTCGTGGTCCTGGACACAGCCATGGGATTCGGATCCCGAAAGTCGGGGTTTTGGGACTTAGCCATTTTTTCCGCCGATTTCGCAGGTGGACCGGTCCCGGCCTCCCGATCCGATCCCGAGAGCAGATTTTCAGACTTAGCCAATTTTTTGGCCGATGCGGCCGCTAGGCTTGTGGCATCCGGACTCCACTGTGGTCCGGACTAATAAGCTCCAAATCCGAAATTTTTCCGTATTTGCGCTTGCTTCTCGGGTCCCGTTTTCACTTCACACAAGTTCTAAAACTCTTAGAACCTTGTGGCACTTGTCTCACTCCGCGTTCCGCTCATTTTGACAGAAGTCGGCACGTTTTACGAGGAAGTGGGTTGTTACATTCTCCACCCCTTAGAATTAGTTTCGTCCGCGAAACTAACCTATTTACAATCTAGATTCATACCTTAATCCAGATTCTCGAATAAATGGGGATAGTGCTCCCGCATTACGCTCTCGAGCTCCCACGTAGCTTCCCGGTCGTTGTGTTCGCTCCAACGGACCTTGACATACGGAATCCTCCGGCTCCGTAGCTTTCCTTCTTCTCGACCGATTATGTATGCCGGAAACTCGTCCTAAGTCATATCCTCCCGAATCTCTGATGGTATATACGAGAGAATATGATCGGGATCATGAACATACTTGCGGAGGTTGGATACATGGAATACATCATGAACTCCCGCAAGCCTCGGTGGTAATGCTAGTTTGTAAGCCACCGCTCCGATTCGTTCCAAAATTTCAAACGGTCCAATATACCGAGGACTTAATTTCCCTCGGATTCCAAACCGTTTAACTCCCCGTGTTGGCGAAACCTTTAGGAATACATGGTCGCCGACATCAAACTCAACATCTTTTCTTCGTTTGTCGGCATAACTCTTATGCCGCGATTGCGCCGTCGCAAGTCGTTGGCGAGCCAGGCGAACTTTCTCTTCCGCCTCCAGCACTACGTCCGGGCCAAGAACAAATTTCTCGCCTACGTCGCTCCAATGAATTGGAGAGCGACACTTTCTTCCATAAAGGGCCTCGAATGGCGCCATTGCGATACTTTCTTGATAACTGTTATTGTACGCGAACTCCGCCATCGGTAAATGGTCGTGCCAATTGCCCTTGTAGTCGAATACACACGCCCGTAGCATATCCTCAAGTATTTGGATTGTCCTCTCCGATTGTCCGTCACTTTGAGGATGGAATGCCGTGCTAAAGTCGAGCCGTGTGCCCAACGCTTCTTGTAGGCTCCTCCAAAAGTGAGAAGTGAACCTCGGGTCCCGATCCGATACGATAGACGCCGAACCCCGTGGAGTCTCACAATCTCGTCAATATAGACTTGAGCCAATTTGTCCCCCGACCAAGTGATATGAATCGGAAGGAAATGTGCTGACTTCGTTAACCGGTCCACGACCACCCAAATTGCATCGTGTCCCCCTTGAGATCGAGGCAATCCGGTCACAAAGTCCATAGCGATATTTTCCCATTTCCAAACGGGTATAGGTAAGCTTTGTAACTTTCCCGCCGGAAACCGCCGCTCCGCCTTTACTTGTTGGCAAGTAAGACATTGCGCAACAAATTCTCCAATGTCTTTCTTCATACCCGGCCACCAATATTGCAACTTTAGGTCTTGATACATTTTGGTGCCGCCCGGGTGGATACTATAAGGAGATTGATGCGCCTCTTGCATAATCGCCTTGCGGAGATCCTTATTCTTGGGTACACACCAACGATTTCGAAATCGTAGTGTGCCGTCGGTCCCAATGCCAAAGTCATCGGCACTACCGCTTTCTACCTCGCCGCGCACCTTTTGGAGGTACTCGTCGGAAGTTTGCAACTCCTTGATCCTCTCCAATAAGGTCGGTTGCACCACTAAGGTGGCAAGAGTTGCCGGCACTCCCTGTGCCACTACTTCCAATCCAAATCGTTGCATCTCCTTTTGCAACAACGGTTGGGGCGTAATTCTTTGAAGCCAAATTTTCACCCGACTTTCTACTTAGCGCATCTGCTACGACTTTTGCTTTTCCGGGGTGGTATAAATTCGTGACATCATAGTCCTTTAACAGCTCTAACCACCGCCGCTGTCGCATATTTAGCTCTTTTTGGGTGAACAAATACTTAAGGCTTTTGTGATCCGTGTAGATCTCGCAATGTTCACCGTACAAGTAATGCCTCCACAACTTTAGCGCGAAAATCACCGCGGCTAGCTCCAAGTCATGAACCGGGTAGTTCTTCTCATAAGGTTTCAATTGGCGTGAAGCATAAGCTATAACTCGCCCATTTTGCATCAAGACACACCCGAGTCCAATGTAGGAAGCATCACCGTACACGACGTATGTCTCCGCGCGTCGGTAAAGCACGGGGTCGTCGTTAACCTTTCTTTTAACTCTTTGAAGCTTCGATCGCAATATTCGCTCCAAACATACTTGACTCCTTTGTGTGTAAGGCGCGTTAGCGGAGTGGATATTTTGGAGAACCCCTCCACGAACCAAGGATAATAACCCGCAAGTCCAAGGAAACTGCGGATTTCCGTTGCACTCGTCGGGCGAGGCCAATCTTTAATTGCCTCTACTTTCTTCGGGTCCACCGAGATACCCTCACCCGAAACCACATGTCCTAGGAAAGTAACCTCCGAAAGCCAAAATTCACATTTCTTCAACTTGGCATATAACTTCTCTTTTCGGAGTACTTCCAAGACAAGTCTCAAGTGCTCCTCGTGTTCTTCCTCGGTCCGAGAATATACCAATACGTCATCAATGAAGACCACGACGCATCGGTCCAATAGCGGACGGAAGACACGGTTCATTAAGTTCATAAATGCCGTTGGGGCATTAGTAAGCCCGAATGGCATTACCGTGAACTCGTAATGGCCATACCGCATACGGTACGCCGTTTTATGCACATCCTTGGGCCGTATCTTCAACTGATGATACCCCGACTGAAGGTCTATTTTAGAATACACCTTCGACCCTCGCAATTGATCGAATAAGTCGTCGATCCTTGGCAATGGATACTTGTTCTTTATTGTTACCTTGTTCAACTCGCGATAATCCACGCAGAGTCGAAGTGTGCCATCTTTCTTCTTGACGAAAAGCACAGGAGCTCCCCACGGAGACACGCTCGACCTCACAAAGCCTTTGTCGAGCAAGTCTTCCAATTGCGCTTTAAGCTCCTTTAGTTCTACCGTGCCATTCTATACGGAGCCTTCGAAATCGGCGCCGCCTCAGAATCAAGTCAATAACGAATTCAACTTCCTGCGG
This sequence comes from Aechmea fasciata, assembly GCA_025177825.1. Taxonomy (NCBI): domain Eukaryota; kingdom Viridiplantae; phylum Streptophyta; class Magnoliopsida; order Poales; family Bromeliaceae; genus Aechmea; species Aechmea fasciata. The sequence goes on along the minus strand of CM045925.1, from coordinate 5,385,201 downwards.
TGGCAATCCCGAACTCCGTCGGAAACACATCCGGGTACTCGCACGCCACCCGAATGCCCTCAAGGTCTGGGTGTTCCTTTCGGTCATCTACGATGGTCGCCAAATAGGCTTTACAACCACCCTTTATCATCTTCCTTGCCCTAACCGTGGATATGGTCGCTGCAAAGCGCGCACCCTTACACGCTCGATACACCATTTCTGCTTGATTTGGCTCACGAAAAGTGATCACCCTTCTCTCGCAGTCGATGACCGCATAATACGTGGTAAGCCAGTCTAGCCCCAAGATCACGTCAAACGACCACAACCGAGTTAGCACTAGCATATCGATCGGCATGACCCAATCACCTATCTGGACTGGACACGCCGGACACTCGTCGTAGACTGTATAGGCGTGCTCAGGGGATTTAATATCCCAACCTTCCTCATCATGTAAAACCTCTAAGTCATGAGCACTAGCAAACGATGCACTTATAAATGAATGCGATGCACCAGTGTCGAATATAGCTTGAACTCTCGCTCCATTGATAGAAATAATACCTGCTACAATGTCGTCGGGAGCTGGAGCCTGCTCCTCCACCTGAGTGGCAAAAACCCGCCCACTCGGTGCTCTCGATGCCTCCGGCTGGCGCGACGATGATGAGCGCCCAGCCGCTATAGGTGGTGGCAGTCCCATCACCGCCTCGCGTAGGCGAGCCGATGCGCCGACGGTGCAGAAGATCCCGGCTCGGGCACTCTCGAATCATGTGCCCGGTGCCGACCGCACTTGTAGCACTTCCCTTCTCGCCGCGAGCATGTCGCCGATCGATGGTTGCCGCCGCAGATAACACAACGGAAGGGTCTCCCGCCCTTCTCGTCGTCGGGGATACCGAGGGGTTTCTTAGCGTTTGGCCGCCCCGCACCACCCGCCGCCGCTTCTTGCCTTTCTCCTTACTCTCCGCCATGGCCTCGCGCTCCTCCCGCGCATAGGCGCCGCCGTGCTCCGTGACGAGCCGGTCGAAGACCTCCGCAAAGGTCGTGAGGTGGAAAAGTTGCACCGCCTCATAAATCCTCGGCCGAAGTCCTCGCAAGAACCAATCGGCCCGATCCGGTCGTCACGTACAACGTCCGGACACAATCAATGATGTGGGAGAACTCTAGCTCATAGTCCGCCACGCAGCGGTCTCCCTGCCTCAACTTGCGGAATTTCTCGTACATCTTCCGCTTCACGGAGTCGGGGAAGTAGTTCGAAAATACCGCTCTCTTGAACTCCTCCCACAACATTGGCGGTAGATCGGGTGACCGATCCCGCTTTACGCGCTTCCACCACGCCTTCGCCGCCTTGTCTAGGCAATGGGTGGCGAAGTGTACTTTGTCTTTCTCCGGGGTGTTGAAGTCCTCGAAGATTGTTTGCATGGAGTCGACCCACGACTCCACGACCGCCGGTTCCACCACTCCTCCCTCGAAGATAGGTGGCTTGAATTTCATGAACTTAATGAGCGCCGCCAATGTGCGCTCCCCGTTCGTCGTCGTCGCGCCACCGGGTCCGAAGTCCCCGATCCGCCCGAATAGCCAGAATCGGTACGGCCGCAATCGGGCCGCGCCGCGCACCATCGACCACGGTCGGCATCCTAGCAGGAGGTGTAGGGTGCTCAGCTCCTGCCCGCGCCGCCGTTTGCTGCTGCTCCAATGTCTCCTGGAGCCGTTGAATTTGCTCGCTTTGAGCCCTTACGGACTCAGCTTGTTGCCGCACTACGCCGATAAGCGCGGCCATCTGCTCCTCAAGCCCCCCGCCGCTGCCGGCTGCGGGTTGCACAGGAGCCGCCATAGCGTCTGCACTCGGTGCCGCACTCGGTTCCTTCCGCATCGACCTTGTCCGGGTCGACCACGAGGTGCAATTTCCCGAAAAGAAGCAACTCACATTAGACACTTGACCCACATACTTGATAAACCCAATCCCGTGAAAGCAAACCGCGCATTTATCTTCATTCCCAAGTATCATGTCGTCGGCCGCCGATCACAACACAAGGAATAGAAAACAAATAGCAACTTACAATTAGTCCCTAAGTAACTTAGAGACATAATAACTTTAACCCAATCACATGCTTTCGCTATACTTGTTCAACGTCACTCACGTTTCCTAGGTCCTTAAGGTCTTTTCCATTTCCTATGGCCCCTAGGTCCATCCTAGCTTTCACTTTTTGGCTTTATACCCTCTCTGATACCATTATATCTGTCACGCCCCGAGCCCGATCCTTTTGGCCGGTTCGAGAGCGTCAAACAGACGCCGAACGGACAGAGTCTCCCCTATCCGCCTAAGGCTCAACATGTACAGATAGAGTATAAAATTTTGCACTTGCGGAATCATACGCAAAGGCTTGCACGAAGACAAGCAACAGCCAATAGTGAAAGTACTATTAATACATACAAGTAACATGATTAATTACAATCACATACATGCATAATTCTTACAACTTTGCATTCTTTAAAAGACTACCATTCTTTACATTCTTTGCATCATTTCTTTTTACATCTCATAGTCTTCAAAGATAAAGCTTAAATACATTTGATATTAGCATCTACCATCATCAAATACAAAAGATGATACAAAAGGGTAATGCAACTATAACAAAAGTAAAGTACTCGGGCGGTCTCTACCTAGGGCGCGATGCCCTTCCAGCGATCGTCGGCCGGCTCACTCGGTCCGGCTCTGTGGAAATAGTGGGGTGAGAACTACAACAAAGTTCCTGGGTTCGCAACCAACCACGCCGACTTTCCCACTAGGTCTAATTCAAGCGTAATAGAAAGAAAGGTAAGATAATAACCAACTAACAAATGCAACTAATACGCTTGAAAGTAACGATAAAATGCTCAAACTGTAAAGCATGCAAGATCATAAGTTCAATACCCAATCTTTTGGCTAACCCGTGGGTTTCGCCCTCAACAAGACTCAACCAAACTCAAAATCCCATAGCATACCGGGGAGGCTCAATATCGACCCGTTGGGACCGTCCTCGGGAAAACTCATTCCCCTGGAAAACTCATTCCAGTGGTGACCTACTCCGGAGCGCACCGCTCGAAGGGGGAGCTACCGCCCTCGAGCAAGGACTATATGGTGAGTACGACTAATCCTTAACTTTAAGGATTCTAAATCTCAATCTGTTCCTTACCTTCAAGGAGAACTCATGTTCATATGACCCTTAACTCTAAGGTTATTGTCAAATGTCAATCTCATGACTCTACTAGTGTTATATACACTACAAGTTCTTGTTCTTGCTCTTTGATGTCACACATGTTGTCTAAGTATTCTAGACTCATCTTTGTCACATTCTCTAATACATGTCCAATGTCGCATTCACTTGTCAATTACACTACTTGTTCTTTAGCATGCATATATATATAGGGTTCTTGTTCTTTGTCATATAATCTCATACAATTACATCTCATGCATTTGAACTCACAAATTGCAATATAACTCATAATTTACCCTATCATGCATTATGCTCAACATATATAGAATGCTCATAAGTGACACATAGACTTAGAAAGAATTTCGGGGTCCTTGGAATGCACCACCCACCTTCTAAAATTATGGATGGTTTGCCCGTCGAGTTTCGTAGCTAACCGAGGCCTATTTTACAATCTGCGCAGTTAACAGATTTCACATCAGGCTAACTTACATAGCAACTCATAGATAGGCTTTTCGTTTAATTAAACGGAGTTGTCCCACGCGTCGGGGATACCCCCAATTAGGTTTCTACAAGGTCAATTTGACCCTAGAACCTCTATGGCAAAAAGCCCCAAATTTGGTGCTCTATCCAAGCCCTATGCAAAACCCTAGGTTTTGATCTCTTAAACAAGCAAAAGAGAGCTTGTTGTTACTCTTAGAGTTCATCTAGAACAATTTAAACCATCATTAGGGCCTCTACTTGAAACCCTAAGAATCCACCATGAGAGGACCTTGAGCTTTCATGGGTTTTCATGGAGCTCAAGCCTCTACTAGGCTTCTACACCAAAGAGAAGACTCAAAACTCTAAGTTCCTTGCTTAAAACCCAAACCCTAGTCTAGGTTTACCATGAAACCTCACCTTGGCCCAAGCTCCACCTTGTAGGAGAGCTTCTAGGTCTTCCCCAAGCTCCAAATCCTCCAAGATCACCTCCTCCAAGCTCCTTCTCCAACTTCTCCAAGCTCTAGGAGAGGTTTTCTAGAGAGAGAAGAGAGAGGAAATGAAAGAGAGTGGTGAGGAGTGAATGGCTGTGAAGAGGTAAGCCATTGGGTATATATTGTGTTGTGACAATTGCCAAAAAGCCCCTCCATTCACGAAAATTACAAACTGCTCGAACTGGGCAGTTTTCGTGTTCAGGGTCCGGACCTGGCCATGAGATTCGGATCCCGAAAGCTGGGGTTCTGGGACTTAGCCATTTTTTTCTCGCCGATTTCGTAGGGTGGACCGGTCCCCGGCCTCCCGATCCGATCCCGAGAGCAGATTTTCGTGACTTAGCCAATTTTTTGGTCGATGCGGCCGCTAGGCTTGTGGCATCCTGGACTCCACTGTGGGTCCTGGACTAAGAAGCTCCAAATCTGAAATTTTTCCAGATTTGCAGTTTCTTGCTCCCCGGGTCCCGTTTTCACTTCACACGAGTTCTAAAACTCTTAGAACCTTGTGGCACTTGTCTCACTCCGCGTTCCGCTCATTTTGACAGAACTCGGCACGTTTTACGAGGAAGTGGGTTGTTACACCCTTGTTGTAGGAGAGCTCTAAGATCCTCCAAGAAGCCTCCAACAAGCTCCAAGCCACCTTCTCCAACTCCTTCTCCTTCTTCTTCCTTGCCCTAGAGCTCCTCTAGAGAGAGAAAGTGAGAGAAAAGAGAGTGAGTGTGTGTGTGCTGTGAAATGAGTGAAGGGAGAGCTTATTGTGTTGTAACAATAGCCAAAAAGCCCCTCTACTTCTTTTATTTCGCGCAGTTCACAACCGTCGTCACCATCCCATACCTAGGGGAAATCAGACCGTACGGGGTGCTACGGTGGCAGAACCCGAGAGCAGCCTTCCCTGCTTTGCAAAGATTTATACCCAGATGGGCGAATCTGCACGGTATGGGCCAAAGAAAACTATCAAACCCGAGAGCTCTCCTTTCTGCGACATATGGCTATACCTACGTACACCCGGCCGACTCTGCATGTGGGCCATAAAATTATCAAACCCGAGGGCTCTTCCTCCTCGTGTGATGGCCATACCGCATGCACACTGTGGCTATACCCCAGATGGGCCATAAAACTGTCAAACCCGAGAGCTCTCCTCCTCTCGGGTGTGATGGCTATACCGATACACCGTGGTCAGACTGTACGGGTGCTCCGTACTTGTGTTTTTCGCGCTGTTTCGACTCTACTTCGCGCCGAACAACGCCAAAACCTTCTTAACTCCTCTAGATCATCTTATAACCTTTCCAAGAGATTTGGAATGGCAATTGAAACATGTCCAACTATTTTATTTTCGTACTTTAGTCAATTTGGCCAAAGTCCGATCTTATTGTCGAATTTTCGATATGCTACATAAAACTTCTAGAAATAAAATTTTATAATTTTTCGACATCATTTACCTTACGATCAAGAGGTCACAAATTTGACAATTTTTAACGGCCGGTATGGGATTATTGATAGTTTAACAGTATAAAAGAATCAAAATTTGTTGAATTTTTGATAGAAAATTCTATTCACTACATAGATAAAGATCAATAACTCCGATCTTGAATTGAAGGATCCGATCATCCTTTTTAGGACGTCGTTCGATTTTGACCGTTCATTTTATGCCGCTTGATGGACTTTATTATGATTTCAAAAATTTACGAAATTTATTTTCTAAAAGTTTCAAATACTCTAGATCATATTTAACGGAGTGGATCGTCGATTCGGAAGCTCCATCATCGAAAACAACTTATGAGTATGTTGAGGTATAAAATATATATATATATATGTATATATATATATATATATATATATATATATATATATATATGTATATATATATATATATATATATGTATATATATACATATATATATGTATATATATATGTATGTATATATATGTATATATATACATAAATATACATATATATACATATATATACACACACTTATATACACACTTATATATGTATGTATATATATATATACATACATATATATATATATATATATATATATATATACATACATATATATATATATATATATATACATACATATATATATATATATATATACATACATATATATATATATATATATATATACATACATATATATATATATATATATATATATATATGTATATATATATATATATATATGTATATATATATAATATAAACAAAAAATAAATAAATAGAGAGAAAATTGTGGTGTATAAGGTGGTCCATACACTAGGTGCATGGACAAAATAGAACCTAACTTCCCATTACTTTCTCCACAACTACCCACGTCCCTACAATCCATCCTATATCCCCACTACCCCATGACAACTATCCACGTTCAACCCAATTGAAAAAAAGGGAAGAGAGGACCTTTAAAAAGGAGAGACCAAAATGAAACAAAAAGAGAAGAGAAAACCCAATCCTATTTCCTTATTGTGAAGAAGCAAAAAAAAAGGGTAAAGTAATAGGCTTATCTCTCTTTCTCTCTCATATAAAAAAAAAATAAAATCAAACAAAGCTTCTTTCTCTCTTTCTCGTTTTTTTTTTTTTTTTTTTTACATCAAAAGCTCTCTCTCTCTCTGTTGGTGATCCCGAAGCCACCCTTCACCGCTTCCTCCTCTCGGCCGACCCGCACGAAGGCCATGCCACGCCGCCTTGACTTCCCCGCACCTTCTTCGACTTCGTCGTCAGGCCGCCCGTCGAAGCGCGCCGTCCTCGGGCTGCGCGCACTACTCCGACGTCATCTCCGACGAGCCGTCTTGCTGTGCGACGCGCGCGTCCTCGGGCTGCGCGCACCTCTCCGACGTCATCGCCGACGAGCCGTGCCACGCGCCGTGCGGTCCTCGGGCTGCGCGCACCCTCCGATGTCATCGCCAACGTGCGCTCAAACCCGCCTCGCGCGAGATCCCGCCGCCCACGCCTTACTTCGGTAGAACCACCTCGGAGCCCGCGCCGTGCCGCACCCCCGTGCCTCGGCCCGCCCCGAGCTCCTCGCGGGCGAAGCCGCGGGCCATCTCCGCGCCTCGGCCGAGCCACCCGCGGCCATCCTCAAGCCGCGAGCGCCGTCCTCGAGCCGCGGCCATCCTCGCCGGACTCGGATCCGCCTAGCGAGGCCCGTGCCGCCGTCGCCTTGATGGCCGAGCCTCGGCGCACCCGAGCTCCTCGGCCGGATCCGCCGCGACGCGCCTTGCCTCGGCCGCTCGCCTTCCTCATCTCGTCCGCGCCCGCCATGGGCCGAGCCTTGAAGCCGCTAGCCTTGAAGCTCGCCGCCATCCCGAAGCTCGGCCAAGCCTTGAAGCTTGCGCGCCCTCGGATCTGCACCGCGCCGCGCCGCTCCGCGCTTGAAGGCGCGGCGCGGCGCCCCGGCCGCGCGTGCCCTCGGATCTGCACCGCGCCGCTCCACCTTGAAGGCCCGCGCGCGCGCGTCTCGGATACGCACGCCGCTCCACCTTGAAGGTCGCGGCGCGCGCGCCTCGAGCATGCGCGCGCCGCTCCACCTTGAAGGCGCGGCCGCGCGCCTCGGATGCGCACGCGCCGTTCCACGAAGGCCGCGGGACTCGGATGCTCGCGCGCACGGGACTCGGATGCACGCGGCTGCGCGGGACCCCGGATGCCGCGCGCGCGCTCGGCCGCGCGCGCCGCGCTCGACCCCGCCGCCTCGTGCGTAGGACACAGACGCCACCGCGCATGGCTCCGATCCAACGGACGCGAAGGCTGCTCGACGACGGCGAAGCTTCGCCGCCGTTCGGCTCCCGTCCGACGACGACGAAGCCGATCCGACGACGATGAAGCCGCTCCGACGGCGAGCCGCCGCCGTTCGCTCCGTCCGACGACGACGAAGCCGTCCGACGATGATGAAGCCGCTCGACGACGGCGAGCGTGGTGCTTCGCCACCGCTCGGCTCCGTCCGACAACGATGAAGCCGCTCGACGACGGCCGAGCGTGGTGCTTCGCCACCCGCTCGACTCCGTCCGACGACGATGAAGCCGATCCGACGACGATGAAGCGCTCAGACGACGGCGAGCGTGGTGCTTTGCCACCCGCTCGACTCCGATCCGGCGGACGAAGCCGATCCGGCAGCAGCGAAGCCGATCCGACGACGATGAAGCCGCTCACGACGACGGCGAGCGTGGTGCTTCGCCACCCGCAGCTCCGATCCAACGACGATCGCGCCGCTCCGTCGAAGACCGCCCGCCATGTGCTCGACGGCAAATCTGAGAGAGAGAGCGGTGCTCTCCTCTCAAATGAAGTCCGCCAGCCAACCGCTCGATGGCGAAATTGAGAGAGAGAGCGGTGCTCTCCTCTCAAATGAAGACCGCCGCCAAGTGCTCGACGGCGAATCTAAGAGAGAGTGCCGTGCTCTCCTCTCAAATGAAGACCGCCAGCCAAGTGCTCGACGACGAATCTGAGAGAGAGAGCGGTGCTCTCATCTCAAATGAAGACCGCCCGCCAAGTGCTCGACGGCGGATCCGAAAGAGAGAGAGCGGTGCTCTCCTCTCAAACGAAGACCCTCCGCCAACCGCTTGACGGCGAAATTGAGAGAAAGAGCGATGCTCTCCTCTCAAATCCTCTCCAATGAAGTCAAATAATGCGTGCCCACTAAGTGTTCGACGGCGGATCCGAGAGAGATAGCGGTGCTCTCCTCTCAAACAAAGTTCGCTCGCTAATTGCTCGGCGGCGAATCCTAAAGAGAGCGATGCTCTCATTTACACACCAATCATTCGACGGAATGCTTCGTCGTCGACGTGCTAATTCAACCGTCATATGTTTGACGGAATGCCGATATGAACATCGACGGTGCTTTTTGCAAAAATATCACCAAAAAGAGAGAGAATTCTCAAATCAAAGAGAGAGAGATGGCTATAATCCATTTAAATCGAATGTTGAATTTTTGACTCGGTCAAATTAAACCAAATTAAAGTATCATTACATTCGATGCAAGTTAAATTGAATAAGATCGAATGCACTTGGTTTTGAATCAAAATTCTCAATTTCGATTATTTCAAAATCTCATTTGAATTAACTCACAAGGGCTTGAATTAGACCCGAACTCACTTTCGGATTTCAATACCCATTTAACCCATTTCATAAACCCCATAACCCATATCATAAACCCATACTATACCCATTAACATCAACCCATAAACCTATAAACCCATTAACCCATTTACTTAAACCCACTAACCCATTTAACCCAATACCCATTTAACCCAAAAACCCATATATCCATTTAATCATTAACCCATAAACCCATTGACCTAATACCCATTTAACCCGAAATTCATTTAACCCAATACCCATTTACCCAAAGAGGCCCAAGCCCAAAGCCCACTTCGAAATTAAACCCATCAAAATAAATCTGTACACCCGGTCCATGAACCATGAACCATAAACCTGTACACCCGGTCCATGAACCATGAACCATAAACCTGTACACCCGGTCCATGAACCATGAACCATAAACCTGTACACCCGGTCCATGAATCATGAACCATAAACCCATACACCAAGTCTATGAATCATGAACCACAAATTCATACACCAAGTCCACGAACTATGAACCAAAACCATGGACTAAACCATACACCAAACTTCATACACCATAAACCAAACCATAACCCAAATCCAATGAACCTATGTTCATGAACCATAAACCCATGAACCTAAGTTCATAAACCATAAACCTATGAACCTATGTTCATGAACCATAAACTTATAAACTTATGTTCATGAACCATAATCCAATGAGCCTATATTCATGAACCATAAACCTATGAATCTAAGTCCATATATCATAAACCAAACCAGATTCATGAACCAAACCAAGTTCATGAACCAAATCTCACATACCCAATACCCTAAACCTTGTAACCTAAATCACTATCGACCGAAACGTCGTTAAACTAAACCAAGACCCAATTCATAATCCAAACCCACATTAAACTAATCCAAACCCACATTGACCGAAATGTCTTTAAACTAATCCAAACCCACTTCGACCGAAACGTCGTTAAACTAAACCTAAATCAAACCCCGACGGTAACGTCGTTAAACTAAACTTAAACCCACTTTGACCGAAATGTCGTTAAACTAATCTAAACCCACATTGACCGAAATGTCTTTAAACTAATCCAAACCCACATTAAACTAATCCAAACCCACTTCGACCGAAACGTCGTTAAACTAATCATAAGTCTAAAACCTAAATTCAAATGACCGAAACGTCTTTAAACTAAACCCAAATTCCACTTTCGACCGAAACGTCGTTAAACTAAACCTAAATCTTAACCTCGACCGAAACGTCGCTAAACTAAACCCAAATACAACCTCGACCGAAATGTCGTTAAACTAATCCAAACCCACTTCGACCGAAATGTCGTTAAACTAATCCAAATCCCAACTTTGACCGAAATGTCGTTAAACTAATCCAAAACCCAACTTCGACCGAAATGTCGTTAAACTAATCCGAACCTAACTTCGACCGAAACGTCGTTAAACTAATCCTAAACCTAAACTCAAATTCGAAATAAAACGTCGTTAAACTAAATCCAAGTCCAAAACTCAATCGACCGAAACGTCGTTAAACTAAACCTAAATCTCAATTGACCGAAATGTCGTTAAACTAATCCAAACCCACTTCGACCGAAACGTCGTTAAACTAATCCTAAGTCTAATACCCAAACCCGACTGAAACGTCGCTAAACTAAACCCAAACCCACTTTCGACCGAAATGTCGTTAAACTAATCCAAATCCCAACTTCGACCGAAACGTCGCTAAACTAAACCTAAACCCAATTTCGACCGAAATGTCGTTAAACTAAACTCAAATTCAATTTCCACGAACATCACAATTTCGACCGAAACGTCGTTAAACTAAACTTAAATCCACTGTCGACCGTAACGTCGTTAAACTAAACCTAAACCCAAGCTCGACCGAAACGTCGTTAAACTAAACCCAAGTCCAGAACCTCCGACCGAAACGTCGTTAAACTAAACCCAAATTCAAATGACCGTAATGTCTTTAAACTAAACCCAAATTCAAATGACCGAAACGTCTTTAAACTAAACCCAAATTCAATGACCGTAACGTCTTTAAACTAAAATCAAATTCAAATGACCGAAACGTCTTTAAACTAAACCCAAATTCAAATGACCGAAACGTCTTTAAACTAAACCCAAATTCAATGACCGTAACGTCTTTAAACTAAAATCAAATTTAAATGACCGAAACGTCTTTAAACTAAACCCAAATTCAAATGACCGAAACGTCTTTAAACTAAACCCAAATTCAAATGACCGAAACGTCTTTAAACTAAACCCAAATTCAAATGACCGTAATGTCTTTAAACTAAACCCAAATTCAACTGACCAAAACGTCTTTAAACTAAACCCAAATTCCACTTTCGACCGAAACGTCGTTAAACTAAACCTGAATCCAATTTTCATAAACATCTCAAAGCAGTGACGTCGTTAAACTAAACCCAAAACCAAAAATCAAACCCGACCGCCATGTCACTAAACTGAGCAACAAAATCAAACTCGACCACCATGTCACTAAACTGAGCAACAAAATCAAACCCGACCGCCATGTCATTAAACTGAGCACCAAAAATCAAACCCGACCGCCATGTCACTAAACTGAGCAACAAAATCAAACCCGACCGCCATGTCATTAAACTGAGCAACCCAAACTCCTTTCGACCGCCATGTCGTTAAACTGAGTAATTTGATCCCTATCGACCATCAAGTCGCTAAACTGACTATCCTACTTTTATGACATCCATGTACAGTGGGGGTATGCCCCTGCTTAAGCCATGTAAACGGCAAATCATATTAATAAAATTTTATTTGTCTGTTTTGTCTCTTTTAATATCAGCACTTATATTTGGTCTCTTAATCGAGGGTACCCTAACATTCTATAGGGGTAATTAACAATAAATGCTTGCGTTTATTGGAAGCCATGGATCCGCAATGCCTGATAACCATACATATATAAATATTAATCTGAATCATGAATACTACCCCACGGGAAATACAAGATAAATTTCACCGTGCGAGGTACGTCATTCGTGGTGGCATAAAATGGCACGCCCGGTGGGACATGGCTTCACCCTCCATCTTTGAGACCAAATCTAACAATGCTGATAAGAGACTTATGAATAAACATGTGATCGATGAATATGACTTCATCCAAGCGGAGCAATGCAAATCCGACAATATTGCTTCTTCCACCTCGGTTGAGATCATAGCGAGGCATGTTGAGCATCCTCCAATATGGCATCACCATAAAGGACGTTTTGGCTAACATCATGTCTGATGCGCGATCAAGTCATCGAGGGCGGGATTATTCGGCGACAGTCGTGGTCTTCTCCCTATCAATATCGTATCGGGGCTATTCGTTGCCAAGAGGAGCAATGGTTTCCAACAACACCACATCGAAGCAAGGAGTTCCAATTTTTCAGAGAATGAGCTGATCATTGTCTGCCACTCAAGTCATCAGGGGGCAGGATTATTCTGACTGAGAATCATGGTCTTCTCCCTCTTAACATCATATCTTGCCTATTGGCCGCTAAGATGAGCAATGGCTTCTAACAACACCATATCCTCTACCTCGGTGGAGATCAAAGCAAGGAATTCCAGTTTTCCTTCAAAGGACGTTTTGGCTACGATCATGTTTTGATGCCACTCAAGTCATCAAGGGCGGGATTATTACGGCGAGAATCATGGTCTTCTCCATCTTAACATCATATCTTGCCTATTGGCCGCTAAGATGAGCAATGGCTTCTAACAACACCATATCCTCTACCTCGGTGGAGATCAAAGCAAGGAATTTCAGTTTTCCCACAAAGGACGTTTTGGCTTCGATCATGTTTTGGTCTGCCACTCAAGTCATCAGGGGCAGGGTTATTCTGACTGAGAATCGTGGTATTCTCCCTCTTAACATCATATCTTGGCTATTCGTTGCGAAGATGAGCAATGGCTTCTTACAACACCATATCATCTACCTCGGTGGAGATCAAAATGCGGAATTTCGATTTTCCTCCAATTTGGCATCACCACAAAGGACGTTTTGCCGGTCAAATTATTAGGGGGCAGGACGATTTTTGCTGATGATCGTGGTCTTCTTCCTCCTAAATGCATATCTTGACTATTCTTCAAGGGTGTTCGATCTTGAAGATATCGGCTCATTCTTTTTTTCCATTCGGTAATATTACGGAAAATGTTCTGATCATTGGCTGCTGCTTAAGTCGTCAGGGGGCAAGACAACTGACAAGGACAATTATTGTCCTTTATCTTCTGATTCGATAAAGGCACCGCAATCCCAAAACCTTTGCACCTTACGAGTGCGCCCTAACTATTCATCATGTGGGGAATGAACGGAATGGGGCAATCAACACTTTTTATTTTTACATTCTCATCCCGGGAGGCATAGTTTTTTTTTTTGCATTGCAAAATATCATCTTTCTAGATGAGATAAAGTTGATCCTTTGCACACACACAAAAAAAAAAAAAAGACAAAAAAAAAAGAAGAAAAAAGAGAGAACAAAAATCTCCCATAGCCCCGCTGTGAGAAAACCTACTCTAGGCTCATAGGCAAAAATTAGGGAAATACTTTTGGCGAAAACCCTCACGAGTGCCAGCTGTCATAAAAACCTCGCAGACGATGGAATGCTGATTCATCTCAACGTCAGTCATGTACGACAATAACGACACATCAGGTTGTTTCAAGGTTCATCTTAGAGGGTCTGCCTAATTGTATGTGGAAACGCCCCTTGCCCTCCCATTCCATTTTGAAGACATACATATATGTCACACGGAGAAGTTTTTTTTTGAAAGCTCTATCAACTGCATGGGAGGATCATCCCTTTCCCTCCCGTTCCGTTTTGAAATCTTATAGATATGAATAAGAAGTCCCTAACTTCTACCTTTTTTCCAAAAGGGAAATGACACCAACATCAAAGAACGTTGTCGCATCAACAAACTCAATGATATTGGAGGCGGGTTCGCAAGTCTGTTTGCCCACATCCGTCCTAATGTTCGGAATTGAAGGTGCATCAATCCAATTTGGCACCATTCCGGAAATGTTCGAGCTGCTGTCATGGCTCAAATTCCTGCTTCTACTGGGGGCATGACCATTCCAGCTGCCCCTTCACAGGATGTATCCAATGTGGTCATTCCTCGACTGCCATCTCGAGGAAGACGACCCAATAGGGTCATTCCCAACCTTCCTCGCCGACCCATAGGCGAACGACTCACTTACCAACCTGCATCCAAAAGGATGGAGTTTGAAGGAAGATTGATATTCCCAAAGGGCAGGATACAAAAAGTATCAGTATTCGATAAACTGACACTTTCTAATGATACTACAACCACTATTCCTCCGACAATAGTGTCCTTTAAGAGGAATAGCCGCCGCCAACTCCATAGAGAAAAAGTTCTGAGGCAAAGACAATAACGCTCAAGAGCAAATCAAATCCAATCGACCGTAAAGTCGTTAAACTAAACTCAAAACTTCGACCGTAAAGTCGTTAAACTAAATTCAAATCTAATCGACCGCCGTATCGTTAACCGAGCAAATATAGACAAAATAAGGCTAACATGTAAAGTGTAGTCATAATAATTAAAACATCACTTCTCAATTGGTCTTTAAAAAAAAAAAAAAAAAAAAAGTGGATGACATATTGTCTAATTTTTTAGATAATATGGGTAAAATATAAGTCACCAACGGACTTGATTGTCCACATCGGACTTCGAGGGTAAAATTGTAAAATTCCTATTTGTGGTATAAGCCCATAGGCAAAAGTGGGATCCCCGCTGTGAGAAAACCTCTCGAGGTCCACAGGCAAAAGTTAGGGGAAGGTATCTGGTGAAAACCCATATGGGCGCCAGATTACCCAAGAGATATTTTGTCTATGACGGAATGCTAACTCACCTTAGGGTCGGTTACGCGCAGCAATTTCGATTGCTTCTCGAGGCAAAATAAATAAAAATTAATCCATGTTCCTTATGGGCGCCATACTGCCCAAGATATTTTGTCTATGACGGAATGCTAACTCACCTTAGGGTCGGTTACGCGCGGCAATTTCGATTGCTTCTCGAGGCAAAATAGATAAAAATTAATCCATGTTCCTTATGGGCGCCATACTGCCCAAGATATTTTGTCTATGACGGAATGCTAACTCACCTTAGGGTCGGTTACGCGCGGCAATTTCGATTGCTTCTCGAGGCAAAATAAATAAAAATTAATCCATGTTCCTTATGGGCGCCATACTGCCCAAGATATTTTGTCTATGACGGAATGCTAACTCACCTTAGGGTCGGTTACGCGCGGCAATTTCGATTGCTTCTCGAGGCAAAATAGATAAAAATTAATCCATGTTCCTTATGGGCGCCATACTGCCCAAGATATTTTGTCTATGACGGAATGCTAACTCACCTTAGGGTCGGTTACGCGGCAATTTCGATTGCTTCTCGAGTCAAAATAAACAAAAATTAATCCATGTCCCCTATCACCGCATGAGATATATTTTGCCTATGATAAAATGCTAACTTTCCTTATGGTCAGTTATGCGCAGCAATTTCGATTGCTTCTCGAGGCAAATTGCGCGACAATTTCGATGGTGAAAAAATTTTGAGAACCCTAGACAGAAATTAGGGGAGATATCAAATGTAATTTGACCGCCATGTCGTTAAACTGAGCAATTTGATATAATTTGACCGCCATGTCGTTAAACTGAGTAATTTGACCACCATGTCGTTAAACTGAGTAATTTGACCGCCATGTCGTTAAACTGAGTATTTGATATAATTTGGCCGCCATGTCATTAAACTGAGCATCCAGATGTAATCTGACCGCCATGTCGTTAAACTGAGCAATTTGATGTAATTTGACCGCCATGTCGTTAAACTGAGTAATTTGACCGCCATGTCGTTAAACTGAGCATTTGATGTAAAATGACCGCCATGTCGTTAAACTGAGCATCTTGATTTAGATCTACCGTGTATAAAAAAAAATAAAAAAATAAAAAAATAAAAAAAAGAGAGAAAAAAAAAAAAAAGAAAAAAAAAAAAAAAGAAAGAAGAAGAAAAAAAAAAAAAAAAAAAAGAAAGTGACGAAACGATTCTGGAGTCAAGCTCATTAGGCAAACGCTTGTGATATAAAATACGAACAATACTTTTTTCCCTTGTACGACGTAGCAAGATAAAAAAAAGTGGGGGCATTTGTTGAGGCATAAAATATATATATATATATATATATATATATATATATATATATATATATATATATATATATATATATATATATATATATATATATATATATATATATATATATATATACATATACATACATATATATATATATACACACTTATACATATATATATATACATACATATATATATATATACATATATATATATATATATATATAATATAAACAAAAAATAAATAAATAGAGAGAAAATTGTGGTGTATAAGGTGGTCCATACACTAGGTGCATGGACAAAATAGAACCTAACTTCCCATTACTTTCTCCACAACTACCCACGTCCCTACAATCCATCCTATATCCCCACTACCCCATGACAACTATCCACGTTCAACCCAATTGAAAAAGAAAGGGAAGAGAGGACCTTTAAAAAGGAGAGACCAAAACAAAAAAAAAGAGAGAAGAAAACCCAATCCTATTTCCTTATTGACAGAAAAGCAAAAAAAAAAGGGTAAAGTAATAGGCTTCTCTCTCTTTCTCTCATATAAAAAAAAATCAAATCAAACAAAGCTTCTCTCTCTCTTTCTCGTTTTTTTTTTTTTTACATCAAAAGCTCTCTCTCTCTCTCTCTCTGTTGGTGAGCCCGAACCCACCCTTCACCGCTTCCTCTCGGCGGACCCGCACGAAGGCCATGCCACGCCACCTTGACTTCCCCGCACTTCTTCGACTTCGTCGTCAGGCCGCCGTCGGGCCGCGCCGTCCTCGGGCTGCGCGCACTACTCGACGTCATCTCCAGACGAGCGTCTTTGCGTTGCGACGCAGTCCTCGGATCGCGCACCTCTCGACGTCATCGGCGACGAGCCGTGCCACGCGCCGTGCGTCCTCGGACTGCGCGCACCCCTCCGATGTCATCGCCAACGTGCGCTCAAACCCGCCTCGCGCGATATCCCGCCGCCCGCGCCTTCGCCGGTAGAACCACCTCGGAGCCGCGCCGTGCCGCACCCCATGCCTCGGCGCCCCGAGCTCCTCGCCGGGCGCGGGCCGTCTCCGCGCCTCGGCCGAGCCACCCGCGGCCATCCTCGGCGCGAGCGCCATCCCTCGAGCCGCGGCCATCCTCGCCGGACTCGGATCCGCCTAGCGAGGCCCGTGCCGCCGTCGCCTTGATGGCCGAGCCTCGGCCCGCACCCGAGCTCCTCGGCCCGGATCCGCCCGCGACGCGCGCCTTGCCTCGGCCGCTCGCCTTCCTCATCTTGTCTGCGCCGCCGTGGAAGCCGAGCCTTGAAGCCCGCTGGGCTTGAAGCTCGCCGCCATCCGGCTCGGCCAAGCCTTGAAGCTTGCGCGCCACGAGATCTGCACCGCGCCGCTCCACGCAGAAGGCGCGGCCTCGAGCGCCCGCAGCGCGCGCGCCCTCGGTCTGCGCGCCGCTCCACGCAGAAGGCGCGGCCGCGCGCCTCGGATCTGCACCGCGCCGTTCCACCTTGAAGGCCGTAGGACTCGGATGCTCGCGCGCACGGGACTCGGATGCACGCGCCGTTCCAACGACGACGAAGGCTGCTCACGACGGCCGAGCCGCCGCCGTTCGGCTCCGTCCGACGACGACGAAGCCGATCCGACGACGATGAAGCGCTCGACGACGGCGAGCTTCGCCGCCCGTTCGGCTCCGATCCGACGACGACGAAGCCGTCCGACGACGATGAAGCCGCTCAGACGACGGCGAGCGTGGTGCTTCGCCACCCGCAGCTCCGTCCGACGACGATGAAGCCGCTCAGACGACGGCGAGCGTGGTGCTTCGCCACCCGCTCTACTCCGATCCGGCGAGCAAGCCGATCCGAAGCGGCAGCGAAGCCAATCCGACGACGATGAAGCCGCTCAGACGACGGCCGAGCGTGGTGCTTCGCCACCCGCTCGGTTCCGATCCGACGACGATCGAGCCGCTCCGACGAAGACCGCCCGCCAAGTGCTCGACGGCAAATCTGAGAGAGAGAGCGGTGCTCTCCTCTCAAATGAAGTCCGCCCGCCAACCGCTCGATGGCGAAATTGAGAGAGAGAGCGGTGCTCTCCTCTCAAATGAAGACCGCCGCCAAGTGCTCGACGGCGAATCTGAGAGAGAGAGCGGTGCTCTCCTCTCAAATGAAGACCGCCCGCCAAGTGCTCGACGACGAATCTGAGAGAGAGAGCGGTGCTCTCATCTCAAATGAAAACTGCCCGCCAAGTGCTCGACGGCGGATCCGAAAGAGAGAGAGCGGTGCTCTCCTCTCAAACGAAGACCCTCAGCCAACCGGCGAAATTGAGAGAAAGAGCGATGCTCTCTCTCAAATCCTCTCCAATGAAGTCAAATAAAGCGTGCCCACTAAGTGTTCGACGGCGGATCGAGAGAGAGCGGTGCTCTCCTCTCAAACAAAGTTCGCTCGCTAATTGCTCGGCGGCGAATCCTAAAGAGAGCGATGCTCTCATTTACACACCAATCATTCGACGGAATGCTTCGTCGTCGACGTGCTAATTCAACCGTCATATGTTTGACGGAATGCCGATATGAACATCGACGGTGCTTTTTGCAAAAATATCACCAAAAAGAGGGAGAATTCTCAAATCAAAGAGAGAGGTGGCTATAATCCATTTAAATCGAATGTTGAATTTTTGACTCGGTCAAATTAAACCAAATTAAAGTATCATTACATTCGATGCAAGTTAAATTGAATAAGATCGAATGCACTTGGTTTTGAATCAAAATTCTCAATTTCGATTATTTCAAATTCTCATTTGAATTAACTCACAAGGGCTTGAATTAGACCCGAACTCACTTTCGGATTTCAATACCCATTTAACCCATTTCATAAACCCCATAACCCATATCATAAACCCATACTATACCCATTAACATCAACCCATAAACCTATAAACCCATTAACCCATTTACTTAAACCCACTAACCCATTTAACCCAATACCCATTTAACCCAATAACCCATATATCCATTTAATCATTAACCCATAAACCCATTGACCCAATACACATTTAACCCGAAATTCATTTAACCCAATACCCATTTACCCAAAGAGGCCCAAGCCCAAAGCCCACTTCGAAATTAAACCCATCAAAACAAACCTGTACACCCGGTCCATGAACCATGAACCATAAACCTGTACACCCGGTCCATGAACCATGAACCATAAACCTGTACACCCGGTCCATGAACCATGAACCATAAACCTGTACACCCGGTCCATGAATCATGAACCATAAACCCATACACCAAGTCTATGAATCATGAACCACAAATTCATACACCAAGTCCACGAACTATGAACCAAAACCATGGACTAAACCATACACCACACTTCATACACCATAAACCAAACCATAACCCAAATCCAATGAACCTATGTTCATGAACCATAAACCCATGAACCTAAGTTCATAAACCATAAACCTATGAACCTATGTTCATGAACCATAAACTTATAAACTTATGTTCATGAACCATAATCCAATGAGCCTATATTCATGAACCATAAACCTATGAATCTAAGTCCATATATCATAAACCAAACCAGATTCATGAACCAAACCAAGTTCATGAACCAAATCTCACATACCCAATACCCTAAACCTTGTAACCTAAATCACTATCGACCGAAACGTCGTTAAACTAAACCAAGACCCAATTCATAATCCAAACCCACATTAAATTAATCCAAACCCACATTGACCGAAACGTCGTTAAACTAATCCAAACCCACTTGACCAAACGTCGTTAAACTAAACCTAAATCAAACCCCGACGGTAACGTCGTTAAACTAAACTTAAACCCACTTTGACCGAAATGTCGTTAAACTAATCTAAACCCACATTGACCGAAATGTCTTTAAACTAATCCAAACCCACATTAAACTAATCCAAACCCACTTCAACCGAAACGTCGTTAAACTAATCCTAAGTCTAAAACCTAAATTCAAATGACCGAAACGTCTTTAAACTAAACCCAAATTCCACTTTCGACCGAAACGTCGTTAAACTAAACCTAAATCTTAACCTCGACCGAAACGTCGCTAAACTAAACCCAAATACAACCTCGACCGAAATGTCGTTAAACTAATCCAAACCCACTTCGACCGAAATGTCGTTAAACTAATCCAAATCCCAACTTTGACCGAAATGTCGTTAAACTAATCCAAAACCCAACTTCGACCGAAATGTCGTTAAACTAATCCGAACCTAACTTCGACCGAAACGTCGTTAAACTAATCCTAAACCTAAACTCAAATTCGACCGAAACGTCGTTAAACTAAATCCAAGTCCAAAACTCAATCGACCGAAACGTCGTTAAACTAAACCTAAATCTCAATTGACCGAAATGTCGTTAAACTAATCCAAACCCACTTCGACCGAAACGTCGTTAAACTAATCCTAAGTCTAATACCCAAACCCGACTGAAACGTCGCTAAACTAAACCCAAACCCACTTTCGACCGAAATATCGTTAAACTAATCCAAATCCCAACTCCGACCGAAACGTCGCTAAACTAAACCTAGACCCAATTTCGACCGAAATGACGTTAAACTAAACTCAAATTCAATTTCCACGAACATCACAATTTCGACCGAAACGTCGTTAAACTAAACTTAAATCCGCAATAACGTCGTTAAACTAAACCTAAACCCAAGCTCGTAAACGTCGTTAAACTAAACCCAAGTCCAGAACCTCCGACCGAAACGTTTTTAAACTAAACCCAAATTCAAATGACCGTAATGTCTTTAAACTAAACCCAAATTCAAATGACCGTAATGTCTTTAAACTAAACCCAAATTCAAATGACCGAAACGTCTTTAAACTAAACCCAAATTCAATGACCGTAACGTCTTTAAACTAAAATCAAATTCAAATGACCGTAATGTCTTTAAACTAAACCCAAATTCAAATGACCGAAACGTCTTTAAACTAAACCCAAATTCAATGACCGTAACGTCTTTAAACTAAAATCAAATTCAAATGACCGAAACGTCTTTAAACTAAACCCAAATTCAAATGACCGAAACGTCTTTAAACTAAACCCAAATTCAAATGACCGAAACGTCTTTAAACTAAACCCAAATTCAAATGACCGTAATGTCTTTAAACTAAACCCAAATTCAACTGACCAAAACGTCTTTAAACTAAACCCAAATTCCACTTTCGACCGAAACGTCGTTAAACTAAACCCGAAACGTCGTTAAACTAAACCCAAAACCAAAAATCAAACCCGACCGCCATGTCACTAAACTGAGCAACAAAATCAAACCCGACCGCCATGTCACTAAACTGAGCAACAAAATCAAACCCGACCGCCATGTCATTAAACTGAGCACCAAAAATCAAACCCGACCGCCATGTCATTAAACTGAGCAACCCAAACTCCTTTCGACCGCCATGTCGTTAAACTGAGCAATTTGATCCCCATCGACCATCAAGTCGCTAAACTGACTATCCTACTTTTATGACATCCATGTACAGTGGGGGTTTGCCCCTGCTTAAGCCATGTAAACGGCAAATCATATTAATAAAATTTTATTTGGCCGTTTTGTCTCTTTTAATATCAGCACTTATATTTGGTCTCTTAATCGAGGGTACCCTAACATTCTATAGGGGTAATTAACAATAAATGCTTGCGTTTATTGGAAGCCATGGATCCGCAATACCTGATAACCATACATATATAAATATTAATCTGAATCATGAATACTACCCCACGGGAAATACAAGATAAATTTCACCGTGCGAGGTACGTCATTCGTGGTGGCAGACAGAGTAGTAGGTCTCCAATACTCATAATAGTATAGTAGCTGTGGCCTATATATATATATATATATATATATATATATATATATATATATATATTTGAAATTTGATTTCTAAACACTTTAAGTGGTATAGATCATGTTCAACGGAGCCGATCATCAATTTGGAAGCTCTATCATCGAAAACAACTCGAGAGTACTTTAAGTGGTATAGATCATGTTCAACGGAGCCGATCATCAATTTGGAAGCTCTATCATCGAAAACAACTCGAGAGTAAAATGGGCTCGGTACTCTTAAGAGTATTCTAGCTCAACTCTCTCTCTCTCTCTCTCTATATATATATATATATATATATATATATATATATATATATATATATATATATATATATATATATATATATATATATATTCCTACTATCCTATTAATAGGATAGGAGCACTTGTCTATCAGTTTTATCGGTTTTTAGCCTTTGGATCAACTCTTATCATTATTTATAACCATTGGATTAAATACTATAACCCAGTGGGGACCACTCAACCCTAGGGGGATCATTCAACTCTAACCGACTAATATCATCCTAACCCTACAATTTCTCATCCAAGGGTTAAAAACTTGATAGGACAAGTGCTCCTATCCTATTAATAGGATAGTAGCCCTAGCTATATATATATATATATATATATATATGTAAGGAAGTGAATTCTCGAAATCAGAGCTTCACCTCATCTAGAATCGACTGATTGTCGAGTGGATGGACTTCGAAAAGTTCGAAGTTGATCCGAAGGCAAAAAGTGCATCGAAGTTGCTCCCGGTAAAGTTTGGAAGCATTCGGGCATTTTTGTGCGCATAGGCGCGAAAACGGAACCCAAAAAGCTATGTTGGGTTATTAGCTAAATCCGGCATTAGCGTGGATGAAAAGATGATGAAAACGTGTTCGAAAACATGTTTGGAAAGTCTCGGTTCGATTTGAAAAGAATCGGAGGCAACCGAGCGAAAACGAGCGAAAACGGAGAAGAAAACGAAAAAGGCTGAAATTTGGCTAAGTCCTTAAATGTTGGGCTGAGGGGGCTTACGGGATCCGGATCCCATGGGCCAGATCCGGACCCCAGCTGCGCAGAGTGCCCAGTTGCTTACGGGATCCGGATCCCATGGGCCAGATCCGGACCCAGCTGCGCAGAATGCTCAAAAATGGGCAGTTTGGAAAGTTGAGGGACCTACATACAATTGTAGCATGAATTAGGCTATTTGGGCACATGAGGACCCGATCCTTCTCATTTCTCTCATGTTTACAAGCCCTAGCACCCTCTCTTTCTCTCTCTAAGATTTCTCTCCTCTCTTGAAGAAGCAAAGGGGAAAAAGAAGGAGAAGACCAAGGAGAAGAACATCATCATCTTCTCCATCTCTTCTTCCTCTAGGTTGGAGCAAGCTCAAGGTAACCTCCAAACCCCTCTAATGGTGATTTCTAGGGTTTTGGGTTTTAAGCTTTTGGGAGTGTTTTGGTGGAACCTATGGGTGCTAAGTAGCACTAAATGCATGCTCCTAGGGTTCCTAACACATGATTCCCATGTGTGAAGCCCTAGGGCATCGAAAGTGGGATTTCACTAAGTAATGGGTTTTGATCTCTTTTGATCGTTTGTAAACCTAATTAATAGGTGTCTGAACGCGTTGGCGGCGACTGTTTGGCGATCCGTCGAGTCTGAGCGAAGTTATCGCCTAGTGAGGTGCGTCGCTACTTCGTCTCCGCTCGAGTGCTAAGCGGCGACAAGCGAACTTGAGAACAAGACTCTCCACTCCATCGTGACATCAAAAGGTGGGTGGTGTCCAACCCGAAGTCGCCGGGCTACCTTTTATGTCTAAGCATAGAATAGTGATTTACCTTGCATATTGTGCATGAGGTGTGTGTAGAGTGCTAGTTGGAGTCTTTACCTTACATGATAATTAACCTAGCTTACTTTATGCTTTTAAACTTAGTGTGCATGAGAACCAGGTGTAAGGTGAGATGAGAGCTACTAGCATGTGATATAGCTGAGTTGTTTAAACCATGAACGAGTGGCACCTAGTAAACATGAACGAGTGGCATTAATTAGTGTGAACACTATAGAGTCAAAAACAAGTGTGATGACATCCCCATTAGCTAGGGTATCCTCCGTGGGCGAGGATTGGACCGTGCTCGCGTTGTCTGTTTTATCCTCGTGGTGATCGCTCCACACGAGACCTGCACTCCGGAGTACTAGGCACAGGCTATGGTAGTAGCGGCTTGACCGGCAGCAGCTCGCTATCCACAGCCGGCCTCGGGCGAGTTGCGCAGTTTAGACGCCTCGTCGTCGAGGCAAGGAACGCGAGTGTGGCAAGCCCCTGGGCAAGCCAAGTGGATTGGGTATTCAAGGGAAGTGTGAACTCATTGAGCATGATAGAGTAATAGCTACCTTTTACTATGAGTTGCATGCATATATTTCCAGATTCGAGGCATAGTAGATATTGCATTTACCTTACAGTACTTTTACAGCTTTCAGTTATTAGTATTGCCATATATTGTCTACCTTTGCCTCCTTGGACCTAGTGGGGAGGCAGGCGGAGTCGGAGGCCGAACCAGCTGGGAACTATGGAAGATAGTTCAAGATAGTTCTCACCCCACTCTATTTCAGGTCCTAGTTCGTCGACGCCGGGTGAGGATCGCGGCAAGGGCTTGGCGCCCTAGTGGTATTACTAGTTACCTCCCTACTGCATTAGAATTACCTTGAGTTCACTTTACCTTTGAGAGTAGATCTTGTACAGGGGTGAGGTTTTGTGTATGTATGCCACTTATGTATTATTAAAGGATGAATGTAATCATGACTTAAGAATTGAAAGAATGTAATAGATAAGTTTATCTCTTTTTTTCACTTGCTGATTACTTGTGTCGCTTGCTCTCGTGTAGCTTGGCACTAGTTGTGCTCTCTTTGTCATAGATTGTGTATGTTGTATCAAGTTCGTTCTGAGCACTTGTTGTACACAATCTTGTTGCTAGCCTTAGGCGGACGGGGAGAGTCTTTGTCGTCGCGTCTGATCGACAGCGCTCGAACAGGACCAAATTGGTAGCGGTCTCGGGCGTGACAATATATATATATATATATATATATATATATATATATATATATATATATATATATATATATATATATATATATATATATATATATATATATATATATATATATATATATATATATATATATATATTCATTTATTATATATATTATTTTATTTTTATATAGAAATATTTATATAATATTTTATTTATAAATTTGTAATTATTTATTACTATTTTAAAATATATAAATTTTATGTATTATTAATATATGTTTATTATTAATATATGAATATATTTAATCTATATATAAAAATTATAATAATAATATATATAGTATATTAATTATTATATATTTATTATATAGCCAAATTTTTGATCCCGAATTTTTAATTGATGAACGTTTAATATCCGTATAAATCACGTATCCGAATAATCACCAAACCCATTTTCTAGCCATATTTTTCAACAAATTTAAAAATTAAAAAATATATTTTATCCGAATTATACCCGTGTCGAATTTTTGCCGAATCCGAATTAACTAACTATGGTTTAAAGTAGGTTTAAACCTAGTTTAAAAAATAATGAACTACAAGCTCGTAGTTCATTATGTAACATAATGACGCAAGTTTTGTAACATAATGAACTACAAGCTTGTCAAAACAAATTTAAACAAGTTTAAACTACAAGTTTAAACCTAAATAGGCTAATGGTTAGTTTAAACATAGTTTAAACTAGGTTTAAACCTATTTTAAAACAAGTTTGAACTACAAGCTTGTCAAAACAAGTTTAAATAAGTTTAAACTACAAGTTTAAACCTAAATAGGCTAATGGCTAGTTTAAACCTAGTTTTAACTAAATTTAAACCTAGTTTAAATCTAGTCTAAACTAACAATACTAACAATGCTAAGGGTTGCTACCTGCAATGTGGGTTGGTGAGGTAAGGTTGGCACGGGCGGCAGATGCGGGGGTCGACGGCGAATGGCGGGGGCGACGTCGGCAAGGGCAGCGGTGTGCGAGGGCTCCTGGAGAGGGATAGGCAGAGAGAGAGAGAGACAGAGAGACAGAGAGATAGAGAGAGAAAGAGAGAGAGCAAAGAGGGAAGGAGAAGTGTCGGGTCAATGGGGGTTCGGGTATATCTAATGAAGATGGTGAATCGTTCACCGTCTTCATAAGGCAGTGAATGATTCATCGTCTTATCTTAGGCACCGCAAGGGGAGGGTGCTTTTGCACTAAAGGCAGTGAATCGTTCACTGCCTTATTAAGACGGTGAACGATTCACCGTCTTCTCTAGAGCACAGCTGGGTTGGCAGTTTTGAACTAAAGGCGGTGAATCATTCACCGTCTTATGAAGACAGTGAACGATTCACTGTCTTATCAAGGACACCATGCCCTGGACTTGGAAAGATTTGCGCATCGAAATAGAGATTTGCTGTAAAGGCGGTAAACAGTTCACCGCCTTTATAAGGCAGTAAACCATTCACCGTCTTCACAACAAATATTACAAAAACGGTAAACGATTCACCGTCTTTGTGAGAAATTCCTGACACGGCGCCCACGTGGCGGAATGATGGTTAGTTTATAAATAAAACTTTGGCCGGATCATTTTGCCAATTTCGAACTTTTGGAGGGTCATTTTATAAAAAAGCCCATTTGGGATATCAACGAATTCGGATACTCAAAATTTTATTCAAATTCGAACTCAAATGATTTTATTTTATTCAATGCTAAATTGATATAATTTCAAATACAAATATTGAAAAAAATCACGAATTTAAATTTGAATATGAATTTTATTTGTACCCAATCAAAATCCGAACCCAATCCAAACCCAAATTTTACACTATATATAATATATATTATTATTTGATATTATATTTAAATTTATATTTTAAAATTTTAAATTTAATGTAATATATTTTGACATAGGGTAAAGAAAAATAATCGTTCGGATTCGGATTTTTGAATTGGACATCAGATTTCAAAGTTTTTACCTGATTCAAGTTTAGAGATGGATTTTTAAAATTCATAGAACTCAGATATGAATTTTAGGTCCAATTTTTTAAAACCTGCCCTAAATACGACCCACTGACATCTCTAGATTCATGGGATGTGACTAACTCACCAGAGACAACAACTCCCACAGTAAGTCTACAAGTACTACTGTTCATCATCATTCTATTACATTCACCACATCTTATGGTAACAACTTATAAATTCTAAATCATAAATATGCTAAATTAGTGTGGTTGACAGCAACATCTGGTGCATCTAAAATTCTGAAAGATGGGAAAGGATTTGACCTTGCTTATGACAAGATTTCTACTATCAAATTGGAAAACAAGTGTTAAATCCCCTCCAATATCTGCAAAAACACAGGCCCCAGAGAAATCCAAGCAACTAGTATTAAGAAGTTCCCCAAAAAGCACAGGTACAATTCCAGATTCTTCCAAGAGTTAAAACAAATGCAAACAAAGAGCAGAGTTGCAAGAAACATTTAAGCAATTATTATTTACATAATCACCATGTGCACTAATAACCCAGAAAAGATAATACTTTCTCAACTAGAGATTACGATATTACCAAGTCTGATCAAGTAGTTAGGCTACTCCTGCGCACACATCGAGCTACCAAATCTTGTGAACAAAGTTTGATACGACCAAGAAAACCACACCGCAGATGTTACCAATATAGCATAATTAGGATCACCTTAGCCCGTCATCTCACCAGGAGAAAGAAGAAAGTATCTATAAATATCTTGTATCAAATTCTCTACCAACTAACAATAGTACAGGCATGTAGGCATGCATAGAACAGATCTTCTGTTCTCCTTGAGGCCACGAATGCTCTAACTAATATCTATCTCCATGCAGTACTTCCGCTCACGACGATGAATCATGACCGTTAGCAGTGATGGCAGCTGATTGTTGCTCACCCACAGCTGCTGCAGCAGCAGTTCCAGTCTGTAGGGGAGAAAATGAACATCAACTCCTAACAGAAGAGATGAATCTATAAAATCAAAAGGTTAAATTTTGTGGGTAGTTCCTGTACTTATATGAATTGTGACACGGCCACTATTTTACGCTTGAAAAGATTAATCCCTAGACTTACCTAATATCTTTTAGTAACATCCCCGGGTTTATTAGCTGTTAACAATTGTTATAGCTAGTGTGCACAGCTTCTAGTAGA
Source organism: Aechmea fasciata (assembly GCA_025177825.1). Taxonomy (NCBI): domain Eukaryota; kingdom Viridiplantae; phylum Streptophyta; class Magnoliopsida; order Poales; family Bromeliaceae; genus Aechmea; species Aechmea fasciata. Next base: position 5,356,784 of record CM045925.1, on the reverse strand, counting down.
CATTAGAGATCTTAGAAGCAGATGGGTACTCAGGGATGTCAAGCAAGTTCGTTCAGGGCATTCAGGAACTTCTTTATCTCCCATAAATAAAAAAAAAGTAGACTGAAGATACTTGGAAATAACAAGAGCAGGTGAATTGTATGCAAGTTGAGAGAAGAAGACTTACCCCATCCACTGGTTCTGGAGGCAAAGTCTGGAGTGGAACAGGCGGGCTTTTTGAGAGATCCCTCATTGTACCCTGCCAGAACACCAACAAGAGGAGATATAACATATATGCAAAAAAATATAAAGGTACGCAATATGGATATACTGTCACCAAATGCCCGAATATCAAAAACCATACAGTAATGTAGTCAAGCATAAGGAGACCTTCAAATTAAATAGAAAGAGTATTAGCTTCGTTGATTAAGTCATTAAGGTGTAAATTGCACACCCAAGAGTCTTAGAAAGAAAGTGCTCATTGACCACCACATGTTCATCAGCCACTGCAGAAAGAATTGCTTGGATTGAACAAAAAAGCAAGGTGCTCCAGCAAGGAACGTAGAAAGCAAGCCAAATACATGCACTCCACCACCAATAAAGAGAAAAATGTACAGGTATTATTTCTACTCAATCGACATTTGTTATTTCAAGTTTCATAGATTTAACAGCTTAACAGAAGCCTAGGAACACTCATTTGCAAACAACTTTGCTAGTGAAATTTGTCACTTTGCTGGGGTTTGGTAGTCTACACTAAATTATATAACTATATAAAACAATAAAATCTAGCGGCAATACTATCTCTTATATTAGCATAAGCAGTCACCAGCTCGTTCACAGTAACAGCCCTTAAGAATTCTATAGCTTGAGAGACAAAGATTTTTGCAGGAAGAAAGCAAAAGCATATAATAAACTTGCAATTAACACCCGAATGTGAAACAGGTTAATGAAGCAAACGAAAAACCAAGTCCCGCCTGAAAGAAGTAAAAAATAATTTAGTACTTTCCTTGCACCTTCTAACTGTAGGATTGACTGACTTCAGAAATGATGCGAAATGATGCAGGAATCAAGTATTTTCCACCACTTCATGTTACTTCAGAACACCACCAAAAGTTGTTATGTTCAATAAAATGATATTGAAATCCATCTTACTTTCTCCATACCTCATGATCCATCCAATCCTACAGCTTTCATAGATGCTCCCAAAGGTAGACGAAACTGGTTCACGAATGTCAAACTAATATCGTGAATGCTCAATCACTTGCTCCCACAACTTCATTTGGTAGCTAGTGAGCAATAAGCATATCTAACAATTTTGGGGACAAGTTGTATTCATTAAATATCAAAACTAATATGGATCTTCATTTAGGCATTTTGTTAGTTTGGCAGATGTGACTAAACAGATTTAAGAAATCACTTTACTCGTTGCTTTCTAAGCATTTCCAAACCTCAAGAAAAATCCCATCCACTTGCGTGTCCACTCATACAAATCTACAGCTCTATTATGGGACAAGATAATAAAAATCCCTTACACTCCCTACATGACTATCACTAAATAATTGTTAGAAGTACGTACTTCCCTTCCTTACAAGAGAACAGTCAAAGGCTGTTTAGGGTCTGACTCAGGAAATTCTTTCGTCGGGAAAGTTAATGATCTAATATAGATGGAGATTATTACACCGTTGACAAAGTTTGTCCACTTTCATCGCCTACCTTTTTAATCAAGGCCTTGACTTTGAAATCTCCTAAAATGGGAATAAACAGTTGCAATTTGCAAATCAAGTCTAAAATTGTAGGATAATATAGTCATCGTTAAACAGGGTTTAGCTGATCGTTAAAGAGGGTATAGCTGATTAAAGAGGCCTAAGAATAGTAATCTATTATTCAAATCAGCAGAAGCAATGTACTTAACTTTTTGATCAGGAGTAGGAAAATGTTGATTTTCAACATATGGACAGAAAATAGAAATCTGTTATTCAAATTAGCAGAAGCAATGCGCATTTAACAATAAAAACCACCTACTTGCTCTTTCCTTTCAGGAAATTTAAACAGCATATGATTTTGTTGTTGCAGATAATTCAAATTTAGTATGAATCAGTTCAAATTGTAATGACTGAATTAAATGAGTCCAACTTGCAGCCTCGAGTTCTCTGGTATTTAAAGCATAACAAACAAAACTAATGATTAAAAGCACACTAGTTTGCACTGCTTTTTAACAGTACCAACTATTGGCCATAAAAACCATAGACTAACTATGGAGCATGCAGTCGAAGAAGCAAAGGGCCGTAAAAACCAACGATTGGCCATAAAAACTAACGATCAAAAGCACACTAGTTTGCACTGCTTTTTAACAGTACCAACTATTGGCCATAAAAACCATAGACTAACTATGGAGCATACGGGGCACGATAACTATGGAGCATGCGGTCGAAGAAGCTAAAGGGCCAGAAAATAGGCACCATAGGAGAAGAGGATGTAGAAGACCGTTACTTAATCAATAGTTGCATTTCAACTATTAATTTTTTTCATTTTAATTAATAATATGCATGTACTCTTTTTTTTAATCTAGAATGAGAACTATACCTAAAAATGCAAGGAGAATCCATCAATAGAGATAAAACTGTGAGCTCAGCTAGTTCTAGCTTTTATTATCTTATGTTAATGACTTCATTATTTTCTCATTTAAATTATCAAAGTTTCTGAAAATTATTGACGCTTACTGTCCATTTTTTAGTAAAAATATCAACTTTCACTATGCGTAAGACGCAATGTTACTTACTTTTATATTTCTTATTTATTCAATTCAGAAAATTTACTTCTTTCTTGCAATAAAATCTACCAGCCGCGAAGTATTAGGTCTCAACATGCTGTAAGAACATGAAATTTAACGAAAATGCGAATAAAAGAAATATTTTTCCTACATGCTATATTTTCTAGTTAGTGCTTCTGTTCGTAAGCATAGTCAAATTTATTTGGTTTACCTTATAAAAGATGTAACACTTCTTATTTGCAATATAAAGTAGCTATTTTTAAGTCATAGTTTTGTAAAACAGCTCAATAGCATTTATTCCATTAAAATTCACAATTCACTAGAACAATAGTCAAAGGTGTGCCCAACTGTACCTAGTGCAATTGGCTAAAAATAGTCAAAGGTGTGGCCAACCGTACCTAGCATTTACTCCATTAAAATTCACAATTCACTAGAACAATAGTCAAAGGTGTGGCCAACCGTACCTAGTGCAATAGTCAAAGGTGTGGAGCCTGCGGTGGTGGCAACCCGGCAGTTAGAAGGATTTTAGTTCTGGGATGGCAACCCAGCTGCTCCCGGATTGGGCTGTTGTGCTGCAGGCTGCTGCTGGGAAGGTTGCGGCGGTGGCGGCGGAGCCATCATCGGCTGATACGGAGGTCGATAATGTTGTGGGTACGGCATGTACCCGTAAGGGTTGGTATAGTACGGAGGATACTGGCCTTGGAAATGTGGAGCCTGCGGTGGTGGCGGTGGCAGGTAAGCATGCCCAGAACTGCCCGGGGACCCTCTCTCCGGCCCTGCTTTGTTACTGTCGCCCTCATGGGAGGGCACCAGCGCGCCCATCCTCTGCGGGTCCATCGATGGGTACAAGGCCCGCTCCATGGGGGGTGGGGCCGGAATGTTAAAGTAATGCCCGGGAGGAAGCTGCTGCTCTGTGCCGGGCGGGCGGAGCTGCTCGCCGCTCTGCTGCTGGGAGATAACAGCCCTAGGAAGCATCCCACTGTGGGCAATGAGCCCGCCTTGCTGCTGCCTTGCAGCCCCGTCTTCGCTCCCCTCCTCGGGCTTTGAAGGGGCCTGCGCCTGCGGCCGCCCCCACATGAGCTTGAGGCGGACACCCTTGATGACCAGCTTGTTGGCCAGCTCTTCGGCGGCCCTTACAGCACCTTCTCGGGTGGTGTAGGTGACAAAGGCGCAAGCGCGCTGGAGGACCATGCGGATGGACTCGATCTCGCCGTGGGCATAGAACTGGTCCCTGAGGTCTTGCTCCGTGATCCGTGCATCAAGGCCGCCCACGTACAGTGTGCGGATGCTCTCATCGTCTGGCGGGGACAAAGACGGCATCTCCCCAGCCTTGCTCAGCAGCTTCAGGGCAACGGGATCGTTCACTCTGCAAAAATAGAAAGAAAGGGAAGAAGATAAGTTTTTGATACTTGAAGAAGACAAATATTTTCAATCCTGAAAAACAAAAAAAATGGGAAGTGCTGGAGAAAATATAAAGTATAAACCTTACTTTACATCACCGTATGATAGTTTAAAAATTGACTACAATTGAATACAAGTTCTCCCAAGGAGATAATGTTACTTCCTTAGACCCAAGTTCTCTCACGATGATAATATTACTTACCAAGATCTGGTCTAATAGATCTTGCCAATCAAAAATTCAACAAGACCCTTTTGGTTACAAATGAAATTTCAACTGCCGAGGAAAGCATTGTAATGATATAATTCCTAAACCACTAAAAAGTCCAACCCTTAAAGGGGTGTTCGGCTCCTTGAAAAAATGTGGAAAAGAATTTTCCAAGAAAAATGTTTTCTATGGAAAAGCTATTTTTCAGTTTTCAGTCTATTTGCTTCCAAAGAAAAATTAGCTTTGTGGAAAGCTTCTTGCCAAATTTCCATAAAAAACTACTCTTTTTGTTTTCTAGATTTTCTTTTAGTAAAAGGAAAAAGGTTAGTTTTCCATGAAATTTAGAAAGAAGCTCTTTCAAAAAAGCAAGTTTTCCTTGAAACCAAACAGTCGGAAAACTGGAAAAGGGTTTTCCATGGAATACCCTTTTCTCGAAAATAGTTTTTCCATACTTTTCTGAGCAATCAAATAAACCCTAACCCAACATTCAAAATTTACTATTCACTGGCATGATCCTTTTATTACCCAGTTGATCTCTTTATGTAGCCAAGCTCTTTCTCAACATGTTGGCACTGCCTTACCAACAGGACCAACACTTGCTAACCAACCTAATCAACCCAAAGGGGTTATGCATATTATCGGAATACAAAATATATGAATTAGATTAAATGAAACTTCAAAGCAATACGTGAACTATTCTTAATAGCTTGGTGATGCTTCTAACAGGTCTGATTACTTGGCAAATTAAAAATAAAGCAAAACACATATAACAAACAAGACACAATTCTCCAATAATTTCTAGCTGATCAAAAAACACAACATATGTTGGAAATAGAAGGGAACTTCATAACAAGCATCATTCCAACAAGTCGAAATAGATATTCAGTCGATAATGATTCTAATGACAAGTAGCAACACAATAAGCAAACAAACAATCTACTTTGTGGATAAAGGAAAAAAATAGTAACACAGGGAGATACTGATTTCTGATACTTACCCATAGTAACGATCTTTTATGTTCTGCTGAGATAATTCCCCAGTTTCAGGCATCTCGTGCCGATATGGACATTCAGCACCACGCGTACACTCGCCGCGGACATAGAAACTACAAACATGTGCTCTGTTCCTCTTATAATATGGTGTTGTCCTCTGAAGTTTTAAGATAGTATCATTTGCCCGTACCTTACCATATGAAGACTCATAATCTATGCCAGCTCTCGCCTGCACAAAGATAATTGGCAACAAAAGATTTGTCAACAATAACTACACAACTTCTTAAAGACTGCACACTAATAAATTGATGCTTAAAACATTATATATTTACATGCCTGCCTTGAAATACAAGTAATAACATACAAAATTCCATGTCTATAGAACGAAGCCTCTTTTAAAACTATCAAATACATTTAACCTTGATGAAAACATTACTTTAGCAATTAAGAAAACTCAATGAACTCAAATTTCTTTGCCAGAATAGAAATCTCAAAGAACACTTCCAATTTTCAAAAGAGGCTGAAGAAATAGAAAGGTACCATTAGAAAGGCAACATATTAATAAACTGTTTGTGAAATCTTGACTAAACTCCTGTAAAATAAATCAATCTAAACTAAATTGAAAAAAAAAAAAAGATCCGAAATAAATAAATATGTACTTAAGCTCCTAAAAAAAAGGATAAGATATGGCATCATAACAGAAACATACCTAATCAATTAGATAATATGGAAACATTAGGCATTATACTAAAAGAAAGATTCTAGCTATACATGCAGAAACAAGAAAATAAAATATTTTACCTCTTTGCAAGTAAGATAAAATTCATTTGATATCATAAATCAACTACTTAAAACAAATTAGTTATATCCTTTTAGCTAAAGATAAAACTGAGATCCAGCAAAGCACATTCCATATTATGGTGATACAAGATAAGAGAATAAAACTAGAGCAGATCTCGTACCTTGCGATCATGTTCTTCTGCAAAGTATTCACGATTCACATCACTTCTCGGGATAGCATCACTGGAATTGATAGCTAGAGCAGTATCACGGACCTGAACCGGTAACCCGTATTCTAGATCCAAGAGGCAGACCTGGCACACATTCTTCAGCTTACAGCATGTCTGGCAGATCTCCGTCTTTTTGTACCTCGCATCACGACCAGGTCTCCAGCGAAAGACTGTAAATGGTCGGGAGCAGATTTTGCATTCCTTGTCATAATCTGCTCTTAACTGAGTGATCAAAGCACAGAAAATATGAAGAGGTCATTAATCCTTGACTGACAAGAAAACAACCTATAACAACCTATGAACTACAAAATAGAAAAGTTATGACCTAAATAGTACCCATGGAAGAGACAAAAAAAATCTACAAGTTGAATGGCCTTGAGATATGCCAGACGTGGTGTGTCAGAACATTCTTAAAGAGAGCTTTATTACGAAAGAACTTTATGTTGACCCTCCTTTGAATCCTATGGGATGAAATTATTTTGACTATTGAATTGAACACCAAAAGAACTCGTAAGACATTATAAGTACAGTTTCTGTGATATACACTATGTAAATAAGTTTGATCTTGAATAATATAACAGGGTCTGCCAGTGAAGTTCATTGGCTCATTGCAGTCTAGTTCTTCAAAAAACATGCCCAAGTTGTTGTGGTAAAACAAATAATAGTGCCCTAAGATATAATATTTTATGAGCATCAAAATATCCGCTTGTTCTTGTCCAAATAGCTCTTTTCCCCCCATATTTGGTTTGCAAGCCACAGATAATTCGATTAAAGGCTCCAAGATCTAAAAATTTGAATGGGCTCTTAAGGGATACCGTACAATGCATAATTGGTCAAAAGTGTGGGAAGTGTTCTTCTACATCCTATGCAAAAGAAGATCCACATCATTACATAGCCAACTTAATCAGTGCACAGACTAGAGTCTCAATTAAATATCTTGTCTTGTTTCTTTTCTGACGGTGAGGCCATCTTTTTGGGAACTTCATGTTTGACGATTGATTCGACATGAGTAAAATCGCCTAGTAATGTCACAGCAGCACAAAATAGTGTTTTTGATCAGAATAATCTTAGTCTTCTAAGAAAAAACTCTTAAGCTGAAAAAAGAAAAAGGAAAAAGCATAAACCTTCAAGGGCCGAACAAATTAAAAGAGAAAAACATAGCTCTATTTTCTGATAACACATTAACACTACACCGTGCATTGCTCACCTCATCCACTAATTAACTCACTATTATCGATTTGGCTTTGCTAACACAAAGTAAGGAAATTTCTAATTGGCTTTTAGTAATATCCGGTTTCCAATCCAAAATCCAAAAACTGGTGTGTAATTACAACAAGTGGCGATGTATAGTTAACACAATACACAACATTCAGATCTACACACAGTAAACTACATCAAGATTAGGCTTCCCACGGCTAGTGTTCCTCCACTGCGTCCCCTAATCACACAATCATACGTAAAACTAGCTGTTTCAAACCAATTCTACAAAATCGACGGTGTAAAACCAAAACCAAGATTAGCGTTTTGGAAATTCCTACAGTTAAAAGGAAAAAGGAAAAAGGAAAAAGGAATCAAAGATGAAGAGCGGGGGATCCTCACCATGCGAACGTAGGGGTTGTCGCCGAGGCACGACTCGCAGATGATGGGGAAATCGGAGCGCTCCCACCCATCGGCTTGCGCGTCCCTGAGCAAGCGATGCGCCATTGACGGAGGAGAGGACAACGAACTAAAATAAATAAGTAGTGTAGTAGTTAGCAGAGGAAGAGGAAGGTAGTAAAAAGAAAATTGGTAACTTTACAAAGTAGAGCAGAGAAGTGACAGCAGGAGGTTGGTGAGAAGTGAGCTCGGCGGAGCGATCCGGCGGGAAGGCGCTCGGGCGGAACTCCGGCGGTAAGCGACTACGAAGTGGTTCAGGCGCGGGCGGAGTAGAACCGGACGCGACTAGGGCATAGCGGGAGACAGAGAGGAGGGCACATCGGGCGGAAGAGAGATCCGACCAAATCTACAGATTTGGGGGAAGTAGTAGGCGGATCGGGCGGTCGGATTAACGGATCCGGCGGAGAAGGCGAACCCACTATCTGCCGGGCGGAGGATAGTGCGCAGAAGGACCACCCCGATACCCACTTGACCACTTGCCAGATGCTAGTGGACCGGACAAGCCCACTCAGGCCCACATTTCCATCGAAACCGGCCCACATCCCTTTTACTATTTTTATTATTTTTTACAGCTTAATCCACTATCTTTTCTGCAATTTACCTTTTAGTACATCATATGCAGCTAATGAGAGGACATGAATGAAATGAAATATTGCTTATCTTCTTCCCCAAACTCTCTTCTCCTCTACACTCTTCTTTTCCCACTTCTTCTCTATCTCTAATCCCCACTCCTAATCTTTTTCTCTATCTCTGATCTCTATCCCAAATTTCTTATCCCTCTCTATCTCTCATATCTCTAATTCCCATTCTTTTCTCCCCTTCTCAATTTTACTAGCAACTCTCAACGAAAGCTCACCTCTCAAACCCATCATCCTCCCCGCCGTCCTCGTCTCGGCGAATCCTCGTCATTGACGGTTGCGAGTCGTCTGAGTCATTACAGAGAGGAGAAGGGGAAGGAGCAAGGGAAAAGGAAAGAGGGTCGACCCGTTCAACTCTATCGCACCCAAAAAACTGAATATATATATAAATATAAAAATAAAAAATAAAAATTAGGGGAGGGAAATGAGTCGGTGCCTCCCGAAACGCGACTCACGTAGCGCTGTCAACGAGCCAAACACGAGCGAGGTGGAGCCACCTCGAGCTCGGCTCGTTAGTGTTCAAGGTCGGCTCATGTTCGGCTCGAGCTCGAAAAGTCCGGCTCGTTTTCGACTCACAAGTTATGGGTTTCGCACCGATCCGACGTGATGTACTTAAATCTCTGTAAAAAATTTAAAAAAAAAATTCACATCAAACTCTAATTAGAAGTTCAAGAAAGAAAATCCATAGGATTCTGTTCAAAAAACTATAAGAAAATTTAAAAAAAAAATGAAGAAGATCAATGGAAGACGAAGAACGAACCTGTTGAAAGCGCCGCTACCGGAGTTACATGGGGATATGCTGTCGGCGAAGAGAGCGCTGCTGGCGAAGAGTGCGAACGGTGGAAGACTAAAAAGCGCTGTCGGCGGGGTGTTTTGGGGCAGAGAGAGAGAGAGAGAGGCGGCTGCGTGTGTGTAAGGTGTTAAAAGTTGATGCAATATTTTCATCAGGTAGATTTTGATCCAACGGTTGAAATTCTAAATATGGATGGCCCTCTTTATTTCTAAACAAGCAAGTTAACCCGTGCATGCACGGAGTTATAACTGTTAGAACAAACACCGCATAGAAATCTGATTGTGATTAAAAATCTAACTAAATTTGTGATAATAATAAATAAATCAACTTACAAATAAATGCAAATATCCAAATAATAATTTGATCTTATCCGGAAGCGTGCGAGGCACTGCCCTAAGGCGTATTCCTGTCCTTACGTGCGTGATTAACCGGAAATAACACCCCAAGGTACGACCGGAATTCCTCCTCCTGCGAGCACGATCGTGAAGGAGGTTGACGGAGACTCTTTCAACACCCGATGTCACGCCCCGGATTACACGTTCCCCGGGCACGCCGACAAATCCGCCGTATATAAAGGAATTTTTCATGTATACGAAGCGTAGCTGTAAAACAAACAGTACTACAACCAGTAGTATAGAGCTGTAAACTATAACCAAGAATCGGTAGAAAGTAAGTTCCATATACATACATAGTATCCAGGTACAAAAGTACTCGCACCAGCGAGTTATAACATCAGTATGTACATGAACTCCAAAACACTAACACTACCTGCAGTAGGAACGCTCACGAACAGCAGCAACGGGGGAGGGCTCTAACTCGCGACGTCCTTGCCTCGATCGATCTCAGAAGGAGTAGCAGCCGAAACAGAAGGCCCTGCAACAACCGTGGAAGAAAAAGGGCGTGAGAACTACTGTAAAAACAGGTAGTCCTCAGTGGGTATCGCCCTCAACATCATCGGTCCACCCACTAAGTCTACAGGGGGTAAGCAAGGATAGTAGAATAAGCTGGAATATATCTACAGCTAAAAGTCACTACACTGTCATGCTCTAAACACTAACGATCTGTGTCAATCCCGACCCCGATCTCACCAGGACGTGCACACACCGTCCGCCTAGTTACGTAACACGTAGCTCAAGAGTATCGGCGGAGAAAACTCTCTCGGCGGGAATACACCAGTCTCGCCTGTCAAGGTTACACCATATCTCAAGAGTAACTGGCGGAGAAAACTCTCTAGAGACTGAACACACCCGTCTCGCTCAACTAGGCTACACCGCATCTCAAGAGTAAATGGTCCAACAGGATGGCTAAGACTCCACTCACGTCACAACCTCACTGAATGTAGAACAAAGGGGACCCTGACTATCTCACCCGGGCTGCCCAAACGGGCCCACCCTGCCTATATCTAACTACGCCATACACCACCCCGAAGGTGGCCGGCTCAGGAACTGTCCCACACAGAAACTGCGATACACATCGCACTGATACCTCATTCCGGAATGGCATTCGCGGGGCATGACCCACACGAGTTTACAAGTGTCTATGTCATATTCATTCAAACTCTCACAAGCCAAAGTCAAGGTAACTGGTCAAACTGGTCTAAAAACCAAATCCACGTGCCCTCGGCACAATCTGAGTCAAAAACCATAATCTGGGTCCACCGTCTACCCCGACGGCCCCCGACAATCCGAAACAGTCTAGACTCTGCTGAAAACATAAGCTCGACATCCCAGCACGAGCGTAAATGCAATCTAAACTACCCCAAATATCCATCGCACTGATACTGCGACGATACAACCAAAACACGACTCCTAGAGCTAAATCAGGTAGTAATGCATGTGACGGTTAATATCGCAGTTTTCTCCTAAGTCAAGTTCCAAGTCCAACATGTATACTTAATTAATTACTAATCATGCTCCCAATTTAGATTTTATACATGCTACAATCGATGAATTTGAGCTACAATTAAGTATCCAGTTACCGCAATTATACATGTCGACTAACTACTACTTAGGAGTAAGTCCGATGAAAACCCACCTCGAAAGCTAGATCCCTGGTAGTGAGGAAGTCACCTAAACTCAGCCAAGTCCGCTCTCAACCAGTAATCGTAATCCTTCAATAATCTGAAGCACAAAAGCATTAAACATGCATCAATATCTCAAAATCAACACTTAAGTTAAATCCTCAATTATGATGTGAACCGCACCTTCCGAATCTCAATCCTGGTGGTGCAAGTATCCAAATCCAGAGTGGGATGGCAATGCACACAGCTCAGGTCCAAATCCCAGTTCCCTTCAAGGAATTGCACCAAAAGAACTCAAAATCTTGAAATTCTGCTTAGTGTAACAATAGCTGAGTAAAATAAGATTTTGACCAGGCAAACCTTCTCTAAAATCTATAATCTTGGGCTCTGTGGATTCCTCTCGAAGTCCCGAATCCAACGAACCAAGTTTCGCAGCGATCCAATGCTTCTACGCTGCAAACGAGCCAAAACACTGCGAGTCGACGCTGGAAATCTGCAACAGTAGCATCCAAGCTCGAAAATGGTTGAAGTTGAAGCAATTGAAGGAATGTCCAAGGGTAAACACTTCGAAACTCACCTCAGGACTAGCACGACGTCAAGCAAGGTGAAAAGCCGCACTCGCCCCGCCTCCACGCAGCAACACGACATCGACAATATGCTCGAACGGCTCCGCGGCACGACGTCGGCGAAGCTCTAACTCCTCCAAGCTCCTCTTTGCTTGATCAAATTTAGAGAGAGAGAGAGAGAAGGACAACCAGCTAGGAAGAAGAAGACTCACACTCTCTCTCTCTGCTCCACTACATGTATCAGGTGGGAAGAGATGGGTGATACAGCCAATGTGTGCAAAAGACTGTTCTGCCCCTCACCTACCAAAGTGTACCGGTACACGGGCAAATGTACCAGTACAAATAGGCAACCCGAGAGCATCTCTGCGCAGGACTATATCGGTATACCCCTGGTGGTTGTACCGGTATAGCCATCAAGCTGGTATCGGTACAACCCAATATTTATACCGGTACACCTTACAGAAAACCTGCTATTTCGCAGATTTTCTAAATACCAGCTGCTCTAGCGTTCCTACTGAGTCCGTTTGGCGTCTCTTTCGCGCCAACGCAACTCGGACTTGTCCTGACACTCACCAGAGCTATCGACAAGCCTCTACTGCATCCATCCAAGTCACTACATACTCCCCCACTACAAAAAGTTTCGTTCTCGAAACTCAAGCAAACCTCAGCTCTGCGCCTCAAACAGATAGGGGTAGGACTCCCTCAACACCGTCTCTGGCTCCCAAGTCGCCTCCCCCTCCTCGTGATTACTCCACTGCACTTTGATATACGGTATGACCCTGTTCCGCAATTCTTTCGCTTCGCGAGCAAGAATTCGCAACGGTCGCTCCTCGTATCGCAGGTCCTCGCCAATCTCCAGTAGAGTGAAGTCAATCACGTGAGACGGATCGAAAACATATTTCCTCAATGCCGAGACGTGGAAAACATCGTGGATGCCTACAAGCCGTGGGGGTAGAGCAACCATGTATGCAACTGGCCTAACTCGCTCTAATACCTCAAAAGGGCCAAAATAGCGTGGACTGAGCTTTTTACGCACTCCGAATCTGCGAATCCCTCTGGATGGCGAGACTTTAAGGAATACATGATCTCCAACTTGGAACTCCAAGTCTCATCTCCGGATATCGGCGTAGCTCCTCTAGCGGCTCTGGGCTGTCAAAAGGTGTCGTCGAACTACTCTCACCTTTTCCTCAGTCTCTAGCAAAATCTCATGCTCAAGTGTCTTTCATTCACCCACATCATTCCAAAACAAAGGGAATCGACACCTGCGTCCATACAACGCTTCAAACGGAGCCATCTGGATGCTCGTTTGATAGCTGTTGTGGTACACAACTCAACCAGTCTCAAATGCCGATGCTACCCTTCTCCAAAGTCCAGGACGCATGCCCTCAGCATGTCCTTTAGAGTCTGAATGATCCGCTCTGACTAACCATCGGTCTGTGGGTGAAATGCTGTGCTGAACTGTAACTGTGTATCCAAGGCTGTCTGTAAACTCCTCCAAAAGTGGGATACAAACCTCGGGTCCCTGTCTGATACAATCGACACTGGCACGCCATACAGCTTGACATCTCATCCAGATATAGCCGCGCGAGTATCTCTCTAGGCCAGGTGGTCTGAACTGGTAGAAAGTGAGCAGACCTAGTCAGTCTGCCCACTATCACTCAAATAGCATCGAAGCCACCCTGCGCTCTAGGTAATCCCACGACGAAGTCTATCGTGATCTGCTCCCATTTTCACTCTGGCACTGGCAGACACTGCCTTCACCTGTTGGCAAGTCAAACACTGGGCCACATATCTGCCAATGTCTCTTTTCATTCTATTCCACCAGAACTGTGTCTTTAAGTCCTTATATATCTTGGTTCCATCAGGGTGAACCGTATAAAGAGAACAATGAGCCTCTCTCAAGATATCTGCATGGATCTCTAAATTCATAGGCACACACAGTCGGTCTCTGTACCGCAGTACTCCCGAACTGTCCACCGCGAAGCCCTCTGCTTGTCCCCTCTCAATCTGCTCTCGAATCCTCGACAAGTGGGGGTCTCCACTCTATCTCTCGGATCCTATCCAACAGAGTGGGCTGCAAAACCATAGACATCAGTCTTGCAGTAGACCCAGGGGACACGACCTCAAGTCTCAGCCGCTGCAGCTCCTCAAGTAACGGCCTCTGCTGCGTGATCATCAAGCTCGAGCTCTGCACTGCCTTCCTGCTCAACGCATCTGCCACCACATTCGCCTTGCCGGGATGATACTGAATACTAATATCATAGTCCTTCAGTAACTCCAACCACCGGCGCTGCCTCATATTCAACTCCCTTTGGGTGAACAGATACTCGAGACTTTTATGATTAGTAAAAATCTCACGGTGCTCGCCATACAGGTAATACCGCCACAACTTCAAAGCAAAGACCACCGCGGCAAGCTCCAAGTCATGCGTAGGATAATTCTTCTCGTAATCCTTTAACTGCCGTGAAGCATAAGCAATTATCCTACCATGCTGCATCAGCACACAGCCCAGTTCGCTGTGTGATGCATCACTGTAGATCACATATCCTTTCCCCATAACTGGAAGGGCAAGGATGGGAGCTGATGTCAACCTCTGTCTCAACTCATCAAAGCTCCTCTGACAATCCTCACTCCAAATGAATTTAATTCCTTTACGAGTCAATCGAGTGAGGGATGTGGAAAGCTTCGCAAAGCCTTCCACAAACCGACGGTAGTATCCTACTAGTCCTAGGAAGCTCCGCATCTCAGTCACCGTCGTCGGTCTAGGCCAATCCCGAATAGCCTCAATCTTCTTCGAGTCCACGGCTACTCAATCTGCAGAAATCACGTGGCCCAAGAAAGCAACCTCCCGTAACCAAAACTCGCACTTCTCTAACTTAGCATACAGCTTCTTCTCTCGCAAGAGCTGTAGCACTATCCTCAAGTGCTCCTCATACTCAGCATCACTCCGGGAGTATATCAGGATATCATCGATAAATACCACTACAAATCTATCCAAGAACGGCATGAACACTCTGTTCATCAAATCCATGAATGCGGCAGAGGCATTCGTCAATCCAAAAGACATCACTGTAAACTCATAATGCCCGTACCGAGTCTGAAGAGCCGTCTTGGGAACATCCTCGGCTCTCACCCTCAACTGGTGGTAACCTGACTGGAGACCGATCTTCGAGAAAACACAAGATCCTTGTAGCTGATCAAACATATCATCAATGCACAGCAATGGATACTTGTTCTTGATGCTCACTTTATTCAGCTCCCGGTAATCTACGCATAACCTGAGCGAACTATCCTTCTTCTTCACGAATAACACCGGTGCTCCCCAAGGTGATACACTGGGTCTCACATACCCCTTATCCATCAGATCCTGAAGCTATGCCTTTAACTCTCTCAGCTCTGCCGGTGTCATTCGATAAGGTACCTTCGAGATCGGTGCAGTTCTAGGAACTACATCAATCACAAACTCAATCTCCCTCCCCGGCGGCATCGTCGTCAACTCCGGGGGAAACGTTCAGGAACTCGCGAACTATAGGAATATCCTCGAGTCCTAGTGTCGCCGTCGGTACCTCTGCAACCGTCGCTAGAAGAGAGATGCATCCTCTACTCATCAGCTGTCGAGCTCTCGCCAAAGAAATCAACGTGGCAAACAATGTGCTCCTGCAGCCTCTGAAAGTAAACTCCTGGCCTGGCTCGCGGAATGTCACCGTCCTCGCTCCACAATCGCTAGTACCATAGTACTGTTAAGGATTTTGTGTTGGCAAGTTTCGTGAATTGAGTTGGAGTCTTGAAGAAATCGGAGCGGATTGAAGAAGAACGAAGAATCCAAGACTTCGAAGAAAGTGAAAATATCTCACGACATGAATCATGATATTAAGGTAAGTTTTTAAATCATACTATGGTGATTCATACTTAGTTATAGACATTAGAATCATGAAAATTAAAGTTTAATCGATTAGAAAGTGCTTTGGAACTTTGTGAAACCCGAATCTTGCAAAAGCTGAAAATTGTACTGTGTTACCGTATGACACGAAAAGTGTACGATGACCATCATCGTGTTACCTGTGACACAGAAGTGTACCGGTACAACCATCACAAGTGTACAGGTACAGCCATCAACCCATTACCGGTAACAAGGCTTCGAAAATTCTATCTTCCGTCCTTGTGGTACCGGTAATGCTATATATTTTGTACCGGTACAGATGGTTAAAAATATGATTTTTCTCTAATCCGAATCTAATTGATTCTAAAGTCTATAAATAAGATATTAGAGTTCTCTAACTTCATGTGCTTCATGAATATACATGTTTGAGATACCCTAGAGGCTAGGAATTCATCTAAAACCCATTTTCTTCATAATAGCCTCTTTTAGGTCAAATCGAGATATTGCAATTCTTTACTATATGTCGA
Source organism: Aechmea fasciata (assembly GCA_025177825.1). Taxonomy (NCBI): domain Eukaryota; kingdom Viridiplantae; phylum Streptophyta; class Magnoliopsida; order Poales; family Bromeliaceae; genus Aechmea; species Aechmea fasciata. Next base: position 5,340,347 of record CM045925.1, on the reverse strand, counting down.
TTTGATCTACGATTCGCTTGGAGTTATCTTCTTTGGTTTTCTACGATATTCCTAAGCGAAGGATCACCATACTCATGATGCTTCACATGAACGGCGTCGTGGATTCGGCGTGAGGCGTCGTGGATTCGGCGCGATTGAAGGCGATTCGTGGATTCGGATCGTGGGCTCGTGGATTCGAGTGGCGTCGTGGATTCGGCGTGATAGAAACTTCGTGGATTCGAAGTGGTGGCGTTTCGTGGATTCGGGACGTGGCGTTCGTGGACTCGGACGTGAGGGCGTGGACAACCCGGCGGCGTGCACGGAGATTCATAGGAGGTTAAGAGAGGTTAAGTCCGTGGAGTCGGTAATCACCTTGTAATCTTTTCTCTTAGTGGATTGTTATTCGCGTGTTGGTCCCGTGGGTTCTTTACTCCGAGTTGGAGTTTCCCCACGTAAATCTCGGTGTGTTTTTATTTTCTGCATTTACTTTTAACGCATCGAGTGTTTGTGGTTTTTGGCCGGTACACCTATTAACCCCCCTCTAGGTGTTGGATACAATCTAGATAGACTGTAGCGTATGGCTTCCCCGTAAAGTGTGCCGAGTTCCGTCGAAATGAGCGGGGCCCGGAGTGGAGCAAGTAAGAGTGGGTTCTAAGTGCTTGGGAATCCGTGCGTAGCGGAGCGGGGTTTTGGTAAAGCTAAACTGCAAGTCTGGAGGAATTTCCAGACTTGGAGCAGCCGAGACCGGACATCCAGGGGATGTCCGGATGCCACGGAGTGCCCCAGCTGCCCAGAGTGGAAATTTGGCTAAGTCCTGAAAAACCAGCGTACTGGATCCGGACAATGGTTCGAGACCGGACAACGCGAGACCGGACACCGCGGGGAAAGTACCCCGTCGACGAGCCCTCGGGTGATAGCGCCTTGAGCCTTCCCCGGTAGACGGATAATGAAACGTGAGTTTTGGGGTTAACTTGGTTAACCGGTAAGATTGGGTAAAGAAACAAGTAAAGTAAAGAGCATGCATGCATCGTTAATTACCGTCAATTATCTATCCACTAATATTTCTTTTGAAGGCATGGTATTTTAGCATATAGTATGGTTACCATTTCCTTTTCTTTGCAATACTTATGCCTAAATGGACCTAGTGGGTAAGTCGGCGGGTTCGGTTGCCGAGCCCACTGGGAACTTCGTTGTAGTTCTCACACCACTAACCCTACAGGTCCTAGCTCGAGTGCGGCGGCGGAGGACCGGGGCAAAGGGTTAGCGCCAGAGCTAGTGGCCACCGGAGTACTTCATAGGCATTCCATTTTGGGTATACTTGTATCAACTTGTTTTGTTGATCTATAGCGATTAAGTTGTAAACATTCAAGTTTATTTTGGTGGAATGGCAAATGTAAAAAGATATGATGTATTGAATGGAAAAGGTTGTAATAGTTTTAGTTTACTTGTATTTGGTTTAAATATAATCAAATATCTTGCATGTGGTATCTATTAGCTTAGTCTTTCTACTTCCGCTGTGTTTGTTGCTTGCCCTCGTGCAAGCCTTGTATAATAGCAAATATCCATTGATTGCCTTATTATACTCGTAGTTGGAGCCTTGGGCGGGCAGGGGTGGCCCTGTCCGTTCGGCGTCTGTTGACGTGGCCCGAACCCGACCAAATAGGCGGGTAGCGGGGCGTGACAGATAAAGTGGTATCAGAGCGTAAACGGAAGTAAGCAAAGGTCTAGGATGGACTTAGGAACCGTAGGATTGGAGACCTTAGGGACTTAGGAAGCGGTTAACGTGGACTTGGTAATTGCGAAAGCTAGGGATTGGGTTGACATTAAGACTTCTCTAGAAGGAATTAGAGATGAATTCAAGTATTAATTTGTTTCTACTTGAGGGAATCGCGTGGGGCGGCCGACCACATGACCCCAAGAGTTGAAATTCGTTTTTACTTATTTGCTTTCGCTTAATTGGGTAGTTATACGGAACGTGTAAGTGTCACGTGTATCGAGTATTAATGTGTGTGCTACGTTTCAGGACGTGATGGCACCACGAGGACGTCCTCCTAAGACGCGATCCACTGTGGCACCACCTCCTGAGGTGCCCGAACAGTCGGGATCGAACGATGTACGCGAGCTTCGGGCCCAGATGGCAACTTTGGCCGGAGCTATGAAGCAGCAGGCGGAGCAGCTTAGCAGTCTCCAAGACTTGATGACCCAGCAGGCGGCGGCGGCGGCGCACATGTACCTCGACGCCACGTGTTGAACCTGCGGCACCACCTCCTGTGGCGGCGACACCGGTGACGGTGGTGCCTCCGCCAGCTTCGGGTTCGTCGGCTTCGGATCACGACACCCCCGAGGCGGAGCGAGAACGGGCGGTAGCAGTGCTGACGGCCTTCAAGCGGCTTAAACCACCAACCTTCAGCGGGGAAGATAAGGACCCGTGGGTGTGCGAGGCGTGGTTGATCGCCATGCAGTCCTTGTTCGAGGACTTCTATACCCTCGAACGGGATAAAGTACATTTGGCGGCCCATTGTTTCGAGGGATCGGCGCGTCTTTGGTGGAGACAAGTGAAGAAGGATCGTTCTTTGGACGATACTACAATGGCTTGGGAGACGTTTCGGGAGATGCTATTAACGGAGTAGTTTCCCGAGAGCGATAAACGGAAGATCGAGGAGGACTTCCGCAAGCTAAGGCAAGGGAGTCGCACGGTGCGTGAGTACGAGAGGGAATTCACACACATGATCAATTGTGTGCCGAGCTTGGTCCACGGCGATGGGGACCGGGCGAAGACGTTCGGGCGTGGGTTGAGGCCGGATATTTTCAAGACAGTGGATGCCTTCCGGCTGAAGACCTACGAGGAGGTTTTGGACCGTGCGCTTTGGGTGGAGTGCAGCAATGCTATTGCGCGGGAGGAGCGCGAGGCTTTTGAGAGGGACAAGGATAGAGAGAAGTCCAAGAAACGGGCATCGGTTGGGTCCGCGGGGCAGTCGAGTTCCAAGCCACCCCCGCGACCACAACGATCACAGTGGCGAGAAGGCAGGAGCCAGTCGAGGAGCCAGGCAACTTCCTATCCGTGTGTGATTTGCGGCGGGACTCATAGGCCCAGGGAGTGCCCTCAACGTGAAGGGAAGTGTTATCGATGTGGCCGCGAGGGACACATGAGCTGGGAGTGTTCGGGTGGTACGTCATCGGCACCATCATCAGCTTCAGTCCAGTACACTCTGCGACAGCTTGCGGGACTACCACCCGCTATGTCCGCTGGACGATCGTCAGCGCCTCGACAGTAGGAGGCACCTCGAGCACCTAGTGGGCGGATTTTTGCCACTCAGGTGGAGGAGCAGTCGACTCCAGCTCTAGTTCCAGACGATATGGTGGCAGGTATTATTCTGATCCGAGGCACTAGAGCCAGAGCATTATTTGATACAGGTGCATCTCATTCATTCGTTAATGCATCATTCGCTAAGGCTCATGGACTAGAAGTTGTGTGTCACGATGACCAGTGGTGGGTCAATTCTATCGAACACTCTTTTGTTGTGGACGAGGAGTGTAAGAACTGTCCGGTACAGATTGGAAGCTGGATTATGTCGATCGATCTTCTAGTAGTAGACCGATTGTCGGGATTTGACATGGTCTTGGGAATCAATTGGCTCTCCAAGTACTACGCAGTCATCGATTGTGATAAAAAGGTTATCACTTTTCGTGAGCCTAACCAGGAGGAGATGGTCTACCAAGCGTGTAAGGGCGCGCGCTTTGCGGCAACCATATCATCAGTAAGGGCGAAGAGGATGATTAAGGGCGGTTGCAAAGCCTATTTGGCGACCATTGTAGATACCCAAAGGGAGCACCCGGAATTGGGTAGCATTCGGGTGGTATGTGAGTACCCGGATGTGTTTCCGGCGGAGTTACCGGGATTGCCACCGGACCGGGGAGTTGAGTTCGTCATTGACTTAATCCCCGGGGCGGCGCCAATCTCGAAGACTCCGTATAGAATGGCAGTAGAGTGAAGGAACTTAAAGCCCGGTTGCAAGACTTGCTCGATAAAGGCTTCGTGCGAGCGTGTCTCCGTGGGGAGCTCCGGTGCTATTTGTAAAGAAGAAGGACGGCACACTTCGACTCTGCGTTGATTATCGCGAGTTGAACAAGGTCACGGTTAAGAACAAGTACCCGTTGCCGAGAATTGACGATTTATTCGATCAGTTGCAAGGGTCAAGGGTTTATTCAAAGATTGACCTACAGTCGGGGTATCATCAGCTGAAGATACGGCCCAAGGACGTGTATAAAATGGCGTACCGTACGCGGTATGGCCATTATGAATTCACGGTCATGCCATTTGGGCTTACTAATGCCCCGGCGGCCTTTATTGACTTGATGAATAGAGTCTTCCGTCCGCTATTGGACCGGTGCGTCGTGGTTTTTATAGACGACGTATTGGTATATTCTCGGACTGAGGAAGAACACGAGGAGCACTTGAGAATCGTGTTGGAGACACTCCGAAGAGAGAAGCTGTATGCCAAACTGAAGAAATGTGAGTTTTGGCTCTCGGAGGTTACTTTCTTGGGTCACGTTATATCCGGGGATGGCATCTCGGTGGACCCAAAGAAAGTTGAGGCTATTGAGGATTGGCCTCGCCCAACGAATGTAACGGAGATCCGAAGTTTTTTGGGGCTTGCGGGTTACTATCGGCGGTTCGTGGAGGGGTTTGCCAAGATAACTACTCCACTGACGCGCCTTACGCACAAAGGAGTAAGGTATGATTGGAGCCCCGAGTGTGAGCGGAGCTTTGAAGAACTTAAGAAGAGATTAACGTCGACCCCGGTGCTCGCGTTGCCGACACCGGGAGAGAGCTATGTTGTGTACAGCGATGCTTCCTATGTTGGACTCGGATGTGTCTTGATGCAAAATGGCCGAGTTATAGCTTATGCTTCGCGCCAGTTGAAGACCTATGAGAAGAACTACCCGATCCATGACCTTGAGCTAGCGGCGGTTATTTTCGCGCTAAAGTTATGGAGGCATTACTTGTATGGTGAGCCTTGCGAGATTTATACGGATCACAAGAGTCTCAAATACTTGTTCACCCAGAAGGAGTTAAATATGCGACAGCGGCGGTGGTTAGAGTTGCTGAAGGATTATAATGTCACCATACTATACCACCCCGGTAAAGCAAATGTCGTGGCCGATGCTTTAAGTAGAAAGTCGGCGGAAAATTTGGCAATGGCAATTACGCCTCAACCGGCATTGCACAAGGAGATGCAGCGGTTAGGACTTGAAGTTGTGGCGCCGGAAATACCGGCGACATTTGCCATGTTAATCGTGCAACCCACCTTGTTGGAGAAGATAAAAGAATTGCAAGAATCTGATTCGTATCTCCAAAAGGTGCGCTGTGAAGTTGAGAGCGGTAGTGCCGAAGATTTTGGCATTGGGACCGACGGTGCACTGCGGTATAGGAGCCGTTGGTGTGTGCCTAAGGATGATGATCTCCGGAGGGCGATTATGCAAGAAGCACACCAATCACCCTATAGCATTCACCCGGGCGGCACCAAGATGTATCAAGATCTAAAGCTTCATTATTGGTGGCCGGGTATGAAAAGGGATATTGGAGAATTTGTGGCACAGTGCCTCGCGTGCCAACAAGTAAAGGCTGAGCGTCGTTTTCCGGCGGAAAAATTGCAAAGTCTACCAATACCCGTGTGGAAGTGGGAAGACATCGCTATGGACTTTGTGACGGGCTTGCCTAGATCTCAAGGCGGACACGACGCGATTTGGGTGGTTGTGGACCGGTTAACGAAATCGGCTCACTTTTTACCGATCCACACTACTTGGTCAGGAGACAAGCTGGCTCAAGTTTATCTCGACGAGGTTGTGAGACTACATGGGGTTCCGGTGTCAATGGTATCAGATCGAGACCCCCGGTTCACATCTCATTTCTGGAAGAGTTTGCAAGATGCATTGGGTACACGGCTCGACTTTAGCACGGCATTTCATCCTCAAAGTGACGGTCAATCGGAGAGGACTATTCAAATACTTGAGATATGCTTCGGGCTTGTGTACTCGACTATAAGGGCGGATGGCAAGATTTTCTACCAATGGCGGAGTTCGCATATAACAATAGCTATCAGGAGAGTATTGCGATGGCGCCATTTGAGGCCCTTTATGGTAAGAAGTGTCGTTCTCCAGTCCATTGGAGCGACGTGGGCGAGAGAGCTGCTCTTGGCCCTGATGTGGTGCGGGAGGCGGAAGAGAAAGTCCGCCTAGCCCGACAGAGACTCACGACGGCTCAATCTCGGCAGAAGAGTTATGCCGATAAGCGAAGAAGAGATTTAGAGTTCGAAGTTGGAGACCGCGTATTTCTAAAAGTATCGCCGATGCGCGGGGTGAAAAGGTTTGGTGTTCGCGGGAAACTAAGTCCCCGTTATATCGGACCTTTTGAGATCTTGGAGCGGATCGGTGCGGTAGCCTATAAGTTGGCATTACCACCGAGACTTGCGGGAGTGCACAATGTCTTTCATGTGTCAAATCTCCGCATGTATGTCCGCAACTCATCGCAAGTGTTGGAGTATGAACCGGTGGAATTAAATGAGGATATGACGTATGAGGAGTACCCGGTTTGTATTCTGGAAAAGGGAGAAAGGAAGCTTAGGAATCGCAGGCTTCTTATGTTAAAGTCCAGTGAGCAATCATACAGTGCGTGAAGCTACTTGGGAACTTGAGGAGACGATGAGGACCGAGTATCCTCACTTATTCGAGTCGACAAGCTAAGGTATGCGTTAAGTTTCGCGGACGAAACTAGTTTTAAGGGGTGGGGAATGTAGCGTATGGCTTCACCGTAAAGTGTGCCTTAGAGTTGCGGGGCCGGAGTGGAGCAAGTAAGAGTGGGTTCTAAGTGCTTGGGAACCCGTGCGTAGCGGAGCGGGGTCTTGGTAAAGCTAAACTGCAAGTCTGGAGGAATTCCCAGACTTGGAGCAGCCGAGACCGGACATCCAGGGGATGTCCGGATGCCACGGAGTGCCCCAGCTACGCAGAGTGGAAATTTGGCTAAGTCCTAAAAAACCAGCGTACGGGATCCGGACAATGGTTCGAGACCGGACAACACGAGACCGGACACCGCGGGGAAAGTACCCCGTCGACGAGCCCTCGGGTGATAGCGCCTTGAGCCTTCCCCGGTAGACGGGTAATGAAACGTGAGTTTTGGGGTTAACTTGGTTAACCGGTAAGATTGGGTAAAGAAACAAGTAAAGTAAAGAGCATGCATGCATCGTTAATTACCGTCAATTATCTATCCACTAATCTTTCTTTTGCAGGCATGGTATTTTAGCATATAGTATGGTTACCATTTCCTTTTCTTTGCAATACTTATGCCTAAATGGACCTAGTGGGTAAGTCGGCGGGGTCGGTTGCCGAGCCCACTGGGAACTTCGTTGTAGTTCTCACACCACTAACCCTACAGGTCCTAGCTCGAGTGCAGCGGCGGAGGACCGGGGCAAAAGGTTAGCGCCATAGCTAGTGGCCACCGGAGTACTTCATAGGCATTCCATTTTGGGTATACTTGTATCAACTTGTTTTGTTGATCTATAGCGATTAAGTTGTAAACATTCAAGTTTATTTTGGTGGAATGGCAAATGTAAAAAGATATGATGTATTGAATGGAAAAGGTTGTAATAGTTTTAGTTTACTTGTATTTGGTTTAAATGTAATCAAATATCTTGCATGTGGTATCTATTAGCTTAGTCTTTCTACTTCCGCTGTGTTTGTTGCTTGCCCTCGTGCAAGCCTTGTATAATAGCAAATATCCATTAATTGCCTTATTATACTCGTAGTTGGAGCCTTGGGTGGGCAGGGGAGGCCCTGCCCGTTCGGCGTCTGTTGACGTGGCCCGAACCCGACCAAATAGGCGGGTAGCGGGGCGTGACATAGACCCTTGGGCATCCCCATAACAAACAATTGGTATCAGAGCGGGATCTAGATATATTGCTATCTAATGGCCGAAGAGTTAGTAGGTGTGTTGCAAACTTATGAGACGACTTTTCCTACTAACCAATCTTCTTCCAAGTCTTTCTCTAAAAGTACAGGGATTGCGTTGAAAACATCAAAGGAAGAAGATATGGACTCGTATTCCGGCGATGAGGAATCAAACGACGAGGAATTAGCGGAAGCGTATCATCCACTCCTCGTCGAATCTAAAACAATGGCGAAGCACAATAAGAAATTGAGGAAGCGTCTACTTGAACTTGAAGAGGAAAACAACAAGTTGAAGAACACGAATAAAACTCTTGAGAAGGAAAGGGAATCAACATTGAAAAATAATTCGATCCTCCAAGAGAAGTTTGATGAAGCGGAATTAACGATCAAATCATTTAAAGACAAGATTGAATTTTTGGAGCATCAATTTAAGGAAACATTCACATCCAATCAAGTCTTAACCAACCAAGTTCGTCAACTTCAATCCGACATTCAAAAGTTTTCTTCGGGATCAAAGAAATTGGATAATATGCTCGGATTGGGTCAAACTAACAAGGTTGGACTCGGTTATGAACACACATTTGTTGAGAAGGATTTAAAGCAAGTTTCGAAAGTCTCAACAACTTTAAACGAGAAGGTGTGTCATAAGTGTGGCATTAAAGGACACATCAAAAAGTGTTGCCCGAATAAGGATAAGAAGAATCGATCGGCAACATCGAAACATCAAGTGGCACGCCCTACTACTCAGCTTCCCCCACGGAATCAAAAGAAAAATAAATGGGGACAAGTACCTTTTGCGAACCGGTTTTCTAAGGCACAATTATATGTTCGACCGAACCCTCTAGTGAACCGGGTTTCTATGCCTCAACGACAACATCAACCGAAACAACTTGCAACGAAACGACCGACGGATGATCAAAAATCAAAGCAAATCATGCCTAGCGTCGATAAGAGAAGACAACGAAAGATCCGACAAGTTTGGATCCGGAAAGGTGATATCTTTCCTTGTTTCTCGTCTTAGTTTGTTTTTATTTGTGTAATGCTTTGATAGGTGCTTTTTGCATATTTTTTCTTCATTGCATTACATGTTTAGACGAGGTTTGATGTTTAAAATTTATTTTCAAAATCTTTTTTTTTTTAGGAAAGGTATTTGGGGAGTTTTTAATTTGATTGAAAATTTTTTAGAAAGGAGATGATTGAAAATCATTAATTTGGAGAGATTAAAGGTTTTTTAAAGAGACTTAATCGGTATTTAAAGTCAATTCAAATTGATTTAAATTCATATTAATTATCAGTTTTACTCCACTTTTTATTATTTTGATGATAATTTAATATGAGATTTCTTATTACATATATTTATCAAAATTTTAAAATTAATTTTAATCTCTTGGTAATTAATTCATCTTGGTAGTGAATGTTGAATATAATTGATGGATATTTGCTAATCGACTAAAATTTATCAAAATTATTTTCAATTATGAGATTGTCTAATTTAGGGGGAGTTTAAATTATTTTAAAAAAAGGAGAAAACTCCTATGATTAAAAGATGTGGAAAGAGTTACATCCTAAAAAGGAATGTAAAACTACCACCACATGAAGGAAAGAGCTACCACCCTGATCGTCCGGCAAGTGTGTGAAGTTACCACATGAGAAATTAAGAGATTAACAGAAAAAGGTTGAAAAAAAATAAATATTTTAGAATTTTCGGCGTTATAAGGTGGTAGAATGAAAAAGATGCTCAAAGAGCCACCCCCTGTGCTATATTAGTTAAATCTCTATTTTGAACGGGTTGCGACAAATTGGTGTCAATTTTGCCAAATTTCTAAAAAATCATTTTTCATCAATTTGCATCTTGATGTTTTGAAATATTAGATTATTTTTAATATCAAATTTTGATGTTTTGATGTCTTTTGAAATCTTATAATATTTTATCTTCATCATAATGATTTTTGGAGTACAACTTTTAATTTTTATGAAATTAATCTAATTTTGAAGGATTTTTGAGAAAACAAAGCAAAATTTTTGATGAGGAGGACACAGAGTGATTTTACCTTTTTGAGCTTCATTATCTATGTTTTATCTTTTCTTTTCTAGGACTATATTTAGTTTGCTTATTTTTGCTTTTAGATTTGTAACTATGACTTGACTACTTTTATGCTTGTTAGTATGTTTTCTCTCTATATGCTATGTATTGGCAATTTTTGACAAAAATGGGGAGAACATAGATGGACAGGTGTTGATCAAAAGAGGGGGAGAAAATTGAAGAACAAAGGGGGAGAAGAAAAAAAAAAAAAAGAACTTCGAGAAAATTGACATTGAAGGATGTAAGAATGACTAATGTTTTGATTTTCTACTTCGTTTTGGAAAATTATTTTGCAGGATATCAAGACTTCAAGACTCCTAGTTGCGTCTAAGTCATAGAGTTTGTTTTAGGAGTTTTTGATGTAAAATTTGGGCTTCAAATTGTAATTGGACTACATGCGAGAAGTTCGATGTTTTGGTGATGACATTGAACTTCGTTTCTCTTTTATGATTATTGTGAGCATGTGAGTTTTGTCACGAAATTGCCGAAAGGGGAGATTGTTTAGGATTTTGTGTTGGCAAGTTTCGTGAATTGAGTCGGAGTCTTGAAGAAATCGGAACGGATTGAAAAAGAACGAAGAATCCAAGACTTCGAAGAAAGTGAAAATATCTCACGACATGAATCATGATGTTAAGGTAAGTTTTTAAATCATATTATGGTGATTCATACTTAGTTATAGACATTAGAATCATGAAAATTAAAGTTTAATGGATTAGAAAGTGCTTTGGAACTTTGTGAAACCCGTTACCGGTAACAAGGCTTCAAAAATTCCATCTTCCGTCCTTGTGGTACCGGTAATGCTATATATTTTGTACCAGTACAGATGGTTAAAAATCTGATTTTTCTCTAATCCGAATCTAATTGATTCTAAAGTCTATAAATAAGATATTAGGGTTCTCTAACTTCGTGTGCTTCATGAATATATATGTTTGAGAAACCCTAGAGGCTAAGAATTCATCTAAAACCTATTTTCTTCATAATAGCCTCTTTTAGGTCAAATCGAGATATTGCAATTCTTTACTATATGTCGATTTGATCTACGATTCGCTTGGAGTTTTCTTCTTTAGTTTTCTACGATACTCCTAAGCGAAGGATCACCATACTCATGATGCTTCACATGAACGGCGTCGTGGATTCGGCGTGAGGCGTCGTGGATTCGGCGCGATTGAAGGCGATTCGTGGATTCGGATCGTGGGCTCGTGGATTCGAGTGGCGTCGTGGATTCGGCGTGATAGAAGCTTCGTGGATTCGAAGTGGTGGCGTTTCGTGGATTCGGGACGTGGCGTTCGTGGACTCGGACGTGAGGGCGTGGACAACCCGGCGACGTGCGCGGAGATTCATAGGAGGTTAAGAGAGGTTAAGTCCGTGGAGTCGATAATCACCTTATAATCTTTTCTCTTAGTGGATTGTTATTCGCGTGTTGGTCCCGTGGATTTTTTACTCCAAGTTGGAGTTTCCCCACGTAAATCTTGTGAGTTACGGGGAAGCCCCAAGGATCTATCTAGATCGTATCTAATCACCTAGAGGGGGGGTGAATAGGTGTAAAGGCCAAAAACCACAAATCTCGATGCTTTAAAAAGTAAATGCGGAAAATAAAAAGCACACCGAGATTTACGTGGGAAAACTCCAAACTCGGAGTAAAAAACCCACGGGACCAACACGCGAATAAACAATCAATAAGAGAAAAGATTACAAGGTGATACCGAACTCCACGGACTCGACCTCTCTAACTCTCCTATGGATCTCCGCGCAATCCTCCTTCGGGTTGTCCACGCCCTCACGTTCGAGTCCACGAACGCCACCACTTCGAATCCACGAAGCTTCTATCACGCCGAATCCACGACGCCACTCGAATCCACGAGGCAACGATCCGAATCCACGAACCGCCTTCAACGCGCCGAATCCACGACGCCGTTCATGAAAAGCATGAATATGGTGATCCTTCGCTTAGGAGTATCGTAGAAAACCGAAGAAGAAAACTCCAAGCGAATCGTAGATCAAATCGACATATAGATATTCAATACGATATCTCGATTTGACCTAAAAGAGGCTATGAAGTAGAAAATGGATTTTAGATGAATTCCTAGCCTCTAGGGTTTCTCAAACATGTATCTTCATGTTGTGCATAGAATTAGAGAACCCCAAGACCTTATTTATAGGTTTAGAAAACATAGAGATAGACTAGGATTCGAAAACATGTTTTTAAAACCTATTAGAAGACTTAGAGATAAATTAGGATTTGAAAATCTGAATTTTAAAAAGATTTCACGCAACCAATGTCCGGTCTTCATAGTGATGTCCGGTCTTGGATGTCCGGTCTTGAGTAGCTCGACCGGTCCACTGTGTCGTCAATTTTTTCGGAGCCAACCGAGACCGGACAATACCAAGAATGTCCGGTCTTGACTTGCGTAACTCAAATTCTCATGGTACTGAGACCGGACATATCCACAATGTCCGGTCATTCATTAATTATACGCACTGTCAAGTCTGTGGCATCCGGACATGCCTCCAATGTCCGGACATTGATACTTGAAAACCTTAGTTTTGAAAGTTCATTAGTTTAAAAGTATTCCAAGTCTTCCAAATACTATTTTCTTTGTTTAGATCACCATATTATGATTTAGAACCTTACCTAGGCATCGTGATTCAACTTCGTCGCTTTCTTCGAAGTCTAGGATTCTTCAACCATCTTCGATCCGCTCCAATCCTTCAAGACTCCGACTCAAAACACAAGTCACGAAACTTGCCAACACAAAATCCGTAACAATCTCCCCCTTTGGCAATTTCGTGGCAAAACACAAAAACTAAAAATACATCATAAAGACAAACGAAGTTCAATGTCATCACCAAAATATCAAACTTCTCGCGTGTAATGCAAATACAATTTTAAAACTAAAAATACACTAAAACTCCTAAAACAAACTGTCACGCCCCGAGACCGCTACCAATTTGGTTCGGTTCGGGAACGCCGATCAGGCGCCGAACGGACAGCACCTCCCCTGTCCGCCCAAGGCTCGACAACAAGTCATGTACAAAGAATTGCCCAGAAAATGAAATTCTACATCATACATGACAAGACGATGCACCTAACGGTGCGAACAACAATAAGAGCAATGTACAAGTATATATACACGTAACATAAAGAGAGATAAGTCTATCTATTACAACCATTCAACCATTTTCTTACATTCTTTAACTTCGAAATATAATTACATATTCATCTCCCAAAATGTAGGTTACATCATTTCTTTATACAATTATGTTCCCAAAACAATACCACGGGTGGCTCTAATGCAAGTAGGTGGCTACCAGCTAGGGCGCGACACCCTTACCGCGATCCTCACCGCTCGCCTGCGCGCTGGAACCTGTAATTGAGTGGGGTGAGAACTAACTTCCTTAGTTCCCAGTGGGCTCGGCCACCGACCCCACCGATCTAGCAACTAGGTCTAAGCAGGCAAAAGCAGATAGATAGATAGTGTAAAGCTGTAACGACGGTAAGTAAAGCATGATATAAATAATGCAACTACTGCTATGCCTGAAACCACAAGATCATGATATAATTATGAAATATCTATCATGCTACTATGTTCCAATCAAGTATGTATGAAATACTCATTATGTTCTTATGTTATTACCCAATCCTTGGCTAGCCCGTAGGCACGCCCACGACTCAACACAACTCAACCCAATGGGTTGTCTGCGGGACCCCACATAGGCTATCCCTCGGGACCCCACATAGGCTATCCCTATCGAATCACGTGCCAAGACCTCCGAGACTCGCACTACTCGCGTGGAGCGACCACCACGACGGCGAAGCGAGCATGATCTTCTCCTCCATTTGGAGGGCATCCTCGAGGGAATCATACATAGGTGTTATCTTACACTATGTTTCTATGTCAACATTCATCAAGTTATTTACTTGGCTCACATGTCACTAGTGTATCTACACTATGTCATAATGTCAATCATCAAGTTCTTTACTTGGTTCTCATAGCTCTAGTGTTCTTTACATAAGTTATAATGCAATAATATTCATCAAGCCATCTACTTGGTTCTCATGTCATTAGTGTCACTACACTATGTCATAATGTCAATCATCAAGTTCTTTACTTGGTTCCCATAGCTCTAGTGTTCTTTACACTAAGTTATAATATCACTATGTCATAATGTCACATTGCCAATTATCAAGCTCTATACTTGGTTTATATATCTCTAGTGGATAATCATGCATAATTAAATCGTCTCTAGGGTTCAATGTCATATACTCACTCATATGCTTCCTATGTCCAAATGCAAACCTACGGTGCCGCACGATAAGGGAGGATGCAAGCATGCTCCCTATGTCCTAATGCAACCTCCGTAGTCCCACACGATAAGGAAGCATACTAGAGTAGCCATTTTACTATACCAACCCTATTATGCATAAAACCACAAATATATATATACTTATGCAATATGACCAAAAATGTACTTAGACATAAAAGGTAGCCCAATGGCTCCGGAATGACACCCCCCACCTGTTATCGCATTCCGATTGCTTGTCGACACTTGCAATCGGCATCCCGTGACATCCGTATCCGGCACGGCCCGATATTGCAACTGCGCCTCAACCGTGCTCCGCTTCGCAGCCCCGAAAATTATAGGTCTTCGGTTTGTTGCCACGAGCCCCCAATTCCATTCTCACGATTTTTGGAAGCTTTCGCCGCAAGCTGCGACCATTTTTACGTCGACGGCTTCAAACCTCAATATCTTCGCAACGGCACAACGAATTGCCGAACCGACTTCGCCAACGCGTTTCGTTATCTAGCAATTAGGTTTACGAAGGGTCAAATTAGATCAAACCCTTCAATTAGCAAAAATTGCATTTCTAAACCCTATAGGTTTACTATTGCAAAAATCATTTAATTAATATATGATTTAAGCAATAAACCCCTAATTAGCATCTAGGAGTTCCACTAAATCCATTTTTAGAGCATGTAAACCAAACCCTAAACACTCACCATCATTGTGAACGTCGGGTCGAAGACACGCCGCACAAACGGGCGCACGAGAGCTCGATCCGTCGCCTCCAACGCGTTCGCGAGGATCGTTCTCCGCCAACACCGCGAATTTGAGCGAAGAATATAGAGAGATGAGAGATTTTAGAGAGAGAAAGAAGGGTTTCTCTCCCCCTTCACCATGCGTGTGATGCTTGGGGTTTGCTCGGTTGAAGAAGCAGGGAGAAGAAGCTGCTGCTTCTTTATTAAGCAACCCTCAAAAGTCAAAACACTATTCATCACACTATTTACCTCAACTTTCAGTTGAAGCTTTGATATTTTCGCCTGCCCTTCGGAATGTCCGTTTCAGCTCAAATTTGATGACTATGTTCGTTTTTACATAACTTAACGGAAGAAATTTAAATCTTTCGAGTTTTGACCCCGTTTGGTCATGAAAGCTCTACCGAACGTAATCGCTATCGATATAGCATTCGGATTTTATTTCTTATCTTAGTCCGATTGTCATGAAACTTTAAATCTAGCCTCATATAAATAATCCCGACATATTCCCCGATTTTCGTAATTTTACGACCTTTGTACATTTTCTCGCTAATTTATCGATCCCGTTTCCAATGAAAATTCTAAATCTCCGTTTCAGTCCGATTTCAAGAGTCAAACCAGGACTTATATTTTACCTTTATAAGTCAAATAAAAATAGTATCTCACACTATTTTTATTTATATCTATTTTTATATTAAAAATCCGGTATACTACATCTCACCGCGACTTCATAATTTCGAAAGTTCGGTACCTTACAACCTCCCCTCCTTAAAAGAGTTTCGTCCTCGAAACGAACCCTTATACATAACTTAACTTAAATTTAAATTCATACCTCACTCCCCATTAGATGAGGATGATGCGTTTTCATCTCGCTCTCGAGTTCCCAAGTGGCCTCACGATCGTCGTGATTACTCCACCGAACTCTAACATAGGGAATCTCGCGATTCCGCCATTTGTGCACCTCCCGAGCGATAATCGCCACCGGAAACTCTTCATAGCTCAACTCCTCTTGAAGCTCCGCGGTTCATACATCATGGCATGATCGGGATTGTTAACATATTTCCGAAGGTTGGAAACGTGAAACACATTGTGCACGTCCGCTAATTGTGGCGATAATGCAATTCGATAGGCTACCGCTCCGATGCGCTCCAACACTTCATATGGTCCAATATATCGAGGACTTAACTTTCCTCGAACTCCAAATCGTCTCACGCCTCTCATAGGTGAAACTTCAAGAACACGCGGTCACCTACCGCGAATTCCAATTCTCTACTGCTTATTGGCATAACTTTGTTGCCTCGACTACGCAGTGAGCATCCGCTGACGAGCAAGGCGAACTTTCTCTTCCGCCTCCCGCAACACGTCGGGACCTATCACCGCCCGTTCACCTACATCACCCCAATGCACAGGAGATCGGCACTTCCGCCCGCAAAGGACTTCGAACGGTGCCATCTCTACACTGTCTTGGTAACCGTTGTTGTAGGCGGACTCGGCCATCAGCAAATACTTGGCCCAACATAACGGGGACTCAGCTTCCCCCGCACCTCAAATCGCTTCATGCTACAACTCAGCTTATCGAGCAATCTGGAGTTTCAATGTACTTTCGCACTTCGGAGTGGCCTTTTACTCATTGGGATTGTCAAAAGGCCCACTACGGAAGATATAAGACCAGATTCACTCACATCAGTCAAGTAAAACTCTGAAAGCGCATTACCACTCCCGCGAGTCTCGGTGGTAGGGCAAGTCGATACTCGACGACTTTACCTACTCCAACCCCACTCGCAAACGGCACACCAAGGCCGAACCGCTTCCTTTGAGACCGGGACTACCCGCCATCCTCGGGGTGTGGATCTAGCATGAATGTGCCAACTAGTCGAACGACCCATCACCACTACACAATGCACACGGGTAGACCTTCTCGGATTAGTCAGGCGTCCACGAAGTGGCGCTTTACCACTCTGGCTATCTAAGAGTCTTATACAGCTCTTCCTTGCATTCACCCTCAATTCAGGGAACACACTCCGATTCGATCACCGTCATTGCTTAGAAGCAATATCGTAGGTGCATCGCTTAATCGCGAGTGTTCCAATCCCAACCGGATCCCTGTTCTATCGTGAGATGGCGCACTTCGGCACATCTTAAATATCAATCCACTGGAGAGCGCTATACTTATGCTCCAACTCTCATGAGAGCATCAACTCCAACTCTGTCACGTGGCCTCCATTATCCAAGTGTCTCCTAGAGACCACTTTACTTTCTCCTTCTATTGCCACGGCGAATACCTAGTTGCTCTCACAACGAGCTCACACGAACGCTCCGTTCATAATCCAAGCCAAACTCATTAATAGAGTTATCGGCCGCACCGATCTTCGGTTTCCATAGGTGAGCCAAAGGCCACCAGCTCTACGTCGGCCTACCGCCTAGACGTGTCTCAACGCTCGATGTCTCTTACTCGCAAGCGTAGACCCAATCAGCACTGGGCGACATTCTCACTTGGGAATTCGCACACACTCCAACCAGGAGCTATCAAGACCGCAAACCACATCAGATTCTTGGGTTGGGTCACAACCGCACTCTTGGTTAATTCTCGATCTTGAGATCCAACACGTGTCATTTCCACGCTCCCGGGTACAAGCTCGGACTACCGTCCTGACCAAAACTCTGTCCTACCAATAGGTCGGCCTTGCCACTCGCATGGTGTGCGCCCAAAGGGCCCAAGCTCCACAGTCCACAAATGGTCCAGGCACGGGTCGTCCCCAAGCAACACCCGCCAACGTCGTCCTGTACGACATGCTCTCTGCTACACACTTTACCCGCTCCTAAGCACCTAGTGCGAGCCACCAGCCCTACGAGTGATCTATGGCCCGCTTCACACTTAGCCATGCTAAAGTGCTACTGCCAACTCACTCTCCCGGCTGAGTCAATACCGCACACCACGAGTACCTATACTCGTGCGCTCTATACGCCTCTATAGCGTTCCAAACCAAATCCAGCATTAGGCAACCTTGCCTATGCACGCTGGTCGCACGAGCACTACTCACCTACCTCAATTTGAGGTATCATTATATGCCCGGACTCGACCACTATCTGGTCACACTCTTAACAGCGGTTCTACTTTCACTGCTCGATTTATCGAAACTACGTTCGAAACGCTCGGATTACTCGGGTATCCTCAAGTATCACGGCTCAACTCTCGCAATCCACTGCTCACTGCCTTGAGAGTTGCCGCACCACTTCGTCCAAAAATCACTACTAGCCATTCGCTAGTACCACTTGGCTCTCTACCTTCAACAGGTAACATGTTTCCACACGCAAGCATGCTCGGGTATCTACATTCACCCGTCCATTGGTCTCTACTATACTAATGCATAGTTAATAGCAGAAGACCACATGACAAATGCATGCCAGGCTCCTCGACCTAAGTCGCGTACTCATGGCCACTCGGCACACGCCGCAACCTTCTGGTCGCCACATTCTCATCACTCACTCTCCCGACCATCCCGTAGGTGGCGCACCCATAGACTGTCTCAGAGAGAGAGGAGGCCGTCACCAACGCCAAGGTCTGGTTATCCCAAACCATTCTAGAGCCTAAACAGCAAAACCCTAGACGTATGCCCTTGGCGAGCTCAAGAGCTTACCTCCAAAAGCTTCTCTCCACTTGAGAAAGAAGATGAAGATCTTACTCCCCCAAGCCGTTCCTTCTACTCCTCCTTCTCCAACTTCAATGAGAGGGAAGATATCCCAGAGAGAGAGGAAGTTTTAGGCCTAGCTTAAAGAAATGAGGGAAAGAGAGAGAGCTACATGCTCATATACTCTCCACTAAGGCCACTTTGCACTTTTTGGGTTTCTAATGCCTTCAGTCTTTTCGAAGCATACCCAATCGACAATTAGTCGATTCCAGATGAAGTCCAATCCTCGAATTTTGAGAATTCACTTCTTTACATCCCCAACCTCGACCACGTCTGGCCGAAGTCTTCACACAACACATCGACCACATCCTCATCATCCCGCACTTCGTTCGGGATGCGACCCACGATACGGCAGGATCCCCGCTCGTGTTCCCTCACGGTGCGGTTTCCTCGCCACGACTTACGGAACCTCTCCCGAAGCTTTTTTTCTTTCCCCATCGGGGAAATAAACGGAGATTATCAATCCCCGAAACTCTTACCAAGCCGTAGGAGGAGACTAGGCGATCGATTCCACTCGACGCCTATCCACCACACCGGCTTCAATCGTTATGGACAATACTTGTCCCGCACCACAGTGCACAACTCCTCAAATGGAGTCTCCATGGAGTTGGTCCACAACTCCACGATCAACGGATCCGCATCCTCTCTATCAAGGTAGATGGATAAAACCGCTTGAAGGTCATGAGGGCCGCTAACGCTCACTCCCTCACTACCTCGACCCCTAAAGCGCTAGAAGTCGGATTGTCCGAGCCCGATGAAAACATCTCTGCCGAGACTCCCGACCGTACTCGACAAGCCGAAATTGGTGCGATCACCACTGATCCGCCAACTCTTGGAGTCCCTCTTACACGATCCTCTAGTGTAAGGCAGCCTCCTGCTGATGCTACACCGCAAGGACCCGTGGCCTTACCACTCCCACGAGTGTGGCCAATCGATAGCGAAGTTTCAATTCTCCGCTCGCACGTCGAAACGCTTAGGGACATCACTCGTCCCCTCCCGCGCCGACCTAATCAAAGATCGCCTACGCGATGTTATCGTCCCTCGAACCACGACAACACGATCAGTCTCGACCTTCTAGGTCAAGCACGTAACAACGGACATCGATTTGACTCAAATCAGGCGAAAGTCATGCAAGAGCGTCTATTCTCATCCCTCGGTTTCATGTTGTCGTACGCCCAACATGAACACACTGGGTTGAGAATAAACCACGTCTTGAGTCTACCTCTAACATCCATTTTAGAGGTTTCAATACTTAACCCAATCGATTCAACTTCCGCCACTCGGTATAGGTTCACGTCTCACTCACGCACCTATAGCCTTAGGGTTTACCGTCCTAGGGTCTCCTAGGTCAATCCTAGACTCTCTCTTTACTTGCTCTTAGCTTGCTCTGATACCATCTTAAACCTGTCACGCCCCGAGACCGCTACCAATTTGGTTCGGTTCGGGAACGCGATCGGGCGCCGAACTGACGACACCTCCCCCGTCCGCCCAAGGCTCGACAACAAGTCATGTACAAAGAATTGCCCAGAAAATGAAATTCTACATCATACATGACAAGACGATGCACCTAACGGTGCGAACAACAATAAGAGCAATGTACAAGTATATATACACGTAACATAAAGAGAGATAAGTCTATCTATTACAACCATTCAACCATTTTCTTACATTCTTTAACTTCGAAATATAATTACATATTCATCTCCCAAAATGTAGGTTACATCATTTCTTTATACAATTATGTTCCCAAAACAATACCACGGGTGGCTCTAATGCAAGTAGGTGGCTACCAGCTAGGGCGCGACACCCTTACCGCGATCCTCATCGCTCGCCTGCGCGCTGGAACCTGTAATTGAGTGGGGTGAGAACTAACTTCCTTAGTTCCCAGTGGGCTCGGCCACCGACCCCACCGATCTACCAACTAGGTCTAAGCAGGCAAAAGCAGATAGATAGATAGTGTAAAGCTGTAACGACGGTAAGTAAAGCATGATATAAATAATGCAACTACTGCTATGCCTGAAACCACAAGATCATGATATAATTATGAAATATCTATCATGCTACTATGTTCCAATCAAGTATGTATGAAATACTCATTATGTTCTTATGTTATTACCCAATCCTTGGCTAGCCCGTAGGCACGCCCACGACTCAACACAACTCAACCCAATGGGTTGTCTGCGGGACCCCACATAGGCTATCCCTATCGAATCACGTGCCAAGACCTCCGGAGACTCGCACTACTCGCGTGGAGCGACCACCACGAGCGCTGAGCAGACTGTGTGAGTATGATCTTCTCCTCCATTTGGAGGGCATCCTCGCAGGGGAATCATACATAGGTGTTATCTTACACTATGTTTCTATGTCAACATTCATCAAGTTATTTACTTGGCTCACATGTCACTAGTGTATCTACACTATGTCATAATGTCAATCATCAAGTTCTTTACTTGGTTCTCATAGCTCTAGTGTTCTTTACATAAGTTATAATGCAATAATATTCATCAAGCCATCTACTTGGTTCTCATGTCATTAGTGTCACTACACTATGTCATAATGTCAATCATCAAGTTCTTTACTTGGTTCCCATAGCTCTAGTGTTCTTTACACTAAGTTATAATATCACTATGTCATAATGTCACATTGCCAATTATCAAGCTCTATACTTGGTTTATATATCTCTAGTGGATAATCATGCATAATTAAATCGTCTCTAGGGTTCAATGTCATATACTCACTCATATGCTTCCTATGTCCAAATGCAAACCTACGGTGCCGCACGATAAGGGAGGATGCAAGCATGCTCCCTATGTCCTAATGCAACCTCCGTAGTCCCACACGATAAGGAAGCATACTAGAGTAGCCATTTTACTATACCAACCCTATTATGCATAAAACCACAAATATATATATACTTATGCAATATGACCAAAAATGTACTTAGACATAAAAGGTAGCCCAATGGCTCCGGGATGACACCCCCACCTTTGTTATCGCATTCCGATTGCTTGTCGACACTTGCAATCGGCATCCCGTGACATCCGTATCCGCACGGCCCGATATTGCAATCGCGCCTCAACCGTGCTCCGCTTCGCAGCCCGAAAATTATAGGTCTTCGGTTTGTTGCCACGAGCCCCCAATTCCATTCTCACGATTTTTGGAAGCTTTCGCCGCAAGCTGCGACCATTTTTACGTCGACGGCTTCAAACCTCAATATCTTCGCAACGGCACAACGAATTGCCGAACCGACTTCGCCAACGCGTTTCGTTATCTAGCAATTAGGTTTACGAAGGGTCAAATTAGATCAAACCCTTCAATTAGCAAAAATTGCATTTCTAAACCCTATAGGTTTACTATTGCAAAAATCATTTAATTAATCTATGATTTAAGCAATAAACCCCTAATTAGCATCTAGGAGTTCCACTAAATCCATTTTTAGAGCATGTAAACCAAACCCTAAACACTCACCATCATTGTGAACGTCGGGTCGAAGACACGCCGCACAAACGGGCGCACGAGAGCTCGATCCGTCGCCTCCAACGCGTTCGCAGGATCGTTCTCCGCCAACACCGCGAATTTGAGCGAATAATATAGAGAGATGAGAGATTTTAGAGAGAGAAAGAAGGGTTTCTCTCCCCCTTCACCATGCGTGTGATGCTTGGGGTTTGCTCGGTTGAAGAAGCAGGGAGAAGAAGCTGCTGCTTCTTTATTAAGCAACCCTCAAAAGTCAAAACACTATTCATCACACTATTTACCTCAACTTTCAGCTGAAGCTTTGATATTTTCGCCTGCCCTTCGGAATGTCCGTTTCAGCTCAAATTTGACAGCTATGTTCGTTTTTACATAACTTAACAGAAGAAATTTAAATCTTTCAGTTTTGACCCCGTTTGGTCATTTGAAAGCTCTCTTGTAATCGCTATCAGATAGCATTCGGATTTTATTTCTTATCTTCCGGGAGTCCGATTGTCATGAAACTTTAAATCTAGCCTCATATAAATAATCCTGACATATTCCCCAGTTTTCGTAATTTTTAACCGTACATTTTCTCGCTGATTTATCAGTCCCGTTGCCAACAGAAAATTCTAAATCTCCTGTTTCAGGTCCGATTTCAGCACAGGTCAAACCAGACTTATATTTTACCTTTATAAGTCAAATAAAAATAGTATCTCACACTATTTTTATTTATATCTATTTTTATATTAAAAATCCGGTATACTACATCTCACCGCGACTTCATAATTTCGAAAGTTCGGTACCTTACACAAACTCTATGACTTAGACACAAGGAGTCTTGAATTCTTCAATGATCTGTAAAAAAAATTTTACTTTCTCCACGAACAAAGTTAGTAGAAAGAAAAAAATATCATTAAAAATCTCTCCCCATTTGTTCATGCATCTTATCATATAAAAATCTCTACCCCTTTGATCTTCTATTCAAGTTTTTCTTTTCTTCTCCCCCTTTTTGTCAAAAATTGCCAAAAGAGAGTGTAAAAATAGAGAGAGCACCAATAATATTTGTGCATGAACACGATATATAGATTAAAACAAAATCCTCCAAAATCAAAAGAATTTCATAAAAATTAATGATTTTACTCCAAAAATCATTATGATGAAAACAAATTATTATTTGATTTCAAAAGACCTCAAATCATCAAAATTTGATATTAAAGAAAATCTAATATTTTTAAAACATCACGACGCAAATTGATGAAAAATAATTTCTAAAAATTTAGCAAAATTGACACCAATTTGTCGCAACTCGTTCAAAATAGAGATTTAGCTAATAAACACCGGGGGTGGCTCTTTGAGCATCTTTTTCAATCTACCACCTTATAACGCCGAAAATTCTAAAATATTCACATATATTCTTTCTCAACCTTTTCGGTTTTTCATATAATTACCCATGTGGTAGCTTCACACACGTATCGGACGACCGGGGTGGTAGCTCTTTCCTACATGTGGTGGTAGTTTTCACATTCCTTTCGGATGTAACTCTTTCCACATCTTTATAATCATAGGAGCTTTCTCCCTTTTTTTTTTTTTAATATTCAACCCCCCCCAAACCTAGACAATCTCACATTTGAAAATAATTTTGACAAATTTTAGTCAATTAAGAAAATATCCATCAATTATATTCAACATTCACAACCAAGATGAATTTAAAAATCAAGAAATTAAATATAATTTCAAAATTTTGATGAATGTATGTATAAAGAAATCACATATTAAGTTATCGTCAAAATAATAAAAAATTGAGTACAATCGATAATTAATATGAATTTAATTTAATTCGAATTAGCTTTAAATACTGATTAAGGCTCTTTGAAAAACCTTTAATTTCTCCAATATAATCATCTCCTTTCTCAACAATTTTCAATCAAATTTTTTTCTCAATTACCTTTCAAAAACGATTTTCAATCACATAACATTCGAGCACCAAAAAACGTTCTAATCATATAATGCAACGAATAAAAATATGCAATAAGTACCAATCAAAGCATTACACAAAAAAAAATAATCTAAGGAAAGGAGCAAGGAAAGATATCACCTTTCCGGATCCAAACTTGTCGGATTGTCGGTTGTCTTGTCTTGTCGACGTTAGGTACAAGTTGTTTCGACTTTTGATCCACCGTTGGTCTTTTCATTGCTTGAAACTTCGGTTGATGTTGTCGTTGAGGCTTTGAAACCCAAACCGCTTGTGCCTTTCGTTTAGAAATCCGGTTCGGTTGAAGGTTCGGTCGAACATGTACTTGTGCCTTAGAAAACCGATTCGCAAGAGGTACTCGACTCAAGTAATTTGTCTTTTGATTCCAAGGGGAAGCCGAGTAGTAGATGATGCCGATTGAGGTTTCGATGTTGCCGATCGATTTTTCTTATCCTTATTTGAGCAACTCTTTTTGATGTGTCCTTTGATGCCACATCGATGACACACCTTCTCCTTCAAAGTTGTTGAGACTTTCGATGTCGACTTTAAATTCTTCTCAACATATGTTCTTTCATATCCGAGACCAAGCTTGTTCGTTTGACCCAATCCGAGCATGTGATCCAATTTCTTCGATCCGGAAGAAAATTTTTGAATATCGGATTTGAGTTGATGAACTTGGTTTGTTAAGACTTGATTAGATGTGTAGGTTTCCTTGAATTGTTGCTCCAAAAATCCAATCTTGTCTTCAGATGATTTGATCGTTAATTCCGCTTCTTCTAGCTTCTTTTGGAGGACCGAATTGTTGTTCAAAACCGATTCCCGTTCCTCCTCAAACGCTTCATTCAAAATCTTCATGTTGTTGTTATCCTCTTCTAGCTCCAACAAACGACTCCTCAACTTCTTATTGAATTTCGCCATTTTCCGCGATTCAACAAGAAGTTGATTGTATGCTTCCGCTATATCCTCGTCGTTCGATTCCTCCTCGCTTTCGCCATTGTCGCTCGAAGACCCATGCGAAGAATGAGAAAGATTTGGATTAGATACAATTGAAGATAAACAAACAACATTAGACGAAGGCAAAGAAGAATTTGTAATTAAAGCAATATGATCCTTCTTTTCTTCGTCACTTGAAGATGAATCACTCGAAGTAGAATCATCCCAAGTTTTCGCTTTCGCTTGCAAAGCCTTTTGTTTATACGTCTTCTTCGAAGGACAATCCGTTGTTATATGACCGTAGCCTTTACATTTGAAACATTGGATTTCCCCAAATTCATCTTTTCTTTTGAAGACTTTGCAAGGTTTTTATCCTTAGAGTTAGAATTAGAAGAAAGCTTAGAAAAGGATTTTTGCTTCGAAGATGAAGCATTGTTCTTCTTTCGAAAATTTCGACTGAATTTTTTCGTGAGGAGCGTCAATTCTTGTTCAAAATCCGCAATAGAGATCTCTCCGTCGGAATCCGTGTCGTCGTCTTCTTTCTTTGTAGATTTCAATGCAATTCCTGTACTTTTAGAGACAGACTTGAAAGAAGATTGGTTAGTAGGAAAAGTCATTTCATAAGTTTGCAATGCACCTACTAACTCCTCTACTTTAATCTCATCCGGATGCTTTACCATTTCGATTGCGGTAACCTTTGCCCTAAAGCGTTCCGGGAGAGTACGAAGTATTTTTCTAACAATTTTAGAGTCCGGGATCTTCTCTCCCAAATTAGCACATGTATTAATAATGTCTTGAAGTCTAGTATAATAATCGGTAAAAGATTCATACTCCTCCATACGAATAGAATCAAATTGACTAGTCAACATTCGGAGCTTTTGAATTTTTACTAGACTTGTACCCTCATGTATAATTTGTAGAGTATCCCAAATTTCCTTGGCGGTTTCACACGCCGAAACACGAGTAAACTCCGTTTGCGATAAAGCATTGAATAAAGCATTAATTCCTTTACCGTTAAACGAAGATGACTCTCTTTCATCTTTAGTCCACTTGTTTCGTGGTTTCGAGACGGTAGCATTATCGACCACTTCGGTACGATGTTTCCATCCGAATTCTATCGCTTGCCATACCCGCTCATCGATCGCTATTAGAAAAGCTCTCATGCGAACTTTCCAATAGGCATAATTAGTGCCGTCGAAGAGCGGTGGTCGATTAATGTTTCCACCTTCGGCCATGATAACAATTTATCTAGATCCCTCTCTGATACCAAATGTGAGTTACGGGGAAGCCCCAAGGATCTATCTAGGTCGTATCTAATCACCTAGAGGGGGGGTGAATAGGTGTAAAGGCCAAAAACCACAAATCTCGATGCTTTAAAAAGTAAATGCGGAAAATAAAAAACACACCGAGATTTACGTGGGAAAGCTCCAAACTCGGAGTAAAAAACCCACGGGACAAACATGCGAATAAACAATCAATAAGATAAAAGATTACAAGGTGATACCGAACTCCACGGACTCGACCTCTCTAACTCTCCTATGGATCTCCGTGCAATCCTCCTTCGGGTTGTCCACGCCCTCACGTTCGAGTCCACGAACGCCACCACTTCGAATCCACGAAGCTTCTATCACGCCGAATCCACGACGCCACTCGAATCCACGAGGCAACGATCCGAATCCACGAACCGCCTTCAATGCGCCGAATCCACGACGCCGTTCATGAAAAGCATGAATATGGTGATCCTTCGCTTAGGAGTATCGTAGAAAACCGAAGAAGAAAACTCCAAGCGAATCGTAGATCAAATCGACATATAGATATTCAATACGATATCTCGATTTGACCTAAAAGAGGCTATGAAGTAGAAAATGGATTTTAGATGAATTCCTAGCCTCTAGGGTTTCTCAAACATGTATCTTCATGTTGTGCATAGAATTAGAGAACCCCAAGACCTTATTTATAGGTTTAGAAAACATAGAGATAGACTAGGATTCGAAAACATGTTTTTAAAACCTATTAGAAGACTTAGAGATAAATTAGGATTTGAAAATCTGAATTTTAAAAGGATTTCACGCAACCAATGTCCGGTCTTCATAGTGATGTCCGGTCTTCAATGTCCGGTCCTGAGATGCTCGACCGGTCCACAGTGTCGTCAATTTTTTCGGAGCCAACCGAGACCGGACAATACCAAGAATGTCCGGTCTTGACTTGCGTAACTCAAATTCTCATGGTACTGAGACCGGACATATCCACAATGTCCGGACATTCATTAATAATACGCACTGTCAAGCCTGTGGCATCCGGACATGCCTCCAATGTCCGGACATTGATACTTGAAAACCTTAGTTTTGAAAGTTCATTAGTTTAAAAGTATTCCAAGTCTTCCAAATACTATTTTCTTTGTTTAGATCACCATATTATGATTTAGAACCTTACCTAGGCATCGTGATTCAACTTCGTCGCTTTCTTCGAAGTCTAGGATTCTTCAACCATCTTCGATCCGCTCCAATCCTTCAAGACTCCGACTCAAAACACAAGTCACGAAACTTGCCAACACAAAATCCGTAACAATCTCCCCCTTTGGCAATTTCGTGGCAAAACACAAAAACTAAAAATACATCATAAAGACAAACGAAGTTCAATGTCATCACCAAAATATCAAACTTCTCGCGTGTAATGCAAATACAATTTTAAAACTAAAAATACACTAAAACTCCTAAAACAAACTCTATGACTTAGACACAAGGAGTCTTGAAGTCTTCAATGATCTGCAAAAAAAATTTTACTTTCTCCACGAACAAAGTTAGTAGAAAGAAAAAAATATCATTAAAAATCTCTCCCCATTTGTTCATGCATCTTATCATATAAAAATCTCTACCCCTTTGATCTTCTATTCAAGTTTTTCTTTTCTTCTCCCCCTTTTTGTCAAAAATTGCCAAAAGAGAGTGCAAAAATAGAGAGCACCAATAATATTTGTGCATGAACACGATATATAGATTAAAACAAAATCCTCCAAAATCAAAAGAATTTCATAAAAATTAATGATTTTACTCCAAAAATCATTATGATGAAAATAAATTATTATTTGATTTCAAAAGACATCAAATCATCAAAATTTGATATTAAAGAAAATCTAATATTTTTAAAACATCACGACGCAAATTGATGAAAAATAATTTCTAAAAATTTAGCAAAATTGACACCAATTTGTCGCAACTCGTTCAAAATAGAGATTTAGCTAATAAACACCGGGGGTGGCTCTTTGAGCATCTTTTTCAATCTACCACCTTATAACGCCGAAAATTCTAAAATATTCACATATATTCTTTCTCAACCTTTTCGGTTTTTCATATAATTACCCATGTGGTAGCTTCACACACGTATCGGACGACCGGGGTGGTAGCTCTTTCCTACATGTGGTGGTAGTTTTCACATTCCTTTCGGATGTAACTCTTTCCACATCTTTATAATCATAGGAGTTTTCTCCCTTTTTTTTTTATAATATTCAAACCCCCCCTAAACTAGACAATCTCACATTTGAAAATAATTTTGACAAATTTTAGTCAATTAAGAAAATATCCATCAATTATATTCAACATTCACAACCAAGATGAATTTAAAAATCAAGAAATTAAATATAATTTCAAAATTTTGATGAATGTATGTATAAAGAAATCACATATTAAGTTATCGTCAAAATAATAAAAAATTGAGTACAATCGATAATTAATATGAATTTAATTTAATTCGAATTAGCTTTAAATACTGATTAAGGCTCTTTGAAAAACCTTTAATTTCTCCAATATAATCATCTCCTTTCTCAACAATTTTCAATCAAATTTTTTTCTCAATTACCTTTCAAAAACGATTTTCAATCACATAACATTCGAGCACCAAAAAACGTTCTAATCATATAATGCAACGAATAAAAATATGCAATAAGTACCAATCAAAGCATTACACAAAAAAAAATAATCTAAGGAAAGGAGCAAGGAAAGATATCACCTTTCCGGATCCAAACTTGTCGGATTGTCGGTTGTCTTGTCTTGTCGACGTTAGGTACAAGTTGTTTCGACTTTTGATCCACCGTTGGTCTTTTCATTGCTTGAAACTTCGGTTGATGTTGTCGTTGAGGCTTTGAAACCCAAACCGCTTGTGCCTTTCGTTTAGAAATCCGGTTCGGTTGAAGGTTCGGTCGAACATGTACTTGTGCCTTAGAAAACCGATTCGCAAGAGGTACTCGACTCAAGTAATTTGTCTTTTGATTCCAAGGGGGAAGCCGAGTAGTAGATGATGCCGATTGAGGTTTCGATGTTGCCGATCGATTTTTCTTATCCTTATTTGAGCAACTCTTTTTGATGTGTCCTTTGATGCCACATCGATGACACACCTTCTCCTTCAAAGTTGTTGAGACTTTCGATGTCGACTTTAAATTCTTCTCAACATATGTTCTTTCATATCCGAGACCAAGCTTGTTCGTTTGACCCAATCCGAGCATGTGATCCAATTTCTTCGATCCGGAAGAAAATTTTTGAATATCGGATTTGAGTTGATGAACTTGGTTTGTTAAGACTTGATTAGATGTGTAGGTTTCCTTGAATTGTTGCTCCAAAAATCCAATCTTGTCTTCAGATGATTTGATCGTTAATTCTCTTCTAGCTTCTTTTGGAGGACCGAATTGTTGTTCAAAACCGATTCCCGTTCCTCCTCAAACGCTTCATTCAAAATCTTCATGTTGTTGTTATCCTCTTCTAGCTCCAACAAACGACTCCTCAACTTCTTATTGAATTTCGCCATTTTCCGCGATTCAACAAGAAGTTGATTGTATGCTTCCGCTATATCCTCGTCGTTCGATTCCTCCGCTTTCGCCATTGTCGCTCGAAGACCCATGCGAAGAATGAGAAAGATTTGGATTAGATACAATTGAAGATAAACAAACAACATTAGACGAAGGCAAAGAAGAATTTGTAATTAAAGCAATATGATCCTTCTTTTCTTCGTCACTTGAAGATGAATCACTCGAAGTAGAATCATCCCAAGTTTTCGCTTTCGCTTGCAAAGCCTTTTGTTTATACGTCTTCTTCGAAGGACAATCCGTTGTTATATGACCGTAGCCTTTACATTTGAAACATTGGATTTCCCCTTCAAATTCATCTTTTTCTTTTGAAGACTTTGCAAGGTTTTTATCCTTAGAGTTAGAATTAGAAGAAAGCTTAGAAAAGGATTTTTGCTTCGAAGATGAAGCATTGTTCTTCTTTCGAAAATTTCGACTGAATTTTTTCGTGAGGAGCGTCAATTCTTGTTCAAAATCCGCAATAGAGATCTCTCCGTCGGAATCCGTGTCGTCGTCTTCTTTCTTTGTAGATTTCAATGCAATTCCTGTACTTTTAGAGACAGACTTGAAAGAAGATTGGTTAGTAGGAAAAGTCATTTCATAAGTTTGCAATGCACCTACTAACTCCTCTACTTTAATCTCATCCGGATGCTTTACCATTTCGATTGCGGTAACCTTTGCCCTAAAGCGTTCCGGGAGAGTACGAAGTATTTTTCTAACAATTTTAGAGTCCGGGATCTTCTCTCCCAAATTAGCACATGTATTAATAATGTCTTGAAGTCTAGTATAATAATCGGTAAAAGATTCATACTCCTCCATACGAATAGAATCAAATTGACTAGTCAACATTCGGAGCTTTTGAATTTTTACTAGACTTGTACCCTCATGTGTAATTTGTAGAGTATCCCAAATTTCCTTGGCGGTTTCACACGCCGAAACACGAGTAAACTCCGTTTGCGATAAAGCATTGAATAAAGCATTAATTCCTTTACCGTTAAACGAAGATGACTCTCTTTCATCTTTAGTCCACTTGTTTCGTGGTTTCGAGACGGTAGCATTATCGACCACTTCGGTACGATGTTTCCATCCGAATTCTATCGCTTGCCATACCCGCTCATCGATCGCTATTAGAAAAGCTCTCATGCGAACTTTCCAATAGGCATAATTAGTGCCGTCGAAGAGCGGTGGTCGATTAATGTTTCCACCTTCGGCCATGATAACAATTTATCTAGATCCCTCTCTGATACCAAATGTGAGTTACGGGGAAGCCCCAAGGATCTATCTAGGTCGTATCTAATCACCTAGAGGGGGGGTGAATAGGTGTAAAGGCCAAAAACCACAAATCTCGATGCTTTAAAAAGTAAATGCGGAAAATAAAAAACACACCGAGATTTACGTGGGAAAGCTCCAAACTCGGAGTAAAAAACCCACGGGACAAACACGCGAATAAACAATCAATAAGATAAAAGATTACAAGGTGATACCGAACTCCACGGACTCGACCTCTCTAACTCTCCTATGGATCTCCGCGCAATCCTCCTTCGGGTTGTCCACGCCCTCACGTTCGAGTCCACGAACGCCACCACTTCGAATCCACGAAGCTTCTATCACGCCGAATCCACGACGCCACTCGAATCCACGAGGCAACGATCCGAATCCACGAACCGCCTTCAACGCGCCGAATCCACGACGCCGTTCATGAAAAGCATGAATATGGTGATCCTTCGCTTAGGAGTATCGTAGAAAACCGAAGAAGAAAACTCCAAGCGAATCGTAGATCAAATCGACATATAGATATTCAATACGATATCTCGATTTGACCTAAAAGAGGCTATGAAGTAGAAAATGGATTTTAGATGAATTCCTAGCCTCTAGGGTTTCTCAAACATGTATCTTCATGTTGTGCATAGAATTAGAGAACCCCAAGACCTTATTTATAGGTTTAGAAAACATAGAGATAGACTAGGATTCGAAAACATGTTTTTAAAACCTATTAGAAGACTTAGAGATAAATTAGGATTTAAAAATCTGATTTTTAAAAAATTTCACGCAACCAATGTCCGGTCTTCATAGAGATGTCCGGTCTTGGATGTCCGGTCTTGAGTGGCTCGACCGGTCCACTGTGTCGTCAATTTTTTCGGAGCCAACCGAGACCGGACAATACCAAGAATGTCCGGTCTTGACTTGCGTAACTCAAATTCTCATGGTACTGAGACCGGACATATCCACAATGTCCGGACATTCATTAATAATACGCACTGTCAAGCCTGTGGCATCCGGACATGCCTCCAATGTCCGGACATTGATACTTGAAAACCTTAGTTTTGAAAGTTCATTAGTTTAAAAGTATTCCAAGTCTTCCAAATACTATTTTCTTTGTTTAGATCACCATATTATGATTTAGAACCTTACCTAGGCATCGTGATTCAACTTCGTCGCTTTCTTCGAAGTCTAGGATTCTTCAACCATCTTCGATCCGCTCCAATCCTTCAAGACTCCGACTCAAAACACAAGTCACGAAACTTGCCAACACAAAATCCGTAACAAATCTCGGTGTGTTTTTATTTTTCGCATTTACTTTTAACGCATCGAGTGTTTGTGGTTTTTGGCCGGTACACCTATTAATCCCCCTCTAGGTGTCGGATACAATCTAGATAGACCCTTGGGAACCCCATAAACTCACAAGTACCACTCTAGCCAATCCATGCCGAGTACAACGTCGAAGTCCTGCAACTGCCCAAAGACTAGCAGGTCTGCGGGCATAATCTACGCGTCTAACTGCACTGGACATGACCAGCAACACTCTGCAACCTGTAGGACATGGTAGGGGATCTGCACCTCTCGTGCCTGTGATAATGATCCTAACTCTAGACCATGCAATAATGCAAATGCTCGGCTAATAATAACAAAATATGATGCACATGTATCAACTAATGCACAACTTAAATACTAGAAATCAAAATGATACCTGCCACCGTTCGATCCGCGGCCGCGAAACCTTCAGTCTGCACTTCAGGCAAGCTACAACTCGAGGCCTGCTGTCGCCGCTCACTCTAATGCAATACCAGTGCTTTGTCCTCCTGGTGGTAACCCGGTGCGGCGCCAAACGATGGCTGAGAGACCGGCGGGGCTAATGCTGTCGAAGGTACTGGTGATGCTGCTCGGGGACAAACTGACCTCGATCGTGTGTCCTGGCTGACCACATATGCAACACCGGCCCTCTCTCTGCCCACACTGTCGAGGCCAGTGTGGTCCCCCACAAAACACACACTGCAGAGCCCTCCATGACTGTCCCTACTAACATGATCCTCTGGAACGCTAACGCCCCGAAGTCCCACGATCCTGAGAATGTGATCGTGGAGGCTTCGGTAGCTTCGGTAGAGCCTGCTACTCGTTTGTCCTCCATCCTCTTGGGCTGGGTGCTTTCTATCCTGACTCTGCCCCGGCACCTGTACCCGAGCCCTCTCACGTATAGCCATGTTGCCTCTCTCCCACAATGTCTGCTGCACAGATGCTCTTGGATCAACACCCGACTGCTGAGTAACAATCTCGCACATCCTCTGCAAAAGCACACCTTGTTGCCTGACTACCTCAGTCAGGGCAGTCAACTGCTCTCTCAGATCTGGGGGTGCACTCGGCCCTGTCTGCTCCGGCATCTCCAATGATGCGACACGATCCCGAGTCGGCGGTCGACCTCGGCGTCGATATAAAGATGTAGAGGATAGAACGGGGGTCAGATAAAACACAAACACTCTCGACCCAATCAAACGAAAGTCTCGAAGGCAATCCATGTTTCTCAGCAAAATTATGTCGTCTGCAGCCAACATAATTTTCCTGGACCGAAACAGACACTCATTCAGTCACTCATTCCCCTCTAGGATGAGTTAGGACAATCAATCATTAACTTTCACGTTAAATCACGCCTCTCGCGTCTTGCCTTCCTAAAATTTGCTAGCTTAGGTTTCCTAGGTCCCAACGACCTAATACTAAGCTCTAATACCAACTTAATCTGTCACGCCCCGGATCGCACGTTCCCCGGGCATGCCGACAAATCCGCCGTATACAAAGGAGTTTCCCCTGTATACGAAGCGTAGCTGTAAAACAAATAGTACTACAACCAGTAGTATAGAGCTGTAAACTATAACCAAGAATAAGTAGAAAGTAAGTTTCATATACATACATAGTATCCAGGTACAAAAGTACTCGCACCAGCGAGTTATAACATCAGTATGTACATGAACTCCAAAACACTAGCACTACCTGCAGTAGGAACGCTCACGAACAGCAGCAACGGGGGAGGGCTCTAACTCGCGACGCCCTTGCCTCAATCGATCTCAGAAGGAGTAGCAGTCGAAACAGAAGGCCCTGCAACAACCGTGGAAGAAAAAGGACGTGAGAACTATTGTAAAAACAGGTAGTCCTCAGTGGGCGCCGCCCTCAACATCATCGGTCCACCCACTAAGTTTACAGCGGGTAAGCAATGATAGTAGAATAAGCTGGAAAATATCTACAGCTAAAAGTCACTACACTATCATGCTCTAAAAACTAACGATCTGTGTCAATCCTGACCCAATCTCACCACGGACTGTGCACACACCCGTCCCGCCTAGTTAGGTAACACCGTAGCTCAAGAGTATCTGGCGGAGAAAACTCTCTCGAAACTGGGAATACACTAGTCTCGCCTGTCAAGGTTACACCATATCTCAAGAGTAACTGGCGGAGAAAACTCTCTAGAGACTGAACACACCCGTCTCGCTCAACTAGGCTACACCGCATCTCAAGAGTAAAAGGTCCAACAAGACAGCTAAGACTCCACTCACGTCACAACCTCACTGAAGGTAGAACAAAGGGGACACTGACTATCTCACCCGGGCTGCCCAAACGGGGCCCCCTGCCTGTATCTAGCTACGCCTTACACGACCCCGAAGGTGGCCGGCTCAGGAACTGTCCTACACAGAAACTGTGACACACATCGCACTGATACCTCATTCCGGAATGGCATTCGCGCGGCGCGACCCACACGAGTTTACAAGGGTCTCTGTCATATTCATTCAAGCTCTCACAGGCCAAAGTCAAGGTAACTGGTCCAACTGGTCTAAAAACCAAACCCACGTGCCCTCGGCACAATCTGAGTCAAAAACCATAATCTGGGTCCACCGTCTACCCCGACGGCCCCACCGACAACCCAAAACAGTCGAGACTCTGCTGAAAACATAAGCTCGGCATCACAGCACGAGCGTAAATATAATCTAAACTATCCCGAGTATCCATCGCACTGATATTGCGATGATACAACCAAAACACGGCTCCTAGAGCTAAATCAGGTAGCAATGCATGTGACGGTTCATATCGCAGTTTTCTCATAAGTCAAGTTCCAAGTCCAACGTATATATTTAATTAATTACTAATCATGCTCCCAATTCAGATTTTATACATGCTACAATTAATGAATTTGAGCTACAATTAAGTATCCAGTTACCGCAATTATACATGTCGACTAACTACTACTTAGGAGTAAGTCCGATGAAAACCCACCTCGAAAGCTAGCTCCCTGGTAGTGAGGAAGTCACATAAACTCAGCCGAGTCCGCTCTCAACCAGTAATCGTAATCCTTCAATAATCTGAACCACAAAAGCACTAAACATGCATCAATCTCTCAAAATCAGCACTTAAGTTAAATCCTCAATTATGATGTAAACCGCACCTTTCGAATCTCAATCTTGGATATGCAAGGTTCCAAATCCAGAGTGGGATGGCAATGCACATAGCTCAGGTCCAAATCCCAGTTCCCTTCAAGGAATTGCACCAAAAGAACTCAAAATCTTGAAATTTTGCTTAGTGTAATAGCCGCTGAGTAAAATAGGGTTTCGACTAAGGAAACCTTCTCCAAAATCTGTAATCTTGGGCTCTGTGGATTCCTCTCGAAGTCCTGAATCCAACGAACCAAGTTTTGCCGCGATCCGATGCTTCTACGCTGCGAACGAGCCAAAACACTGCGAGTCGACGCTGGAAATCTACAGCAGTAGCATCCAAGCTCGAAAATGGTTGAAGTTGAAGCAATTGAAGGAATGTCCAAGGGTAAACACTTCGAAGCTCACCTCAGGACCAGCACGACGTCAAGCAAGGTGAAAAGCCGCACTCGCCCAGCCTCCACGCAGCAACACGACATCGACAATATGCTCGAACGGGTTCGCGGCACGACGTCGGCGAAGCTCTAACTCCACCAAGCTCCTCTTTGCTTGATCAAATTTAGAGAGAGAGAGAGACGGACAACCAGCTGGGAAGAAGAAGACTCACACTCTCTCTCTGCTCCACTACATGTATCAGGTGGGAAGAGATGGGTGATACAACCAATGTGTGCAAAGGACTGTTCTGCCCCTCACCTACCAAAGTGTACCGGTACATGGGCAAATGTACCGGTACAAATAGGCAACCCGAGACCATCTCTGCGCAGGACTATACCGGTATACCCCTGGTGGTTGTACCGGTATAGCCATCAAGCTGGTACCGGTACAACCCAATATTTATACCGGTAAACCTTACAGAAAACCTGCTATTTCGCAGATTTTCTAAATACCAGCTGCTCTCGCGTTCCTACTGAGTCCGTTTGGCGTCACTTTCGCGCTAACGCAACTCGGACTTGTCCCGACACTCACTAAAGCTGTCGACA
The DNA here is from genome assembly GCA_025177825.1 of Aechmea fasciata. Classification (NCBI taxonomy): domain Eukaryota; kingdom Viridiplantae; phylum Streptophyta; class Magnoliopsida; order Poales; family Bromeliaceae; genus Aechmea; species Aechmea fasciata. The sequence goes on along the minus strand of CM045925.1, from coordinate 5,303,757 downwards.
AGCCTCTACTGCATCCATCCAGGTCACTACACCCGATGACAAAATGATCAAATCAAAGATCGAAAACAATTGATGAAAATTAAATAACTCTCAAAATTTTCTCTAAAGATTTTTAGCAAGACTCTCTGTCATTTTTGGATATTTTTATTATCCTTCTCGTATGAACAGTAGAGCCTTTTTATAAAGGCAAAGCACATGCAACGTTCCGCTGCGGAACGTCCGTGCGCGCAACGCGTACGTGAGCGCAGTAATGGATGCATACAAACAGAAAAAAAAAAAAATAAATAATAATAATTAAATAATTAAATAAAATAAACATTAAATGATAAATAATTATGATTAGAGATTGTTGAATTTTCCTCCAACAATAACATAATAATTGAGAGATGTGATTTTAAAGCAATTTAACTGGTCCATGAATGGAGTTTTATCTTGATATTTTAAAGTATTTTTACCTTTTTATGAAATCTAATATTACACTAGTGAAGGTACCCGCACGATGCGGCGGATTAATTTCATAGAAGTAGATGATCACTTTCATAAAAACAGTAAATCAGAAAGTAGTCGACAGTAACAGAAATAAACAAATGAGAAAAAATAAACAGTTAGCAATAATTGGTGGTACACAAAATACCAACAGTTAAGAACCAATAGTCAGCAATAATAATGAACAAAGCAGCATTAGCAGTAAGTAAAAATATTTAGTTGAGGAGAAGTAAATAATGGAGCAATTGAAGAACCCCCAAACCATATCTAAAACCTCAAAACCAATCTAGTAACTTTACATTAGGTAGAAAGTGATGCATATTTGGAAGCTTGAGTGTTCTTGTTACCTAGTCAACACTTCGATCAACCGCAGTGCTTGTGCCAAGATTGTCGTCCTCCACCTCTACCACCACCACGCCCGTGCCGTGGCTCATCCACCTCGTCTTCCTCCACCATACGATCCAATCCCTATTTCTTCGGACCCTATGCCCTCGCGTGTCGCACTCGCTGCGCCCACCAAAGGTTCCTCACTGATGGCGGCGTGGATAGGTCTAGCAACTCCTTTTTCGGCGACGGCAATAGCAACGACAACCCCTTCGGTATCAGTGGGGCAGCAGAGGGTGGGGCTCTGGCGACGACGGAGAGGGCATGTTGGAGCGTGTCAAATCTAGAGACGGAAAGAAAGAAAGAGAGGAGAGAAGAAATACCAAAATTAAAGACAACCATAGAAACTCATTAATTAGAAGACGACATATGGAAAGACGACATATTGTAAAATTGCATAGTAAAGAGACTAAAAATAAGAAGGATGTGAATACATTGATTATAAAATAACGGATAGGAATGTGAAAAGGTGACAACACTTCATAAAAATAAAATAAAACTTTTGAAAGTGAAACATATTCTAATATATATATATATATATATATATATATATATATAATTTAAATGAGAATATGAAAAGATGGAACAAAAGAAATCCGTATACATTTGAAGGTATTGACACTATCATTATTTTATTTAATTAAATCCACAAACGTAAAAGGAATCAAAACTATTTTGTAAAAAAATTTTCTTTTTTATATTATGAATTTTATATTCATAATTCACTCTTGATGTGTTAAAAATAAAACTATATTGTTCATATAGGGTTGTGGATTTTAATTAGGTTTTTTAAAACTTTTTTTAAAAAAAACCAAAAGCGCCTTTTTGCAATGTTCATGCTACTTACCCTGCATTTAATGCACAATTAATATGTTTCTCAATAGTATTAAGTTATTTAATAAAGTCTAAGATTCATCAGTTTCATACATCCTCTTAATTTTTTATTTTCTTATTCGCTAATTCAGCATCTCATTCAATAATCAATTCTCATTGGCATTAGTTATTAGTATTAACCTCTTCCCCCAAAATAAGTAGGGTATGTCATATCAGCTCAAGGTATTGAGCTTTCATATAGTTTTATAGATTAGCAGCAAGAAAAATCTTCAAAATTAGCTAGTTTTCATAAAAAAAATATAAATATATTTTAAGATGCTTAATGGTTCCATAAGCAAAAATATGAAGTAAAATAAGCAGGCAATTAAATATTAAAATATTAGAGTTTGAATTTTTGGCTTTTAAATTACAAAAGAGAATATTGATTTTTAGGGACATGTAATAGCAACAATACGATCATGACAATAAGATATAAAATATAGAATGATGTTAATTCACATTGAAATAAGATAATACAATATATAACATATTCATTTCTTCCTGATCCGCTTTGTCGACAATATCTCTTTTGTTGCCTCATCTTGTTTGCTCCCAATAATTTGGCTATTTTCATTATACAGATCTTTTTCTTTGTCTTCGTTCTCCGTTAGTAGTTCCTTACCCTGTGATGAAAATAAAGCAAATTATTTGGAAAATAAGAGAAAATCAAGCCGTGACGCCCAACTTCCTGGGGGTCACCCATCCTAGGACTACTCCCGTCCTAGCACGCTTAACTCTCTTAACCTCTTGAGTCTTGCCACCACCCAAAATGCTTAAGCCGAGTTAAGAGTTTTAGCCCTATTATATCTTATATATAGGGACTAATTGGGGTCTCACAATCTCCCCTCCTTTAAGCCCTGACGTCCTCGTCAGGCTCAGACTCACAAGTACCAGGCGATGTGAGACTCGTCTCGCTAGCCCGTCATCCAGACCCTGGCTCAGCCGAGACTCATCTCACACTTCCGTCTGGTAATTGGCTCTGATACCATCTGTGACGCCCCAACTTCCCAGGGGGTCACCCATCCTAGGACTACTCCCGTCCTAGCACGCTTAACTCTCTTAACCTCTTGAGTCTTGCCACCACCCAAAATGCTTAAGCCGGGTTAAGAGTTTCAGCCCTATTATATCTTATATATAGGGACTAATTGGGGTCTCACACAAGCTTATTAAAGTTCAAATTATTATAAATACCTTGTTTGCCTTGACAGGATGTAAATTTAGAGAATTTACATCATTTTCGAAAATTTTTGATACAGTAAATGTTTGACTTGCATCTTTTAAATTGAAATCACTTAGACGAATTTGGAAGACATAACTTTTTCCTTCAACCATCTTTATAGCCTTTGGAATTGAATTATCATTTGCTTCTTGTCGGTAAAGAGCAATTTTGTTTATGTTAGTCATGCTTACTCATAAAGGCGTAAGAAAAAAAAAAACTAAATTATAGAAAACCCCTCTGTCAAAATCTAATTTTTCACTTTTCCCTTCTGTCATTTAAAAATCTATACTTTGCATCCTTATAAAATGAAAAATGTTCACAGGGGGATATGGTGTGAACTGTGATGATAAAATGACTATTTTGCCCCTCACCATGTACACGGGAGAGAAGGCTGAGGGCATTTTTGGCATAAAAAATATATAATAATATTTTATAAATGAAACCCTAACGGATTACTAATGGTAGGGGGCGAAATGTATATTTTTTTCTTTTACAAGGGGGCAAAGTGTAGGTTTTTAAATAACACGGGGGAAAAGTAAAAAGTCGGGTTTTGACAGGAATCTTTTATGTAATTTAGCCAAAAAAAAAAACCTTAGAAAAAAAAAGCAATAATGAAATTAACCGTATCTTTAGTTAACTTTTCTGCTTCTCGATCAAAGACAACAAAAGTTGTTGATCCACTTTCGTCCTTAACCAGCAGATGCAACTTGTACCTAGGAAAAAGCTAGATATAGAAACTGATCAATTAATTCAAATTTTTTATGTATAGACATTCACATTGATCTTTCACCTGAGAACAGGGAACTCAACGTCCATGTTACAATTGTTGCACCATAGCTTTCTCCCTATATTATGCAACTTTTTTCAACAGCTATAACAAGATGTATAAAACCAGCCAAATTTGGAGAGCACCTTTTCAATTGAAGCCAAATATGTTTATATATTTCCCTATATATATGCATTTACAGTAAGATCCTTAGGATTGTTATGAGATTTTTATGAAAGAAATAAGGGTAAATTGCATTGTTGCCCCGAACTTTTGGCGGAGTTTTACTTTACCCCCCAAAGTCTTAAAACGGTCATTTACCCCCTATACTTTAATATTGCATCTTGTTGCCCCTTCCGTCGATTAAAGTTAACGGAGAGCTGAACAGGAGTTGACGGAAGGGTTAGGTTTTGGCGGGAAATCTACTGCCAAAACTGTCCCTTGTTCCAACCAACTCACTTTTATTCCTTAAAAACTCTTTTTTCTCCATTTCTATGCCCTCCAACTGTTCTTCTCCAACTTTTTCCTCCAAAGCTCTCTCTTCCAAAGCTCATCACCTCTTTAAAATCTCTTCTTCTCCTCCAACTCCTTCAAAATTCTTATTTTCTTATAAACTACCCATGGATGCCTCACAATTCGTGATCCCAAGATGTTTTTGCGGTGAATCTGCACAAATTAAGACATCTTGGACTGATTCAAATCCAGGGAGGCGGTTTTTGGGATGCAAAAACTATGAGAAGAAGAGTTGGAGGGCATAGAAATGGAGAAAAAAGAGTTTCTAAGGAATAAAAGTGAGTTGGTTGGAACAAGGGACAGTTTTGGCGGTAGATTTCCTGCCAAAATCTAACCCTTCCGTTAACTCCGTTCAGCTCCGTTAACTTTAACCGACGGAAGGGGCAACAAGATGCAATATTAAAGTATAGGGGGGTAAATGACCGTTTTAACAGTTTGGGGGGTAAAGTGAAACTCCGCCAAAAGTTCAGGGGGCAACAGTGCAATTTACCCAAAGAAATAATAATAAGTTAAACTATTTTTGAACACCTATTTATTTTCATTCCATCAAATTCCTATAAAAGTTTTGAAATAGTTATTCGATTTTTTGTTGCTTGGTTACTTGAATCTGTGGTAGACCATGTACACAAATTTATCTTCTCAACAGCAATAGTCTCATTTTCAAACCTGAAATTAGTAAACAAATATTAATTTGAACCACTGTCACGCCCCGGGGTCCCTTTGGTACATAAAACACAGCGAAATTTTTTTTTTATATAAACCTTGACCCCCAAGGACATGACGGACACACAAATACGGGGAGGCCACGTACACACGGACGAGTCTCCCGTATTTGCACGGCATCGCACAACTACGAGTATAGACAATCATCCAGGAACACAACCACAACAGATGAACAATAAGTTATAATCAGATACACGAGTTCATTCACCATTCACCACATTCACCACTTTTACTTATTCAAAAACCACCAGAAAACCTTTTTAAAACCATTTCCTTTGAGAAGCTACCACGAGGGGCAGAAAACCCTTTTTATGCAGACCTTTCATTTTGAAATGCTACCACGAAGGGTAGGAGACAGTTTATTTCACAAAATATAAGTCCTTTATCATATTCCCAAAAACATCATAAGTTTCAAACCACCACAGTAAGTATTTCCAAAGTATAATCAGAACTGAACCAGAATATACTCTAAGTAAATAAAGCAGGTAAAGTAGAGAAGTAACCGATATGGGTAGGAGCTACACGCACACTAGACTCGCTCCTCACCTGCTGTCCCACTATGACCTGTAATGTCACCTGGAAAAGAAGAAGGCGAGGGGTGAGAACATGTAAACATGTCTCCCCCTCCCAGTGGGTATCCACTAGTAACAGAGTAAAACAAGGGAAAGACTGGTAAGTAGATACAGTAGCCAAAGTAAGCAGGAGAGAGATATATGTAGTATAAACAAAGCGCTCGTATGTATGCATCGAAAAGGAGAAAGTAAATACCCAATCCATAACCGCCAATATTGGTCCGTTGCACCTCGTGCAATGCCCCATGTCTCTAAGCCTGCATTCAACCCAAGATAGCCTATGGGCTCACGGGTTGGGCAAAGTCCCGTAGACAGTCCCAAACCACTTTTCCGGAAAAAGAACACCCGGCGGTGGATCGACCCGTGTTCGTGATATGCGCTCGAGTCCTGGGCGATCGATGCTGTTATGCTCAAAAGCCAGACGTCAGCAACTAGCTGACAATCCCGTCCCTAAAGGGACATCGACCCCTTTGGGTCATTAGGTAAACTTGCCGACCACGTAGGTCACAGAAGCACTGAAACAAACCGACCGAACAGGTCACTGAAATCGAAGCAAACTGACCGAACAGGTCGCTGAGAAACTGTAAACAAGCCGAACGAATAGGTCACTGAAACTGAAGCAAACTGACCGAATAGGTCACTGAGAAACTGTAAAGGATCGATCAAGTAGGTCGCTGAAGAGCTGTAAACTCAAACCACTCTACTCCTATCAAGTATACTAAGTATGCATATAACTGAGTAGAGAATAGAAACGACAGTAAGGTGCAAGTAAGAAAAGTAAAGTAGAGTAGAGTAAAGTGAAGGAGTGCCACCAAGCGTGTACCAGCATGCAGACGACAACCCGATACCCACCCGAGTAACGAAAGGTGTGGTCTTCCGATCACTGGAAAGGAACGCCTGAACCTACGAGGGTTCACCGGGTTAGAAACTAACCCACTAAAACTAGAACCATAATTCACAAACTCCACGACGTAACTGCCTCGAAAGGACTACTACAGTACGTCCGTTTCGATCCGGGTTCCCGAAAGCGTCGACTTTGACACCGGAACCCACCGTCGCTCACCCGTCGTCTCCGGACCTTTGACACGACACGGGTGACTAGCCAACAAGGCTTGGCGACAAAAGAAATACTCTCAGGAAAGCGTCGGAAGAAATCCGAACCAAAGTCGCGTTCCGTCATCGAATTTCGCCGACGAACGCTCCGGAATCACACTTACTGTTTTCCGAAAAGCTCAGGACCTTGGACAGTCAGTCCAGAGGTTACCCGCAGCACGTACACACTGCCCAAGATAGCCCAGAAGGCTATAATTGCATAAAAGTCCCTAAAGAATCCTAAATCGCATTATTTCATGTACAAATAGGGTTATTATGGGCCGTGCACGCAAACCAGTGCACCGTAAATTCTGAAATCGCGCTCTCTGTAAGTCTTCGACATCTTTGAAGACCGTGCTCGCTTCGAGCACCTTTTCGGGGCATTGTAGTGCGCGCACAAGCGACATCAAATTCAGTAAACAGCGCGCACAGCACGAAAGGTACACTTTTCCCGCTAACCGAGGCATCAAATGCCTAAGCGGAGGTGAGCATCGCGTTCAGCACGAAAAGGCGATGACCGTGCTCACCTCACTTGGTCGAAAGACCAAGCGTGGCCTCGGGAAATGTGTCGAACCCTAGACTTAGCTTGTCAGAATAAATAAACAGCTCACCTTTGGCCGAGGAGAGCTAGGGTTGGCGGCCGGCGATCGGACGGCGGCGCTCGGTCGGAGGAGGAGCCTCGGGTCCGGGGTACGAGGAGGGTCTTGGCGGCGGCGGCGGCGGTGGCGCGGCGGAGGAGATCCACTCCTTCTACTTCCTCTCGGGTTAGATGGCGCCGGCGGCACGGCGGCGGCGGGGACGCCGGACGGCGATGGTCCCGCACGGAGGCCGAGGGAAGCCGATGCTCCCTCGGGAGCGGTGGGGATGCCCGGAAGCCGAAGGGCTCTCCCACGGTCTGCGCCGGATCGGTGCGGCCGCAGATAAGTGAAGCGGCGGCCGGCGGCGTGCGATGACGCCGGGGAGGGTGCGGCCGGTCGGGGAGGTCCACGGCACACGGTGGTCGGCGGCAGAGGGTGGCCGGAGGCGGCGGAGAGATCCAAACCCACCTTGCTCTCGGGTTTGGTGGCTACCCGGCGGTGCGGCGGCGGCCGGAGGCGATCGGGACGGCCACGGGTCGGCGCCGGAGGTCAAGGGGACCACCGTGCTCCCTCCTCGGGCGGCGGAGACACTTGAAAACCGAGGGCCACCACCCTCGGTCTGCACCAAAACCGAGCGGCGGCGGGGTTGCTCCGCGGCGGCCGGCGGTGTACGGGAGTGCCGGGAAACGCGCGCCGGAGACGTCTCGTGGCCGGGGAAGAAGGATGCAAGCCTCCTTAACCGAAGAAGGCGCTCGGATCAACTTCTTCCTCGAGCTCGGCCTTGGTGGACCAACAATGGCCGCAGAAGGTTCTTGCGGCTCCGGCGACCCTCGGCGACGACAGGGATGGCCGGAGGGTGCGCCTCGGGGTGGATCTCGCCGAGGAAAGGTCGGATCCAGACCTTGGAGTCTCCCTTTGCCTTCTGTGGGTTTCTCGGCCAACAAGTGGAGAGGAGGAGGATGTAGAGGGGAGATCCGGGCTCGGGGATGCTGTTCCGGCGGCCAGAGCTCCTCGCCGGCGGCCGGGCCGCAAGCACGAAGTGGGCAGGGAGTTTCTGGAGGTGGTTAGTGCGGCTGGGGGAGGTGAAGGGCCTTTTAGGGTTAGGGTTTCACAATGAAACCCTAACACACACACTTATACACATTGCACAATTGCACTTTAGCCCACAATTTGCAATTATTTAATCCCTAGTCCCTGCCAGTGGATGAATCATGTGTGTAAGTCCCTCTATATTCGAAATCGCGCATTTTGGCGCATAAAATACTAGGACTTTTCGCATTTTGTCGTTTTGCGATTTCTACCCCTCAGCGATCATCTTACATTTTCCGAAGATCCGTCCGTCGGATTTTCGATCGGATTGCGCCAGCGCGTTCAGCACGTCGCGAACATCGAATCTAGCATCTTACTTTGTTCGATTTGGTTTCGGATTCGCGAAGTACCCATTCTCCTATTCTTTCTCCAAAACATCCAATTATATAATTATATATGTAAAACCGTTCAAAACCCTTTTTCTCGACAACCGTGCATCGGAATCCAATTCCGTCAGTGGCATTGGTTCCAGAATAGTCGAGCCGTTCTAAACGAGCTATTGAAGTCCTATATTCGGAGTCCCGTACGCATCTGGACCCAACTCTACTCCGCAATTTCCCGAAAATCCGGAGTTACTATTCACTTTAAGTCAAACTTCCGGGTCGCGTAACTTTTTCGTTTCAGCTCGGTTTCGCCCGAAATTTGACGTGTGCTTTTATAATACAATTACGCACACATTCACCGTCTCCAAATATTTTATTTCTTGTTCTGAAAAAATGCCGATTATTACATCATTCCTCCTTATAGGAAGTTTCGTCCCGAAACTAAGTCAAGGATCCCCATAAACAAATGTGGATAACGCTCCCTCATAGAGGACTCAAGCTCCCAAGTCGCCTCGCGCTCCTCGTGGTTCTCCCACTGAACCTTTACGTACGGAATGGTCCTGTTCCGTAATCGCTTCTCTTCACGTGCCAAAACCCGCAACGGAGCCTCATTATAGCTCAGATCCTCCCGCAACTGTATAGACGTCAGTCTGATGATTTGGGACGGATCCCGAATACACTTCCGAAGCATGGACACGTGAAAGACATTGTGCACCCGGGCGAGACTCGGAGGTAGGGCCAACCTGTACGCCACCGGACCAATCCGCTCCAGTATCTCAAGCGGTCCCACGAAGCGCGGACTAAGCTTGTTCCGCAACCCGAACCGCTTGATCCCCCTGGAAGGCGACACCTTGAGCAACACGTGCTCACCGACCTGGAACTCTAGGTCACGCCTCCGCTGGTCCGCGTAGCTCCTCTGTCGACTCTGTGCAGTCTGAAGTCGGTCTCTCGCAATGCGCATCTTGGCCTCCGCATCCTCCAGCAAGTCTGGCCCGATCAATCGGCGCTCACCGACGTCGTCCCAGCAGATAGGGGACCGACATCGACGCCATACGAGCCTCGTACGGTGCCATCTCAATGCTCGCCTGGTAGCTGTTATTATAGGCGAAGTCCACCAGAGAAAGGTAACGATACCATCCATCTCCAGAAGCCAGGACACAAACGCGTAGCATATTCTCGAGAGTCTGAATAACGCGCTTCGACTGTCCGTCGCTCTGCGGATAGAACGCGGTACTGTAGTTCAGCTTCGTACTCATAGCCTGCTGCAGGTTCCTCTAAAAAAAAATAGGAAACGAAGCGGGTGTCCCGATCAGATGCGATCGACACTGGCACACCGTGAAGCCGGACGATCTCGTCGATATATAACTGTGCCAGTCGATCACGGAACCACGTTGTGTGCATCGGCAGGAAGTGAGCCGATTTCGTCAGCCGATCCACTACAACCTAGATCGTATCATGGCCTCGCTGTGATCGAGGCAATCCGGTGGCGAAATACATAGAAATCTGCTCCCACTTCCATACTGGTATCGGAAGTGGTTGCAGCTTCCCTACCGGTTGCTGATGCTCGGCTTTCATCTGCTGACAAGTCAAGCATCGAGCCACATGCCGAGCCACATCTAGTTTCATCCCAGGCCACCAGAAATTCTGCTTCAAGTCGCTATACATCTTGGTTCCGCCTGGATGAACCGTGAAAGGGGATTGGTGCGCCTCGGATAGGATATCGCTCCTCAACTCCGAGTCACTGGGTACGCACCATCTGCCTCTGAAACGCAAGGACCCATCAGTGTGTATGGTAAAGTCCTCGAAACTTGACCAGGTACTCACCATAATCAAATTTGAATACTGCTCCGCCAATGCGGTATCACCTGAGTACTAGTCAATTACATTTCCATAAACCACGACAACTCATCTATCGTTTCACCTGGACGGGACGAGGGTAAACATTCCATCCCAAATCTACGGATCAAGATTCACTGGAATCATATCCATCTTATAACCTGCGGACAAAGACAATCCCGCGTCCAGAATTATCCGATCCCAACTTACAAATTCTGAGATAATAATTCATCCCTCAGAATTACTAGGTCCACTCAACTTTGGTCCGCATAGTCGTAACTGATTCGACTACATCGATAGTTCACGTAAAAAGTCACAAAACAGCTCCACAAGTCCGGAGTAAAATCTCAAAGACAGAAAGGCACACTCCGACTAGCCAACAACGTCAACCTGCTCACTACGAGCACATACGAAACGTCGTTCAAAAACTTGAGTCAAAACACTCACCTCGGAGACCACAGTCTCATTCTGGTTACTACATAAACTGTCGAAATCAAAACCTCGTCAACTGAAAGCCACTTTTGGCATTCGACAGTCCTAGGTCCAAGACCTCATTTTCCACTTGACCCAAAAGGTCCAACCGACAATACCAATTGAGCTCGATAATTTGTTCGCTCAATATTGCAGTCAAATTAACACATGGTCCATGCCAGTCCATCACTTGATGCACAGGATTGCCAATCGCACCATGCGATACCAACCATCAGTGATGCTCAACATCCGTCTCCACGAGACCCTGTCGCTGCTGTCCTACAAGGGACCCTAGCGATTAATATTCCGAGCAACACCAAATACTTGTCTCATTGAGATCCAGGCCACCTGTCACCAATTGATCGGACAAGCATACCACTCCTAGGTTTTCACAATTAATTTGAGAAGCAAACCCTAACCATTATCACATACGGTGACTATCAAAGCCGACACCAGGCTTGAGTCACTTAATAACTGTGATTTCGAACCTCTCGCCAAACAGACTCGAACTAGAGTCAAATCCTTCTGCAGTGATGATGAATCAACTGCACAAATTAGCCATGGAACAACCCAAGGCTCGCTACCTGGTCAGAGCTGACCAACACTCACGAGTTTCCAAGACAATCTAGGGAATACATCGACCCAATCTATAAGTCCCAAACAGGGAAAGGGGACATTTCGTTCGACTTTCGACAGTATATTGTCTGCAGCCAATGTACTTATCAAAAGAAAAGCGAAATATCTAAGATCCACTACCAACAACGAGTTGGAAGCGCGACACGATGAAGTATCAAACCATTTGATACCTCAACACTGAACCGAATCCGTTGAACATCGGTTTGCAAGCCGATATATGAGGACAGATCGACTCTGGACCGACTCACTGGGAGTCACATAACTTTCAACCTTTGAAAGCTACTTGCGACACTAAACCGCAAACCGTACCAACTAGGCTTAGGAAATGATTTCCGTAATCGATTTTTGCACCACAATCGAGCTTAACTCGAAGCTCCGAGGACTCAGACGATACCTTAGAGTAACTCGAGTCAAGACGGGTTCTAACAAACCATACACTATCCTATGACACACCAATTTAGGTGTTAAAATACCCGTACACGATGTAGGCCTCAACGGAAACCTGACACCACAACTGTGTCAGTCCGACTCTAGTACGCGTCAATTTGACGTATGAACTCGTTAAAGGTCAAAAGACTTGAACTGCTGATTCCATCAGCAACAAGGAGTAGGCGTCACAACACTACCCAAAGAACTGCGAAAGCAACACCAATGTTGCAGCCGTCTAAACCCTGGGCTACACCCAAGTAACCCCACAGAAGTCGCGACCGTAATAGGTCTAAGTACCGTCTCCGTAGAGACACTCGCAGTAGCTCTCGTGTCAAAAGTAGGAATAGTGGCCCAGGGCGTCAGTAGTCTAAGCCCGATATCACTGGCCTTTCAAGGCCCACCTGACCGAAATGGCCACACACGGGGGACTTCACCCCGCCATTCGATGTCCAAAAGAAGCACCGCCACTACTCCCCACTTAGACACCTGCTTATGCGAAAATCGTAACACATACCGAAAACACCGTGCACTCGAAGTTTATCGACTCGACATGCACACCGGGACACAAGTCCAAACCCCGCACTCACGTGCCTATGTATCGCAAGTCTTCCTAGGGTCAACCTAACCAATGGTTCAGTTCCTTTTTATTTTATTTTATTTTGAAAACAACTGGTGAATGGTGTTGTGGTTGTAATTCGCTCTGATACTATTTTCATCTGTCACGCCCCGGAGTCCCTTTGGTACATAAAACACAGCGGAATTTTTTTTTTTTATATAAACCTTGACCCTCAAGGACATGACAGATCTGCCACAAATACAGGGAGGCCACTGTACACACGGACAGAGTCTCCCCTGTATTTGCACGGCATCGCACAACTACAGAGTATATACAATCATCCAGGAACACAACCACAACAGATGAACAATAAGTTATAATCAGATACACGAGTTCATTCACCATTCACCACATTCACCACTTTTACTTATTCAAAAACCACCGTAAAACCTTTTTAAAACCATTTCCTTTGAGAAGCTACCACGAGGCGAGAAAACCCTTTTTATGCAGACCTTTCATTTTGAAATGCTACCACGAAGGGTAGGAGACAGTTTATTTCACAAAATATAAGTCCTTTATCACATTCCCAAAAATATCATAAGTTTCAAACCACCACAGTAAGTATTTCCAAAGTATAATCGGGCCGAATATACTCTAAGTAAATAAAGCAGGTAAAGTAGAGAAGTAACCGATATGGGTAGGAGCTACACGCGCACTAGACTCGCTCCTCACCTGCTGTCCCACTATGACCTGTAACGTCACCTGAAAAAGAAGAAGGCGAGGGGTGAGAACATGTAAACATGTCTCCCCCTCCCAGTGGGTATCCACTAGTAACGGAGTAAAACAAAGGAAAGACTGGTAAGTAGATACATTAGCCAAAGTAAGCAGGAGAGAGATATATGTAGTATAAACAAACTGCTACTGTATGTATGCATCGAAAAGCTGAGAAAGTAAATACCCAATCCATAACAGCCAATATTGGTCCGCAGACCTCAGGCAATGCCCCATGTCTCTAAGCCTGCATTCAACCCAAGATAGCCTATGGGCTCACGGGTTGGGCAAAGTCCCGTAGACAGTCCCAAACCACTTTTCCGGAAAAAGAACACCCGGCGGTGGATCGGACCGCCCGTGTTCGTGTTCGTGAAATGCGCTCGAGTCCTGGGCGATCGATGCTGTTATGCTCAAAAGCCAGACGTCAGCAACTAGCTGACAATCCCGTCCCTAAAGGGACATCGACCCCTTTGGGTCATTAGGTAAACTTGCCGACCACGTAGGTCACAGAAGCACTGAAACAAACCGACCGAAGTCAAAAGCCAAACAAGCGACCGAAGCAGTCGTGAGAAGCGTAGACAAGCCGACCGAATAGGTCCGAAAGCAAAAACAAGCGACCGAATAGGTCACCGAGAAATCAGAAAATCGACCCAAAGTAGGTCGTCAAGAGTCACCACTCTACTCCTATCAAGTATACTAAGTATGCATATAACTAAGTAGAGAATAGAAACGACAGTAAGGTGCAAGTAAGAAAAGTAAAGTAGAGTAGAGTAAAGTGAAGGAGTGTCACCAAGCGTGTACCACTGTAACGACGACAACCCGGATACCCACCTGAGTAACGAAAGGTGTGGTCTTCCGACTGCTGGAAAGGAACGACTGAACCTACGAGGGTTCACCGGGTTAGAAACTAACCCACTAAAACTAGAACCATAATTCACAAACTCCACGACGTAACTGCCTCGAAACGACTACTACAGTACGTCCGTTTCGATCCGGGTTTCCAAAAGCGTCGACTTTGACACCGGAACCCACCGTCGCTCACCCGTCATCTCCGGACCTTTGACACGACACGGGTGACCACCAACACGGCTTGGCGACAAAAAATACTCTCGGGAAAGCGTCGGAAGAAATCAAGAACCAAAGTCGCGTTCGTCATCGAATTCGCGACGAACGCTCCGGAATCACACTTCTTGTTTTCCGAAAAGCTCGGGACCTTGGACGATCGGTCCGGAGGTTACCGCGACACGTACACGCTGCCCAAGATAGCCCAGAAGGCTACAATTGCATAAAAGTCCCTAAAGAATCCTAAATCGCATTATTTCATGTACAAATAGGGTTATTATGGGCCGTGCACGCAAACCAGTGCACCGTAAATTCTGAAATCGCACTCGCTGTAAGTCTTCGACATGCTGAAGACCGTGCTCGCCTTTCGGAGCACTGTCGGGCATTGTAGTGCGCGCACAAGCGACATCAAATTCAGTAAACAGCGCGCACAGCACGAAAGGTACACTTTTCCCGCTAACCGAGGCATCAAATGCCTAAGCGGAGGTGAGCATCGCGTTCAGCACGAAAAGGCGATGACCGTGCTCACCTCACTTGGTCAGAAAGACCAACTGTGGCCTCGGGAAATGTGTCAGAACCCTAGACTTAGCTTGCTGTAAATAAAACAGCTCACCTTTGGCCGAGGAGCGCTAGGGTTGGCCGGCCGACGGCGGACGGGCGGCGCTCCGATCGGAGGAGGAGCCTCGGGTCCGGGGGTCGAGGAGGGGTCTTTGTGAGGCGGCGGCGGTGGCGCGGCGGAGGAGATCCACTCCTTCTACTTCCTAGGGTTGAGTGGTCTCTCTTGGGTCATAATATTTAATCCAATGATTAGAAATGATGAAAAGAATTGATCCAAAGGCTCAAAAACCGATAGACAAGTGCTCCTATCCTATTAAAAGGATAGTAGGACTCTATATATATATATATATATATATATATATATATATATATATATATATATATATATATATATATAATATTCTTAAACAATAGCAAAAGAACTTACTTGGATCGCAAACGTTCGACTTCTAATGTCACGCCCAGTCCCTTTTTTTATTTAAAAGCAAAGCGGAAGTGCCAAATTTTTTTTTTTTGTTGAAATTCCCGACCCCCGGGATATGCCGGTTCGCCACAAATATAGGGAGTCCACTGTTCAGACGGATAGAGTCTCCCCTATATTTGAACGGCGTCGCACGAGTACACGGTACATAAAATAAGATACAACCACCACATCTGAATATATATACATTCATACATTCATACACCATTCACCATTAGATTTACATTCAGAGTTTATCTAGAAAATCCATAACTATTAGTTTAAAATGTTTCCTATCCGGAAACTCGTTTTGAAATACTAAGTCATGAAAACCAAGAGAAAACCTTTTAAAAACTATTTTCCACACGAAAATATTTTTTCTTTTAAAACTCACTACCACGAGGGGTAGAAAACCATTTCCAGTTTGTAAGAATCACAAATCCTTTATTACATTAATAAATTCCCAATTATTCAAATGTAATAAACTAATGCACCATAAATGTTGTCTAAGTTAATTATTGAAGGAAACAAAGTTACGGAGTTAAACCAAAATGGCGGAACGGTGGCTCTATCGATCGCTAACTGCGCTCTTCACAAACCGTCATACTAGGACCCGCGACGTCACCTGTAATACTAGGACTCGCTCCTCACCTGCTGTCCCACTATGACCTGTAACGTCACCTGAAAAAGAAGAAGGCGAGGGGTAAGAACATGTAAACATATCTCCCCCTCCCAGTGAGTATCCACTAGTAACGGAGTAAAACAAAGGAAGGACTGGTAAGTAGATACAGTAGCCAAAGTAAGCAGGAGAAAGATATATGTAGTATAAACAAACTGCTACTGTATGTATGCATCGAAAAGCTGAGAAAGTAAATACCCAATCCATAACCGCCAATATTGGTCCGCAGACCTCAGGCAATGCCCCCTGTCTCTAAGCCTGCATTCAACCCAAGATAGCCTATGGGCTCACGGGTTGGGCAAAGTCCCGTAGACAAGTCCCAAACCACTTTTCCTAAAAAGAACACCCCGGCCGGTGGATCGCACCGCCGTGTTCGTGTTCGTGATATGCGCTCGAGTCTGGGCGATCGATCTTTGTTATGCTCAAAAGCCAGACGTCAGCAACTAGCTGACAATCCCGTCCCTAAAGGGACATCGACCCTTTTGGGTCATTAGGTAAACTTGCCGACCACGTAGGTCACGGAAGCACTGAAACAAACCGACCGAACAGTCATCGAAATCAAGCAAACCGACCGAAGTCGCCGAGAAATCAGAGACAAGCCGACCGAATAGGTCACTGAAACTGAAGCAAACTGACCGAATAGGTCACTTAGAAACTGTAAAGGATCGACCAAGTAGGTCGCTGAAGAGCTGTAAACTCAAACCACTCTACTCCTATCAAGTATACTAAGTATGCATATAACTGAGTAGAGAATAGAAACGACTGTAAGGTGCAAGTAAGAAAAGTAAAGTAGAGTAGAGTAAAGTGAAGGAGTGTCACCAAGCGTGTACCACTGTACCGACGACAACCCGGATACCCACCTGAGTAACGAAAGGTGTGGTCTTCCGACTGCTGGAAAGGAACGACTGAACCTACGAGGGTTCACCGGGTTAGAAACTAACCCACTAAAACTAGAACCATAATTCACAAACTCCACGACGTAACTGCCTCGAAACGACTACTACAGTACGTCCGTTTCGATCCGGGTTCCCGAAAGCGTCGACTTTGACACCGGAACCCACCGTCGCTCACCCGTCATCTCCGGACCTTTGACACGACACGGGTGACCAGCCAACACGGCTTGGCGACAAAAAAAATACTCTCAGGAAAGCGTCGGAAGAAATCCGAACCAAAGTCGCGTTCCGTCATCGAATTTCGCCGACGAACGCTCCGGAATCACACTTATCGTTTTCCGAAAGCTCGGGACCTTGGACGGTCGGTCCGAGGTTACCCGCAAAGACGTACACACTGCCCAAGATAGCCCAGAAGGCTACAATTGCATAAAAGTCCCTAAAGAATCCTAAATCGCATTATTTCATGTACAAATAGGGTTATTATGGGCCGTGCACGCAAACCGGTGCAAGTAAATTCGAAATCGCACTTCATTGTAAGTCTTCGACATGCTGAAGACCGTGCTCGCCTTTCGGAGCACTGTCGGGCATTGTAGTGCGCGCACAAGCGACATCAAATTCGCAACGACGCGCACTTTCCCGCTAACCGAGGCATCAAATGCCTAAGCGGAGGTGAGCATCGCGTTCAGCACGAAAAGGCGATGACCGTGCTCACCTCACTTGGTCAAAGGTGGCGCGGCGGAGGAGATCCACTCCTTCTATTTCCTAGGGTTGAGTGGTCTCTACTGGGTTATAATATTTAATCCAATGATTAGAAATGATGAAAAGAATTGATCCAAAGGCTCAAAAACTGATAGGACAAGTGCTCCTATCCTATTAAAAGGATAGTAGGACTATATATATATATATATATATATATATATATATATATATATATATATATATAATATTCTTAAACAATAGCAAAAGAACTTACTTGGATCGCAAACGTTCGACTTCTAATGTCACGCCCCAGGGTCCCTTTTTTTATTTAAAAGCAAAGCGGAAGTGCCAAATTTTTTTTTTTTTTGTTGAAATTCCTGACCCCCAGGATATGCCAGATTCGCCACAAATATAGGGAGTCCACTGTTCAGACGGATAGAGTCTCCCCTATATTTGAACGGCGTCGCACGAGTACACGGTACATAAAATAAGATACAACCACCACATCGAATATATATACATTCATACATTCATACACCATTCACCATCGGTTACATTCGAGTTTATCTAGAAAATCCATAACTATTAGTTTAAAATGTTTCCTATTCGGAAACTCGTTTTTAAATACTAAGTCATGAAAACCAAGAGAAAACCATTTAAAAACTATTTTTTATACAAAAATATTATTTCTTTTAAAACTCACTACCACGAGGGTAGAAAACCATTTCCGGTTGTAAGAATCACAAATCCTTTATTACATTAATAAATTCCCAATTATTCAAATGTAATAAACTACTGAACCATAAATGTTGTCTAAGTTAATTATTGAAGGAAACAAAGTTACGGAGTTAAACCAAAATGGCGGAACGGTGGCTCTATCGATCGCTAACTGCGCTCTTCACAAACCGTCATACTAGGACCCGCGACGTCACCTGTAGGGGGGGGGGGGGAGGGTGAGAACATGTAAACATGTCTCCTCTCCCAGAGTACCAAGCCGACGAGGGCGAGGGGTACTCATCAGTCACGGAGAATAAACAAAGGTATGGATAAGTGTAATACAGTAGCAACAATAATACATAAACAGAATGTATCGGAACAACTACCGCTACTGTATGAATGCATTAACCAGATGACAAGTCCAAAATACCCAATATGAAACCAATGCTTTGTCAGTTCACACCGCAAACCTCAAGCCTGTGCCACTGCTACTCTACCTCATCTAACCCCTCTTAGGCTCACGGGTTGACATTTGCAACCACTTTTTCGGAAAATAACACCCTCTTGCGGTGGATCAGACCACTGGTGTTCGTGAAATGCGTACGAGTATCGGGCGATCAATGCCGATATGCTCAATGGCCAACCGTCGGCAACTAGCCGACAATTTTGCCCCTCAGGGCACACCGACCGTATAGGTCCTCAAGTAGTCTAATATACCAAGTAGGTCACAATACTATGCAATAAGCCAACCAAATAAGTCATAGATACGAGATACGACAACCGACCAACCAGGTCATAGATATGAGATACGAGAACCGACCAACCAGGTCACAGATATCACATGCAGATAAATCTACTCTACTCCTACTCATGATACTAGACATGAAAACAATCGAGTAGAGTATATATAACGGGAACAACATGGGTGCAAGGCTCAATATATAATATGTAATATAAACAACAAGGAGTGAAAAGGAACGTCACCGAGCGTGCACCGCTATACCGACTTCGGGTCGAAATACCTACCTGTACAAATACGGTACTGGCCTTCCAACTGCGGAGGAAGTAACAACCAGACCTACAAAGGGTCCACCGAATTAGAATCCAACCCACGAATACAAAACACTAACTCACAATCCCCACCAATAAACCTATGGGAATCGGTTTCCCAAAACCAATTATCGAACTCGCCAAAAGTCCTGAAAATCGCACCGGGACTCCGTCGGGACCCACGAACTATCCCAGAACTCACCAACTCGTGCTACGAGTCACCCGCTGCCACTAAACACATATATTCGTGTGACTTGCAGCAAATACACTATCTCACTTCGAAACGATTATCGTAGATTATCGTAGGATAATCGTTCCGATTCGAGTTCCCGGAAGTGTCTAATTCGACACCGGAACACACCATCGCTCACCCGTCGTTTTCAAACCCTCGAAACGACACGGGTGACTAGCCAACAAGGCTCAGTGACGACACAAACTATTGTGAGGCACTGTCGAAAGAATTCCGACTCGAAAACAAGTTCTGTCGGCAGATTTTGCCGACAAACTCACCGAAAATCAATGATTTTCGTGGTTTTATGGCCCATCAGCACAAACTGAGAATTTTCTGACCTGGCCGAGACACCCGCTAATAGGTCTCGATATGCCGGAGGCCGTGCTCACACTTCAGAGAACAACCAGCCACTGTGGCGAGTGCGCGAGCGACGCGAAGTTCAGCGAAATAGCTCACACGGTGCCTAAACTGCGTTTAATACGCACACTGGGGCTTCGCTGACGCAAATGGAGGTGAGCACGATGTTCGGCACAGATCATAGATCATCGTGCTCACTTTGGGGGTGTCGGGGTGCCTTTGGGTCGCCGAAAAAGCGACCGAAATCCCAAATAATGCACAGAGTACTGTTGAAAACTTACCGAAAACTTACCAGAGCAAGTTGGATCCACGGCACAACCGGCGGCGGCTGGGCACGCTGGCGACAGGTAGATGCGGCCAGTGTGGCGAGGTCCGGGTGTGTGTCGACCGGCGACGGGAGGCGGTGGCGATGGCTGGAATGATGCTCTAGCCGAAGCAACCCGAGGAGAGCACGGCCCAGGTCTGGCCGACAGGGAGCTCCGGCGGCGGGGTGCCAGCAGTAGACGAGTGCGGACGACCGGGGTAAGTGTAAGTTACGGAATACCTAGGATCTATCTAGATTACTATCAAACACCTAGAGGGGGGGTGAATAGGTGAATAGGCTAAAACCATAAATCTCAATGCGATTGTCACGTACCGGGACCCAGCGGAAGCCCGCCCGGCACGTGTCTAGACCCGCTATATGTCTAAAAGATATAAGGCGTCTAAAACAAAACGGTAAATAAAGCAGCAGTAAATGAAGATCTAGAGATATCAGAGCATAAAACAAAATCTATATTATATGATAGGAAAGTAAAAGAACATGGGGATGCAATACGTTACATCGGTTTCCCAAACCGATCGCCGTAATACGCTGGAAGTCCAGTAATCACACTGGGACTCCGCCGGGACCTACGAACTGTCCCAGAACTCACCGACTCGTGCCACGAGTTATCCGCTGCCACTAAACATAATTATTCATGCGACATGGCAGCGAACACACTGCCCCACATCGAAACGATTATCGTCAGATAATCGTTCCAATTCGAGTTCCCGAAAGTGTCAATTTCGACACCGGAACCCACCGTCGCTCCCCCGGCGTTTCTGAACCCCCAAAACCACGCGGGTGACCAACCAACAAGGCTTGGCGATACAACAATTGCTCACGAGGCACCGTCAGAAGAATTCTGAACTAAAACCGCGTTCCGTCAGCAAATTTTGCCGACAAACGCATCAAAAATCACTTTTCGATTTTCGCAAAGGCCTGGGGCCTTGGACAATCAGTCCAGAGGTTACCCTCTGCTCGCACATGCTGCCAACAACGACCACAATAAGCATAAATGCACAAAAACCCTCCCGATTACATGAAATCGCATTATTTCATGCGATTTCTGTGGTTTTATGGCTCGACGGCGCAAACCATAAGTATTCTGGCCAAACCGAGACACCCGATGTAGCATATCGAAAATTAGACAATAAGATCGGGCTTTAGCAAAATTGACTAAAGTGCGAAGATAAAATAATTGGACATGTTCCAATTGCCATTCCAAACTTCTTGGAAAGGTTAAAAGATAGTCTAAGAGAGTTAAAAGGATTTTGGCGTTGTTCGGCGCGAAGTCGAGTCGAAACGGCGCGAAAAACACAAGTCTGGGCATTTTGTACCGGTACAGGAAAAGTTCTTTGTCTATAGCAACTTTGACCGAGAGGAGAGCTCTCGGGTTTGTGAGGTTTTTGGTGTTTATACCGCAAGCCATTTTTATACCGGTATAAATCTTTGCGAAACCGAGAGGCAGCTCTCGGGTTTGCCTCTGGAGCATTTTATACCTACAAGACCGGATTTGTACCTACAAATCTTCTTGAAACCGAGAGGTAGCTCTCGGGTTTGTCTCTGGAGCATTTTATCTGGTACAAAGACCGGCCAGTACAAAATGGGGACGAACAAATGTGGTTGTGAAAAATAAGAAGTAGAGGGGCTTTTTGGCTATTGTTACAACACAATAAGCTCTCCCACACCCCTCTCTCACATCACACTCACTACCCTCTCATTTTCTTTCTTGTGTTCCCTTTCTCTCTCTAGAACTTCATCTCTAGAGCTTGGAGATCTTGGAGGAAAGGAAGAAGAAGGTGGGTTTGGAGCTCTTGGTGGGCTTGGAGCTCTCCAACAAGGAAGGATCTTGGTAGAGCTTGGTACAAGAGGTGAGTTTCTACAAGTTTAACTCTAGGGTTTAGGTTTTCTCCTAAGTTTTGGAGTTTCTAGCTTCTTGCTAGTGTTAGAGGCATGTTAGGACTTGTATGGCTATGAACACCATGAAACTCCATTTGAGCTCATGTGCTCTAATGGTGTCTTCTTAGGGTTCGTTGTAAACCCCAAATAGATGGTTCTAATGGGTCAAGGATGGTTTTAGAGAGCTTCTAGGTTGATCTAAAGCTATATTTTGCTTGTGAATGAGATCAAAACCCTAGGTTTGACATAGGGCATTGTTGGAGCACCCAACTTTGGGGCTTTTAAACATAAGGGTTCTTGGGTCAAATTGACCTTGTAGAAACCTAATTGGGGGTATTCCCGACGCGTGGGACAACTCCGTTTAATTAAACGAAAATCCGATATAGGGGCTACTATGTAAAATGGCCTGATTAGGTTCACTTTTAAAGCTGAGGTTTTTACCTAGGCCTCGGTAGGTCGTGAAACTTCTTGGGCATCCTCACAAAATTATTTTAAGGTGGGGGGTGCACTCCGGAATCATCGAATTCCCTTCTATGTCTATTTCACCTTTTTGAGCATATTATATGTATAGTATATTCATGCATGATAGGGTAGAGGCTAATTATGCTATGGTTGAACTTCAATTATTATTCTAGCATGAAATTGAACTTAGAGATTGTAATGGAACCATAGAGGCATGAGAATTAGAACCCTACTTGTGTGAATATAGAATGGACTTGATCTTAGTCAACAAAGGTGATATTGAACATAGAGACAAGATTGGCATTGAGACAACCTTAGTTAAACATAGTTTAACTTAGTGGCATTATGGCAAGAATGATATGCATGATTAGGTAGAAAACCTATCATTGACAATGGCATGGTAACTAGTGGCTATGAATCCTCAATGTGAGGATTAGATCGATACTCTTGACAAGTCTTGGCTTGAAGGAGGTCGCTCCTCCTCAAGCGGTGAGTTCCGGAACAGTCACCTAGGGGATCGTGGCCTGACGGACGGTCCCTCGGGTCTTGTAGGCTTAGAGCCTCCCCGTTCGATGAGGGATTTGGGGTCTTGAGTTTGTTGGGGTTAACTATGTTAACCGGCGAGATTGGGTAATGAGCCAAGTAAAGTAAAGTAAAGTATGGTAAAGAGCATGCATGCAAACATATCTAAATTCGATTATCTATCTATCTGACTCTTTCTTGCAGGCATAGTATTAGCTTATATAGTTTGGTTACTATTTCATTTCCGTTGAAATACTTATGCCTGGATAGACCTAGTGGGTAAGTCGGCGGGGTCGGTTGCGAGCCCATTGTAGTTCTCACACCACTAACCCCACAGGTCCTAGCACGAGCGGGGCGGCGGAGGACCGGGGCAAGGGGTTAGCGCCATAGCTAGTGACCACCGGAGTTTGCATCTAGTCATTTCCTTTTTGGTTATACTTGTATCAACTTTATTTTGTTGAACTATAAATGTCAAGTTGTAAACATTCAAGTAAATTTTGGGAGATGACAATGTAAAAAGAAATGATGTATCGAATGCTTAAAGAATGTAATAGACTAGTTTACTTGTATTTGGTTCAAATGTAATCAAGTTCATGTATGGTTTATATTCTAGCTTAGTGCTTACTCTTCCGCTGTGTTGTTGCTTACCTTCGTGTAAGTCTTGTATAATTACAAATTCTCTTTGATTTGTTAAATTGTACTTGTTGTTAGAGCCTTGGGCGGGCAGGGGAGGCCCTGTCCGTTCGGCGTCTGTTGACGTGGCCCGAACCCGACCAAATAGGCGGGTAGCGGGGCGTGACACCCGATGACAGGTCTCAATGTGCCGAAGGCCATGCTCACACTTCGGAGCATGGTCGGCCACCGTGGCAAGCGCGCGAGCGACGTGAAAATCTGCAAACTGCGCGCACAGCATGAAAAGCATGCTTATGTCGCAAGCCAGGGGCTTGCTGGCCCCAACGAAGGTGGCCATGATGATCGACACTGATCAAGGATCATCGTGCTCACCTTTGGAAGCCTCGGGGTGACCTCGGGTCACCGGAATAGTGACCCGAACCCAAGACAGTGCACAAAATAGCTACAATAAACTCACCGAAGCTTGGTGGAGCATAGGGTGGCCGGCGGCGTCCAGACGGCGGGCGCGCCAGCAGGGGGTGGCTGCTAGCGACGGAGAAAGGCCGGGGCGCATGTCGGCCGAAGCAGCGGAGCGGCGGAGCGACGGGCAATGATGCCCTAGTCGCAACCATGCACCCCGGAGAGCCCGGCTCAAATCCCTCCCGCAGGCTCCGGCGAGAACGCGGCGGAAGTCGGGTCCGGCCGACCAGGGGATGCCGGGGATGTCACACCCCGAGCCCGATCCATTTGGCCGGTTCGAGCGCGTCAAACAGACGCTGAACGGACGGAGCTTCCCCTGTCCGTCCAAGGCCCAACAATAGTACAAATAGAGTATAATTTTCACACATGCGGAAGCATACATAATGGCTTGCACGAGGACAAGCAGTAGCCAAAGTGAAAGTACTAAATCAAATATACAAGTACTATGATTAATTGAAATCACATACATGCGTAATACTTTAAAAGATTACCATTCCTTACATTTGTTGCATCATCTCTTTTTACATCCCATTTTCTTCAAAATATAACTTGATTACATTTAAAGCTAACAACTATAATCATCAAATACAAAAGATGATTGGAAAGGGAAATGCAACTATAAACCCAAAATGTATACCAACTCGAGCGGTCTCTATCTAGGGCGCGATGCCCTTACCGTGGTCCTCGGCCGGCTCAGTCGGTCCCGGCTCTGTGGATATAGTGGGGTGAGAACTACAACAAAGTTTCCAGTGGGTTCGGCAACCAACCACGCCGACTTTCCCATTAGGTCTAATTCAGGCATAATAGAAGAAAAGAAAAATAGTAACCAACTAACAAATGCAGCTAATATGCCTGAAAGTAAACAGTAATATGCTCGATAAAATACTCATGATAGATGCAAGATCATAACTCCATAACCCAATCTCTTGGCTAACCTGTAGGTTTCGCCCTCAACAAACTCGACCAACTCAAATCCCTATTGTCGGGGAGGAACAACCACTACAACCCGACGGGACCGTCCTCTGGGGAGGATAAACCACTACAACCCAATGATGACAACTTCGGAGCACATCGCCCGAGGGGGAGCTACCGCCCTCGAGTAAGGACTATATGGTGAGTACGATCTATCCTTAACTTTAAGGATTACAAGTCCAATTCATTCCTTGACTTCAAGGAGACTATGTTCATATGACCCTTAACTCTAAGGTTGTATTTGTCATAATGTCAATCTCAAGACTCTACTAATGTCAAGTACTCTGCTTGTTCTTGTTCTTGTCAATGATGCCACACTTGTTGTCTAAGTATTCTAGACTCATCAATGTCGCTCTCTCTAAGTACATGTCCAATGTCACATTCATTTATCAAGTACACTTTCTTTAACATGCATACATAGGGTTCTTTGTTCTTTACCACTACACAATCATATAAATATTCCTCATGCATTTGAACTCACAAATTGCAAGATAATACATAATAACCCTACTATGCAATATGCTCAACATATATATATATAATGCTCAATGATGACACTTAGACATAAAGAGAAGTCCGATGTCCTTGGAATGCACCACCCACCTCTAAATATTATAGACGGGTTGTGGTTCGAGTTTCGTGCCCAACCGATACCTAGTTTACAACCTGCGTGTTAAACAAAGCCCAAATCAGGCCAGTTTACATAGTAGCTCATAGATAGGCTTTTCGTTTAAACAAATGGAGTTGTCCCACGCGTCGGGGATACTCCCAATTAGGTTTCTACAAGGTCAATTTTATTCTAGAACCCCCATGGTTAAAAGTCCCAAATTTGGATGCTCTACCAATAACCTATGTGAAATCCTAGGT
Organism: Aechmea fasciata; assembly: GCA_025177825.1. NCBI lineage: Eukaryota > Viridiplantae > Streptophyta > Magnoliopsida > Poales > Bromeliaceae > Aechmea > Aechmea fasciata. Next base: position 5,277,615 of record CM045925.1, on the reverse strand, counting down.
TTTGATCTATAAAGCAAGCAAAAGAAGGCTTGTTAAGCCTCTTAGAGTTCATCTAAGACCATTTAAATCCTTTCTAGGGCATCTACCTGAAATCCTAATGATCCACCATGAGAGCACTTGAGCTCCCATGGCATTCATGAAGCTCCAAGCTCCAACAAGGTCTTCTACTCGAAGAGAAGGCTAAAACCTAGTTTTCTATGTCCAAAAATCCAAACCCTAGCCTAGGTTTTTCATAAAAACCATACCTTGGCCTAAGCTATTCCAAGTTCTCCTTGTTAGAGAGCTCCTAGAACCACCAAAGCCTCCAAAAGTGCTCCTCCTAGCTTCTTCTCCTTCTTCTCCAAGCTCTAAGAGATGATCCCTAGAGAGAGAAAGAGAGAAATGTGAGGGAGAGGAGTGTTTGGTGAAATGGCTGTGAGAGGAGAAGGGTTGGGGTATATATAGTGTTGTAACAATGCAAATAAACCCCTCCAATCTCGAAAATTGCAAACTGCCCAGACTGGGCACTTTTCGGGCTTCAAGACCGGTCTTGGTCATGGAGTCCGGATCCTGTAGGGTGCCCCTCCGGGATTAGCCAAATTTGCCAAATTTCTGGCCATTACGCAAGTCAAGACCGGTCTTGGCCTCCGGGGACCGGTCTCGGGGGTCCGGTCTTCGACCTAAAGTCCGGATCCCGAAAGGGGAATTTTCAGGACTTACCAAATTTTCCTCGGCTTCAGCTGCTGCGGGTGTGAGGTCCGGTCGTGCTCTGTGGGGACCGGTCTCAGTGCACTCCAAGTCTGGAACTTTTCCAGACTTGCAGTTTAGCTTCCTCGGGTCCCGTTTTCACCACACATGGGTTCTAAAACACTTAGAACTTTGTGTTACTTGTCTCACTCCGCGTTCCGCTCATTTCGACGAAGCTCGGCACGCTTTACAAGAAAGTGGGTTATTAAAGGGGATCCCGCTTTTTGGCGGTGGAAGGCGACGGTGGTGGGGCTGGCACAACTTGAGCCTGCACGGGCTTGGCTCGGGCTCGGCGAGTTCCCTCTGGCCATGGCGGCGGCCGGGGCAGCTAGGGAAGGAAGTGGGCCTCCACTAGAACCGAGAGGAAGAAACAGGGACGGCGGCTGAGGGCGGGAGATGGGGCGCACCGCGCTCGGCCGCGCCGGCCCGTATCAAGCGAAGGTGGCCGAGACGACACAAGGCAGGACGCGGCGGTCGGGGAAGTCTCGGAGCGGCCTCAATAGGTCGGAGGAAGCGAGGAGAGACCAAGGGCGGCTCGTGCGGCGGCGACGCAGGGGGAAAGCGACAAGTCGCCTCGGCTGAGCCCGCCCGGCTCGGCCGCAGATCGCCGGGCGGCGGCGGCTCTCGGGGCGGCTCCGACAGCGGCGGGGGCTCGCTGGAGGTTCGGGGTGTCGCTGAAGGGTTGCCCGAGGGTGTATATCACTCCGGGGTGATCCATGGCAGAGATAGTGGAGAGGGGGATGGAGGAGATAATGCGGAATCTTTTACGCGGCGGAGGAGCGGCGTGACTGGGGTGCACGCTGGCGAGGTCGGAGGAGTCTTTGTGATGGGGGATAATGCTTGATAGCTCTGATTATGAATTGAGAAAGTCTAACCTCTATTTTAAGAAGGTTATTTATTTATGACTTTTCATTTTTGAACTCTTAATTGATAATGATTTTTAAATATTACAAAATTTTGTTTCTAAACATTTCTAATTGTGTAGATCAATTTCAACGGTGCCGATTATCAATTTTAAGTTCGGATCATGCAAAACAACTTGATAGGACAGAGTTACTATACTATCGAAAGCATAGAGAATTTGATGCATCTGACTTTTTGACCCTGGGACCAAAAAATGTATGGTTGGGATGATGGAGGTGCCCTCTAGGGTTTAGTAATACCTATGATTTTTTTTTAGTTTGCTCAAAAGAAAAAGGTTTAGGAGAAAATGAGTGAGAGAAGAGATTGCAATAAAGATGGATTGTGTTGGCCTGTTGGGTTTTAAAGAGAAAGACGATGAGGAAGAAGATGACCATTAAAAAATATTTTAGAGAATACATATGCACGATTATAGTAGTTAGGGCTTTTGAAGGGACATATTTGTGATGACAAAATTGATATTTTATTTAGGGTTAAATGCATACAGGTCCCTACAAACATAGTTAATTGCGGATATATCCCTCCAAAACGGAAACTCTATAAGTTGTCCCTGCAAAAGTCCTAATTTATGCAGATATGTCCCTCTAGTTAACATCCGTTAGAGAACTGTTTATTTTTTAATAGTTTTTTTTTTGTAAAATGACCATTTTGCCCTCACGAATATATCTCTCCAAAAGCACCGTTCTTCCCCTTCTTTTTCTCTTCCTCTTTGGGCCGCCGGAGCGACAACAAATGTGTGGGTCGGGTTCTTGACGACGAAGAAGAGGGAAGAGAAAGAATGAGAGGAAGAAGAAAAAGGAAGAGAAAGAAGGAGAGGAAGAGGGAGAGGAAGAGGGAAGAGAAAGATGAAGAGGGGAAGGGTTTGCCGCCACGTGCCGCCGCCGCATCTCCTCCGCCGCCGCCGCATCTCCTCCGTCGCCGGCAAACTCCCACTGCCGACAAAGAAGAGGGAAAAGAAAGAGGGCTCGCTGCCGGCGACGAAGAAGAGGGAAGAAGAAGAAGAGGAAGAAGAAGAAGGGTAGAACTGTAAATTCACGTTATAATTAACCATGGTTAACGAAAATTTTCTAACAGTCTTTAACGGGACATATCTGCATAACTTAAGATTTTTGCAGGGACAACTTATGGAGTTTCCGTTTTGGAAGGATATATCCGCAATTGACTATGTTTGCAGGGACATGTATGCATTTAACCCTTTTATTTATTTACTATTAAAAAATAAATAATTTTCTAATGATATCAAATTAAAAGGATAAATATGAATATCACTTAATTTTTATAAAGATAATATAAAACAATTTAACTTTGGAGACATATATTTGTAATTTGCTAGCTGTATGTAATTAATTTTTTTTAATACCACTATTTATCCAATTTCAAAATTTTGTAGTGTTATATAGGAAAAAAATAAGCTAAATTACAGCAAACCCCCTTATCAATACTCGCTTTTTCACTTTCCCCCCTATTATTTAAAAACCTACACTTTGCCCTCTTGAAAAATGAGAAATGTTCACTGGGGGTACACCGTGACAAAATGACAAAAATACCCCTCACCATTTTCGTCTTCTCCCCTAACCTTGCTCCACCGTCGCCCATCCTCTTCCATTCTTCGAAGAGATCAGAGTAGGCGTGGATGGAGAGGTATGCGAAGGCGAGCGCCCCAACCTGGCTCGGCCGTCGCCCCTTCTATTCCGTTCTTCGAGGAGATCGGAGTGGGCATGGATGGAGAGGCGTGCGAGGGTGAGCAGTGGAGAAGGGCGAAGGGGATGTAGGCGAGGGTGAGGCAGTGGAGCAGGGTGAGGCGGTGAGGCTGGGAGGCGACGGCGAGGCGAAGGGAGGTGAAGCAACTGGAAAAGGGCGGAAAGGTATTTTTGGCATAAAAAATTATTTCTTAACGGAACCCTAACAGAGCAGTAACAGTAGGGGAGGAAGTGCTCACTTTTGATTTTACAAGGGGGCAAAGTGTAGATTTTTAAATGAGAGGGAAAGTGAAAAATCAGATTTGGACAGGGGGTTTTATGTAATTTAGCCAAAAAAAAAAAAAAAAAAACCTGTTCCCTCTCCCTCTCCCTCTCTCTTTCTCTCTCTCTCTCTCCAAAAGCCTGTTCGCTCTCACTTGTCGCCACCCTTCGCCCGAGCTCAAACCATCCGAGAATGGCGGAAACCACGTCCATTGAAGAAGAGAGAGAAGGAGACAACACTACAATGGAGCCCCTTCTCCCTCGAGAACCCATCACTACCACCAACGACGCTCCTCCCCACCCAAACCCCTCCAAACCCTCGCCCTCGTCCTCCAACGCCCTCGCCTTTTGGGCCTACTTCACCCTCTCCGTCTCCCTCCTCACCCTCCTCCTCTCCTCCCTCCTCCCTCTTCTCCTCTCCCCCCCCGACCATCTGGCATGGTTCCTCTCCTTACCCGACGATCTCCGCCTCCATTACTCCCAAGGTAAGCTCATCAAAGCCTATCCTAACCCATCCTCCCCTCCGATCCAAGTTTTCGCCGTCGAGCACGGTCCACGGGAGGAGAGAGCCGAAGCCGTGCTCTTGGTCCACGGCTTGGGTTCCAGCTCCTACTCCTTCCGCCGCGTCCTCAGCTCCCTCGGCTCCCTTGGACTCCGATCCGTGGCCATCGATCTCCCCGGCTCTGGCTTCTCGGATAATGTGGAATTGGTGGGAAGTGGGGCGCTGGGTGGACTTTTTGGTAGGTTTTGGGATGTGTACAGTGAGATCAGAGAAAAGGGCTTCTTTTGGGCCTTTGATCAGCTTATCGAGACGGGGGAGATACCTTATGAAGAGATCGGAAGGAGGTCTTCGCCGAGTCATGGCGGCGAGGGATTTTCTGGATATGGGTCGGCAGAAATCGGCCGTGTTATTGAGCAGGTTGTGGATTCGATGGCACTCGCACCTGTCCATTTGGTGCTCCATGATTCGGCATTGGGTCCGGGGACGAATTGGGCTGCAATGAATCCCTCTGCCTTGCGAAGTGTTACTTTTATTGATACACTGGCAGAGAATGTGGCTTTTCCTTCTTGGATTTTGGGTGTGCCGGTGTTTGGAGAGCTGCTCCTGAGGTCTCGTATGTTGTTTGCTGGGTTGCTAAGGTTGTGCTGTGCAAGAAGCATGGACGAGTCAGCTGCTGAGGTTCATAGGCTTCTTTTGATGGGGAAGGATAAGAAGAGCGCTGTAGTTGCCACAGGGAAGGCGTTAAATTATAGCTTTGATTTGAGAGAGTGGAAGGATCTGGAGGCAGTGAAAGATACGCCCTTACAGATGCTCTGGTCAAATAATTGGTCGGATAGATGGATTGATGAAGCGCAGCGAGTTTCTTCTTCTATTCCATTTGCAAAATTTGCTTACCATTCAGGTGGGCGGTGGCCTCAGGTGAGTTCTGAATATTACTTTAGAAAACCTGGCAATGATACGATGTACTCATTATAGTTACGTTTTTGCATTTTCGTAAATTTCTTCCTATAACTATTTATGTTTAGATTAGCATCTAGTAAATTTAGCCAAAACAGCTATTTGAAGTGGCACCTCATACAATCCAACTGCAGGAACTGACTGTTAGGTCTGTCACATTTGTTTTGCGGATAACAAATAAGTTTTCAAATTGTCATGGAATCAGGGTGTTTGCTTGTGGTGGTGGCCATCCTTGACTAGCAGCATAACCGTGAGCTGATATAATCTGATAATCAGTACAATGGAATCGTTCCCCAGTTGCGCAAAAGCATATACCTGCATGACTTCTGACACAATAAGACTCTATGCTGGGATTGGAGTTGCCATTCAAACCTCATTATCTGGTACTAACATGGAGTCAATGTGTAATGAAGGTTCCCATGACCTGGTATAGGTCACAATATAGGGCCACTTACAATTTGGAGTTAGCCTTCTGGTTTTTTAGCTCTCTCTGGTCTTATTTGCTGCTTGATCCTACTTCATATGCAACTATGATACTTGATCAAAATAAAATCATTACCCCCTTTCTTATACAAATCAATAACTATTTTAGTACATGCGACTATGATACACTCCAAAGGGACATTCTTTGAGAAAATGGATGGGAGTGGGTTGTCATTAGTCACCGAATTACATAACATTTGAAAAATAAGAGTTGAATTAAAAAGTTAAAAATGTTGGAAAATAGAACTTAGAAAGGCCATTAGAGGTTTTGACGCAGGACAAATTAGGAAAACCCTAATCTATGTTGCTAGTGATGAGCCCAAAATCAGTTTAAAAGCAAATTTAGAATTTTCTAGAAATTTTAGAGCAACTTTCAATTTTTATATTTTAATGAATTTTAAATCAATTTTCAGAATAAAAAAACCAAAAGAAGTACGGTTGGAGCAAGGGTTCCAGCAAATTTAGAGGTTTGTTTATTTTTATTTTTTTTAAAATGAGAAAATTAAGAGAAAATTAAAGAAAATAGCCGATAAATTGGAAAAAGTTAGAAAATTTGTAGAACTATTTTAGAAAATTGGGAAAGCAAATTTAGAGGAAGAATAAGAGAGAAATAGAGGAAAAGAGAAAAGATAAGGAAGGAAAGAAAAGATAAAATCTTTTGGGAAGAAGAATTTTGTTGGCACCCATAGTAAGGAAGGAGAGTGAAAGAAGATATCATGATCGCAGTCAAATTATAAACACCAAATTAAATCATCATACTCATCTCTCAAATTACAAGGTGTAGGACGGGTGTAAACATGAATATTAGATACAATCAAATTCTATCATTTAAAGGTTCTCTAATGCAAGTTGAATGCAACACTACGAGACTCACAATTTGGACTCACAAACAAATAGTTTTAGAACAAAACAAAGAACGAGCTGATAGATAATGCAAAGCTAAAATTAATTAAGAAATTGGGGATGATCGATTTAACTTATTAATGCTCCATAGGCAATATTAGCAACTCCAAACCGAAATAGGACCGCCCATTCTTAATCGATTGGATCTAAGCCTCTCCTTGGGTACTATCTACGGGCACAAAGCAAAGAATGGTTATTTAAGGGAAAGGGATCGGAGAGAGGGATAATTATAAAAGGAATTGACATAAGATAATTAAAAGGATAAAGGGAGAAAACTATTGTGCTTGGTGGACAAGCTAGATTGCATTGGTTTGATCATTGATGTCGAAATGATCGGAAGTTAGCTCGGGCGCAGCAGTCGGTAGCAACGAGGCAAGACGGTGGTGATGTCCGTAGGTGGCAATAGGACGTCGTGACAGGATCATTGACATCGAAATGATCGGGAGATGGCTCGGACGCAGAGATGACGTCAATGGTGGGTGACGGTGGTGATGATGGATGCAGGTGGCAGGGAAAATATAAAGGGATTCGCTCCCCATGGACTCACTCTGGTCGACGCATAAATGCGAAGGAAAATAGAGAACACATCTCAATAGCTATAACAATATTCATCTTTGTTATTCTTAATTGTTTCATACATAGGTTTATTTAAAGAGCTTTCCTAACAGATGGATAAGCTCAAAATAGTAACAATTGGATAAGCCCAAAATAAAATCTCAATTTAAAAAACCATCCTAACAAAATAAAAATCATAATAAAATCTCAACGTATAACAGAATAAAAATCTCATAATAAAATCTCAACCTATCTTAACAGAATAAACTAAAATCTCAACTTACTCAAAAAAATATATTTTAAAACAAAATCACATAATCCTAGATACTTCTAGAAACTAATAGGTGTGATTCAACCGAAAAAGGGACCGGTCCGCATCAACTCTCCTTGCCTTCGAAAAATTTGACTTTGTCGAATTGTTTGAGATATACTTCTCATATAGATTTTGATCTAGTTGTTGAAGCTCATCCTGCGAAATCCACGTTGTGTCTTCTTCCGATCGATATAAACACTTGACCAAAAAACTTGCGCTCTTCGCCATCCCTCGTTGACACAATCTGATTGTCAAGGATTGCTTCGATGCCATCTCGCTTTTCCTGTAATGGGATACGCGAAACAAGTGGAGGTGGGAACTTGGGATATGAATTTTGTGTATCTGGGTAGTATAGGGTGAGATCTTTAATATTAAAAGTGGGGTTAATTCCCATATTAGACGGTAAATCCAATAGATAAGCATTAAATCCAATTTTCTTAAGAATTGTAAATGGATCTATATTTCTTATATGTAGTTTTCTAATAGCACTATGTGGAAGCCTTTTCGGTCTAAGCTGCGCCATCCCCAAGTCTCCTTCATTAAATTCAACCTCACACCTGTGTCTATTGGCAACTTTCTTAAGTTTTCATTATTTAAAACTAATTTTCGTCGAATCTCGTAATGTAAGCCCTGCATATGCTGTGCAAATGAAGATGCATGTTTACTAGGTCTTTGTTAACAAGAAGACGGATTAAGTCGATCAGTTTGTTTGGATCATATGCTGTCACTATCTTAACAGGCCTCATTTCTGGCGTCTAGCTCCTGCGAGGCGAGGGACGCCGACCGGACCTACGACAGGTCCACCGGGTTAGGATCTAATTCACATGACTCAAAACACATCGCTCACAACCCCAAACCACCTGCGGGATCGGTTTTCCAAAATTGATTCCCGAACTCATCTGGAATTCCAAAAATGCATAGGATGCCCGCGGGACCCACCAAACGTCCCGAAACACACCGACCCATGTCGTGAGTCACCCGCTGCCCTAAAACACATCCATTTGAGTGTCCGCGTAGCAAACACAAGCACCAAGGTCACTCCATCGTCCGATCAACCGCTTTCTATTCAAAGCCTGAAGTGTCCACTTTGGCACCAGAAGCCTTCGCCGCTCACCTGTCGCCTCCAAACACATGAGGCAACCCTAGCGTCCAAGCAACAAGGCTAGGTGATGATTTTCGGAGTGACCATGCAACCGGAAACTCATCGCGACGCGAAATTGCATTCTACCGTTGATTTCGTCGAAAAACGCACCGACACCCCTCCGCCGCTCATTCATTGCCTTCGAACTTCGAAGGTGGTAGTAGCAATCAGCCAATAAGGCTTGGCAGGGTCTCCAAAGCATTCGAATGGCCAAGGTGCGAAAACCGCAATATAAACCGCATCTGATCGGCGAATTTTCGCCAAACGACTCCGTAGGACCCCGTTTCCACTCCGCAATGGCTCCTGGACCTTCGACGATTAGTCAAAAGGTTGCTAACAGTGATTACACACTATTCGAGGCTGTGCGCGGGGTCCTCATTGCATACAATTTACAATTGGCCCACTAAAGCATTAATTACTATTAAAATAATACATAAAACATGAGTTTCGACCTCGTTACCCAGACCCGTGTTGCAGGGGATCCATCCAACTAGTTGATTTGATTCGTCTCAATGCCATGAAGCTCGTGCTCACTGTCCGGAGCGCGATCGGCGGTTGACTTCGAAAGAGCGGAAAAACTCCTCCAATAGGTTGCTCCCAAAAGCGGTTGAGTCCCACACGAGCATTGGAGCTTCAATGATCGCAGCGAAGGTGGGCACGAGACTCCACATAATCCCAGGAGTGCCGTGCTCATCTCTTGGGTGCTTTGCCGAAGTCTCCGATGGTCGAAAAATGGAGCTCGACCAACTCGGCCCCTGGAATCCATCTTGGTAGCAAAAGGGCTGAGCTAGGGCATTAAGCCGGGCGCTATCGGAGCACGGCCGCACGAGTTTCGGCCAGGGGGGGTGGTCATTGCATCCAGAGGGAGAGGTCGGGGCCCTGGCCGGCGGCGGGAGGCAACGGCGGCAGGGCGGTGATAGGACTCCCAAGAGGCCCGCGGCTCGGCATAGTGCAGCGCGGCGGCGGCGGCGGCTCGGGGCGGCCGGCAACCCCGATGGTCCCTTTGGGCCACCGGTGACGGCCAGAGGCGCCACAACGCGGCGACGGCGGCCTGGTTGCTCCTTGCAGCACATCACCTTGGCCGCAGCGACTCCCTGCGGCGCGGCGGCTCCCTGCGGCACAGCGGCTCCGGGGAACCTCATGGATGGCTGCTCGGGGTTCGGTGATGACTCTGGCGACGATCAAGGTTGGCGGCGGCTGAGCACAAGAGGGCTCGGGTTCCTCCTTTCACAGCACATGAAAAGAAAAGGAAAAAAAAGGTTGATTCTTCTTTTCCGGCGGCTGGCGGCGACGACGGCGGCGGCAAGAGCCCCTCTTAGGTGGACAAGGAGAGGAGGGTTGGGGTCTAGGGTTTTTGGGTTCCAAAATCCCCAAATCCAATCCCTAATCCTATATTCTCAAATTTCTTGGGAATAAGCACCAAAAACTCCCTTAATTCTTAGGATTTGCATTCCACTTTTTCCAACATCTTTCTCTCACGTAAAGATCCTCGCTCGTAAGTTTTCACGCAAAACGAGGCGCCAATCGCGTTGAAAAAGCAAATTCAATGCGAAATAAAAGCTATCCTAGCGATAAAAGCTATTTTTCTCGAAAATCGTGTGTCAAACATAAAATCCGTCAGCGCCATTGATTCTGGCACAGTTGGACCATCGAAAATGAGCTGTTGGATCGCTTTCATGTTCCAAGCCCATCTCTCTCCTCGGTCATCGCCGGAAACACGGGTTACTATTCACTTTAAGTGAAACGTAATAATCGCGTAAAAATTTTATTTAAAATTCTTTTTTGCTGAAATTTGACGGGCAAGCTAAAAACTAAAATACACACGATAACATTTAAAAAGATGTCAAACATACTTAGGGAAAAATCTCAGTCCGCATAAAAAATCTAAAAATAAATAGAGATAAAACCAAAAGAGAATAGCTAAAAATCATTATTTAACTAACTAAAAGATATCCTCTACAGATATAATCTTTAGTTTAAAAAATGATGAGCTAAATCAGTTTAATGCGATCAACATTACTTAAGTCTTGTTCTGCATTATTTGCTTCTAATTCGCAGAATCTTATCCTTGAGATCAGTTTGATTGCAAGGTGAGAGGAAACAACGAAGCTATGAAAAATAAAGTGATGCAGCCCGATGCTTGCATGTCGAACAATTTATATCATTTGAGTTTTATGTTTGGAATTGATGTAGGAAGAACGACTTAGTAAGTTCATAAGATTTCATAAGGTTTGATGTCAAAGAGAAAGGTGTAATCTGAAGCTCTGGTACGGAGGACTCGTATTGCTGGGGCGATGACGATAACTCGATCTGTAATCTTACCTCTTCAACACGCTCATCTATCTTGGCTTCAAAATGTGGATGCTCAAATTCTAACACGGTAACAACTAGAACTTCTTTGCAATCGGATGGTGTGGATGGAACTAGATCATAAATGTCGACTCCCAACTATGCTATAGGTGACGTAGTTTGTTGAGCAATTATGGTCTCCAGTTGAATTTTTAGTTGAATTCGCTGATACTCATCTCTGATCTTATCCATCAATTGAAAATCATCTTCAACAATTTTAGCATCATTTTTAATATCATCCAACCTTCTTTCTTCTTCCTCCAAAAATATTTTGTTAAAATCAAGATGATATTTCTATCTGAATGTCGTTTCTTTTTCTTTCGAAGTATGACTTCTGATCATACAACCATTCATCAAACTCGACTCTTGTTATCTCACATATTTCTTTCAATTTGTACTCGACAAAGAACAGCATCAAATCTCATAGCGGTTTGGAAAAAAGTAAGAGAAATAGAATTTATGATACAAAAATTTTAAAGGATGATTTTGAAATTATTTTACGATCAATTTTTTTTTGCTCTGATGCCAAAATTGATGCGAAACAATTAGACAAACCCTAATTTATCTTGCTAGTTATGAACCCAAAATCAGTTTAAAGCCAAATTTAGAAATTTCTAGAAATTTTAGGTTAATTTTCAGATTTTTTTATTTTTAAAGATTGTAATGAATTTTAAATCAATTTTCGGAATTAAAAAATTCAAAAGAAGTATGGCTGGAGCAAGGTTTCCGACGGTTTTTTTTATTTGTAATTTTTTTAAAAAAAGAAAATTAAGAAAATTAGGAGAAAGTTGAAGAAATAGCTTATAAATATGGAAAATTCAAAAAATTTGTAGAGTTATTTTAGAAAATTGGAAACGCAAATTTAGAAGAAGAATAAGAGAGATAGAGGAAAGGAGAAAAAATGAGGAAGGAAAGAAAAGATAAAACCATTTAGGAAAAAGAATTTTACTGGTGCACACGATAGGGAAGGGGAGGGGAAGAAGATAGTACCGCAGTCAAATTATAAACACCAAACTAATTCATCATAACTCGTTTCTTAAATTACAGAGCATTGACTATATTTATAGCTGTCAATTCTTAACTCTAATCTAAAATGAATCCCATGATTTTAGGGTTCTTTTCTAATATGGCTAAAAGAACCTAAACTATATCCCTAATTTTTAGGAATTTATTCCACATGATTAATCCTAAAAAGTATCTAAAAAAGCGACTAAAACAAATTAACAAACAAAATAATTTCGAAAATTGGAAGAAAAAATAAAATCTAAATGACTCAATCAAACCTAATACAAAAATTTACTCAAATAAATAAAAGATGACTCAACCTCTTTGAATATGGTTCTGTATTAGGTTTTGTCACGCCCCGACCGAGACTGCTATCTATTTGGTTCGGTTCGGGCGCGTCGAACAGACGCCGAACGGACAGCACCTCCCCTGTCCGTCCAAGGCTCAACAACAAGATCATGTATATAGAATTTGCCCAGGAGTAATTCAATTACATACATGATGAAGCATGGAGCACAACAAGTGCTAAACTAGTAAGTGCAAGACACAAGTATGGAATACAAGTGAATAAAGACAGAACATTCTAGCTATTACATTCATTCAACCATTCATTTACATCAGGTTTACATTTGACATCCTCCAAAATGAATATACAAGTTTGTCTTATATAAGAGTAATCCAAAATACATGCAACTCCCAAATGTATACATCAACATTCCAAAGGTACATAGGTACTCTAATGCATAGGAGAGCTACTACTAAACTAGGGCGCGTTGCCCTTACCACGGTCTTTGCCGGGAGTGCTCGAACTCGGCCTTGCAACAAAGTGGGGTGAGAATTATTGTCCATAGTTCCCAGTGGGTTCGGCCGCGGACTCCGCTAATTTTTTTCACTAGGTCTAAGCAGGCATAAGTAGATAGATAGATAGATATATGAAGCTGTAACTAATGCATACTGAAAGAATTGCATTATGCTACTATGCCTGGAGATACAAGAGTAAACAAGATAGCCATGTATTCACTTAACATGCTACAATACCTCAATTAAGTATGAATGCAATTCTACTAGGCTCAATATGCTCAACTCTACATAATTCTCATGAGTTCATTACCTAATCCTCTGGCTAATCCATATTTGCGCTCTTGACTCACATCTCAAATCCCTCTATATCGGGGGACTCGAACCACCCGAGGGACCGTCTGCGGGACCCAAAAAGGCTATCCCGCGCGTGCTAAACTCCGGAGTGCACTGCTTGTGCAGAGCGACCGCCTACAAGCTCTGAACAGACGTGCGAGTATGATCCAATCCTTGTCAATTGAGGATACCCTGTCACTAGGGTCATCAATGCCACTAGTGTCATTTAACTCTAAGTTCTAATGCCACTCATCAAGTTGTTCTCTTGGTTTATATGCCACTCGTCATGTTAAGAGTTTCGACTACTCTAGTTCACATGCCACTATATTCTTCCTTGCAAGATCAAGTTATCACTTATCTTTCTTGATAGGGTTCTATGTTACAACAGCTCATTCTTATGCACCTTAAGTTCACGTGTCAAGCCTACTATGCCACACTACAAGGGAGCATGCAAGAATAGTAAATGCAACATCTAAACACCCAATTATGCACAAGATTCTCATATGGAGTATGATCAACGATTATGTATTTAGACATAGGGAGCAGCTCAACTGCTTCGGGATGGTCACCACCCACCTTCAGGCGATGTAACGAGGCTAGGAACTTGATTTCGAAATCCTTGGTCGTCGCCTCAACTCTTCGGCCCAACTCGAAGCCACGAACCCTCATTTCGGCAATATATCTCAGCACGGGCTTGACGAATCGACGAACTGACTTCGCCAACGTGTTTAAACACCTAACAATTAGGTTTCTATACCATCAATTTAGATCAAACCCTTAGGTTTTCAAATTTAGAAACCTAGATTTGCACTATTGCTAGAATACACCATTAGGACCTTGGATTCTAGCAATAATCTCCCATCTAGCATCAAAGGGGTCCAACAAAACCAATTCTAGAGGATAAAAACCTATCCATAGGGATTTACCATGAAAGCGGTCAAAGCTTACCTCAAGAAGCTTGCTCTAATGGTGGAGAGGAAGAAGAAGAAGATGCTAATCCTTCCCTTGGTCTTGATCTCCACCAAATCCTCCTCCTTCTACACCTTCTATAGAGAGAGAAAGGGGGTTAGAGAGGGAGAGAGAGAGAGAGAGAGAGAGAGAGAGAGAGAGGGGGGGAGGGGGAGTTAGGGTTAGGAGAAATAAGAAAGAGAAAGGGCTCTTTCCCCTCTATACCCTTAACTCATGCTACAATTGCACTAGAGTCTCTCAATTTCATACCTCTCACACTGCCCAGGCTGGACAGATTTCGGGCACGGGGATCGGTCCCCCTAAAGAGAGACACCCCCGAGAGCAAGATTTCCAGCAGAATCTCCTTCGCCCTCCTGCGCGTATCCCCATCGAGGGACCGGTCCGCGAGAGCAGAACTTTGGGGCAGACTCCAGTCTGCCAATTCCCACGGTCCGCGAGAGCATAACTTTGGCGCAGACTCCAGTCTGCCAATTCCCACGCGTACGCGGTCCCCGAGAGCACAAATCCTGCACTTTGGCACTTTGCAGTTTGCACTAACTTGCTCTCCGAGACTCTCCTCAATGCACTTTTCGTCTTTTTGATGCCTTCGGCCTTTCCGAAGCGTACCCAACCGACAATCAATCGATTCTAATCGAAGTTCAACTCTCGCATTTCGAGAATTCACTTCCTTACAGGTTTGCTCGAGTGTTATTCTATTTATATTTCAAGTGTTGGCTTCGGTGCTAGTAAAAGTTGTCAGACCACCTTAAAGAGGAGACTATTGTCGATATGATGAGGCCAGGCGAGGAAAGAGAGTCATTTTAAGTGATGTTTTATACTAGTTTCTTACTATTGAAATTACAATCCTTATTTATTACAAATTTACAATAATTGCTAAGTCTTTTTTTGATTGAAACAATTTTCACTAAAATAGATTACTAGCGATGTACCCGCGCTTTGCCGCAGGTACGATGGGTATGTTCTTAATTATATTTATAAAATATAGTATATATTGCCTATTAAATATATATATTAAATACATATTTGTATCAACACCTAATTCCAAAATATAAAATTTTGTTACAGATTTTGTCTATAGGTATGATAGTTCCTATTTAGATTCTTGGGGTTTTGTGAACTTTTAAAATTTTGTGAAGCAAAAAAGGAAAAGTTTATAATATGCTTATTTTTACGCCAGTTTGTCCAAAAAATACATTTCTTCTTTTTGTGTTTTCTTTTTAATTTTTATTCTTCTAACTCTGTTCAGATCATTTTTGTCGACCCATGCAAGCAATATCGAGAATTGAAAATATTATGATAAAATAAAAAGTAGTTACTTGATTCGTAGGTTTTTAATTGACCGACTTTATAATTTTTTTTGAATTTATGAGCATATATTTAATTTTGTAAGAAATTTCTAAATTTAGCACAATTAAGCACCGACGTGAAGAAATTAGATATAATTTGTTCTAAAATTTGGACTTACAATAGATAAATGACAAAAAATGGAGTACTCTAATTGGTTTAATAGTTGGTAGGCAATGAATCAAAGCGATTTAGAAAAATAACTCGAAATTTTATAAAGTTTAGGATTTAAAATTTTAAATTTTGAAGTTGAAAATTTGGGAATAAATTAAAATTTTGATAGCGAAAATTTGGAATTTTATGATGTAAAATTTTAAAACCCTTTCTATATATATAGGTAGGGCGAGAGGAAAGAGAAGGGTTTTGGGGGACACGTGTCATCCCCTAAATCCTCCTTTAACGTAGAAGAAAGAATAGATAGAAGTAGACCAGATTACCCAAGATTCTCCCATAGACTATACATTTGTCCACAATCAACGGTCTACTGCACCGGGTGTACCGAGTTGTTGAGCCGGACGCATGTCAATAAAAGAAGAATATCTTACGCACTTTAGTATATAGTAATAAATAAATTTTTGGTTTATTAATTGATTAAAGTTTATGATATTTGAGTATGTTTTATAGTGCACCGGGTGCACTAAGTTAAACCAACACAACATGTGTCCTCTCCTCATCTTCCACCCACTTGGTCTGGTTTATGGCGCATCGGGTGCATCGAATTAACTAACATAATAGGTATCTATGTGTCCGCTCCTTATCTTCGCCTACCCACTTTAGATATATAAATATATATAGATGTGCATAAGCTAGGAAGTCTGGCTAGAATAAACACCTAGGAACACCTAGTGCAATGCTTTCAACAAAACCACTTGACGTATAACCAAGACAGATGTAACGACCCGACCCATAAGCAATAATAACTCGTTGGGCCCAACCACTGGCCCAAAATGCTTAAATCCAGTTATTATTACTAGTGTCTAAGTCTTTTATATACCCAATCACATTCCCATTTCTATCCGATATGGGATTATTGTGGTATGACAGACTACCACGGTTAAGACCCTGATGTCCTCGTCAGTCCAATCACACACAGCCCAAGATCACTAGGCGATGTGAGATTCGTCTCGCCAGCCTTGTCATCCAAACCCTGACATAGCCGGTCACCTTGTCATACAGACTCCAACATAGCCTATCACCTTGTCTTTTAGACCCTGGCTTAGTCGAGATTCGCCACACATTTCTGGCTGGTGATTGGCTCTGATACCAAATGTAACGACCCGACCCACAAGCAATAATAACTTGTTGGGCCCAACCACTAGCCCAAAATGCTTTAACCCAGTTATTATTACTAGTGTCTAAGTTTCTTATATACCCAGTCGCATCCCCATTCCTATCCGATGTGGGATTATTGGGGTGTGACAACAGATGACTAAATCAAATGATTTGCTTTGTCGGTTCCTTTAAATGTTTTAAATCGTTATTTTTGTTGATGATCTCTGAATAGATGTTTAGTAGGTGTCTTTTGTTGAATTTAAGTTAAACTATTACGACAAGATCACTTGATACATAAGCAAGAAAGATGCCTAAATCAAATAATTTTTGTTTTGTTGGCAGTTTAAATATTTTAAATTATTATTATTGTTGATGGTCTTTGAATTAGATGTTCAGCAATTGTCTCTTTGTTGAATTAAGTTAACTAATTTTGACATTTAACATAAGTGTAGAGTTCAATTACAACTAGTGTACTTTGTTTATGTATTTGAACTAGGATGGCTAGCTTGTTGTTTGTGTTGCTGAAGTTTTCTTGTGGCATTCCATCAATTGTGGAAAGATGCCAAAATCACTTTGCTCTCCTTTAACGTGCTTTTTTTTTTCTTTTTCCATAAAACCATTTTGCCTTGAATATATAACATGATGAATCTGTACCATGAATTGGAAAAATCAAACCAAGGAGTTTGTTACACGCCCGCAGAGTGAGGGAGGAAATGGCTATGTGGATCCAGCTCTAAGCTGCGAAAGGGCTAATTGGACTCAACCTAAGAAGTAGAATCATCTCAGCCGTTCATCCATTTAACCGCCTTAACCGCTGCTGCGACCGCCAACTGTCCGTATAACCGCCTTAATTAGTTCAACAGCCAAGTGTCCACATTGTTGCTTTTTCATCTATACTACGAACATGCCATTCACCTAGCTATAAAACAGGACTAAAGTGGCAGCTTATGTTTTTTAGCTTTTTGAAGAATTAATCCAGATTCCTAATTCTCTCCCTCTCTTTCTCTCTTCTCTTGTTCTCTCTCTCTTTCTCTCTCTCTCTATCTTGATCCAACATTCCATATTTTTCCACCATGATCACAGCCTCACGACTCGGAATGGGAGTCCTCTGCTGAGATCAAAGCATCAGGGTATCAGAGTTCGTTTCAATTCTCTTCCAAACATGCATCCTGGTTATCAGCAGACAAAAATCATCTACGTGGTGCATGTAAATGCAAACACGTGATGCCTCAAAACCTAGATGACAGTTGTTGGTTTGTAAATGACCGTATACTACCGTTGCCTTATACTTACGCTAGCGATTATGTCAATTCCCAAGCCCCTTTCTGAAAGCATATTTGGAAACATTTTCATTTGGCAACCAGAGTGCGCAAAAGCTATTTAAAAATCAGTTTTTTAGAGTCTTTCTGGAGCGCGTACAGATCCACCACACGGACAACATCTTTCCTGTTTGTGCACGACGTCGAAATTCAAAGCAACACATTCAATGTAACCTATCTAGTATGATAAAAAAAAATGAAATGAATGTACGACCAACCAACTGCCAGACAATGAATCCAATAAATCTCCACATGATAATTCAACATAATCCATAATCACCAGCCTACCGGCTAAATAATCCACAAATACGCCACAAGATATGCAACATAATGACGACGTAAACCAATAGCCCAAACCACCAAATGAAATCAACATAAATAGTAATGATAGTTAGTAAACTACGTATTCAGATCCACAACTAATTAATGACGCAAGTTAGGTTCTCAAGGAGGCTCTATCTAGCTCAAACCTCACATAGCGCCGCGAACCTCACTACCTGCATCACCTGTAGAGGAGAGGATTTAGAAGCATATGAAATGTTTCACTGTGGATACAATGAGTCGCCTAAGGCAAGCCACACCTATTGGCCAACAAATAGAAAACATATAAACTGTACGATAATAAGCTGAAATGTAATTCGAATAGTAAAGAATGTAGTAACCAGGATGGTAAGGTACAATAGCATAACAAAACAGGTCATGGTAAGGGGTATAACAAATTGCATGATAAGAGTTACTGTAATGAAAGAAAACAACTCTATAACTCAAGGTGTCATGCATCAACGAACAATCAATTCGTCCAAATATACCCAATCCATGCTACTATCGTTCCCGTAGACCCCAAGCTTATGCCACATTAGTGCCTGGCAAGGTTGGCATATAAATTGTAACACTACATGTACAACAAGGTGTGTAATGGTTTGCTTCCGACCACTTTTCCAGAAAAAACACCATTGGGGTTGATCATACTGCCGCTATATGTAAATGCGCAGTGAGCAGTTGCGATCATAATGCGATATGTGCAACCTCTGTGTTAATCTAGTAAGCAAGCCACAGCAAGAAGCTGAAAGAACTCCAAGGGATACTAACCAAGGGCATGTTAAGTATCAATGGACAAACAAGATAATGCATAATAACCAAGGGCATGTTGTCGTTTTGACCGGAGTGTAGAGATAGCACAGGTATGAATATCAAATATGAGCTGTATAAGAATCTAGTGTAGGACTATACTACACAACAAATTTGAAGCAGTCACTGTGCATAAGGAAATAACCAAGTAAGATACTATTATACCGACATCCGAATCGAAGCATCCAGTTATGCTCGACGAAACTCGACTGATAGCCTTTAGGTATCACTGGACCTGGATAAATCAACTATAGGTCACAATCAGGCCCTACTTGTCTTTGACACCACACAACATGTTCAACTCACACTATAGCACAATATGACGTGTTTGGAACATCGATTCTGCAAATTGATTCCTGAAACCCAGCTGATCAAGAACCAACACATCGGGGCATCAGTTTCAGCCCCCGTGCTATCCCAAAGAATACCATCTTTGACGTAAGGACAGCCGCACATAGAGTGCTCAGCTACAGGAATTACGACCACAAAACTCGGCCACAATGGTTTCCAATTTACACCAATTGTGATGCTGGTGAACCAGCTACACGTGTTGCATAGAGTTATCGTTGGTTTTAGCCAGCAAAGAGCTTTCAGATCACATCCCTCATGCCCTAGTTGTGCCCCACAAAATCAAATGCACAAACAGTGCATTAATCAGCAGATTTCAGCCATGGAAAGTCTCGAAATCACACTTTTTCGGTGCCGGGACATCTACGTGAGTCACGATCAGCCTAGAAGGTTACAATCAGATGGCTGCAAGCTCTCAACCACTTAGCTCAACCACAAGGGGTCGGTTTGGTTTTCCAAGCATCGTTTTGGTGTCGGACCCCACTGACAAGTTTCGTCCAGCGCTTGGTCAGTGAAAGGACTGCTGAATCACCACAAAGATTATCGAATCGTCAACTCTCCTCGCTTCAGCTCCTAAGAAATTCCGAAGCACATTTGTGTGTCAAAACAAGCCACAGAGTGTGCTCAGCCACCAACGAACTCAGATACACGACATGACCCAAAGGAAAAGGCCACACAGGTTACAACCACCATGGTCGGCCACCATCATGGCTCGCCACCAAGGCTGGCCACAACAGAGTTGGGCCAACCAACTGCGGCCACCATGGTCTTTCGCCGCCATGTCCCGGGCCGCGAAGGTCGTCTTGGCCACCAAGGCTGCATGGAGCTTGACCACGGCTGGCCGAATCTGACAAGGATCAGCCAAACTCAGAGCTTTGATGATCAACTTGACAATTACGATCCCGAAATGAAGACTCACATGCGATATCGAAACAAAAACGGTATGTTTAGATCGTTTACTGCAAGGCCTTGACCGAAACCTGATTTCACAATGTGGAAAGAAAGCAGCCAACAGGGAAGGGAATCATCCACTGGGAAGTAGCTGTTGTGGCTTTTAGTGGAGCTGGCTGGCTGGAAGGAGGCTGAGGGGGCTCGGCTTGGATAGACATCAAGAGGGAGAGGCGAGAGAGAATAGGCTGGAGCTGGCTGGCTGGCTGGAAGGAGGTTGAGGAAGGGGCTCGGCCTAGAGAGACCTCAAGAGAGAGAAGCAGAGTATGATCGAGGATTGGGAGCCAATAACTTTGTGTGAGAAACAAATAAAATCATCTTTGATGACCTATTTGACATATTTAGAACTGTCAGCTAGAGACCAATTCTTGGGTTGAATTTGAAGGGTTATTGTTTACTTTGAGATTAGAACCCAGGGAACTCTTATACATAACCAATTGTTGTATGGAGTTTGATTATGGAAACTTTTCTATGGTGGAGATTGGGTTGCAATTTAATGCACAAAAAATAAGACAATGAGTATTTGTAGTTTAGTTGAGGGCATTTGTAGGAGAATTTTGAGGACGGAATTCTTTTTATGAGGGGAGAGATGAAATATCGGACCCATTCATTTTATAATTGTTTAATTATCGTTCTGCTCTTCTTTGAGTTTAATTTGATTATGCACTTTAGGATTTGGACGACATTTTATTTGATTTCATTTACTATATAAATCCATCAGATAATTATATGCAATGAGAATATTTTTGTTCTTTCCATGTCTGTTATGGCATGTAATAATTATCCACGAATCCATTTAGTTTTGTAGAATCTGTTGTCATGCTGTATAGTTTTGCCACCCTTAACTTTGGATATCTTCTATTAAATTTTGATTCTACTCATCTTGAAAATCAACCAGGTGTCGGTCTCTTTATGTTACCTTGGTTGGGAATCCGGCACTGTTAAAGTAGCACAGATATTAAGCTATTCCTCGTGACGAACTTATTGCTTGTGGTTGCAGGAGGATGCTGCTGATGAGATTTCTCAAAAAATAGTCGACTTTGTAAACTCATTACCAAGATCCATCAAGAAGGTAAAAGACGAACCTCTGCCAGAGCATATCCAGAAAATGTTGGAGGAAGAAAACAAAGGGCATTATGATCACCACGACCCTGGCCACCACCATCACCACCATGGTCGTCATCATCACGGTCATGGTCACGGTCATGGACATGAGCATGCTGCGGGCTATATGGGCATGTATGGCCTTGGTCAGGAATGGGGTAGATGATTTGAAGTTGAAGGATTTCTCCTCTCAATTGATGGATGTCGGCTTTGCTGCAGTGTACTAGTTCTTCTGCTGTATAGTCTTGCTGCTTCTATATGAAACACTAGGATGAGCATGAGTGAGAAAGGTGTTTGTATCGAGCTCTTCAACTTTGTCTAATGAAGATATGCTCGGTCTGTTTTTATCCTCTGGTTATAATACTATTGTTGTGCCGCATTACATTACTGTTTCAACCAGTGGAGCAATCAAGAGTGAGATTCTTAGCAGATTCATTTAAGTGTTGCATTGTTTGAAATGTAATCAACATTAGTTAACCAATGTAGCGACTAAAGCTCATGTATTGTCCAACCCTGATGCATCTGTAGTACATGATTCGAAATGGTTTTGACCAAGTTAATCGTCGCATTTGGAATCTGAGAGTAAAGTTCAACTATTCTTATAGTATAGCAGCATTGTTGTGTGAGCAGTTTGTGTTCCCTGAATGACAAGCAAGGTTGGTAGTGGGACTTTTTTTGAAAATAACCCTGTGGAATCTCATATTTGCCGAAATAACCTTCTAAAAATTTTATTTGTGAAACTAACCCTACTCGCGCCAGCTCGGCGGCCACGTCAGAATTTTCTATGAAGACGGTGAACGATTCACCGTCTTCTGGGCGCCTTATATTCACCGTCTTCTCAAGGCCCCCCCCCCCCCTCCGCCTTCTGCCCAAAATCCCGCGCGGACACCCCTGCTTGGTGCCCTATAGAAGGCGGTAAACGAATTACCGCATTCTCAATGTATTGAGAGAAGGCGGTAAACGAATTACCGCCTTCTCTCCATACCGCAAAGAAGACGGTAATTCGGATTGCTTTTTTGACGAAATTTGGCTAAGTCCCTGGGGTACACAGAGAAGGCGGTGAACGAATCACCGCCTTCTCTCAATACATAGAGAAGGCGGTAATTCGTTTACCGCCTTCTCTAGGGCACCAAGCAGGGGTGTCCGCGCGGATTTTTGGGCAGAAGGCGGAGGGGGGGGCGCCTTGAGAAGACGGTGAATCATTCACCGTCTTTATAGAAAATTCTGACGTGGCCGCCGAGCTGGCGCAAGTAGGGTTAGTTTCACAAATAAAATTTTTAGAGGGTTATTTCGGCAAATATGAGATTTCACAGGGTTATTTTCAAAAAAAGTCCTTGGTAGTGGGTGCCAAGGGCTGTTAGTCAGATTTGATATAATTCATTTTGTTATTTTTCCACTAGCCTCCTGGACCCTTTTTGGGTTTTTGTTAGGAGCATAAATAAAAAAGCAAACTGCACTTTTTGGGTTTTCGTTTTCTGCAGTGGGCAAAACTGAACCACTTGAAAACTGCACCAATCCTAACCGAAGTTGATTCGGTTTGGTTAGGTTCGTCCAATCTCAGAACGTTGGTTACTATCTAACCTTTTCCTTTGCGTAATAAATAGTATCAAATTAGTAATCTATTATTTTACTTACTGAAGCTAAAACTCAGACCATTAAATAGCGATGCAATGGGTTTTTGTTTTTTTATTGCAAGTTCTATTCCTTTCTCTCTAAGAAGTCGGAGGCTGAATCACTCTTTTTGTGACGCCCCAACTTCTCATAAGGGCATCCATCTTGTTAGGACTACTCATGTTCTATCATACTTAACTCTTTTAACCTTTTGGATCTAGTCACCGTTCAAAATAATTAAGTCGGATTAAGAGTTTTAATCCTATTATGTTTTATATATAGGACTATCTGAGATCTCATATTTTTTATGTAGGTGCTTGCGAGGAATCAAATCTCCAATTTCTTAATTACTTGACAATTGAAATACCATCCAACCGCGCTAGCTAGTGGTGGTGAATAAATCGAATGCTTTACGAAGACTCATATACCCTCTTATTGAAATGTGCATATATATAAAAATTTATATATGTAATAGTTTTGGACAATTCAATTTTCGGTTTGGTTGGTTGAACAATTTTAAAAAGCTGAATCCTAACTAAAAATCACCCTTAGTTAAATTAAAACCTGAACCAAACTTAAAGTTGAACCGAACTTAAAATCATAATTTGATTTGGTTCTAATTTGGTTTTCTGTTTGCATCCAAACTTAAACACACCTTGACTCTATAAACTACTCCTTTAAACTAAATAGTAATCCTATTTTACAGTCAGGAAAAGCCACTGATACTCCATTTTTTAAATACCCACCTGGGACACGGAACTCGTGATATCTTAAAAATGACAATTCAGATAACAATCATCGAAAATTATTTTTTTAGTTAATTTAAAACTTGAACCTAACTTGAAGTTGTTGAACCGAACCGGAACTTATAATTTCGATGGTTCTAGTTTGGTTTTCATGTAGCAACCAAACTATAAACATGCCTTCACTCTATATAACCTTCCCTAAACTAATTCTATTTTATAACAAAGAAAGCCACTGGCACGAGCTTTCAAATTTTAAGATGACATAATAATCACATCATTTGAGATGATAGATTCTTACTTCTGTATAGGCATATACTCTAGGCCACTAAATTTTATTAGCTGAATTTGAAAATTTCTATTGCACCGTATGCTTTAATTTTTATAGAACTAGGGTTGTTTTCCTAGGTAAATATTTTGCAACTCTTGTAAAATAATAAGTTGAAAGTTTTGTTTGGTAGATATGGATTGCTTTTAAGTGTCAAACTTACAAAGCGATTTTCTTCTATACTGTTTCTCTCTGCAACAGATAGAGGCATTTCTAGCCGTTGACCCACCGAGGCCAAAATTATAGTTTAAATTCTTAGTTGATTAGGAAGTTGTAGGCTCTAAAATATAGAGAAAAATGTTACATGTAAACCCTACATATAGATGTAAATCTTACACCTCCTATCAAAGGGCTCACAAAATATTTTTTAAGTTTTGAGTATTAAAAATTAATAATATGACTAGTAGAAAAATAATAGCTCTGGAATAAGTGGGCCATAAATGCTACATATAGATTAAAGGTGTGTGCGTCTTAGTTAGTTAATTCGCGTTTAATTCGCGAATTATACGCGAACTTTTAGAATACCGTATTAAACGCCCGTATACGTATTTTTCCAAAAAATGGCTAAAAATTCGCGTTTTTTTCGCCAACAATACTCATCCGCGAATCATTCGCGATTCGCGAATGATTCGTCCAAAAAATCGGAGGTCGCGGACTCGCGGTTCGCGTGGTCGCCGCCATTGTCGTCCTCCTCCTCCTCCGCCGCCGCTTTCGTCGCGGAAGGGATAAAAAAAAATTTCCTTTTTTTTTTTCCAAACAATGGTTGTCCCTAAAATTTTTTTTGCAAAAATTATTTTATAAATTTTGAGAAAAAAATTAAGTTTAGGACTCGGGAGCTTGAGAGACTGAGAAAAATGGCGCTTGGTTTGGGTTTGGGGAAGAAGATGGTATCGCGGCGTTGGGAATAGAATGGTGCGCGGTCCACGAGGCCACTTCGGCCTCGTGGACCGCATGAGAGGGAGGTCCACTGGACCTCCCTCTCATTAGTCACTATCTCATTAATTATATATATATATATATATATATATATATATATATATAATATATATATATATATATATATATATATATATATATGATATTCTATTTTTATATAAAAATATTATTATAAAATATTTTATTTATAAGAATAATAATATAGTTTGTTATGTTTTTTTATTTAATTAGCTTAATTTTATAGTTTTTTATTTTTATATTTTAAGAAATAAGAGTATTTATAATAATAGAATAAATTTTGAGAGAAAAAAAATTAATTTAATAGCCGAATTTTTTATTCCGAATTTTTAATTGGTTAGCGTATAATATCCGTATAAATCGCGTATCCGAATAATTACCGAATCCGTTTTTTTAGCCGTATTTTTCAACGAATTTAAAAATTAGAAGATGAATTTTATCCGAATTATATCCGTACCGATTTTTTGCCGAATCCGAATTAACTAACTATGGTGTGCGTAGATAGCATTGCCCAATAATAAATAGAAGCCAGGTTTGCTGTGCTATTGTTTAGGACAGTGATGTGGTGGGCTTCTTTGCCCTAAAGTTGGTTTTTTGCTTTGCATGCACTAGGTGCACCCAAAACTACACTATCTCTTAAAAAAAAAGGGGGTAATTAATTGATTGATGTGGCGAATCAGATAACAAATCGGAGATGTTCTTCTGCAGATAACCGGACTCCCAAAAAATGTGAAAAACCCTAGTTCTATCAAACTTTACGAGCCCATCTGTAGCACGATTAGCTTTGTACAAAATATGGCTAATACATAAGTTTGTGAAACTATCTCTAAAATTGTTAAGTTCAATTTATTGGATATATTTTATGACATTTGAAATATCTGTATTTTAAAACTATTAATTTTGAAAATATATTTGTTATGAATAAAAATATTGTCTTTGTCATGTCGACGGGGACAGGAGCCCCCAGATAGCGTGTCAGGATCCGATAGTCAACACATATAAGGCGTCTATCAAAAACAGCGAAAATAAAATCACAAAAAGGCTACACTAGAGATATCAGAGCAGTACACAACTAGTTCTAATAACAGATACAAGAAAGTAAACTAAACCATAAAAGAAAAATATAAGAGATACAACATCTGTCCCAAATATCCACAAAATATGATGGTCTCACTATACATGGTACAACTCTCCAAAAACCTCTCCAAAATAGAAATAAAGAGAGGTAGGAGAGGTAGACCACCTATCCAAGGTTCCTCGCCCAAAATTGCTATCCCGAGGCAATGCCCTTGCCGCGGTCCCGGGCCTCCCCCGATACAGAAGGCGCTGAAAAGAGTCAGAAAACAGATGGCGTGAGAACTATAGTTTATAGTTCCCAGTGGACAATTACTGACCTCAGCTGCATGCACCACTAGGCTCAAAAAGATAGAATAAGTATGCGATAAATAAACAACTGTAATAAAGGCATAACTGAAATGCTATCTACTATATCACAAGTAAGCATGATGAGTGTACAACTATCATGATCCAATATACCAACATGTAAAGAATATGCTCTATTATATCACCCAAGTATATTATGATGCAAATAATGAACTGTCATGTATATTACATGTCCCAAGGTACGCTCTAAGCATGTCCAAGTAATCCAACTACTATATCCTATCTAGTAGTGATTATCATTTACTATTGAAAGTCATTATTCAATCTCTTTCTAGGATCTACACAAGTGTAATCCAGCTTGTGCCACCTAAGTGCCGTGGTAGCCCCTGTTAGTTATATGCCCAAAAGCCAATCTGGTGACACTAGCTTAAGGGTATTTATGTATTAATCATTTATAATTCATAATATAAGGGCAGATAATCTATTCATATATATTGTATAGTAGTACAATATTGATATGAATCGTCCATAGGGTCTTTGTTTGGAAAGACATATTCCTAAGAGTTAGGAATTTGAGATATGTACTTTTCTGTACAAGACTTTAAATGCTCCTAGCCAGAGGAATATTACAGGGTGGGTCATATTCCGGTTAGCCCGGTGTATGCTATATTTCTAATTGAGGTGACGAATCTCAAGTCACTAGTGTAGGGATACTAAAACAAGCATACAGGTGCTTGTTAGAGAACAAGTACACTGAGCGTGACTATTTAGTTGAACAGTCACATGGTTCTATACTCGCCAGTGACAAGTTCATTGCTACAGTTATGTGAAGTACTCCTTGGACCTGAGGCATCATAGTTGCTTCATGTATAGGTTGCTACAGTTTGACAGTACTAATACTTAGACTCTAGACACGGGTTTATGTTCGGCACTGATTGGCTATAGTGATTTATGCGGGGAAGCATGTGAATGCGCAATAAGGAATCCAACACTCTCAATGATGAGGAAGAATGTCCTATGCAGTTTATCGAACTCAGTTCGGAAAACCCCTGGCCAGAGTACATGGTATATGGAAAGAGTTTCCAACTGTGTTACCATATTGAGTTGATTTCAGATAGTCTAGTCATATGGTCGAATGATAAGGTTTGGCGAGTAACCATGACCTTAGTTCGATTGGGACGTTGTATGTTGGAAGGAATTAATCACATGGTAACTGTAAGCGGAAAGGTTCATTCTTCATCACTATTCTGGATTGCCGTGATATACTGCTAGGTGTCACTCACGGACGGTGAGAGAATATGAATGATTCAAATTGAATTGTTCTTATTTGTCGATTAGAAGAGTTCTAATTAAATATCAAAGAGTTTGATGTTTAGCTCCACTGCCGAATGGTAATGAACCTATGCGGTCACACACATTAGGAATTGTGTGGACCCGAATCGTTGGATGAGAGTCGTTCACTAAAGAGTTTAGTGTAAGCGATGAAAATAAAAAGAAGCTACTTAATTAAATTAGATTTAATTATTCGATTCGGTTATAACTGATAGTCCTAATTAGATTAGGATCTCAGAATCAGTTTGAGAATTATACGCAAGATTTAAATTTATCTCTAATTAGATTAGTGGATAATATTTAATCATAAAAGATATTTAAATGAGATTTAAATATTAATATTAATAAGTAATCTTATTGGATAAGATTAAAATTAGATAAGATCTAATTATATATTGGAGAGATTAATATTTATCTCTAATGGGATTAGAGAATAATTAAATATCCAAAATATCTTATGAGATAAGATTTTTACTAAATTTGATTTAGTTGGATAAGTATGAATATTTAATTATTACATTTTATTGGAGAGAGAGAAAATCTTGTTAGATAAGATTTTATGAAATAGGATTCTCTATATATACATATATATAGATTTATATGTATGGATATACAATTAGGGAGATAAAATAAAAAAAATAAAATAAAAAGAGGAGCCGTACGGCACTGTGCAGTATAGAATGGAAATCTAAATTAATTAAGGTGGTCATGCACCTTAATTAACTAGAACCATAATAGCTATTGATACATATACATATAGAGATTAATCTCTCTCCGATCTCTCTTCCGCGCGTGTGATTCCTCCGATCTACTTCTCAATTCTTCATCGACTGAAAAATCATGAAGGGATTGCTAGCACCATCCAGATGGTCCATGACTCATCCGGTTCGTGAGACGAAGATCGATCGGGTCGCCGATTCCGTGTGGATACGCGTGGAGGCCTGGCATGTGCGCGGCTAATCGGAATCTCATGTTCGTCATATTCAGTTTCAACCATACAGTAGATCAAGAGACCTTAACTGGTCCACGGTAAGATCTCTAAACATAAAGGGTTTTTGTTTAGATTAAATTTTTGCATAGTAACATGAGAATGATCCGCCGACAACGGTTTGATTTATTGGTTTTCGATTTTCATATGTGATATGTCTTTGGCTTCCGAAAAATTTAAAAAATGCAAAACTATTTTCCGCTGCGTTTTTCTGATATGCCGGTTATTTTCTAACAGCCCCAGCATCTCTCGTAAGGAATGAGTCTATCACACTCGGCCCCGAAGGTTTCTCAATACCGCACGCGCGAACGTATCGCAAAGGCTAACTCCGGAGTGCCGGCTTGTAGGGAGCGATCCTCACAAGCATGTGCGAATGAGTACAAATGACAAGCAAGTATAGTCAAGTCTCAAGTACCCAATCCTCATGTCTCTCACATGGCAATAGTCACTAGCAATCCTAAGGTCTAGTACAATATCTCTCATGACACCATATTTTATTATGTCAATGTTCCATTCCGAGCTTAATGCTGCTTGATGATATTAGCTCACTAGTTCACATATGAATGCCAAGTCTAATGCCGCTTTATGACATTAGCTTTTCTCCTATGTCATGCATAGTTTTATATCCACAAGTATATGTCAATTCCACTATAATAATATAGTTTCATGTCCCCAAATAGAATGCTAACAACTATATAGGTCTCACATGCACACATCTCTACTATATAGAGGTAAAATTGCATTATATATAACATATGTGTTTTAAGCATTCTAAAATTCTAAAATAATGCATCTAACATGAAAATGCATGAATTTCCAATTAACTGAACACAAATTTACACCAATGAGATTTTTCTCATTGTGTTGGTGAGGCCAAACCCACCGATGATCCTCACGATGCTCCGAACCGCTAATGAAGTCTATATTCTTTCTCCTAACATCCTACAAAGTGTGCCATAGGAGTTACAACCTCAAAAGATGAACCATGAGTTTAATCTTTAAACATCAAGGCAAAAAGTAAGGAAAAACTCACATAATATATGAAAAATCTCTTAAAAAAATCCAAAAGGAAGCTACATCCCTTCCAAAGCAACCTAAACTAAGGTTCTAAACCAATCAATAGAGTTCTAAAAGCATCTAATCAAAAAGCCCCAAATAAATCCCTAATTTTTAAAATCTAGGGTTTCTACCAAAAGAAAGCTCCAAAATTTAAATCTAGAGGAAATGATTGGTTGCTTACATTCTAAGAGCTCCAAATCAAGAATCAAAACCCTCTAGAAGTGATGATCTTCCTCTCCACAAGCTGCAAGTCCAAGCTCTATGCTCCTCTAATGGCGGAAATGGCTCCAACAAGCAAAAGAGAGCAAAATGAGGTGTTTAATCATCAAAAATCAACCAAAATCCAAGGAAATCAAAAGAGGAAGAAAGAGAGCTCCCCTACCTCTAATCTCTGTGATCCGAGCACAAAAGAAGCCCTAAGGGACGAGGGGTGCTGTTATAGAAGGGCACAATCGCGCAAAAGCTCCTGCAGTTTCAGATTTTCTAAAACTGTCAAAGTGTACCGGTACACGGAGAAAGTGTACCGGTACAAATCCTGCGAAATTGCCAAACCCGAGCCTTGGGTTTGAGATAATCGGCCAAGTATACCGGTACAAAATCTAAAGTGTACCGGTATAGCCATCATGTTTGTACCGGTACAGCCATCAACCTTATATCGGTACAAGTGCCCGAAAATGCAATCCGAGAGCCACCTAAAATCCAACTTTTTGGACTTTGGTGCATAGTTTTCAACCGCTATTCTCGGGACTCGTGCCATAGGTTGGAACACAGTCAACGACCCTCCAGAGAGTCTGGAAAAGCTCAGAACTCGCATCCGACACTCGAACCTTGCTATTTGCGAAAGTTCAGTGCGTCACATTCACCCCTCCTAAAAAGGAGTTTCGTTACGAAACTCGAAATCAAAGTCATACCTCATGACTCCATCTGGAAAAGATGGGGATAGCGCTCTCGCGGCGCGCTCTCAAGCTCCCACGTGGCCTCTCGCTCCTCGTGGTTGTTCCACCGGATTTTCACATAAGAAAGCTCTCGGTTTCGTAGCTTCTTCACCTCGCGAGCTAATATCTTCACGGGTTGCTCCTCAAAGCTCAGATCATCCCTCAGCTCCAATGGTGTAGCATCCAATACATGAGCTGGATCATGAATATACTTCCGCAGGACTGACACATGGAATACATTGTGTACATCCGATAGGTTCGGCAGTAGAGCAAGTCTATACGCTACCGGGCCTACACGCTCCAAGATCTCATACGGTCCAATGAAACGGGGGCTCAACTTACCCCGAATCCCAAATCTCCTGATTTCTTTGGTCGGCGAGACTTTTAAAAAGACATGATCTCCAATCTGGAACTCCAAGTCTCGTCGACGCCTATCAGCATAACTCCTCTGCCTACTCTGGGCTGTCAACAACCGCTCCCTAGCAATGCGAATCTTGTCCTCTGCTTCCTGGAGCACATCTGGGCCTAAAACTAATCTCTCGCCAACTTCACTCCAATGAAGTGGCGATCTACACTTCCGTCCATAAAGTGCCTCGAATGGTGCCATCCTGATGCTTGCTTGATAATTATTGTTATAAGCAAACTCTGCCATTGATAGATACTGCGACCATCCTCCCTGGAAGTCGATCACGCAGGCTCGAAGCATATCCTCGAGTGTCTGTATAGTACACTCTGACTGCCCGTCACTCTGAGGGTGGAAAGCAGTGCTGAAATTCAAGCGCGTGCCCAAGGCATCCTGTAGGCTCTTTCAAAAGTGAGATACAAAACGAGGATCTCGATCCGATACTATAGAAGTAGGCACCTCGTGCAATCGCACGACCTCATCTAGATATACCTGTGCGAGTCTCTCACCAGTCCAAGTAGTATGGATAGGTATGTAATGCACCGATTTCGTCAACCTAACCACGATCACCCAAATAGCATCATGTCTAGCCTGAGAACGAGAAAATCCCATCACAAAGTCCATGGTGATCTTTTCCCACTTCCACACTGGAATCGGTAAGCTCTCCAATTTCTCCGCGAGGACTCGGTGCTCAGCTTTCACTTGTTGGCAAGTTAGATAACGAGCTACAAACTCACCAACGTCATTTTTCATCCCGGGCCACCAATAAAGCAACTTTAAGTCCTTATACATCTTGGTGCCTCCCGGATCTATAGCATAAGACGCACAGTGTGCTTCTAGAAGAATCTCCTCTTTAAGCGCCGATTCCGCCGGTACACAAACCCGCCCACGGAATCGCATCAAGTCACCACCGTCTACAGTAAAGTCACCGGTGCAACCATCAACCATTTTAGCTCGTACCTTTTGTAGTTCCACATCGTGAACTTGCTTTTCCTTTATCCTTTCCAATAAGATAGGTTGCACCACAAAAGTCATCAATCTCATAGGTATATCAGGAGCCACCACCTCCAACTCCAACCGCTTCATCTGCTCGATCAACGGCGGTTGAGTAACCATCATCATCGCTAAGTTTTCCGTCGATTTCCTACTTAGCGCATCAGCCACCACGTTAGCCTTGCCCGGGTGGTAAAGTAACGTCAAATCATAATCCTTGAGGAGCTCCAACCATCTGCGCTGCTTCAAGTTTAACTCCTTCTGAGTAAATAGATACTTTAAGCTCTTGTGATCCGTGTATACTTCACACCGCTCGCCATAAAGATAGTGGCGCCATAGCTTCAATGCAAAGACCACGGCCGCCAGCTCCAAATCATGAGTAGGATAATTTCTTTCATACTCCTTCAATTGGCGAGAAGCATACGCGATCACTTTTCCATCATGCATCAAAACGCAACCCAATCCATTAAAAGAAGCATCACTATAAATCACATACCTTGCTCCAGCAACTGGCAAGGTTAGGATTGGGGCGGTCGTCAAACGTTGCTTCAACTCTTGGAAGCTTCGCTCGCACGCATCATTCCAAATAAACTTGGTGCCTTTATGCGTGAGTCTCGTGAGGGGAGTAGATAACTTAGCAAATCCCTCAACAAACCTCCGATAGTAGCCGGCCAAACCGATAAAACTCCGTATCTCGATAACACTCGTCGGTCTTGGCCAATCCCTGATGGCTTCAATTTTTTTAGGATCCACGACTATACCTGATCCCGAAATCAAATGTCCCAAGAAAGCCACATCTAAGTCAAAATTCACACTTCTTCAACTTTGCGAAGAGCTTCTTTTTCCGAAGCACTTGAAGTACAAGTCTCAAGTGTTCCTCGTGATCAGCATCACTCCGGGAATAAACCAAAATATCGGCGATGAACACCACGACGAATCTATCCAAGTATGGCTTGAAGACACGGTTCATCAAATCCATAAAAGCTGCCGGGGCATTAATGAGCCCAAACGGCATCACAGTGAACTCATAATGCGATGAAAACCACGACGAATCTATCCAAGTATGGCTTGAAGACACGGTTCATCAAATCCATAAAAGCTGCCGGGGCATTAATAAGCCCAAACGGCATCACAGTGAACTCATAATGTCTATACCGTGTTCTAAAAGCCGTCTTCGATACATCCTCAGACTTGATCTTCAACTGGTGGTATCCCGACTGCAAGTCGATCTTGGAATACACACTAGACCCTTGCTGAAACTGATCAAACAGATCATCGATCCTCGGCAACGGATACTTATTCTTAATCGTGACTTTATTAAGTTCACGATAGTCCACGCATAAGCGAAGTGATCCGTCCTTCTTCTTCACAAAAAGTACCGGTGCTCCCCAAGGTGACATACTCGGTCTCACAAAATCTTTATCCAACATGTCTTGTAACTGTGCCCTCAGCTCTTTCAACTCTGCTAGTGCCATCCTATAGGACGCTTTTGAGATTGGAGTAGTTCCAGGGACGAGATCTACCACAAACTCAATCTCCCTATCAGGTGGCATACCTGGTAGCTTTGCTGGAAACATATCTTGGAACTCCCGCACTACCGGGATATCCTCAATCCTAGGGGTGTCCTCAACATCCCGTGGTGCAATACTAGCCAAATAGGCTATGCACCCTCTACTAATCAACTGCCTAACTCGAGAGGAGCTAATCGTCATCGCAAACAGCGAACCCTGGCATCCTCGAAACACAACCTCCTCCTGTCCCGGCTCTCTAAAAGTCACCGTCCGATTCTTACAATCGATCGTGGCGAAGTACTTGGTCAACCAATCCATGCCCAAGACTATATCAAACTCTCCGAGTTTGTGCACCACAAAAAGATCCACGGACATGATCCAATCCCCAATCTCACCGGGCAACTAGAACAGCACTCTCGAATATCCAAAGAGTGACCGGGTATAACCACTCGTCTCGAATGCAACAGTGATGTCAAAGGGATGCCATGCAACACGGCAAACAGCCGATCTATAAATGAATGCGATGCACTGGTATCAAATAAAGCACGTACTCGAATGCCATAAAGTAAAATGATACCTGCAACGACATCCTCAGCTGCTGCCGCTGCCTCAGTCTGGGCGGCATACATACGCCCACTCGGGGTCTATCGTGACCCCCCACTCTACCTCTGCACTGGCGACCTCCCGGCCTGGTAGGAAACGGTAGGCGTCCCGGGGCTGGAACCTGGTGAAGTTGGTGCTGATGCCGTCGATGGCGCTGGAACTGATCCTCTCGGGCAGTCCGACTGGAAGTGACCCTCATGGCCACAAGAGAAGCACCTGCCCTGACCCTGTGGGCACTGCTGAGGGTAGTGAGGGCCGCTACATATCACACAGCGCGGTGCCGGTCGGCGATTTGATCCTCGGCGCTGCGGTGGGATACCTCGTCCTCGAGACTGGCTCTTGGGGTGCTTCGGCGGCTTCCTTGAGTGCGTCTGACTCGCACCCTCGCCGGCGGGCCTTTTGCCCTTGCCCCGATCCAAGCCCTTGTGTCGCTCCCGAACAACCATCGCGCCCCGCTCCACAATAAGAGCGCGATTCACCACCTCTCGATAGGTTTGCAAGTTGGAAGACTGTACAAACCTAAAGATGGATGGCCGAAGTCCGCTCTCAAAAATGCGGTCCTTGTCCTCGTCGTCCCGCACGACGAACGGCACGAAATGTAGGAGTCTAGTGAACTCCTTCTCGTACTCAGCCACCGTCCTCTCCCCCTGGCGCAAGCTGCGCAGATCTGTCTCCATCTGTCTTCAAACACTATCGGAGAAATAGTGCTCGAGTAGAAGTTCCTTGAACCTCTTCCAAGTGAATGCTGATAGATCGGTGTTGGGATTCTCCTGAATATCCGTCCACCAACGATAGGCCTCGCTATCAAGGTGGTTAGTGGCGAGCCACACTCTGTCTCTCTCCTCCACAAAAATATCTCGAAATAGCTTCTCCATATGCATAAGCCATTTCTCCACTATCCAGTGATCCACGTTCTCGCCGTCGAAGATCCGTGGGTTGCAGCTCCTGAGCTCGTTGAGGAGGCTCATCAGTCGATCTCGCTCTGGCCCCTCAACCATCATCGAAAATACCGCTCCTACTGCGGGCATATGGACTAGGGGCGCCATCGCCACCCTCTCCTGAGGTGCAACGGAGGGTGCTGAATGCAAAGAACCGGACGCGGGGGTCTGCCCCCTCGGTGCTACCACCTGGGCTGGTGCTGGTGGTACAGCGTCCTGCGCCTCCCTAGCAGCCGCCTGCTGCAGTAGAAGGTCCTCTAGTCGCTTCATCCGTGCCTCCTGCCGACGCGCCGCCTCGGCCTGCTGCTGGGCCGCCGTCGTCTGATGAGCCATTAGATTCATGAGGGCCGCCAACTGGTCCCTCAACTCACGGACCTCGCTGGATCCGAAAGTAGCGAAGGTCTCAACCTCCTCAAGATGTGCCATGTTCTCCGCCCCAACAAATTTGGAGCGAGTAGTTGGCATCAACATTGCAACAACATAAAAGCGCAAGTCAGTAAAAGTCACGTTATCGCAACCCCACTCAAAGCCCAAATCATGCGAAAGTACGGAAGTGTGCTTCACTACTAACTCCCGATGTTACGTTGTCGGCCGCCAACGTAACCCTTCGCGAAGTTAGAAGTTATACACTTCGATTAAACTCCAACTTTTTAGAGTTATAAAAAAAATCCAATCAGATACTTTCGCTCACAAGTCAAATAGACCTCGTTTCTCACGAGCCTATTTCTTATAGTCCAACCAGCCTAAGGTTTGCTAGGTCCACTAAGACTTTACCCTAGGCTCTGATACCAAATTAATCTGTCACGTCCTGGGACCGGCAGGGCCTTCCCAGTAGCGTATCCAGACCCGCCATATGTCAACACATACAAGGCGTCTACCAAAAACAGCGAAAATAAAACCACAAAAAGGCTACACTAGAGATATCAGAGCAGTATACAACTAGTTCTAATAACAGATACAAGGAAGTAAACTAAACCTGTAACAATCCACTTCCTCGTAAAACGTGCCAAGTTCTGTCATAATGAGCGGAACACGGAGAGAGACAAACAACACAAGGTTTCAAGTGGTTTAGAACCCATGTGGAGTGAAAACGGGATCCGAGGAGGCAAATCTGCAAGTTTGGAACATTTCCAGACTTGGAGCTTGCAAAGACCGGTCCCCATGCATGGAGACCGGATGCCACGGGAGCCCAGCTGCGCGGAGAGGAAATTTGGCTAAATCCTGAAATTCCAGCGTACGGGATCCGGACATTGGTCCAAGACCGGACATCCGAGACCGGACATCCATGCTGAGACCGGACATCCTCTGCGTAACAGACAGAAAAACGGCTAAGTCCCGTAGGAGAAGCGTACGGGATCCGGACATTGGTCCGAGACCGGACATCCGAGACCGGTCCCTAGGACTGAGACCGGTCTCAGAGCACGTAAATTGCCCAGTCCGGGCAGATTGTAAAAATTACGAGATTGGAGGGCTTTTTGACAATTGTAACAACACTATATGCACCTAATGGCCCCCTTTCTCACAGCCATTCACTCCCTTACCACTCTCTCTCATTTTCCCTATTTCTCTCTCTAGAAAAGGAGCTCTAGAGCTTGGAAAAGAAGGAGAAGAAGGAGAAGAAGGCTTAGAGAAGGTGGATTGGAGGCTTTGGAGGTTCTAGAAGCTTTCCTACAAGGTGGACTTTAGGATAGCTTGGGCCAAGGTGAGGTTTTACGGAAAACTTAGGCTAGGGTTTGGATTTTCCTCCATGTAACCTAGGGTTTTTGAGCTTCTCTCATGTTTAGAAGCCTCTTGAGGCTTGAGCTCCATGAAAATCCATGGAAGCTCAAGGTCCTCTCATGGTGGATCACTAGGGTTTCAAAGTGAGGTCCTAGAATGGGTTTAGATGGTTCTAGATGAACTCTAAGAGGTGTAACAAGCTCTCTTTTGCTTGTGTAAGAGATCAAAACCTAGGGTTTCACATAGGGCTTGATAGAGCACCCAAATTTGGGGCTTTTGGCTATAGAGGTTCTAGGGTCAAATTAACCTTGTAGAAACCTAATTGGGAGTATCCCCGACGCGTGGGACAACTCCGTTTATTTAAACGAAAAGCCTATCTATGAGCTACCATGTAAACTAGCCTGATTTAGGCTCTGTTTAACGCGCAGGTCTTAACGTAGACATCGGATAGCTACGAAACATGAACCACATCATCACCATAATTTTTAGAGGTGGGTGGTGCATTCCAAGGACATCGGACTTCTCTCTATGTCTAAATGTTGTCATTGAGCATTTTATATATGTTGAGCATAGTGTATAGTAGGATTATTATTTATTATCTTGCAATTTGTGAGTTCAAATGCATGAGAAATACTTGTATGAATGAGTAGTGTTAAAGAACAAAGAACCCTATATATATGCATGTTATAGAACAAGAACAAAAACTTAGAGTACTTGATAAATGAGTTGACATTGGACATGAACATAGAGAACAAGTGTGGCAATGACAAGTCTAGAGTACTTAGACAACAAGTGTGGCATCATTAACAAGAACAAGAACAAGTAGAGAACTTGACATCACTAGAGTCTTGAGATTGACATTATGACAAACACAACCTTAGAGTTAAAGGTCATATGAACATAGTCTCCTTGAGGTCAAGGAATGGATTGGACTTGAAATCCTTAAAGTTAAGGATAGATCCTACTCATCATATAGTCCTTGCTCGAGGGCGGTAGCTCCCCCTCGGGCGATGTGCTCCGGAGTTGTCATCACTGGGTTGGAGATTCCCTAGAGGACGGTCCCGTCGGGTCGTAGTGAGTTCTCCCCGATAGTAGGGATTTTGAGGTGGTTGAGTCTTGTTGAGGGCGAAACCTACGGGTTAGCCAAGAGATTGGGTATTTGAACTATGATTTTGCAATTAGCATGAGTTTAATATTGAGCATATTACTGTTTACTTTCAGGCATATTAGCTGCATTTGCTAGTTGGTTACTTATCATACCTTTCTTCTATTATGCCTGAATTAGACCTAATGGGAAAGTCGGCGTGGTTGGTTGCCGAACCCACTGGAAACTTTGTTGTAGTTCTCACCCCACTATCTCCACAGGGCCAGGACCGAGTGAGCCGGCCGAGGATCGCGGTAAGGGCGTCGCGCCCTAGATAGAGACCACCCGAGTTGGTATACATTTTGGGTTATAGTCGCTTTTCCCTTTTTATGTCATCTTTTGTATTTGATGATAATAGTTGTTAGCTTTAAATGTAATCAATTTACATTTTGAGGTAAATGTGATGTAAGAAAGAAATGATGCATAGAATGTAAAAGATTTAAAAGACTTTAAAGATGTAAAGAGTTATGCATGTATGTGATTTCAATTAATCATGGTACTTGTATGTTTCAATTAGTACTTTCACTTTGGCTACTGCTTGCTCTCGTGCAAGCCATTATGTATGCTTCCGCATGTGTAAAAATTTTATACTCTATCTGTAATTGTTGAGCCTTGGGCGGATAGGGGAGACTCTGTCCGTTCGGCGTCTTTTTGACGCCCTTGAACCGGCCAAAAGGATCGGGCTCGGGGCGTGACAAAACCATAAAAGGAAAATATAAGAGATACAACATTTGTCCCAAGTATCCACAAAATATGGCGGTCTCACTATATATGGTACAACTCTCCAAAAACCTCTCCAAAATAGAAACAAAGAGAGGTAGACCACCTATCCAAGGTCCCTCGTCCAAAATTGCTATTCCGAGGCAATGCCCTTGTCGCGGTCCCGGGCCTCCTCCAATGTAGAAGGCGCTGAAAAGAGTGAGAAAACAGAGGGCGTGAGTATTATAATTTATAGTTCCCAGTGGGCAATTACTGACCTCAGCTGCATGCACCACTAGGCCCAAAAGGATAGAATAAGTATGCGATAAATAAACAACTGTAATAAAGACATAACTGAAATGCTATCTACTATATCACAAGTAAGCATGATGAGTGTACACAACTATCATGGTCCAATATGCCAACATGTAAAGAATATGCTCTACTATATCACCCAAGTATACTATGATGCAAATAATGAACTGTCATATATACTACATGTCCCAAGGTACGCTCTAAGCATGTCCAAGTAATCCAACTACTATGTCCTATCTAGTAGTGATTATCATTTACCATTGAAAGTCATTATTCAATCTCTTTCTAGGATATACACAAGTGTAATCCAGCTTGTGCCACCTAAGAGCCATGGTAGCCGCAGCATCCCCCGTAAGGAATGAGTCTATCCCACTCGGCCCCGTAGGTTTCTCAATACCGCACGCGCGAACGTATCGCAAAGGCTAATTCCGGAGTGCCGGCTTATAGGGAGCGACCCTCACAAGCATGTGCGAATGAGCACAAATGGCAAGCAAGTATAGTCAAGTCTCAAGTACCCAATCCTCATGTCCCTCACATGGCAATAGTTACTAGCAATCCTAAGGTCTAGTACAATATCTCTCATGACACTATATTTTACTATGTCAATGTTCCATTCCGAGCCTAATGCCGCTTAATGATATTAGCTCACTAGTTCACATATGAATGCCAAGTCTAATGCCGCTTTATAACATTAGCTTTTCTCCTATGTCATGCATAGTTTTATGTCCATAAGTATATGTCAATTCTACTATAACAATATTGTTTCATGTCCCCAAATAGAATGCTAACAACTACATACACTACAAAAAAAAAAATAATATAAGGACGCTTTTTAGACGACGCTTAGGGGAAGCGTCTCCAAGTGTTTTTACAATATAGAAAATACCGAAGCTTCAAAAAACGTCGTTATAAGATATCAAATAATTTATTAAATGATGATAAATTTTACTGTTATTTTTAATTTTTTGACGCTTTAAAATGTCAGGATTTTAAAAATCCGGACACTTTAAAGCGTCAGGATATGTATTTTACCGACGCTTGGTATAAGCGTCAATATATACGTGGCAACTCTTCATTTGTCGACGGTTTGACCGACGCTTTCAAAAGTGACGTTGGAATATATTGGAACGCTTTTAAGTATCGTTAAATATAAAAAAGAGCGTCCTTAAATGTAACATTTTTTGTAATGTAGGTCTCACATGCACACATCTCTACTATATAGAGGTAAAATTGTATTATATATAATATATGTGTTTTAAGCATTCTAAAATTTTAAAATAATGCATCTAACATGAAAATGCATGAATTTTCAATTAACCGAACACAAATTTTTACACCAATGAAATTTTTCTCATTGTGTTGGTGAGGCCAAACCCACCGATGATCCTCACGATGCTCCGAACCGCTAACGAAATTTATATTCGTGCTCCTAACACCCTACAAAGTGTGCCATAGGAGTTACAACCTCAAAAGATGAACCATGAGTTCAATATTTAAACATCAAGATAAAAGGTAAGGAAAAACTCACATAATGTATGAAAAATTTCTTAGAAAATGTAAAAGAAAGCTTGATCCCCTCCAAAGCAATCTAAACCAAGGTTCTAAACCAATCAATAGAGTTTTAAAAGCCTCTAATCAAAAAGTCCCAAATAAAATCCTAATTTTCAAAATCTAGGGTTTCTACCAAAAGAAAGCTCCAAAATCCAAATCTAGAGGAAATGATTGGTTGCTTACCTTCCAAGAGCTCCAAATCAAAGGATCAAAACCCTCTAGAAGTGTTGATCTTCCTCTCCACAAGCTCCAAGTCCAAGCTCTATGCTCCTCTAATGGTGGAAATGGCTCCAACAAGGAAAAGAGAGCAAAATGAGGTGTTTAATCCTCAAAAACCAACCAAAATTCAAGGAAATCAAAAGAGGAAGAAAGAGAGCTCCCCTACCTCTATTCTCTGTGATCCCAGCACAAAAGAAGCCCTAAGGGGCATGGGGTGCTGTTATAGAAGGGCACAATCGCGCAAAAGCTCCTGCAGTTTCAGATTTTCGAAAACTGTCAAAGTGTACCGGTACACGGGGAAAGTGTACCGGTACAAATCCTGCGAAACTACCAAACCCGAGCCTCGGGTTTGAGATAATCGGCAAAGTATACAGGTACAAAATTCAAAGTGTACCGGTATAACCATCATGTCTGTACCCGTACAACCATCAACCTTGTACCGGTAGAAGTGTCCGAAAATGCAATCCGAGAGCCACCTAAAATCCAATTTTTTGGACTTTGGTGCATAGTTTTCAACCGCTATTCTCGGGACTCATGCCATAGGTCGGAACACAGTCAACTACCTCCAGAGAGTCTGGAAAAGCTCAGAACTCGCATCCGACACTCGAATCTTGCTATTTGTGAAAGTTCAGTGCGTCACAGTCTTTTTTGATATCTATTATGATTTCTAGACTATTTGACAACTAGATGTAAAAAACGCTACAGATTTTCAAACTATAGAATTTTTAGGGATTAAAAACAATGAGTTTTCTTAATGATTTAAAATTATATTTATCACATTACATTTTAATATCAAGATACTTCTCATAAAATATAGTGATTTACGAGGTGCTGAGATCACTTCGAGATATTAACTTCTTGTGCAACAAAGTGTGATTTATGGAAATCTTACCTGAATTTGGTTTTAGTCGTGCATTACTTCTTTTTCAGTTCTATCTCAACTTTTCTCTTTTTTTGTTTTTTTTAAAGTTTTTAGCATCTTTACTTTCAATTCAAATTAACCACAGTACATATCCACATTAGATATTTTAGCCCTCTAAATAACGAAAATGCTATCTATATAACTATATATAGTGCATGTAAATCTTTCAACCATTCTACTCTAGAGAGTTCACAACAAGGGCTTTTATTGAAAAAAAGGGAAAAAAGAAAAATTGATAAGGCAAGTAAAGAATATGTGCCGTGTGCCTACAAATAAGTGAGGTGTAAGATACCTAGTCTAGGAGTGTACGGATAGCATGCATGCCCATCTAATTGACTATTTTTTCTTAATATTTAGGATAAATTTCAATTTGCCCTCCATTAGGTTTAGAGTATTCTCACTTCTGTTACATCCTGGACCTTTTACAATGTTATATCTAGGACCTCTTATAAAATTTCAACCTAGTTTGGACTCAAATTCTGAATTATACGAGGCTCGTGTATTTGTAATATTGTGATTTTGTCGTTACATGTGTTGACCACAAAAAATAAGAACCTAGCTACATGTCTGGCAAGTCATCTACCTATGAATAGTAACAATATCCAAGATAAAAAACTCGAATGTTGCAAGGTATGAAAAGAGATTAGGAAAGTGGAAACAATAACACAAATTACAAGAATCTCAGC
The DNA here is from genome assembly GCA_025177825.1 of Aechmea fasciata. Lineage (NCBI taxonomy): Eukaryota > Viridiplantae > Streptophyta > Magnoliopsida > Poales > Bromeliaceae > Aechmea > Aechmea fasciata. The sequence continues at coordinate 5,235,197 of CM045925.1, read as the reverse complement.
ATCACTTGGTCATCATAATACAGCTGATCTCCAAAATGCAACAAAAGATGCTGAAAAGAGCTACAACTAATTAATAAGCTTCTAGAAGTGGTGGGTTTGGTCTCATATGTCGCTGCTGGTAGCACTCTCAAAAGCTAGTGGGTCAAATGTGAGATCTATAGTAGGAGTCTCGTTGCTCCTCAGTAGGCAAGGGATCCAGACATAAAACCTAGTAGGCGATTATATATAAGATTAATTAGTGAATATTTTATATATAAATTAATGATATATATACTGCCTAGGGACTAGGGCTACTAATACTATCCTCTCAAGAGGATATATAGCAGCACTTATCCTATCAAATTGTTTTTGATAATAGAGATTCTGAATCAATGATCGGCGCCATTGAAGTTGATCTAAAATATTTGAAATATCTAGAAACTAAATTTCATAAATTTTAGAAATTATTTACTTGGTGATTAAAGTGTCGTAATTAAAATCGACAATTTTTGACGGCTTATATGAGCCGTTTGATTGTTTAACGGTGTAGAGCAATCCAAATTGCTTGAATTTTTGATAGAAAACTCTTTATACTATTTAGATAATGTTTGATAACTCTAATTATGAATTGAGAGAGTCTAACATCTATTTTAAGAAAGTTACTCATTTATGACCGTTCATTTTTCAACTCTTAAGACGAACTTGATATTGATTTTTAAATATTACACAATTTGGTTTCTAAACATTTCTAATTGTGTAGATCAATTTTAACGGTGTCGATTATCAATTTGAAGTTCCGATTATTCAAAACAACTTGATAGAATAATCTCCTCAATCCTATTAATAGGATAGTAGATGGACTCTCTCTCTCTCTCTCTCTCTCTCTCTCTCTCTCTCTCTCTCTATATATATATATATATATATATATATATATATATATATATATATATATATATATATTATGACTAAAATTAAAAATTGTCTAAAACAAGTACTCCACTATCACGACTTGTCGAAGTAGGTAGAGATCTAACTCGCAACTCCTTTATCTCGATCAATGGCAGCAACATCAATTGAGAGCTTTTCAAGAAAAAAAAATAATAACGAGCTGAGAATTACTATCAGCAAGAAATTCTCAACGGGTATCATCACCGACGCTAACGACTACCCACCACGTCTAGGAGAACTATAAAGTAATGCTTGGTAAGTAAAGGAGCAAAAGTAGTAAAGTTGAAAAGAAATCTACAACTACTATGTCACTATACTAATTCTCAAATCATACTGTTACTACGATGATTGCATCAACTATCTATCGAGGAGGTACAACTAATTTAATCTAAATAACCACCACAAGGCCAATCAAGTCCGCACCAACCTACTACCACACACCACCATCGGGGTGGTCGGACCAAGGTAGGTTCCCCAAAAGGGCTCCTGCAAAATCAATGCGTTAAAGGCCTCACTTCGGAGCGGCACTTGGGGTAGCAATCCAATCGGGGAAAAAATAGTCACTATCGAACTCAAATTTAGCTTATGAGGCTGTAGTCAATGCAATTGATCAATCATATCAGAAAACTTTGATTCATGTACCCTCGACACAATCTAATACAAAATTCAAAAATCTAAGACTACTGTCAGCCCAGATGGTACTTGACTAAACAATTCACCCTAAATTCTCCTGTAAAAGTCTACTAGGCCCCTCAGCATGAGTGTAAGTCTAACCTATACTACTCTGAACACTCGCAACCCACTATCAGGGGTACAAAAGGAAGTAAAAGCAGCTTACTAAATTAATTCTTAACTCCAATTATATTAGTCCTGACAAAAAGGTTTTCTCCGGTAGTCAGTACTTGGGATCTTAGTTCTACATGATGCTAGAATTGGATCTACTATTAAGGATTTATAAAGGACAACTGGCGAAAGTCTGCAAAGATGATTGAAGCTTTCGTGAGTGGTTATGCCGGATCTCTCATCCCGTTCATAGAGGAATCCTCCCCGAATGATTCGCCATTGTGACCTCCCTTGAGAAGGAGGATTCCCACTTACCATTTTGCAGGCATAGCTATGAGGTATTGCCCGGTTCTCTTCTACCCTACCCGCACCGCCCATCTATGCTGATCGAGAGCCCGACCCATGGTGTCCTAGTTCTAGGAGCTAATGACTAGTACAATCACATCAATAGGAAAGAGTACTTTGGGCGCTGCCCAACCTTCCTTCTAGGAAAGGTCATCATCATGACAGACAACACAACAGATCGATTACCTGAAGTCAAACTTTGCAATCACGGCAAATCTTAGCCAAAGAAAGTATGATCTCAGTCAGCATGTAGCATACTGGACTTGCGCAAATTGCGGAGTTCGAGTATTTAATTGAGATTTGAACTTTTCCAGATTTTCTAGAGGGTCGTTGACTGTGTTCCGACCTATGGCAAGAGTACCGAGATTAGTGGATGAATTTCAAGCTCTAAAGTCCAAAAAGTTGGATTTTAGGTTGCTCTCGGATTGAAATTTCGAGGCCTTGTACCGGTACAAAATGATGGTTATACCGGTACAAGCGTGATGGCTATACCGGTACAAAATGGATTTTGTACCGGTACAGACCAGCTGAGCGAGGCAACCCGAGCCTCGGGTTTGGCTTTTCGCAGAGTTTATACCGGTACAAAATGGATTTGTACCGGTACAAACTGGCAGTTTTCGAGCAGACCGAACTGCAGGGGGTTTTTGGCTATTGTAGCACATCTATTAGCGCCAACCACGCCCCTAGGGCACCCCCTTGTGTTTCCCTGCAGCAAGAGTGAGGTAAGGGAGTTCTTCTCTCCTCTTCTCCTTCCTCCATGGATTTGTGATGGGTTTTTGAGGATTAAACCCTCTCTTTTGCCCCTTTTTGCTTGATAGAGCCATTTCCTCCATTGTTGGAGCTTGGAGTTTGGTGTTTGGAGACTTGTGGAGGATTAAACTTCAAGCCTAGGACATTTTGAGCAAGGATTGAAACTTCTTAGAGGTATGTGGATGGTTTCCTTCCTCTAGATTCGGATTTTGAAGGTTTTCTTGAGATGAAAACCTAGAAATGGAATTCTAGGGTTTAATTTGGGGATTTTCGTTTTGGGGCTTCTTGGGCCTAATTGATAAGTTTAGAACTTTGAATTAGGTGGGATTGCATGGGCTCTAACTCCCATTTGGAGATCGAGAGAGTTTCCTTCGCATTCGGTGAGTTTTCTTCACCCTTTTGTAGAGTTCCTTAAAGTGTGAACTCAAGATTTATCTTCTTAGCTTGAAACTCCTAGGGTGTACTTTTTAGGACTCAAGGAGTGATAATCGAAGCTTCGTTAGCGGTTCGGAGCAACGCTTTTCGCACTTGGTGGGTTTGGCTTCATGAGCATAGGAGCAAATAGCTCCTAAGTGCTTTTTCGGTTTGGTTTAATTCTTTTAAAAGCATTTTCATGCTAGATAGAATTATTATGAATTTTGGAACACTTAAAATGCATGCCTTATGTATGATAAAATATTTCACTCTATATAGTAGAGCTTTCGGGGTTATTCTGCATGCATGGGAGGGTGTTTATTGTGGGCGCCTGGGAGTGCGCCATTTAAGTGATTATAGCCTTAATAATGTTAATTGTGAACATTAAATACATGTTGGGACTTAGAAACTTTAAGTGTCATAAAGCGGCACTTAATATAGAAAACTATGAAACTGCAACATAGAGACTTGACATAGGCCACTTGACATCTATCATATTCCATGTTAGAGACATGCTGACATAGAGATAGGCCTTGGACACAATGACTTTATTTTTCATGTTAGGGACATGATGATTTGAGACGTGTGACAGTTCTTGTGACTTTATGCCATTGTACTCATTCGCACATGCTTGTGAGGGTCGCTCCCTACAAGCCGGCACTCCGGAGTTGGCCGACGCGATACTTGTTCGTCGTGCGGGACTGGGCGCCGAAGTGGATTGCCGTAGGACAGTCGCATTCCTAGGGTGGGGATGTTGACTACTACGGGGCCATTAGGCTCGGCATTTGGCTAGGCAGCCTTCGGGTGGGTATCGGCCAGACCGCCTTCGGGTTGGGTCTTGTTGGACATTAAACTTTAAGTAGCTTAATGGACTTTGTGGACTATGACTAGAATAATAAACTTTAATTCTTTACTATTACTTGTGAACCTTGTACTAATCGTAGTGCTTTCTATTCATGCTTAGAATAGCTTAATTACTTATGCAATTTCATGCTAAGTAGAGAGATCATGTTTAATAGCTTACATGTTTATTTACATGTCGTATACCTTATGCATAGTTTATCGTTTACTTGTTTAGTTTTGGGCCTAGTGAAGCATGCAATCGAAGTCGACTGCCCACCTGGGAACTATTAATTAATAGTTCTCACGCCTCCTTTTCTAATATGTTTCGAGCCTTCGGCCGGCGGAGGCAAGGGATCGCGCAAGGAGTCGCGTCTAGTTAGCTCGTAGCAGCTTTACTCTCTTTTAGGTGGTTCTACTTTTCTCTCTTTTTGGTTTTTGTGAGAGAGATTTTTGTATCCCGGTATAGAGACTACCATGTACCTTTTATAGCTTTTGGTTGTGGATTTATTGTTGTACGTATTTTCAGCTTCTTAGTGTTGTTAGTACTTTATTTCCTATATAGAGATCTAGCTGTTATATTGTGCTCTGATACTACTAGATGCCTCTTTTCTTGTTGTTTTATTTATCGTTTCGTTAGACGCCTTATATATTTTAGATGTATGGCGGGTCTGGGCACGCGCCGGGCGGGCTTCCGCTGGGTCCCGGGGCGTGACACAGCATCAACCCTCTTTCTTCAAACTTATGCCGTCAATCCATCTTCCAAGGGCGCTAATCAGATTAGGAAGGCCCCGGATCGTGGTTATCTCTTTCCAAAGAGACCTTATCTTAATGTCACGCCCCGGGACCCAGCGGAAGCCCGCCCGGCGCGTGCCCAGACCCGCCGTACGTCTAAAACATACAAGGCGTCTACCAAAAATGATAAATAAAGCAACGAAAGTAAAGGCACCTAGAAGTATCAGAGCAAATATAACAACTAGATTCTAGTATAGGAAACAAGTAAGAATCTAACATCCACTAAGAATCCATAAAGTAAATACCACAAGTAATCTCATGACAAATACTAAAATGAGTACATAGGTGGTCTCTATACATGGATACAAAATCTCTCTCTCTCTCTCACAAAAACCAACAAAGAGAGAATACCACCTAAGTAACAGAAAACTGGAGCTATCTAGCTATGCGACCCCTTTGCCGCGATCCCGCGCCTCCGCCGGTGCCGAAGGCTCTGAAACAACATAAAACAGAGGGCGTGAGAACTATTAAATAATAGTTTCCAGTGGGCAATTACTGACTTCAGTTAAGTGCGCTACTAGGCCCCAAAAACTAAACAAGTAAGAGGGTAAGTAAACAATATAAATGGCATGTAAGGTAAACATGTATGCGGCTAAACAAGATATCTCTACTTAGCATGAAAGTGCATAAGTAAGGAGTTATTCTATACATAAATAGGCGATATAAACAACTAGTCTGATGTCCACAATGTAATAGTAAAGTGCCAATGTTTACTATTCTAGTCAATGTCCAATATCAGTTAAACTACTTAAGTTTAAATCTGATAAGACCCGCCCGAAGGCTGTATGGCCTGAAGACCCACTCGAAGGCTGTCTATCCGGTGCCGAGCCTAATGGCCCCGTGGTAGTCAGCATCCCCACCCTAGGAATGAGCTTATCCCACGGCAATCCACTTCGGCGCCCAATCCCGCACGGCGAATATGTATCGCGATGGCCATCTCCGGAGTGCCGGCTTGTAGGGAGCGACCCTCACAAGCATGTGCGAATGAGCACAATGACAAGTAATCGAACCGATCCGTCTCAAGTCTCAAGTCATCATGTCTAAAACATGGAATGTATAGTAACTATGTCCAAGGCCTATCTCTATGTCATCATGTCTAAAATATGGAATAATAGTGTGTCAATGGTCTATAGTCAAGCCTCTATATTGCAGTTTCATAGTTGTGTCAATGGTCTATAGTCAAGCCTCTATATTGCAGTTTCATAGTTTTCTAAGTTAAGTACCCTTTTATGACACTTAAGCTTTCTAAGTTCAAACATGAGTTTAAGGTTCAAGAATACTTAATTCTAACCATCTTTTCACATGCAACATAATTTTCAACTTGGAATAGAGAATACTTTAAACATGTATGCATACTACATCTGATGCTCTACTATATAGGGATAAATTTTATGAAACATAACCCATGCATTTTAAGTATTCCAAAATTCATATAAATTCTATCTAGCATGAATATGCGTGCAAAATGATTAAACAAACCTAATTAACCACATAGGAGACATTTTCTTCTATTCTCATGAAGCCAAACCCACCACAAGCTTTGCTCGGCCTTTCGAATCTCTAATGAAGCTTCGATCTAGTCTCCAAGCACCCTAAGATGTAGACTAGAAGTGTTACAACATCGGAATGATGAACCATGTGTTCAATCATTAAGTAACATAAGGAAAAAGGGTGAAAAACTCACCGAAATGCGAGGAAAGCTCTTTCGATCTCCAAAGGGGAGTTAGAGTCCTTCCAATCCAACCTAAACAAGGGTTCTAAACCCATCAATTAGGTTCCAAAGCCCTCAAATCGAAAATCCCCAAAATCTAACCCTAAAATTTCATTCTAGGGTTTCATTTCAATCAAAGTACCAAAACTCTAACCTAGAGGGAGAGAATAAGCTACCAACCTCTAGGATGCCCCAAACCAAGCTCAAAGTGCTCAAGGGTTGAAGATTCTTCCTCCACAAAGCTCCAACAACTAGTTCCAAGTCTCCAATGGTGAGAAAAGAGGGAGAGGATGATGCTTCAAAGTCCTCCAAATGCAAGCTCTCCTTCTCCTTCTCCTCTTTCTTCTTCTTCTTCTTCTTCTTCTTCTTCTTCTTCTTCTTCTCTTTCTAAGGTGTAAGACAGAATGTGAGGGAGAGAAATGAGAGAGAGAGGAAGAAGAATGGCCATATAGGCCCTCTAATGTAACAAAACCCAGTTAAGTCCCTCAACAATCAACACTGTACACAGCCAGGTCTGGGCTGTTTTCGGGCGCAGAGACCGGTCCCTCGGGACCCTCTCGCAAATACTGCGTACGGGAACCGGTCTCTCAGGGCCAGAGACCGGTCGCCACAACCCGCCGCAAGCTCAGTCAGGGGAGACCGGTCTCTCCCACCAGGGACCGGTCCCTGAGAGTAAAACTCTTAGGACTTGGCAAAAATCCAAGATTTTCGAACCACGGATCTGAACACCGTCTACGACCCTCCACCAAGTGTGGAAAGTTCGGAATCGAAGTCAAACACTTGAACCTCGCAATTTGCACATGTCCAGTGTGCTACACCTAAATAGGCAATGTTAAACCAATAGCCGCCCCGGCGGTAAATCAAATCTCGACCCGAATCAAAACCGGATCGGTAATTGGTCTTAATCATTCAACAATCCTTCAATTAGGCTCGGCCAATCAAAGATGAAGATATCAAAGACTGCAGCAACATAGAATGCAATGCCGACCTTAATCAAGCTGATGGGGATAACTTAAAAAAACCCGCCACTATCAAGTTGCGATATAAGTTATATGGCACCAGCTTAAGGATAATTAACTTAAACATGCCTGAAGACGTTAAGATCAGGCTATATGGTGTCGACTTCTCATTTGGAGCGACAGGGATAGCCTAAAATAAAAATCTGACGTCGGTTTATAAACATGACAATGGCTTCAGAGTTAATTGCCAAGAGGCAACTCAAAACCCGCCCAATACTGTGGCGGCATGAATAGTTCTCGCCATCCAATCAGGCCGGTGGCATTTAATGAAGAGATAACAGTCGTGGAGCGGCAAAATGACCAGACTGCCCCTCCACTTACTAATCAGATTGTCGCATAACGCGGCTAAAATTACATCCCGCTTAATCCTGCGGTCGGAATTATTTCACCCAACAAATGCCCCCCATCGAGAGACGGGCCGGAAGTACGACCGTCACTCGGTGATCTCTTTATAAAGTGACCGGCCTCGACTGAAGAACTCACACTGTCCTTGTGTCTTCTTGTCTCCCTTCCTTCTCAGAGCTCTGAGCGTCCGAGCAACTCCACCTCCTTCTCCGGTGACCTTGCTCTCCCTCTCTCTGTCTCCGAGCGGCATTCAGGTGGGTTGATCATTCTTATCTCCCGTTTAGTCGGGATTCTTGAGATAAAGATCGTCGGGAAATCAAGGACCTAGGGCGGAGACCATGGAAACCCTCCTCCTTCCAAGATCCGTTCACAGCGGCCCCTGCCAACAAAATGTTCCTACTTAATCTGAACTTAGACCCTGGGCGATTTTGAACGCCATTACTGCCGTGTTGGGCCGTTTATGAAAAACCCTCTTTTTCTTGACCAAACCACCGTCGTCGTCATGGCGGTCGAGGAAACTTGTAATTCCGGCAAGATACCTGATTCCACCGGTGATTTTCAAAACCAAACCCGAAATTTGCATAACTTTTGTTAACCATAAAGTTCCATCTCACTCTTGGTCGCGCATAAATAACTTTATTAAAAAATAATTCTATCCCGAATCATCATCCCATGTTCTTGATAATCTTGTTAAAATTTTTCAATAATGGCGGATCCGAAGGCATCTGTTGACCCCAAGGAGGTTGTTTCTGAGGCCGGCCAAGGTCTGCCGCCACTTCCGCCGTCACCGCAGCCAAGTCCTCTGCCATCACCAACTCCGATGCATGAAGAATACGTACCCGAGTTTGTGATGCCACCGAGGGCAGTTGGGATGGAGGAGGCTACATAAGAAGAGGTTGAGGAAGAGGTTGGAAGGGATACATTCGCAGAATATTCTCCTTACCCCCCTAGCAAGGGGTTAACACCATTTGATGAAGCCAATTCGAGGCTTGGACTGGAGAAGGGCCGTGCTGTGGAGGACCTATTTGACATGGATCTGGACTGTGTGGGCCCACAGTTGCCCGATATTCTGACGAGGTCGACGATAATGAACTTTGGTTGCGGAGGGGGGCCTTTGGAGTAACGACTACTTCCCCCCATGCGCAGGGTACAATTTGAGAGCCTGTTTCACAATCGAGGACCGGGGATGCACATGTGAACACCATGGCGGATGAATTTGTGAAGTTCACGAAGAAATGATGAGAAGCGCACAAGGCCACAAGACTCAGGGTCACCATGTTCCAACACCCACTGAAGCTAGCATGGACCCGACAGATTTTGCAACACTATAAGGAGGATCTGGAGGAGGCCGAGATTTTATGGGGCGTTTATGCCGGGCTGTTTGAGTACAGAGTAAGCTGGGCCTTACTGAAGGCCTTTTTCACTTTTTGTAACAGCGACGGCCACACCATTGTCACCAGAATGGGGGAAATAGGTTTTAGTTTACTGGACATGCGGGAGATCCGTGGGCTATCCATCACAGGCTCCCCTTATGACGAGTACATTTTCGAGGGCCGAGATTTCTCACACCACCTTCTCTCTTTGTATATATCATATGGAGAGCATTTTGCACCTTGCAGTGGATCTGTTTCTTTTGTTTTATGGATTGATTTTCTTGTAGAGGAGGCCGTCATCCACCCAAAATCGTCGAGTCTTGCCCTCCCGTGCAAGCTTCACCAACTCCTGGGCCATGGGGTCTTCAATGGTTCCTACGCAAATCCGATCGATCAACGTCCCCTTGAGCTGGCACGCTGCCAACTCTGCCTTCCGGCTCAAGGCATCGGCCACTCGGTTCTCCTTGCCCGGCTTGTATTCTAGGGTCATGTCGAACTCTGTTAATCAATCTTGCCACCGCACACACTTCGGTGATAGCTTCTTCATCACTTCGAGTTCCGGGGGTACCATCCCATACAGTGCCCTCACGGATGGTTGAGCTCCCGGTTCCAACTCCATCTCTGCCGGCAGGGTCTCCTTCGCGAGCTCACGTGGCTCCCTGCTCTTGTCCCGCTTGGAGGACTTCTTCTTCTCGAGCACGACGTCGGTGACGACGGTCTCGAATGTCGACATGGTCACCCCCACGAACGACCCGCTCTGATACCAACTGTCACGGACTTAGCGATTTCGCTAGCTAACGCCCATGCGGCACTCGCCTCCTCCTCGAAGCCGAGTCAGCCTTTCACCCTGCTTGCTAGTGCAAGGCTATCAAGACTTAGACACTTAGCCAAGAGAGAGAGTAGAGAGGCTCAAAGTAGGCAAGAGAGAGTTGGAGTGGAGAACTTTCACTATAGAAGAGAGCTTTACAACCTTGGAGGGTTGGAGAGCAAATGAGGCCCCCACCCCCTTATATAGACTCTTGCTATGTACATGGGTCCCTAAGAATCCGCCACTTGTCATAAGTAGAATGGCTACAAGAAAATATCTACACATTGTACAAGGAAATATCTGAAGCTCCAAGAGAAATATCTGGGCTTCCTGAAAATATCAGAGTTCCCTCATAGAGCGCGTAAGTGTGTAGAGATCCCACAAGTCTTCTAGAGAACTCTTCCTTCTCGCACAAAGCCTCGAGGGTTAGAGCCCTTTTCAGTTTGAGTGAATGTCTAGGGCTCAGGTGGGGCTGAACCTTCACTTCGACCAGCTTTTGAAGCAGCAGTGTGACGTCTGCCCACTGCGGAATGGGTGGGTGCCACCTTCTGTAACAACAAACAAATTTGGCAAAAACTAATTATCCGAGTTTTGAAAGTGCGGGAAGGAAAGCAACTTATAGGACTGTATCAATAGCTTTGCTCTCTCTTCATCCACGACGATATCCGAGTTTGTGCTAATGCTCCACCGAAGATAAATGGAGCCGTCATAAACAAAAGTTGGTTAAAAAAATCGAAAATCACCAGTTCGTTTACAATGCCGAAAGACTATACGATCCTGGATTAACAGAGCTTTGAAGAAGTAAATTGTTGATTGAACCTCAGAGATACATATTTATAATTTGCATATTCTAAATGGCATCTTTCATAGTATGTCGAACAACATTCGGACTTGCATACATCTAGAAGTGTACGATGAAAGAATATAAATACTTCACTCGTGCTTCACATTTTATTTACATCCCAATCCATCTAAATATGCCCCGTCTGCCGCTCCCACCTGAGGTCCTCTGAGAACTGCAGCATGGCGGCCCTCGGATCACCATTTGATACGGACAAGTAGTACTCTGCAGTTCCTTCATCTACTTGCATGCTTCGCCTCACTGATTCGAGTACCTTCCTCCAGCGTCGGTTGGAAATTACATTGTTTGTGTTATTATCGGGTTTCCAATTAGGGCCGCTTTCTAAATACAAGACGGCAACTTCTCTTTTGGCATGCTCATCCAGCTCGATGTAGCAGGTACTGCCGAAAAGTAGTTGTGGGTCTCCTATCGGTATCAGAAGCCTCTCTCTTGAGTAGATTCCATGGTCGCTCATCATATTGTTTAAGCGTTTTATATCCATCACCTACAAAATACAACCGCATTCAAACCAAACAAATTTATAGCCTGGAAAAAATAGCCGGATAAGAGAGATTTCCCGAAAAATTTATAAATCAAAGAACAAGGAATTGCATGCGATCTGGGTAACTTGGGATCTGACCAGATGTTGGAACAAATTATTCTACGACTTGGACGGAATGGTAAATTTTTCCTTTTGTGACTGCAATCAAGAATTTTGATTTTAGCATGTAGCAAGATCATTACGAGTTTTCAAGACAGTGCATTTTCCACCCACGAGGTGATTATCATACTGCAAAGGAAATGATTCAAAAGCCATATATCAGATCTAATACGCATTGTAGCTATCTTCTCATGCTCCTGGAATGAATAACATGTTGACGCATCCTAAAAGGCCTTCAATAGTTAAAAGGCCATAAAACTAAAATAGCGAGTACTAGCCATTTTAAAAGAGGTTTGTTTGTACAAAAATTTCTCAATTCCAGTACAACTGATTTCAGTAAAGATATGACAATCCAGTTTATAATAAGTAGCAGTTGAACATACATTAGCATTAAACAATAAATAATGAAGTGGAAACATAGTACATATCAAAAGTGTGGTGTTTCTTAATAGTTTTCATTAATACTTTTCATGGAAAGCAAAGAATGATAGTCAGGGTTATACTACAAATTTGTCATCTGAGATAATAAGGAAGCTTGGGAAGTATATGACAGTACAGGAAGTCTGTAGCACCAAACAGAATTATTACTAAGATATTCTAAGGATACTGCTGTGTGAATGACCTTACATTTCATCATCATAATCACAAAGGTTCTCAAATAAAGTAAATGATTTCTAGTAAGTCATTTAAAACCAAAAGCTGCTACTGCAGAAAGTATAACATAGATCACATAAAATAGCACAAATAATGCAAAAGCTACTACTACACAATGTATAATTTAGCCCACATAAAATAGCACAAATAATATATCACGAAATGGAAGTCTTTCAGTCAATAAAATAAAAAACATAGGCTAGATAAGAGGCAGAAGTCTTTCAGTCAATAAAAAGTAAAATAGAAAGACGAGACTGAAGTCTCATGGGGCTAAATTACTAACAACTTACATGGGAGGGAATTCTAAGAAGGCAAAACCACTAACTGCACAATTATTTTCAAGTTCTTTCCTCCTGTTGTTCTCAATTTATTCAATGTATTTCCCATCAGTCAATTAGTACTCAAAATTACGATCTAAAAGAAGAGGTAAGCTAATCATTCATAAAAGTTTATGCATAACTGTTATGTAATATTTGTATAGTTTATCTATATTAGGATATTGTGTATTATTACCTTCTGTAGGCTAGGATTATATAGTATGTAATCCTAGTTATACTCTTACTACTCGGCATTGTTATCATAGTAAGATAATCTCTTGTACTATATATATTCGTTAATACAACTTAAGGGGGTATGCTCTTTTGCCCTTCTTACAATAACCAACTAGACAAGATCCAAGGAATTTATTTAATAGGTAAATCATCAAATGAGTCATACTAATATAGAAGCCAACAATGTTAAATTCTCTATTTAAAGCAACCTCTTTTCACATGTTCATGAGATATTAAGGATCCTAACGAAAATGATCAACCATGATGACATAACAATGTTTTTGGAGTCAAATCTCTATACAATCTTCCACATTACGGCCAATATCCAATTATAACAACACCATATATCAAACTAAGAAAAGGAAAGGGAAGGGGAAAAAATATCAATTGTGAAAGTGAGAGATGAGGAATTATATCAGGGACACAACATCCCTCGAACATTGCTTCAGAAATAAAATCTTCCCATACCAACGACCAAGAAAAGGAAAAGAAAAGGTTCCTCCATCATAATCAAATAAGCAAGCAAAAAGGAAAAAAAAATGTATAGTGCACGCAGAACAAGGTAAAAAAGGAAAAGAAATGCAGCCGAAGCACCAAAAATAGATTATGTTCACAAAACATGGTAGATCATAAACCAAAAGCAAGCATTGATGGAAGCTCTGTTCAGAAAGGTGGAAACAAACAAAAATGAACTATGATTTAATTTAACTAATGAATGGGAATAGACAAAATTAAACAGCTCAGTAATTATTTCAAATAACAAAGATGGTAGTTGGACTAGAAAAGTAAACTTAAAACTCGCAAATATTTTGAAGTGCAGCTTGATCATCATAGTGATCCAATAAAGAAAACTAACTGCATAGCATCTTTGGATTTGGAATAATTGTATTAATGAAGTAGCCTCAAGTCTTTACTATTCAGTTCCTTAACATGATTGGCATTTATGACAGGTGAGAAATGAGTTTTAGCCTGTGGATGTTAGGCAGCAACAGATAGGGATAAAAGTATAAAACAGTAGGCTCTATCTACTATCCACAGAATTTAATCGTGAAAAGATCACGAAAGAAAAGCAGTTTTCTGCATGAACCTTATACTTCAGTGGTCAAACAGTCAAGTGGTCATAATAAGAACGCATATGGTACCAGTAGTATTCGAAAGATGGATAAAATGCAGCATTTGTGGTAAAATTAAGAATAGCAGCTGCAGCAGTAAAAAACCAACAGGAAAGAAAATAATAATCCTACTTGCCATGTGTTAAAGGCATGCACGTTATACAATACCAACCTGAATAGGCTGCTGGTAAATCCTATATACAATATAAATGATATCCACCAAATTTTCCAGAAAAAGCTCAGACCATACAATATCCTCTCTTTTTTTCCAAAATGCATATTGATTATTGAAGCACTTAAATTCAACTTTGTTCGAGAAAATCATGCTTATTTTAATATGATCTCTAACAAAGGACTGTTTTACCTCTGAAAACCAATCTTAGCTAATTCTATATAATTCTAACTAATTTTTAGAGCAGACTGGATTCCTCAAGCTTCTACTTTTGAGGTGATCAAGACTATTCTAGAGATACCTACCCATCCGCTAGCTCTCTGAGCCTCCTAACAACTCTTAAGTAGACACTACCTTTAAGTACACAAACTTTTTTCCAACTAAAAAAGCCTTCATCTTACTGGAAGTTCTCTATGCTGGTTTGCACATGAGCCATAAGCAATATGTGGTACCATAGCCACAAACAAACCATTACCGCCTTCTAGATCATTCCATGTAATTAAGCCACAAATATTTTAAATGTGGACATCTTGAGATTTCATAGTTCATCAATTAACCTAAATAGGCAATTATGACTTGCATAAACAGGTAAATGAAATCACAAGTGCAGCCAACTCTCATTCAGAAAACGATATGATCCGGGACGATCAAACATTCCGGATAAGTTTTAACAATTGCGGATAAAGCGGAGGCCGTTCCAACTACTTCGGTTGGGATAAGAATCGAGGTGGTTCCAACTACTTCGGTTGCGAAGGTCGTTCCAACTACGTCGGTTAGGATAAAGATAAAGTTGTTATTATCAAATTATTTTATTCTTATCTTCTTATAAACCTGAAGGCTATAAATAGGGACTCTACTGGCTCATATAAAATCACTCAAGTTTAGAGAGAATTAATATATAGACTCCTTCATATAAAAATATTATTCTTTTCTTTTTTCTCTTTAATCTGGTTCTAGATATCCATCGGGGAGGCATTGCGACATTGCTTCCTCCTCCGACAAATCAAGTGTTATCAGAGCATCTGACCCTGGTGCATGGTGTGAACCATAAGCATCTACAAAGCTACTGGCGAACAATTCTTCGTCCTCGACATCTTCCACAAGCCACCTACGAGGAAAACGAAGAGCTCATCTACCATGTCTATGGACGAGCAGATAGCGATGTCATCCGACCTTGCCGCCAAGGTCGCCGCACTGTCCGACGACATGAAGACCGTTTTAGATTGAATCAAGATCCAATCTGCAGCACCATCGACAATGCCGGTGGAGAAGAGCAGTTGGCTCGCAGGAACTCCTCCAAAGGCGCGTGTGACGCCGATGAAGGGTGCTGCCGAGGATACCTCGGGTGTGCGAGACGACGACGACTCCGACAATTACAGAAGCATAGCTCCGTCGGTTGCAGAAGGAAGATCGAAACCGTTTAAGGTTGAAGCCAAGATCGAGATTCCCAACTATGACGGTATTGTTGACGTTGAAAAGTTGGATGCCTCGTTTGACCAACTGGAGATGTACTTCAACCGCTACAACTATAGCAACGCGGAAAAGGTATCTTTCGCAAAACTAAAACTTATAGGTCATGCTTTGACTTGGTAGAAGGCCACTCTTCAAATTTCTGCCAACCAGTTCACCTGGAGTTAGTTTAAACGGTTGATTCGCTATGAGTTCTACCCTATGGAATATGAAGAAGAGCGATAGAAGCGCTGGCATGTCCTGCGCCAAAGGTGTGACCAAACAGTGCAGGACTACACCGACTTCCGGCGCCAAGCCTTGGAGCTTGGCATTTCCCTCGACAATCCACAGGTTTTTCGTAAATATACCGCGGGCCTACAGGAGCGCATCAATGATGAGATTTGTCTCTTCGGTATTCGTGATATCGCCTCGGCGAGCCAAACAGCCATGGTGATTGAGCGAAAGAACAAACTGTTTCACAAAGAAGCCATCTAGAGAGTCTACTGAGGGCTCGAAAAAGTTCAAAAAGAATGGCTCTAAAAAGAAAGGGTCCTCTGATCCTGATTTGTACTGTGATCATTGTAAAGTCACAGGACATGTCAAGGATCAATACTGGAAGCTCCATCCATAGCTGAGACCAAAGAAGAAGGACGATCGTGGAAAACACACAATGGCAACAGCAACAACAACGGTAGGATCGACAAGTGATGCTCCTACCTTAATTGGGCGGATTGATCAAGCGGACACTAGCTTGTCTCTAATGGCTATGCCGAAGGAGGCAAGCCTGTGCTAGTCAAATCCGACTGATAAGAGAGAGTTGTTCACTTTTCGAGTTCAAGTAAAAAATGAGGTGATCGATGCCATCATCGATCCCGGCAGCCACAAAAACTTTATCTCGAAGAACCTAGTTCAAAGGCTGGGTTTGTCAACTACACCACACCCACACTCATATCCATTAGGGTGGATTAACAGCAATATTGAGATGAAGATCGATTGCCACTGCAAGGTAAAGTTTGCAATGACCGACGTCTATATCGACCAAATGCTGTGCGAGGCTTTGCCGTTGAACATTTGCAACCTCATCTTTGGCAGTCCCCATGTCACGCCCCGGGATCGATCACTTTGGCCGGCCCGGGCCCGTCAAACAGACGCCGAACAGACAGAGTTTCCCCTGCCCGCCCAAGGCTCAACACAAGTACAGTTCAAGAAATATGAAAAGCACAGGCGAAAGCACATATATAGGCTTACACGAAGGTAAGCAACAGCCAAGTGAAAGAAATACTAAACTACACACACTTCCACATTCTTTTTATTCAAAACACCTTTTACATTTACATGCTCTCTCTCATTACATTCATGTACATTCAACTTCCAAAAGTAATTATACACTTTGCTCATGTTTATCCTTCCAAAACACATGTACATAAGTGGTAAGTATCTAGGAAGTAACTCTGCTGAGGCAGTCGCTAGCTAAGGCGCGAGACCCTTACCACGATCGTCAGCTGGCTCGCTGGAGCTCGGCCCTGTAGAAATGTTGGGGTGAGAACTACAACGAAGTTCCCAGTGGGCTCGACCCCCAATCACACTGATTTTCCCACTAGGTCTATCTCAGGCATAATTTGAAAGAAATAGCAGATAGTAACCAAGCTACATGCAAACTACTAATATGCATGAACCACAAATAACATGCTCATGTTCACATAATAAATATGACGAATGCAATTTTTTGATCTCGTTACCCAATCTCGATACCCAATCTCTCATGGCTAGCTCGTAGCCGCTCAAGAACTCACCAACTCAAATTCCAGTATCGGAGAGACTACTACGACCCGAGGGGACCGTCCTCTGGGACGCTCATCCTAGTGGTGACCTACTCCGGAGCGCACCGCTTGAGGGGGAGCTACCGCCCCCGAGCAAGGACTTATAGGCGAGTATGATCAATCCTTGCTCCAAGGATGTAATCCAAATCCGTTCCTTAACTTTAAGGAAGACTTTGCACAATGACCCTTAACTTTAAGGCTTTATGTCATGTGTTCTTGTTCTTTGCATTCTTGTTCTCCGAGATCACGACCATGTCATTACACTAACTCTAGTGTTCTTTGTTCTTTAGCACTCTCATTCTTTATTCTTTTCCTTTAGCATTCTTAGTTCTCGAGCATTCTTTAACCACTAGGTTCTTTAAACGCTAGATTCTTTAACCACTAGATTCTTTAACTCAACACATGCACATTAGTGATCGTGACAATCTTCTAATGCCACTCGATCTACATGTCATTTTTGTCCTTGTTCTTTAACCACTAGGTTCTTTGTTCACACTCAAGCATATATATAATTAACCACTAGGTTCTTTATTCTTTTCACATGCATACATAGGGTTAACCACTAGGTTCATTGTTCTTTATTCACAATTCTTTTACATTTGCATCTTAACTCTAAGCATGCAAGTTCACATTTCATTACCCTATATGCACAAAGTACTATAAAACATATGCTCAATAGTGGACACATAGACATAAGAGGAATTTCAGAGTTAGTAGAAGCACCCCCCACCTTGCAAGTTCAGTTGGATGCTCAAGTTCAGTTACTGCGATCCTCGACCGCCAATTTCTTGATCTGCGGCAAAAACAAGCCGAATTAGGCTTTTGCACATAACTTTCTATAGACTTTTCGTTTAAACGAACCGTTCGCTCGAGCGAGTCAGGAACGTCCTCAATTACATTTCTGTAGGGTCAATTCACTTAGAAAACCCTCACGAGCAAGAACCCCAATTTGGTGCCCTAGCTCGGCAAAAACCATCAAAACCTTGGTTTTGATCTCAACGAAACACTCGAGAGAACTCCCTAGCATCAAGAGAGTCCATAAAAACCATTCCCAAACCATTCTAATCCCTACTTAGGGTTTAATTACAAAAGGGAGAAAAGCCTACCTCAAAGCTTTCCTCCTTTCTTGCTCTAGAGGTGAAGGTGAGGGAGCTACTTCACTTCCCCTACTTCCTTTCTCCTTTCTTTTCCTTCTTCTCATTCTTCTTTGTGAGAGAGAAGATCCTAGAGAGAGAGAGAGCTCTCAATTGGTTGCTTGGGCTTGAAGAAATGAGCAAACAAGCTCATACCCCTTCACACTTAACACATATATTGCAGAAATGCAATTAAGCCCCTCAACTTTCATCCAATTAACCAGCCTGAACTGGGCAATTTTCGGGTGCTGAGACCGGTCTCCACAATGAGGTCCGGTCTCACAGGGTCTCCACCCGAGCCCAACTGCACGTGGCGACCGGTCTCAACCGTGAGGTCCGGTCTCTAGATGTCCGGTCTCCACCCATTGTCCGGATCCCGTACGCAGGGTTTCCAGGACTTAGCCAAATCTCTGGCTAATTCCATTTTTCGCGACCGAGACCGGTCTTCACCCATTGTCCGGTCTCCAGGGTGTCCGGTCTTCACTGATTGTCCGGATCCCGTGAGCTGGTTTCTCGGGACTTAGCCGAATTTTCGACCCTCAAAAATCCCCTGCGTGCACTGAGACCGGTCTCCACCCCATTGTCCGGTCTCAGCAAGCAGCATTCTGCATACTGCAGATTTCTTCGTTTCTCCTCTCCGTTTAGCTCTCGAAGGTCACCCACAATGCACTTTTTGCCTTGTAGACGCCTTCGGCCTTTACAAAGCCTTTCATCATCGAACTTTGATCACTTTGACTAAAGTTCGACATTCATTTTTCGCGGTTTCGGTATATTACACCCCACCTATGAGACCGTGACGCTACCTTCTTCCGTCGTTCTCAGCAATACCAATTTGTTAAAGGATGGACAAATTTTTGTTCACCACAGAGCCATTATCAACAACTGTAGACCTGGCAACCACTTGCCAGGCCAAGAGAATGATCAATGCCTGTAAAAAGTGTCTTATTGGTCATTCGGCTAGTTATATCTGAGAAGGCAAACAACAAGATATTAAGCCTAACATGCAAGAAAAATACTGATGTAGCCAAGCTGATCGGCAAGCATCTGGATCTATTTCAAGAAGTACAGGGACTGCTACCAAAGCGAGCTGTGGAACATGATATCCAATTGATCAACGACGCTCCGTTACCGAATCTAGGCATGTACCGAAACTCGGTGGTGGAGAATGAGGAGATAAAGCGACAGGTGACTGAGTTACTCGAGAGTGGTGCTATCAAACCGAGTAGCTCCCTCTGTGATCGTGTTGGTGCCAAAGAAAGATGGCAGGTGGCTAATGTGTATCGACTACCGCACCCTCAACAAAATCACCATCAAGAACCAGTACCCCTTACCGCGGACCAATGATCTCTTGGACCAAGTGAAGCATGCTTGCTACTTCACCAAACTAGACTTGAAGTCCGGCTATCATCAGGTTCGGATCCGAGAGGATGACACCTGGAAAACCACGTTCAAAACTCGACAATGCCTGTTTGAATGACTCATCATGCCATTCGGCCTTTGCAATGTACTAGCCACTTATGCGACTGATGAACGACGTTCTACGCCCTTTTCTTGATGACTTCGTGATCGTCTACCTCGATGACATCCTCATCTACAATTGATTGTGGGAGGAGCATCTGGCGCATGTCAAGAAGATTTTTATGCTGCTCGAGGAACACCAACTCCACTTAAACCCTAAAAAGTGTGATTACGACAAGTAAAGCCTAGTGTATCTTGGGTTCATGGTGGGCGACGGCGAGCTTCAGATCGACCCTGACAAGGTCAGGGCCATCAAGGAGTGGCCTAGACCCAAAAATGTGACAGAGTTGCGAAGGTTCATAGGCGCTTGCCAATATGTCCGAAAGTTTATTCGGCACTTTTCTGTCTTTGTTGTCCCTCTACATGCACTAACGAAGGCCCACCAAAAGTTCGAATGACGTTCGAAACATGAGGACACGTTCCGACTTCTGCAACGAAAGATATGTGAGGCGCCTGTTCTTGCGCTACCAAATCTGCAACGACCCTTTGAGTTGGAGGCAGACATGTCGGGATACGCCATAGGAGCTGTCTTGATGCAAGGCGGTCGGACTATCGCGTATTACTCCGAAATGTTCCATGAAGCTCAAAAAAACTACCTAACCTATGACAAGAAACTTTTGGCACTACATCAGGCGGTGAAGCAGTGGCAAGTCTACCTCTTAGGAAAGGAGATAGTAGTGCATGCAAATCACCGCCCGCTTTAGTACACCTTCAAACGCAATCAAAATTGCAGCGGGCGCGTCACATAAAATGGATGACGTACTTGCAGCAATTCAATCTGGTGATCAAGTATAAGAAAGGTGCTCACAACAAACTGGCCGATATGCTATCGCGACCACCTGTGGCAGCACTTTGCTTGTCGATATTTATGCAAGTTCAGCCAAATTTTCAAGAGTATTAAAACTTATATGCAGAAGACTCAGATTTTCAAAGGGCGCTGGCTGACATCAAAGCAAGGCGACCTACTGAGTTTGTCTTGCAATGTGGTCTACTGTACAAAAGTGCACTACTATGTGTACCTAAAGATGGAAATCGAGTACAATGGATTCGAGAAGCTCATACCTCGAAGGTGGCAGGTCACTTCAGGGTGAACAAACCTTACAAAATTTTCAACGCTACATCTATCGGCCTCACATGCAAAACGATGTGGCACGATTTGTGAAGAGATGCATCTTGTGTTGCACATCCAAGCCCGCTAATCGAAAGGCGGGCCTCTATACCCCTCTTCCGGTGCTGACTCGTCCTTAGGAAAGTATCTCCATGGACTTCATAGGAGGCCTCCCGAGGACCCGACGGGGACATGACTATCTTTACGTGGTGGTTGATCGATTCTCCAAGATAATAGTACTTGTGCCATGCAAGAAGACAATCACCGGTGAGGAAGCAGCACGGCTGTTCTTCCAACACATTTTGGGCTACCAACCTCAATTGTGTCTGACCGTGATAGTCGTTTTCTAAGAAACTTTTAACGGTCTTTGTGGTCTATGATGAATACAAAGTTACAACAGAGTACGGCTTTCCATCCTCAAACCGATGATCAAACAAAAGTGGTCAACTGGACAGTTGTACATCTGCTACGAGGATATAATGCTCGATATCCCAAGACTTGGGACGAGAGCCTTCCGTACTTGCAGTTCGCGTTCAATCGAGCTATACACAATTCCACTGGCAAGACTCCCTTTATGGTGTGCTTGGGTTACTTACCACCAAGCCCATTCGACTTAGCATTCACGGTCAAGCAACCGCAGACCCACAAGGAGGAAAAGAAATGGCAAAGGCACAACGCTTCTTAGAGAGCATTCAGAAAGTGCATAGCGAGGTGAAGCAACAACTACAAAAATCTCAGCAAAAGTATAAAGAACGACATGATCGACATCGAGTGAAAGGCGACTTTCGATAGGGTGATCTCGTCTGGCTCCATCTCAATAAAGAGCGCTTAAAAGGCGAGGGTAAGAAACTTAAACCCATTCATTATGAACCTTTCAAGATCCTATGCAGAATTGGTGAGAATGCTTATCAATTGGAGCTGTCTGCATACATGAAGATGTATTCGGTCGTCAATGTCGAAAATCTAAAGTCTTTTGAGCCACCAATGCGGGACAATGAGCCCGCAGAAATACTGCCAACAGTGGAAGAACTTGTAGTAGAACACAAAGAGCAGCTAGCCGAGGATACTATTCTGGAACATAAAATCACACACTCAAAGGTGAACGTGAATCCTTCAGTGTCGGACGAAAAGGTCAAAAGCCAAGTGCCGCTAAGTGGTTCACAAGGAAAACTGGGGAAACTCAGTTTCCTTACTTGCAATTCTAGATCCAGCAGGTGTTGGTTCCTCTCAAAATTGGGGAGCCATGATTCGAGACGATCAAACATTCCGGATAAGTTTTAACCGTTGCAGATAAAGCGGAGGTCGTTCCAACTACTTCGGTTAGGATAAGAATCGAGGTGGTTCCAATTACTTTGATTGCGGAGGTCATTCCAACTACTTCGATTAGGATAAGAATCGAGATAGTTCCAACTACTTTGGTTAGGATAAAAGTAAAGTTGTTATTCACAAAATATTATGTTTTTATCTTCTTGTAAGCCTGAAGGTTATAAATAGGGGCCCTACTGGCTTTTGTAAAGTCACTCCAGTTTAGAGAGAATTAATATACAGACTCTTCCACATAAAAGTGTTCTTTTCTTTTTTTTCTCTTTAATCTGGTTTCAGATATCCATCGGCGAGGCGCTGCGACATTGCTTCCTCCTTCGACGGATCACGATAGGAGTGCCTGCCAAGGATTGAAGTATCGCCCCATGCCGTACAACGGGGCGTATCTTACTGTATCCCCAGGGTTCCGCGTGAACCCCCTTGCTATGTAACCCTTTGGGTATCATGCAAGACAGCAAGATACCCAAAAGGGTATCGCGCCACTATGTTGTTCATGGACACTCATTTGTTTTTCTTTTTCTTTTTTCTTTTTAGGCCTTTGGGCTAACTTTTGCTTTTTTTTCCTTTTTTCTCCCATAAAGATCCTTCTCTCATTCTCCTCTACTTTTTCTTCTCTACTGTCTCTCTCTCTTTCCCTTTCTTATTACATAACTTCCTCTACTTTTTGCTTTCTATTTTTTTCTTCCCTTTCCTATTCGTAATTTTTTTTCTAATTTCTTCTTTCAATCCCTTCTTTTTCTTCTTTGGTCGCTTCGATCTTATGAAAAAAGGCAAAAAAATAGCAAATCGAAGATCTACTTATTAGGTAACTAAAAAACTTACAAGTTAAATTTCTTTTCATACATTTTGAGTATTTCTACTTTGTAAAGCTCTTTTTTTGAAGAAAAATATGAAATTAGGTAATTTTTTTATCTATAATTTACAAAAAGTTGAAAATACATCTACTTGGTTTAGTCATTACATGGCCAAATTTTTTGGATAAGATATAGCATTTTATATGATGTTTTCAGCAAAAGTATTTCTAACTTTGAAAATTTTATATTTGGATTTAAAACATTGAAAATACTAACAAAATCAAAAACTAAATTAAAGCAATTGATATTTAAATTTGCTTAATTTCTTTGTCATATAATTTATTATTAAATTTTTATGGACATCTAACCATTTTCTTAAAAAACTTAATAAAACTAGTTTTCTTCAAATGTTTAATAAATATTTTTAGAAGATTAAACATGAAAAGGAATTACCGGATCAATTGCGTCTTGTTACGGTTAATCTAGCCATCATGTAATCCCTCGTCGAATCATATAGATGAATCTTGCAAAATGTTCATTAGAATTTTGAGAAAAAAATAATTTTCTATAATTTTATGTTTAATAATTTTTAAAATTTGGAGAAAAGGATAAAATCAAAAGAATTTTAAAAATTAATCAATTCTCACAATTTTTCTTAAAATTGTGAAAAAAATAGTTTTCTTCAAATTTTTTAATCAATATTTTAAAAAATCAACAATGAAAAGGAATTATCGGCGTAATTGTAGTCCTATTTTGGTTACTCTAGTCATCACATAGCCTCTCATCGAATCAACACGTGGATCTTGTAAATTTTCACAAAAATTTTGAGAATATATATATATATATATATATATATATATATATATACATATATATATATATATATATAGAGAGAGAGTCCTATGGTGCTTGTAAAATCACCAAGCCCTTTGTGCTTGTGATTTTTTTACCATTAGATTTACACCTTCGATCATTTTCATCCGTTAGATTATACTATTCAACCAACCATCCACTTAACCCAAGGGGGCCCACATCATCCTAACCGCACATCTATTAATCCAAGGGCTAAAAACTTACAAGCACCAATGACTTGGTACTTTTAAAAACATAGGAGCTCAATTCTATATATATATAGTATATATATATAAAGAGAGAGAGAGAGAGAGAGAGAGAGAGAGCTATGGTGTTTGTAAAAGCACCAAGCATTTGGTGCTTGTGAATTTTTACCATTAGATCCACTACTTTGATTATTTTCATCCGTTAGATTATACTATTCAACCAACCACTCACTTAACCCAAGGGGCCCACATCATTCTAACCGCACATTTATTAATCCAATGGCTAAAAACTTACGAGCATCAATGACTTGGTACTTTTAAAAGCATAGGAGCTCAATTATATATATATATAGTTGAGCTAGAATACTCTCAAAAGTACCAATGAGTTGGTGCTTTTGAGTTTTTAACCATTGGATGGATAGATGTGGGGTTGAGATGATGGTGGTAACCATTGGGATGTAGATCCAAGGGCTAGAAACTTAGAAGCACCAAGAGCTTGGTGCTTCTAAAAGTATTCTAGCTCTACTATATATATATATATATATATATATATATATATATATATATATATATATATATATATATATATAATTGAGCTCCTATGTTTTTAAAAGTATCAAGTCATTGGTGCTTGTAAGTTTTTAGCCATTGGATTAATAAATGTGCGGTTAGGATGATGTGGGCCCCCTTGGGTTAAGTGGGTGGTTGGTTGAATAGTATAATCTAACGGATGAAAATGATCAAAGTTGTAGATCTAACGGTAAAAAATTCACAAGCACCAAGTGCTTGGTGCTTTTACAAGCACCATAGCCGGACTCTATATATATATATATATATATATATATATATATATATATATATATAGTTGTGCTCCTATACTATCAATAGTATAGAAGCTTGTATACTATAGTGTTTTAAACCGTTTGATCATCTTTGAGATTCGTGCACCGATTTGGGGGATTAAGTGGGATCTTGCTACTAACACAACAGAGAAGTGGTAGAGAGAGAGAATCCCATTCAAACCTCTCTCTCTTCGTTGAAGAGAAATTAAAAAGGAGAGAGAAACCCAAACCTCTTTCTCTTTCTCTCTCCGAAACCCAACCTCTTTCTCTCTCTTCTCTTTCTCTCTCTTGAAACCCACTTCAAACCTCTAGAGGAGAGAGAATCCCAAACCTCTCTCTCTAAAAACATTGATAAATTTTTCTTTAAACATACAAACATTGATAAATTTTTCTTTAAAAATCAAAAAAAAAAATTAAAAATTTTAGCACAAATCTTTTTTTTTTTACATAATTTTTAATTTTTATAAAAATCAGTAAAAGAATATAAAATTGTACCAAGAATTGTGTATTTAAATATTTTTTTGCGAAAAAATAAAAATTTATTTAGTACCAATCTTGTAGAATTTTTTTTAATGAAAATATAAAAAAATACTTAGAAAAAAAGAAATCTTGTATTTTCTTAAAAGATCCATAGCTCATGACCTTGATCTCATGGGTGTTTCAAGAGAGAGAGAAAGAGAAAGAGAGAGAGAGGTTGGGTTTTGGATAGAGAGAGAAAGAGAAAGAGAGAGGTTTGGGATTCTCTCTCTAGAGGTTTGAAGTGGGTTTCGGAGAGAGACAAAGAGAGAGAGGTTTGGGATTCTCTCTCTTTAATTTCTCTTTAACGAAGAGAGAGAGAGAGGTTTGAAGTGAGATTCTCTCTCCTCTACCACTTCTTTGTTAACGGTGTTAGTAGCAACATCCCACTTAATCCCTCAAATCTGTGCACAGATCTTAAAGAGGATCCAACAGTTTAAAACACTATAGTATAGGAGCTTCTATACTATTGATAGTATAGAGCACAACTCTCTCTCTCTCTCTCTCTCTCTCTCTCTCTCTCTATATATATATATATATATATATATGTAGAAACCGCTACTATATTTCCATGAAAAGTACGATCGCCCTCGTACTCATAAATTATTTTCGATGATAGAGCTTCCGAATCGACGACCCATACCGTTAAACATTATCTAGAGTATTTAAAACTTCTAGAAATTAAATTTCATAATTTTTCGATATCATTTACCGTACAATCAAAAGCTCACAAAATTGACAATTTTTAACGAGCGGTATGAGATACTTGCTAGTTTAACGGTGTAAAATAATTGGAATCGGTTGAATTTTTGATAGAAAATTCTATTCACTATCTAGATAAAGATCAATAACTCCGATCTTAAATTGGAACCGATCATCCATTTTTAGGACGTCATTCGATTTCGGTCGTTCATTTTATACTCGTTTGATGGACTTTATTTTATACTATTGAAAGTATTTGAAAACTAAATTTCATATTTTTTCGACATCATTTGGCCAGTAACCAAAAGGTTTCAAAATTGACAATTTTAATGGTAGACGTGATGCATTTGTGAATTTAACAGTGTAAAACAATTCAAATATGATGAAATTTTTATAAAAAAATCTTTTCACTATTTAGAGTAAGATCGTACCTCTTATCTTAAATTCAAGTCTTTTATCATCATTTTTTATGAGATTTTTATTTTCAGCCGTTCATTTTTAGACTACTCGTTTGACAGGTAAATGATGCAGAAAAATTATGAAGTTTAGTTTCCAAATATTTTCAATATTGTAGATCAAGTCTAACGGAGTTGATCGTCAATTCGAAAACTGCATCATCGAAAACAACTTGGTAGCACGGAGGCCTCCGTGCTACCGATAGTATACCAACCTAGCTCATATATATATATATATATATATATATATATATATATATATATATATATATATATATATATATATATAGGCTATGGCTACTATACTATTATGAGTATTGGAGCTCTCGTACTCATAAGTT
Source organism: Aechmea fasciata (assembly GCA_025177825.1). Lineage (NCBI taxonomy): Eukaryota > Viridiplantae > Streptophyta > Magnoliopsida > Poales > Bromeliaceae > Aechmea > Aechmea fasciata. The sequence continues at coordinate 5,208,037 of CM045925.1, read as the reverse complement.
GTTTTTAATGATGGAGCTTCCGAATCGACGATCCACTCTGTTAAATATGATCTAGAATATTTGAAACTTCTAGAAAATAAATTTCGTAAATTTTCGAAATCATAATAAAGTCCATCAAGTGGGCAAAAAATGAACGGTCAAAATCGAATGATGTCCTAAAGAAGGATGATCGGATCCTTCAATTCAAGAACGGAGTTATTGATCTTTATCTATGTAGTGAATAGAATTTTCTATCAAAAATTCAACAAATTCCGTTTCTTTTACACCGTTAAACTAGCAAGTATCCCATACCTAGTTAAAAATTGTCAAATTTGTGACCTCTTGATCGTAAGGTAGATGATATCGAAAAATTATAAAATTTGATTTCTAGAAGTTTTAAATGCTGTAAATAACGTTTAACAGTGTGGATTGTCGATTCGGAAGCTTTATCATCGAAAACAACTTATGAGTACGAGGGCGATCGTACTCATAATAGTATAGTAGCCGGACCTATATATATATATATATATATATATATAGTAGGTCTTGTGTGCTATTAGGAACGCGGAGGCCTCCGTACTCCTAAGCCGTTTTCGATGATGGAGCTTCCGAATTGACGACCGGCTCCATTAGACTTTATCTAGTGTATTTGAACTATCTAGAAAATATTTTTTGTGATTTTTTGGTATAATTTTCCTAGCAATCGAAAGGGTTCAAAATCAACAATTTTTAATGGTTGATGTATACCGTTTGCAAGTTTAAAATTTTAATGCTATATCACCACTTTTTGTGAGATTTTTATTTTCAGCCATTGATTTTGAATCCTTTCGATCGTTAGGTAAATGATATTGAAAAGTCACAATTTATTTTCTAAATACTTCAAATATGCTAGATCAAGTCTAACGGAGCCGATCATCGATTCGGAAGCTCCATCATCGAAAACGGCTTAGGAGCACGGAGGGCTCCGTGCTCCTAATAGCACACAAGACCTACTATATATATATATATAATTATCTATAATTCTGTATTTTATTAGTTTTCTAATTTTCAAAAAAAGAAAAGATAAAATCAAAAGAAATTCAAAGTTGATACATATAATTTTCTCATAAGGTAGTCCTTTTTCAAATTTTCTTGCATGGATTTTATAATACTTGTCTTTATGTAAAAAAACATGTGTGGATCATCACGCCACCTAAGACTAAAACAAAAGATTATGGTTAGCAACACTGTCAAATGATTGATGCGAATAGATTTCATTGGAAGTTTAATTACTGTAATACGATCGAAATGGGCAAAGGTGTCACCCGCCTAAAGAAACATATAGTTGGGAGTTATTCTCAAGCAGCAAAATGCCCTTAAGTTCCTCAGAAGATAATACATGCAATAAAAATTGAGTTAGAATCTACAAAAATAGCAAAAAAGGAAGCAAGGACAGATCAAGATGAACTAGATTAACGAGCTGCTAAGTATCCCCCCTGTTGGCCCATATGAAGGCACAAGTGATGAACTGGATGCTGATACTAGAGCTACTATGGAAGCATCTCTATAAGAAAAATGGCAGCAAGAAGAAGTCCAACTGCATAGATCCCAATTTGGGCCCTCCCAATTTGATGTCGACCGTGGGTCTGAGTTCAGCTCTACACCATCAAGATTAGTTGGATAGTTCTCTTGGTCGCATGTCCAACAGATTAACACAAGGGCCAAAAGAAAAAGGTGGAAAAGGTTCAAATATTAGATATTAGACCAAGGATTTAAGTGTCGTGGCACGGGGTCGTGCTGGAAACCTGCCGGCACGGTACGGCACGGTGCGTGCCAAGCCGTGCCGATGCGTGCCGGTCAAAAAAATTCTTGTGTGCCGACACATAAATACATAATAGCATGAAATATTTATTTTCTTTAGCAATAAAATATTCTAACTATTAATTATGTCTTTTTATCACATCATTTGAACTTTATTGAGGAAATTACTTACTAATTTAAAGAATAGAGGGTTTTGAGCTGTGCCATCGACATAGGGTCTGTATCGTGCCGGTATTTTGTTGGCACGGTACGGCATAGTGGATACGGCCCGTGCCGACGGGCACTTAAAACCTTGTATTAGACCCAATGGCATTTCCCAGCCGAGAGACTTATCAATAGTGCAAAGATACACTGCTTAAAAAGTGGTGTTCTAGAGCTTAGTAGCTAGGTCCAGGTAGTGTGGAGGTTGCTGGTCGACACGTCTGTAGAGTGTTAGACTAAGAAAGAGCCATTTTAGCTCGAATAGACGCAAAAATAGACTCAGAACGCTGAAAACTGCTGGAACTGAAGTGTCTGGCAATTTCGAGTGCCCGGAAAGAGGTATCAAACACCTGGAAGCACTGTAGCAATTGGATTTTGATTTCAGACCCTACCTCCCCGGACGCCTAATTTTACTATAGCAGTCCCGTTTTGAGTTGGTGAGATTTGACCGTTGAATCGACACGTGTAGTAGCGACTCATCTTTGATTCGAATGGATGGTCCGAGCGCTTTTCGAGCAGAAGTGCATGGAGTTCGAACTGCAAGCACCCACGAGGAGATTCGGATGGTGCCCAATGGATCCGGGCGCCGGAAGGCCCATTCGGGCGCCCGAAAGTGCTCGTTGTGGTAGCTGAAGGTAAACATCTATTTTTTTTAAGGGTAAACATCTATATTTTAAGTAGCTGAAGGTAAACATCTATTTTTTAACTTTTCTTTTGTAATTTACCTTTTCTATAAATGGTCAGTGGGGTATGACCTGTGACCTCTTTTCCTATTCTACACACCAGAGACCTTTCTTTCGTCCTCCTCCTACTTATCCTTCTCTGCTAGTTGGAGAGCCCCAGCAGCAGCCGCAACAGCAATATCATAGAGAGTGCAATAGGTCGCAGCAAAGCTTTGGGCTGACGAATTGGCTTCAATTTGTGGTAGAGAAGAGTAGAGGAGCTCGTATTATACCTTCTCCCAGCTGGATTGTAAGGTAGGTTGGCCGAGTTTGGAGTTTAATTAGACTTTTGGAGTCTAATAGGATTTTCGTTTGATTTCTATTCTGATTATTCTAGCAGAGTTGTTGCTGGATTTTCGGGGGATTTGTTCTCACTTCCTGCTGGTTTGGAGCAGTGAGGAGATGCCTTTGGAGTTTCGTTTCATTCTGTTTTTGAATTAGCAGTCCAAGGTGGGTTTAATTTACCGAAAATAATGAACTGGTTATTATGTCTAAAATGGGATTACATTGAGGATATGTAGATCAGTTCGTTAACATGTAATTAGATAAGAGTTGTTCATTATTGATGTTAATTACTACATGTTTGGTTGGTAGATAGTTGATTGTAGTCCTTGTTCTAGTTGACAGCATAGCATGTATAGTTGGCATTGTTTTTGCATCTTCTTACTAGCAGGTTGGCTAACTAGTTCCCTGTACATGCTACTTGATTATTACCAGCTTGCGGATACCTACACTATGCAGTGTTTATGTCCCATACTGTGACATTACTCTCCTATGTTGTACCCAGTTAGGGCAGGGATCGAGATAGTGTAGAGTAGGCAGCCTTTAGCAGCAACAGGTTGGGAAACCAAGAGAAGGCTTCCCCTTTTCTTATTTGTATGTCCCGGTTTTGGGGTGATATGGTTTTGCCATGATTTTTAGAGGTGATTATGTTAAGGTTGATTCTTCGTTGAGAACAAAATTTTAGTTTATGAATACTTATTAAGAATAATAATCATGTTACTGCTATCTCAATTTTGTGTTACTACAAAAACTTCCAACCATGAGCGTTGCATGCTAGTAAAATATGAAAGAACTCCATATCTCAATAGAAGGACTCCAACTTGACTTTCTTCAGTTTTAGTCATCACAATCTTTCAAGATGCTCTCCCAAAGTAATCTTAAAATCGATGCATGAGCACCAGGAATGATTGCGATGCACGCTATTCTCTAGGTTAAAATACCAATAAATTACAAAATAAACTTGAAGATCATACGTATAAAGAACTTCTACTTCCTTAAAATCCACAAAAATCACAGTCTCAATTCTCTTGCATTCATACTTTTCAGAGTCCGCTCAGATTTATATCCCTCATAACTATTGTTATCAGCCAAACTGACAAGCAATCAATCAATCATCTCTGCTAATTCGCCAATTTGTTCACATCTCTATGCCATTCGGAACCAAACAAATCAATCTAATTAAGCAACATCAAAATCAATACAATCAACAGATATATTGTGAAGGACGGAGAACTCTGGGATTCGTAAGCCGTACCTGGACGGAGTACTTGAGGGCGAGGCCGGCGACGGTGTCGCCGCGGAGGAGGCGGTGGGAGATGGCGAAGCGTGAGAGGGCAGGGTGGCGCCAGAAGGCGGCGGATGAGGGGGTCCCGAGGACGCGGCGCACCCTCCACGGCGCCCGGAAGGCGCGCTCCAGCATCTCCCGGTCCGACGCCACGGCCCGCCAGAGTCGGCACACGCACGCCGCCCGGGCGAGGTCCGCAGGGGGCAGGAACGCCAGGATCGACCGGAGGAGGTCGCCGGAGGAGAGCGCCGGGAAGTGGGAGTTCATGGGCGAGATCACCTCGGAAGACGACGAAAGAGACAGTGATGATGATGGCGACGATGGAGAGGGGGAAGTGGAGCAGGAAGAGGAAAGGGAGGAGTCGGGGATTTGGGGGAAGGGATTAGGGTTCGGAGGAAGGAGTGGCTCGAGGAGGTCGTCGTCGTTGTCTTCACCGCAGCATCCCATGGTGGGAAACAGAAGGACCGGGGCCCGCTGGTTGCTGGCATCTTCAGCACCTTGTATATTTTTATCTAACTCACTCCTAGTCACAAAAGAAATCTACATCTCTCTCTAATTTCGAAAACCAATTAATTTTATACTTTTTATAAATCTAGTATACTTTTTAAAAATCTATAAATTCTATCTTTCTTTTTCAAAAGGCATTTTTGCATAAAAAATTCACTTATTTTGGGCTTTTGCAAAACCGGACCACTTTTTTTGTTTTTGCAGATTCGGTCCACTTTTTTAAAGAAACTAACCAAAATACCCTTATACATTTTTCTCTTTCCTTTTTTTTTTCTCTCGTTCTTTTTTTTTTATTTTTTTTCCCAAAGAGCGGCGGAGGCGGAAACGCCACCCTCTCCTGCCCCGGCGACGTCGCCCTCGTCCGCTCCGGCGACGCTGGCGACGCCTCCCCGCCTCCTCGCTCCCCCCCCCTTTACCACGTCCTCGCCTGTGCCCTCTACCACTACGGCCAGGCCTGCTCCGCCGCCTCCTTGCTCGACGACAAGTTCCACCGCGGCCTCCTTATTCCTCCTCCTTCTCCGTCGGCGCGCCAACGCGAGACGAAGACAGAGGGATGCGGACTCGGCCCGAAGACAGTCAGAGTCACGGGAGAGGAGCGTGGAGAGGTGGACGGCGCCACTAAGCCGCGCGGTGAGCTCGCGGTTCTCAGCGCGCGAGGCGGCTCCAGAGCTCCTCGAGGTGGAAAGAGGAAGAAAAAAAAAAAATAATAATAAACTGAGGGGAAGAAGGAGAAAGAAAAAAAAAAGAATAAATGAATGAAAAAGTGGAAGACCTCGGTTTTAGGAGATTTTTGTTGTTATGGTGTAATGGTGTAATGGTGTAAAAAAAAAAAAGAAAGCGGATAAGGATGAGAAGAAAAAATTATGCAATTTTGAGTGAAATGGTGCAAAATTTGGCGAAATGGTGCAAGTTTGGGCAAATTTCACCCAAAATTGCACCATTTCGCCCAAATTTGCACAATTTCACCCAAAATTGCACAATTTCTCCTTCTCACCTTTTTCCTCTTTCTTTTTTTTTTTTACCCCATTACACCATTACACCATAACAACAAAAATTTTCTAAAAATCGAGGCGGCGGAGACGCGGGAGCTCGACGACGACGACGCCGACGCCTTGGACGTCGTCGTCGGCATTTTTCTCTTTTCGTTTTTGTTTTTGCATCGTCGTCTCCGACGAGTGAGGAGGCGGTGGAGCGGGGTTGGGGGATGCACGGGTATAACGACCCAGCCCACTAGCAACAATAACTCGTTGGGCCCAACCACCGGCCCAAAATACTTAAGCCCAGTTATTATTACTAGTGTCTAAGTCTCTTATAAACCCAATGACAAAACCCATTCCCATCCGATGTGGGACTATTGGGGTGTCGCGTACTCCCCGTTAAGGCCCGACGTCCTCGTCCAATCACACACAGCCCACGATCACCAGGCGATGTGAGACTCATCTCGCTAGCCCGTCATCCAGACCCTAGCTTAGCCGAGACTCGCCACAGATGTCCAACTGGTGAACCGGCTCTGATACCAAATGAAACGACCCAGCCCACTAGCAACAATAACTCGTTGGGCCCAACCACCGGCCCAAAATGCTTAAGCCCAGTTATTATTACTAGTGTCTAAGTCTCTTATAAACCCAATGACAAAACCCATTCCCATCCGATGTGGGACTATTGGGGTGTCACAACGGGGGACCCGTGAAGCCGCGCGAGGCGGGTAGGACGAAGGCCGGAGGACGTGAGGCCAAGCGCGGCTTCGCCACTAGAGACGACAACGCCAACGCCGACGCCGGAGATGACGAGCAGAGGACGAGGAAGGGTCGGGAGAGAGGCCGAGGCGGGGGGGGAGGGCTTGTCGCCGGAGCGGACGAGGGCGATGTCGCCGGGGCAGGAGGGGGTGGCGTTTCCGCCTCCGCCGCTCTCTAGGAAGAGAAAGAAAAAAGAACGAGAGAAAAAAAAGAGGAAAGAGAAAAGGGCAAAAGGGTATTTTGGTCGGTTGCTAAAAAAGGTGGGACCGAATCAAAAACGAAAAAGGTAGCCGATTTTGCAAAAGCCCAAAATAAGTGATTTTTTTAATGCAAAAAGGCCTTTTCAAAAAGATGATCAACTTACTTCTTTTTCAAATTGCATAAAAAATATTTATATTAAAAATTTTGAAAAGTATAACTGATAGATTATTACTACTGATACTTTTTGAGAAACGAGATTCACACCTAACATACAAATAAAAATTTTAAAATAACAAAAGAAAATAGTGAAGTATTGTCTCTAAATTGTGCAATATTTCATTTGAAATAATACAAAATATATTTGTATAAACAGTGCAACTTTTGTATAAAATAGCACAATATTTGCAAATTTTATTTAACAATTTACACTCTATAAGTCTATCTTGCAAACTACAAATAATATAGTATATCCTATACAAATAGAAAAATCTATTATAATATATATATATATATATATATATATATATATATATATATATATATATATATATATATATATTACAGAAATGATGCAGTATGTATATAAAGAATCAATATATAGCATTGTAAATAAAAACTAGTGTAGTGACTCGCGTAGTGATACAACAGATTGATAATATTCTAATATGTCTTTGTTCTTTTGTTAGACCTTTTTGGACTTAAGTTTTTGTTTTTATTTTTTTTTTTAAATATGGTTATGTAGGCGTGTGTTGTTCACACATTTTTCTATATAATATTAAATAAATTATGGTTTGACAAAAAAAAATTTAATCCTTTTGTAGAGTTTCTTTTTTGATGAGTAAACTATCTGCTACTTTTAAGATTACTGTGCATTTGATAGGATAAAATTAAATGTGATACTATATACATAACTCATAGTCCCTATATGACTATTGTGAAAGTTTCTACTTATAGTTAGTAGAATGTTTATTTCTTTCTTTCCTCTTTATAATTGCTAGCAGTCTAGATTATCATTAAATAATAGATAGATTATACAACGGTATGTAGAGATAGGTGTAGACTTTGAAGGTCAGTTCTTGATAGACGTAAAAATAGTATAGATTTTTTTTGCAACAGAAGATGCAATGTTGGAGGGCGTGGAAGGGAGCAGCAATGTCCCTTCTTGATAGCCTTTTTATCATATTACCATTTACACTGGATGCAGTGTATGTGCATATTTACTGTCAACTTAATTTTTAATACTATTGAATGCTTGATTGGTAGCATCTACTGAAGCATTCACACATTATGCATACTTTGTGCCATTAATATTCTTCTCTTTGACCAGACTTGGGCGTAGTATAACCTGACCCAACCACAGCCCAATTCCACCCCTATTATGGATGCGACTTGGATGCAGGTGCACAGCGCATCCCATTAGAAATATATATTTAATTATAAACTTTAGCTTTGTAACTTATCTTATTTAGATGGTTATATTCCAACTTTATTTTAATTATTACATAAATCTTAATTATTAAAAATTGAAATCTAAATTAGCGTGTAATTTATTGAACCAATTAAACTTTTTAATTTAATTGAAGTTAATTTAGTATAAAACTTAATCATAAATTTCTCATCAATATTTTTACTTCACAATTTAAATAAGTTATGTTTTGCTTAAATTTAAAAAATATATTTAAAAATATATGTTTACAATATTGCTTTACCTTTTTTCTATCTTACCATTTTTAATTTAAAAATATAAGTATATATTATTATATATGTATCTAAATACTCCTATTTGAAGAATTAAACTATAATGACAAAATTTATTTTCTTTAGATGAGCAAATTTTCGGAAGAAGTAAACCTTGTCGTCATATTATTTGTTAATATGTATAGTATTGTCTCTCACAATTAGTGTGACACCCCAATAGTCCCACATCGGATGGGAATGAGGTTGTTATTGGGTTTATTTGAGACTTAGACACTAGTAATAATAACTGGGCTTAAGCATTTTGGGCCGGTGGTTGGGCCCAACGAGTTATTGTTGCTAGTAGGCTGGGTCGTTACATTTGGTATCGAGTTCGCTGGACATGTGTGCGAGTCTTGGTGAAGCTGAGATGACTAGCGAGACGAGTCTCACATAGCCTGGTGATCTTGGACTGTGTGTGTGATTGGACTGACGAGGACGTCACGGCCTTAACGGGGGGAGTCTGTGACACCCCAATAGTCCCACATCGGATGGGAATGAGGTTGTTATTGGGTTTATTTGAGACTTAGACACTAGTAATAATAAGCAGCATTTTGGGCGGTGGTTGGGCGAGTTAGTTGCTAGTTAGTGATTAATTTCTTTTGTTTTTACGTTTATATGAGACACATGCATACAATAAGCATATATATCTAAAAGATTGATAAACTAAAAACTTACAGATTCAGATCCAAACAATTTCAGCTAAATGTCGTCAGCTTTCTGAAGCAAATAAATAAATACTCAGTATTTAAAACTTCTAAATTAAATAGTAAGCATTCCGAATTACAAAAAAAAAATAGTAACCAATCGACAGAAGTACACAACACTGTGACCTTCCTTAATCTCTTGGCTCTGAGAAGAGAATGTGGAAGTTCTTTTTAGAAGCAAAGATGTCGTAGGATACAGAGCAAAAGATAGCGGATGACCATTATATCAGAAGTGAGAGGCATGGGAGAAGCCGAACAACCCTTCAGCGCTAATGAAAACGGCACGAAGGGAAATAGTGTAATACGTCGAATTTTTGACTACATGCTTAATCTTGATCAAAGTGGTCAAGATAACGGCTAAATGAAAATTAATTGCTTCCAAATTAATTTGGTGGCTTGTGGAGGTTTATTGGTAGGTTTTGGAAGTGTTTGGATAGATTCAAAATGAACTAGAAGTATAAAAAGGGCTGCAACTGCTGCTGCCAACTGTAGTTTAGTGCAGGGATTGAACTGTAAACCTGCATGGACTGAACTGTAAACTGCAGGATTGCAATGCACTTTTGGTCTTTTGAAGGGTTAAAGTGCAATTTTTTGGTCTTATCTTTTAACCCCAGGTATCCAGCACCTGTTTCCAAATTAATTTGGTGGCTTGTCGAGGTTTATTGGTAGGTTTTGGAAGTGTTTGGATAGATTCAGAAGAACTGGAAGTATAAAAAGGGCTGCAACTGCTGCTGCCAGCTGCAGTTTAGTGCAGGGACTGAACTGTAAACCTGCAGGATTGCAATGCACTTTTGGTCTTTTGAAGGGTTAAAGTGCAATTTTTTGGTGTTATCTTTTAACCCCAGGTATCCAGCACCTGCTTAGATGTTGGGATCATTATCTCTTCATCTCTTCTTTATCTAATCTGCCCTCTCTTTCTCTCTCAAACCTAGAAGCTAGCTAGTGAAGAGAGTTGGCAGATTTTGGGGATGAAGCTGTGAGGAAGCTTTTGGAGCAGGGAACTAGGTGGGGAAGCTTCGAAATTAAGGTAAGATTGATGACATCTCTGGTTTAGGTGATCTTAATTGCTCTAAAAGAGTGTAAGACAAGTATTTGTTTTATACTTGTAGTGAGCTGTGAAGAAGCAAGTGCAGAATTTCAGCATAAACAGAATTTTAGCATAAACTTACTGCTGTTGGAGCTGAAAGAGAACCTGGTAGAGCTTCGAACTCAAGTGAGATTAATGTGATTTCCTGGGTCAATGAGTACTAGTTACTCTAGAAGAGTTATAGACAATAGAACTGATTGTTCTATGCTTGTAGTGGCCGCAAAGAGGGAAGTAGTAGAGCAGATTTCAGCATTGAAGTTATTCGTTGTTGGAGCTGAAAACAAGCTAATTGAGCAATGAATTGAGGTAATTCTGATTAGCTATTGACTGAGGTTCAGTTAATTGTACCAGAGAGATGCTAATTAGGAGTCCTATGGGTATTTGAGCTAATGGAAATGCAAAATTACATTAATAAACTCCTAGTTTGAATATAGAACTAGCTTATACTATGTAGTATAATAGCTTATACTATTGATAAACTGCATTGATAAACATTATACTATGGTTAGTAGGGAGGCAATCTGGATTAAAATAGCTTTAATGTTTGAATTAGAATGAGAGTAGCTGCTGTAAAGAGATGGAATTGAGAGATTGCTATGAAACCTATAGAACTAACTATATGTATGTGTATATTGATACTATGCATACAAGTTGAGGTTAAATGTAAAATTTGTAAAAATGAGAATATGACTTAAGTTTAATCCCTTTTATTCCTCATTGAAGGAAAATTTGACGTGCTTGGAAGCTTAAATTGGTATTCCGACGGACCTACGACGCGCTAATTAAGAAACGCTTCATTTGAGTCGTTTTGGCATCGAGTCGTGGAGGCTAGGTGCTTATATATTTCGAGACATTGGGTTTAGCTTTTCAGCATCTCTACAGGTGGGTGGTGCTATCCGAAATCTTCGAATCTCTCTTTATATTTATGTTGCCTTGTTGAGCATATCTATATACTAAGGAAAAAGTGCTCGTAGAGGCGGTTGTTAGTAATTGTAGAGGCGGTTTAAACCACCTCTACAAATCGTAGAGGCGGTTCCCGCAACCGCCTCTAGACCGCCGGCGTAGACGCCGCTTCTACAACATAGAGGCGGTTTGAGCGACCGCCGGGGGAGCCTAGAGGTGGTTTTTAGAGGCGGTTTCGACCGTCTCAATAATTTTATTTATATTTTTTAATATCAATAAATTTTAATCGATAGAGGCGGTTTCAACCGCCTCTACAAATATTAATTTATAACATTGATTTTTAGAGACGGTTTGAACTTCCTCTACAAATTAAGATCTGTAGAGGCGTTTTGAGCCGCCTCTATAAATACTAATATCCAGAGACAATATGTATAGTCGGTTTCAACCGCCTCTATCGCAATAACAATTGTAAAATATTATATTAATATTTATTTTAATTTGTATACATAATAATAAAATTATGTTTCTCATCAAACAACAAAAAATGCAATTTAACATTTAATCAAAAGATATACCAATAACATAAAAATTAACACAATTCTCAACATGAAATATACCAATTTTCATCATAACATTCAAAACACAATCTCATACATTCAATATATATTCAATTGTATATAACAAGACACTAAGTAACAAAAAGTTTAAACAATTTTAAAGATAGTCAACAGTTGTGTTTTTTAGTTTACAAAAATTTAAATGGTACGATGGTTTCCTTCACTTATAGGTTCATGACTTGCATTCGATGATCAATGGTTGGGAGAGAATGCATCAACCGGGTTAATATTGTCACCTGCAACCTATCAAACAATATAAAATTTGTTAATTATACAAAAGTACAATCACAGATCAAAGTGATCTAAAAGTTCTTAGTAAAAAGTGTTATCTGCACTTGCTCTTGCAAAAATCCGATATAGTTTATTGCTTCAAGTAGTACTGATGCAGTATCCGTCTATTGAATATCATAGAAGAAATTAGAAGAAAATTAATGCTTAAAAGGCAAATAAAATTTGTTATAATTGAAAAAAGAAAATTATTATATACCTTTCCAAAAGGTGACACTATTTGTTGTAACGCCGTGATCTTATCTCCCAACTTTGCTTTAGTTAGCTGCAACTGTATGTTTTCACAAATTAGAGCTTAATTTCTTAGACCAAACTTAGACACTACTACGAATCCAACAAATGTGATTAATCAAGAAGTCTCATCAATCACATGCTAACATATTACTATATATATATTAAGATCTGTTCAATTCATTACTACCTTGTTAGATGATGCCGTCGAGCTTTAACGTTTCGACTTCTTAAGAAGCGCTTTTGAACTCTCTTCAGATCTTTTCTTTTTCGTATCACTTGTTCCACTGCTTCTACTACTCGCCCGAGTCTACAAGAACACTGTGATCTTGCTCTTATTCAATCTCAACCACTAACACATCGTCCTAATTTATTTTCTAGAAAGAACACAACTTACCGATGAAGTGGAGTTACCAACTAATGAATCTAAACTTTTCAAACAAGATTTTGCAGCTCTGAATTATGATAGTATCAAATATTTAAAATCTAAAATGGATCACTTAAAGAAGTGGGTATTCCTTAATAGTATCAAAATTTTAAAACTGGACGTAGAACTCGTCTAAATTTACATAGAGTCTGATCTATATACATATACAGGAATTGGCATGCCAATAGAATGAAATTGGTAAAATGTCAAAAAAATGTAAGCAATTAATATAATCTTATAAAAATCTTGATTATATGTGGAAAATAGAGATGAAAAACTTAGAAGGATTTAAAATAAGAAGATCAAAACAAAATATATGTTTGCAAATACATATATGTCAACATATGAATGTGCAGATACTTCTAGCTAATGCTTAATCAGATTTCCATTATTGATTAGAACTCAATATGTAGCATATGGCTTTCCCGTAAAGCGTGCCGAGTTTCGTCGAAATGAGCGGGACCCGGAGTGGAGCGAGTTAGTGTGGGTTCTAAGTGCTTCGGAACCCGTGCGTAGCGAAACGGGGTCTTGGAAACGCTAAACTGCAAGTATGGTGGAATTCCCAGACTTGGGGCAGCCAAGACCGGACATCCAAGGGATGTCCGGATGCCACAAGGGTGCCCCAGCTGCGCAGTGGAGAAATGGCTAAGTCCTGGAATTTCCCCTCACGGGATCCAGACATTGGCTTGAGACCGGACAACCTGAGACCGGACAATGGGGTCAGGACCGGTCTCAGCCTGCGAAAAATCTGAACATCGGCTAAGTCTTGGAGGATTAGCGTACGGGATCCGGACAATGGTCCGAGACCGGACAATCCAAGACCGGACACAGCGGTTATGTAACGACCCAGCCCACTAGCGACAATAACTCGTTGGGCCCAACCACCGGCCCAAAATGCTTAAGCCCAGTTATTATTACTAGTGTCCAAGTCTCATATAAACCCAATGACAACCTCATTCCCATCCGATGTGGGACTATTGGGGTGTCACAGACTCCCCCCGTTAAGGCCCTGACGTCCTCGTCAGTCCAATCACACACACAGCCCAAGATCACCAGGCTATGTGAGACTCGTCTCGCTAGCCCGTCATCCAGACCCTGGCTCAGCCGAGACTCGTCCCACATGTCCAGCTGGTGAACCGGCTCTGATACCAAATATAACGACCCAGCCCACTAGCAACAATAACTCGTTGGGCCCAACCACCGGTCCAAAATGCTTAAGCCCAGTTATTATTATTAGTGTCCAAGTCTCATATAAACCCAATGACAACCTCATTCCCATCCGATTATGTGACACCCCAATAGTCCCATATCGGATGGAAATGGGTTTGTCATTGGGTTTATATAAGACTTGGACACTAGTAATAATAACTGGGCTTAAGCATTTTGGGCCGGTGGTTGGGCCCAACGAGTTATTATTGCTAGTGGGCTGGGTCGTTACATTTGGTATCAGAGCCGGTTCACCACTGACATGTGTGGAAGTCTCGAGGGTGTCTAGATGACAAGGCTAGCGAGACGAGTCTCACATCGCCTGGTGTTCTTGGGCTATGTGTGTGTGATTGGACTGACGAGGACGTCAGGGCCTTAATGGGGGAAGTATGTGACACCCCAATAGTCCCACATAGGATGGGAATGGGTTTGTCATTGGGTTTATATAAGACTTGGACACTAGTAAAAATAACTGAGCTTAAGCATTTTCGGCCGATGGTTGGGCCCAACGAGTTATTATTGCTAGTGGGCTGGGTCGTTACAGGTTAAGACCGGACATTGGCTGCGCAATATGCAGAAAACTGGCTAAGTCCCGAAAGGAGGGCTCACTGGGACCGGACAATCATCCGAGACCGGACATTGGACCCGAAATCTGCCCAGTCTGGCAGATTGCAAATAGATGGATTTGGAGGGCCTAGTTGTAAATGTTACAACATGATATAGGTGTGGCCTCCTCTATTCACAGCACACACTTCACTCTCACTCTCTTTTCTCTCTTTCTCTCTCTAGAAGTGCTTTAGGAGCTTGGAGGACTTGGAGGAGAAGAAGGAGGATAAGGATTTGGAGGCTTCTTGGAGGTCTTGAAGCTCTCCTACAAGGTGTGGTTGGAGGAGCTTGCTAGAAGAGCTAGGTTTTTGCAAGCTTAACTCTAGGGTTTAGGATTTAACCTAAGATTTGAGGTTTTCTAGCTTGTTGTGTTAGAGGGCTATGTATACCATGAACTCCATGGAAAACTCATGAGAGCTTCATGAGCTCTCATGGTGGCTAGCTAGGGTTTTTAGTAGGAGCCCAATAGATGGTTCTAGTGGCTTGAGGATGGTTCTAAAGAGCTTCCTAGGTAATCCTAAGCTATTATTTGCTTGTGGATGAGATCAATCCCATGAGAATGCCAAAGTGACATTGTTAGGGTTTGAAAATTGGGGCTTTTGCCCTAGGGTGTTTCCAAGGTAAATTAACCTTGTGAAAACCTAATTGGGGGTATTCCCGACGCGTGGGACAACTCCGTTCGTTTAAACGAAAAGCCTTTATAGGAGCTACTGTGTAAACCGGCCTGATTCGGGCTCTGTTTAAACTGCAGGTCACAACCTAGGCTTCGGTTGGTCGTGAAACTCGTTGGGCAACTCCACATAAATATTTTAAGGTGGGGGGTGCATTCCGGAATCATCGAATTTCCTTCTATGTCTATTTCACCTTTTTGTGCATTATATGTGTATAGTAAATTCATGCATGATAGGGTAGTTGGGATAAATGCAAGATGGTTGAACCCCTTTACTTTGTTACTAGTGTAGTTGAACTTAGTAAATGAAATGGAGCCATAGAGGCATGAGAACTAGAACCCTACGTGTATGAATGTGGAATGGACTTGATCTTAGTCAACAAAGGTGATATTGAACATAGAGACGAGATTGGCATTGAGATAACCATAGTTAAACATCGTTTAACCTTAGTGGCATTGTGGCAAGAATGTTATAGATGCTATGGTAGTAACCTATCCATGAAATTGGCATTGAGAACTGTGGCTATGAATCCTCAATGTGAGGATTAGATCGACGCTCTTGACAAGTCTTGGCTTGAGGGAGGTCGCTCCTCCTCAAGCGGTGAGTTCCGGAACAGTCACCTAGGGGATCGTGGCCTCGACGGACGGTCCCTCGGGTCTTGCAGGCTTAGGGCCTCCCCGTTCAGAGAGGGATTTTGGGTCTTGAGTTTGTTGGGATTAACTATGTTAACCGGCAAGATTGGGTAAAAAGCCAAGGAGAAATAAAGCAAAGTAGAGTAAAGGCATGCATTCATAGTTAAATTCAAATTTCAGTTGATTATCTATTCACTGACCTTTCTTGCAGGCATAGTATTAGCATATACAGTTTGGTAACTATTTCATTTCCGTTGAAATACTTATGCCTAATTTAGACCTAGTGGGTAAGTCGGCGGGGTCGGTTGCCGAGCCCACTGGGAACTTCGTTGTAGTTCTCACACCACTAACCTCACAGGTCCTAGCACGGGTGCGGCGGTGGAGGACCGGGGCAAGGGGTTAGCGCCATAGCTAGTGGCCACCGGAGTACTTCAGTAGGCATTCCATTTTGGGTTTCTGTATCAACTTTTCTTGTTGAACTATAGATGTAAATGGATAACAATCATGTATATTTTTGGTGGAATGACAATGTACAAAAAGAATATGGTGTATTTGAATGAAAAAGATTCTAATAGTTAAGTTACTTGTGTTTGGTTAAAAATATAATCAAATATCTTGTATGTGGTATTTTATAGCTTAGAGCTTTTACTTCCGCTGTGTTTGTTGCTTGTCTTCGTGCAAGCCTAGTATAATTGCAAATCTCTCTTTCTGATTGCTTTATTATACTGGTTGTTAGAGCCTTGGGTGGGCAGGGGATGCCCTGTCCGTTCGGCGTCTGTTGACGTGGCCCGAACTCGACCAAATAGGCGGGTTGCGGGGCGTGATAGACAAGATGGTATCAGAGCATGAACGGAAGAAAGCAAACGTCTAGGATGGACTTAGGAACCTTAGGATTGGAGACCTTAATCTGTCACGCCCCGGGGCCGGCAAAGCCTTCCCCAAAGTGTGCCCAGACCCGCCATATGTCAACACATACAAGGCGTCTAACTAAAAACAGCGGAATTAAAACAATATAAGGCTACAACTATGAATATCAGAGCCACAACTAAACAAGAACCAAACCACAAGTAAAAGAAAGTAAAGCGTCTAAATCACTAACATAGAAGTAGAGAGTAGTACACAGTTACATCATACCCTCTCAACTACACAAAAGGGGTGGTCTCTATACAAGGTAAAAACACTCATTCTCTCCAAAATAAAACAAGAGAAAAAGGAAACCACCTATCCAAAACCCTCTCACAAGCCGCTATCCCGAGGCAACTCCTTTGCCGCGGTCCCGAGCCTCCCCCGATGCAGAAGGCACTGAAACGAGTCAGAAACAGAGGGCGTGAGAACTATAAACATATAGTTCCCAGTGGGCAATTACTGACCTGCACAAAATTGCTCCACTAGGCCCAAAAGAGAGTAATATACAAGTACTGTAAATAAAGCGTAACTGTAAAGCTGAATAATTAACCCAAGGTAAATATATTACATGCTTTAATCTACTCGATAGCCAACTTTAAACAAGTATAATCAATTAAGTTCACAAGTATACTATAATAGAAATGATGACCTATCAAGTATACTACTATGTCCAATACTATGTCACAACATATATATCCAACTACTAATCTAAGTTAAGTAGTGATTATCCTTTATTATAGAATGACGATGTTCAATCTCAATTTGGGATCTACACAAGTGTAATCCCGCTTGCCCCCTAAGTGTCGTGGTAGCCCCAACATCCCCGTAGGAATGAGTCTAACCAATTCGGCCCCATAGGTTTCTCAATACCGCACGCGCGAATACATCGCAAGGCTAACTCCGGAGTGCCGGCTTGTAGGGAGCGACCCTCACAAGCATGTGCGAAGAGCACAAATGGCAACAAGCAAGTCCAAGTCCCAAGTCCCACACATGGCAAATGTCACTAGCAACCCTAAGGTCTAGTACAACAATTCTCATGACACTAGAATTTCTATGTCAAGTTCATTCACGAGCCTAATGCCGCTTGATGACATTAGCTCACTATTCTACACTTTTGATGCCAAGCCAATGCCGCTTAATGACAAGGGCTTTTCTCCTATGTCATGTATAGTTCTATGTTCTCAAACACATGTCAAATTCCTCTTAAACACATAGTTTCAAGTTTCCAAATAGAATGCTACAAGGCTTCAGCTCTCACATGCATTCGTCTCTACTATATAGAGTAAAATTGCATTACACATAACATATGTATCTTAAGCATTCTAAAATTCACAAATAAATCAAATAGCATGAAAATGTACTAATTTTCATTTAACCATAAGCAAATAAGCACCAATGAGAATTTCTCATTGTGCTAGGTGAGGCCAAACCCACCGTCGCTCCAAGCGTCGCTCTGAACCGCTAACGAAGCTTCGATTCCTACTCCTAGTACCCTACAAAGTAGATCCTAGGAGTTACAACCTCAAGAGATAAGTCTTGAGTTCAAACTTTAAGCTTCTATGTAGAGAGTAAGGAGAAATTCACCTTAGAGTAAAAATCCTTCTCCAATCCTCAAATAGAGGTGAGATCTCTTCCAAGGCAACCTAAACAAAGGTTCTAAACCAATTAATTGGACTCTAAAAGCCCTAGGTTGCAAATCCCCAAAATAAACCCTAATCTACTAAAACTAGGGTTTTAACAAGTAGAAAGCTTCAAAATCCCAAACTAGAGGAAATGGAGATGTTGCATACCTCCTAGAAGCTCTAATCAAGGCTCGAAATCCACAAATCTTGAGGATCTCTCCTCCTCCAAGCTCCCAAGCCCAAGCTCCAAGTCTCTCCAATGGTGGAAATGCCTCCAAGAAGCAAAAGAGAGCAAGTGGAGGGATCAATCCTCAAGAAAACACCCAAAAAATCCAAAGAAAAGCAAAAGGATAGAGAGAGAAGCTCCCTTACCTTCCTCTCCTTTGTTCTCAGCACAAGAGAGAAGCCCTAGGGGCTGGGGTGCTAAATTAGAAGCAACAAAATGCCAAAAAGCCCCTGTAGTTTCGGATTTTCGAAAACGACAGTCAGACGCAGAAGCCAAGTCCGTACGCATGCACTGAAAACAAACCCGAGGCTCGGGTTTGTCGCCTCCAGCCCGTCCTACGGATCCGCATGCCTCCCATCTCGTACCTGACAAAGAATCAAGCAACCAGCAGAAGACTTTTCCGTACAAGATCTTCTCCTAAAATCCAACTTTTTGGACTTTAGTGCTTAGGATTCATCCACTAACCTCGGTACACGTGTCATAGGTCGGAACACAGTCAACGACCCTCCAGAAAATCTGGAAAAGCTCAGTTCTCACATTTAACACTCGAACCTTGCTATTTGCGAAAGTTCAGTGCGTCACATTCACCCCTCCTAAAAAGGGGTTTCGTCCGCGAAACTCGAAATCAAAGTCATACCTCAAGTCTCCGTCTGAAAGAGATGGGGGTAGCGCTCTCGAAGCGCACTCTCCAGCTCCCACGTGGCCTCCCGCTCCTCGTGGTTGCTCCAAAGGACTTTCACATATGAAAGTTCCCGATTCCGCAGCTTCTTCACCTCGCGAGCAAGTATTTTCACGGGTTTCTCCTCGAAGCTTAAATCATCCCTTAGCTCCAAAGGTGAAGCATCCAATACATGAGCTGGATCATGTAGGTACTTCCTGAGAACCGATACATGAAATACGTTGTGGACACCCGATAGGTTCGGCGGTAGAGCAAGTCTATATGCTACCGGGCCCACACGCTCCAAAATCTCGAACGGTCCAATGAAACGAGGCTCAACTTACCTCGAATCCCAAATCTCTTGACTCCTCCGGTCGGCGAGACTTTCAAAAAGACATGGTCCCCAATCCGAAACTCCAAGTCTCGTCGACGCCGGCCGGCGTAGCTCTTCTCGCCTACTCCGTCATCAATAGTCGCTCCCTAGCAATGCGAATCTTGTCCTCTCGCAGCACATCTGGGCCTAAAGCCAAACTCTCGCCAACTTCACTCCAGTGAAGTGGCGATCTACACTTCCGTCCATAGAGTGCTTCAAATGGTGCCATCTTGATGCTCGCTTGATAACTATTATTATAAGCAAACTCTGCCATCGGTAGATGCTGCGACCATCCTCCCTGAAAGTCGACCACACAAGCTCGAAGCATATCCTCGAGTGTCTGAATAGTACGCTCTGACTGCCCATCACTCTGAGGGTGGAAAGCAGTGCTGAAATCCAAGTGTGTGCCCAAGGCGTCCTGTAGGCTCCTCCAAAAGTGCGACACGAAGCGGGTGTCTCTGTCCGATACTATAGAAGTGGGTACTCCATGTAGTCGCACAACCTCGTCAAGGTAAACCTGTGCGAGTCTCTCGCCAGTCCAAGTAGTGTGGATAGGTATGAAATGTGCCGATTTTGTCAACCTATCCACGATCACCCAAATAGCATCATGCCCGGCTTGAGAGCGAGGCAATCCCATCACAAAGTCCATGGTGATCTTCTCCCACTTCCACACTGGAATCGGTAAGCTCTGTAATTTCCGCGGAACTCTATGCTCTTTCACTTGTTGGCAAGTTAAACAACGAGCTACAAACTCGCCAACATCCTTTTTCATCCCGGCCACCAATAGTGTAGCTTCAAATCCTTATACATCTTGGTGCCTCCTGATGTATAACATAAGGTGCACGGTGTGCTTCTAGAAGAATCTCATCTTTAAGTGTCGGTTCCGCCGGTACACAAATTCGCCCACGGAATCTCATCAAGTCACCACCGTCAACACTAAAATCACCGGTGCAACCATCAACCATTTTTGCTCGAACCTTTTGCAACTCCACATCAAGAGTTTGCTTTTCCTTTATCCTTTCCAATAAGGTAGGTTGCACCACCAAAGTCATCAACCTCATAGGTGTGTCAGGAGTCACCACCTCCAACTCGCACCGCTTCATCTGCTCGATCAACGGCGGTTGAGTAACTATCATCATCGCTAAGTTTTCCGTCGATTTCCTACTTAGCGCATCTGCCACCACGTTAGCCTTGCCTGGGTGGTAAAGTATCGTCAAATCATAATCCTTGAGGAGCTCCAACCATCTGCGCTGCCTCAAGTTCAATTCCTTTTGGGTAAACAGATACTTTAAACTCTTGTGATCCGTATACACTTCACACCGCTCGCCATAAAGATAGTGGCGCCATAGCTTCAGTGCGAACACTACAGCCGCCAACTCCAAGTCATGTGTAGGATAATTCCTTTTATACTCCTTCAATTGGCGAGAAGCATACGCAATCACCTTTCCGTCCTGCATTAACACGCAACCCAATCCGTTAAAGGAAGCATCGCTATAAATCACATACCCTGCTCCAGCAACTGGCAAGGTTAGGATTGGTGCGGTAGTCAATCGCAGCTTCAACACTTGAAAGCTTTTCTCGCACGCATCATTCCAAATGAATTTGGTGCCTTTATGCGTGAGCCTCGTGAGGGGAGTAGATAACTTAGCAAATCCCTCAACAAACCTCCTGTAGTAGCCGCCAAACCAATAAATCTCCGTATCTCTGAGACACTCGTCGGCCTTGGCCAATCCTTGACGGCTTCAATTTTCGTGGGATCCACGGCTATACCTAATCCTGAAATCACATGGCCTAAAAATGCCACCTCTCTAACTCGCATTTCTTCAACTTGGCATAGAGTTTCTTTTCCCGAAGCACTTGAAGTACCAGTCTCAAGTGTTCCTCGTGATCCGCATCACTTCGGGAATAGACCAAAATATCGTCTATAAACACCACGACAAATCTGTCCAAATATGGCTTGAAGACACGGTTCATTAAATCCATAAAAGCTGCCGGGGCATTAGTAAGCCCAAACGACATAACGGTGAACTCATAGTGTCCATACCGTGTCCTGAAAGCCGTCTTTGACACATCCTCAGGCTTGATCTTCAACTGATGATAACCCGACTGCAAGTCGATCTTGGAGTACACGCTAGATCCCTGAAGCTGATCAAACAGATCATCGATCCTCGGCAACAGATACTTATTCTTAATCATGACTTTGTTAAGTTCACGATAATCCATACATAAGCGAAGTGATCCGTCCTTCTTCCTCACAAAGAGAACCGTGCTCCCTAAGGCGACACACTCGGCCTCACAAAACCTTTATCCAAAAGATCCCGCAACCGTGCCCTCGGCTCCTTAAGTTCTCTGGTGCCATCCTATAGGGCGGCTTTTCGATTGGAGTAGTCCCTGGGACGAGATCTACTACAAACTCAATCTCCCTATCAGGCGGCATTCCTGGTAGCTCAGCTGGAAACACATCCTGGAACTCCCTCACCACAGGAATATCCTCAAGCCTAGGGGAGTCCTCAACATCTCGGAGTGCAATACTAGCCAAATAGGCTATGCACCCGCTACTAATCAACTGCCTAGCTCGAGACGAGCTAATAGTCATCGCAAACAGCGAACTCTGGCAACCCTGAAACACAACCTCCTCGTGACCAGGCTCTCTAAAAGTCACAGTACGACTCACACAATCGATCGTAGCAAAGTACCGGGTCAACCAATCCATGCCCAAAACTATGTCAAACTCTCCAAGTTTGCGCACCACAAATAGGTCCGCGGGCATGATCCAATCCCCAATCTGAACCGGGCAACTAGCACAACACTCCTGAACGTCTATAGAATGTCCGGGTATAACCACTCGCCCCGAATGCAACAAGGAAGTCATAGGAATGCTATGCAACTCGGTAAATAGCCGATCAATAAAAGAACAAGATGCGCCGGTATCAAATAAAGCACGAACTCGAATGCAGGAAATCAAAATGATACCTGCAACCACGTCCTCAGCTGCTGCCGCTGCCTCGGTCTGGGCGGCATACAATCGTCCACTCGGGCCCTATCGTGACCCCTCGCTCTGTCTCTGTGCAGAAGATCTCCCGGCCTGGTAAGATCGCAGTGTCCCCGGGTTGGAACACAGTGAAGCCGTCTTGAAGGTCGACGGTGTGGGGGCATCCCCTCGGACACTCGACCGAAAATGGCCCTCCCGGTCGCAAGAAAGCATCGGCCCGCCCTCACGGCATCGGGGTGGTGGGGGCCGCTACAAATCACACATCGCGCGCGGTCGCCGCTCGATCCTCGGCCCGCTGGGGTCCTCGTCCACGTGATCGCTCTGGGGTACTTTGGCGCTTCCTAGAGTGCGCCTGCCTCGCACCCTCGCCTGAGGGCCTCTTGCCCTTGCCCCGATCCAAGCCTTCCTGCCTATCCTTCAAGACCATCGCGCCCCGCTCCACAATGAGAGCGCGATTTACCACCTCTCTATAGGTTTGCAACCCAGACGACTGCACGAGCCTAAAGATAGATGGCCGAAGTCCATTCTCAAAGATCCTGGCCTTGTCCTCGTCGTCCCGCACGACGAAAGGTACATAGTGTAGAAGCCTGGTGAACTCCCGCTCATACTCTGCCACTGTCCGCGCCCCCTGGCGCAGGTTGCGCAAATCAGTCTCCATCTGGCGTCGAACACTGTCGGGGAAATAGTGCTCAAGCAACAGTCCCTTGAACCTCGTCCAAGTCATCGCCGCTAAGTCGGTGCTCGGGCTCTCCTGGATGTCCCGCCACCACTGATAGGCCTCACCGTCCAGATGGTGAGTGGCGAGCCATACCCTGTCTCTCTCCTCGACAAACGTGTCTCGAAACAGCTTCTCCATGTGCATCAGCTATTTCTCCACTATCCAGTGATCCGCGTTCACGCCGTCGAATACTCGTGGATTGCACCTCCTGAACTCGTTGAGGCGGCTCATTAGTCGGTCTCGCTCTAGCCCCTCAACCAGCGTAGGAAACACTGCTCCTCCCGAGGGCATCCGACCGGCGGTGCCGTCGCTACTTTCTCTGGCGTGCCGCGTACGGCCACGAATGCAAAGATCCGGCGCCGGAGTCGGCGCCCTCGGTGCTACCACCTCGGGCCGGTGGTGCCGGAGCCCGGGCCTCCCCGGCTCGCCTCTCGCAGAAGCCTCCCGGCGGCCCGCCATCGCAGAAGAAGGTCCTCAAGTCGCTTCATCCTCTCGTCCCGTCTGCGCGCCGCTCTGCTTCGTCGCCGGGCCGCCGCCGTCTGCTGAGCCACAAGGTCAGTGAGGACCGCCACCTGATCCCTCAGCTCGCGGACCTCGCTAGGCTCAGAAGTAGCTGAGGTCTCGACCTCCTCAAGGCGTGCCATGTTATCTGCCCCGACGGATTGGGAGCGAGTAATAGGCATCAACCCTGCAATAACATAAAAGCGTGAGTTAATAAAACCCATGCTATCGCAATCCCCACTCAGAAACCCAAATCATGCGAAAGTAAAGAAGTGTGCTTTCTACTAACTCCCGATGTTACGTTGTCGGCCGCCAACGTAACCCTCTGCGAAGCTAGGAGTCATTCCCTTCGATCCAACTCTAACATTTTAGAGTTATCATAAAACCCAATCGAACACTTTCGCTTATAAGTCAAATAGATCACGTCTCTCACGAGTCTAATCCTTATAGTCCAACCAGCCTAAGGTTTACTAGGTCCTCTAAGACGTCACCCTAGGCTCTGATACCAAATTAATCTGTCACGCCCCGGGGCCGGCAAAGCCTTCCCCAAAGTGTGCCGAGACCTGCCATATGTCAACACATACAAGGCGTCTAACTAAAAACAGCGGAATTAAAACAATATAAGGCTACAACTATGAATATCAGAGCCACAACTAAACAAGAACCAAACCACAAGTAAAAGAAAGTAAAGCGTCTAAATCACTAACATAGAAGTAGAGAGTAGTACACAGTTAACATCATAACCTCTCAACTACACAAAAGTGGTGGTCTCTATACAAGGTAAAAACACTCATTCTCTCCAAAATAAAACAAGAGAAAAAGGAAACCACCGATCCAAAACCCTCTCACAAGTCGCTATCCCGAGGCAACTCCTTTGCCGCGGTCCCGAGCCTCCCCCGATGCAGAAGGCACTGAAACGAGTCAGAAACAGAGGGCGTGAGAACTATAAACATATAGTTCCCAGTGGACAATTACTGACCTGCACAAAATTGCTTCACTAGGCCCAAAAGAGAGTAATATATAAGTACTGAAGTAAATAACTGTAAATAAAGCGTAACTGTAAAGCTGAATAATTAACCCAAGGTAAATATATTACATGCTTTAATCTACCCGATAGCCAACTTTAAACAAGTATAATCAATTAAGTTCACAAGTATACTATAATAGAAATGATGACCTATCAAGTATACTACTATGTCCAATACTATGTCACGTGTAAGTGTCACGTGACCCCGAGAGTTAGAAATAATTTTGCTTGTGTGCTTTCGCTTAATTGGGTAGTTATTTGGAACGTGTAAGTGTCACGTGTATCGAGTACTAATGTGTGTGCTACGTTTCAGGACGTGATGGCACCATGAGGATGCCCTAGGACGCGGTCGACTGCGGCACCACCTTCCGAGGTGCCCGAGCAGTCGGGATCGAACGACGTACACGCGCTGCAAGCCCAGGTAGCGGCTTTGGCCGGGGCTATGACGCAGCGGAGCGAGCACTCACGACTTGGTGGCCCAGCAGGCGGCGGCGGCGGCGCCTGTGCCTCAGGACCCGACGCCACTTGTCGAGCCTGCGGCACCACCTCTAGTGACGGCGGCGGTACTAGTGACGGTCTTGCCTCCGCCGGCTTCGGGTTCGTCGGTTTCTGATCACGACACCCCCGAGGCGGAGCGAGAACGGGCGGTAGCGGTGCTGACGGCCTTCAAGCGGTTAAAACCACCAACCTTCAGCGGGAAAGACAAGGACCCGTGGATGGTCGAGACGTGGTTGATCGCCATGCAATCCTTGTTCGAGGACTTCTATACCCTCGAGCGGGACAAAGTGCACTTGGCGGCCCATTGTTTCGAGGGGTCGGCGCGTCTTTGGTGGAGACAAGTGAAGCAGGATCGTTCTTTGGATGACACTACCATGGCGTGGGAGACGTTCCGGGAGATGCTAATAATGGAGTATTTTCCCGAGAGCGATAAACGGAAGATCGAGGAAGACTTCCGCAAGCTAAGGCAAGGGAGTCGCACAGTGTGCGAGTACGAGAGGGAATTCACGCACATGATCAATTGCGTGCCGAGCTTGGTCCACAGCGATAGGGACCGGGCGAAGAAATTCGGGCGTGGAGTGAGGCCGGATGTTTTTAAGACAGTTGATTCTTTCCGGCTGAAGACCTATGGGGAGGTATTGGACCGCGCACTTTGGGTGGAGCGCGGCAATGCTATTGCGCGAGAGGAGCGCGAGGCTTTTGAGAAGGACAGGGACAGAGAGAAGTCCAAGAAACGGGCATCGGGTGGATCCGCGGGGCAGTCGAGCTCTAAGCGGCCCCCTCGACCTCAGCGATCACAGTGGCGCGGCAGTCGAAGTCAGACACAGAGTCAGACTGCCTACCCGTGTGTTATTTGCGGTGGAAACCACCGAGTTACTACCTGCCCTCAGCGTGAAGGGCGATGCTTTCGGTGTGGCCAGGCGGGCCACATTGGTCACGAGTGTCCGGGCAGTACATCACCGGTACCCTCAGCAGCTTCAGTTCAGTACACTCCGCGACAGCTGGCGGGACTGCCACCCGCTATGTCTGCTGGACGATCGTCAGCACCTCGTCAGCAGGAGGCACCTCGAGCACCTAGTGGGCGGGTTTTTGCCACTCAGGTGGAGGAGCAGTCGACTCCAGTTCCAGTTCCTGACGACGTGGTGGCAGGTATTATTCTGATCCAAGGCACTAGAGCCAGAGCATTATTTGATACAGGTGCATCTCATTCATTCATTAATGCATCATTCGCTAAGGCTCATGGGTTAGAGATGGTGCGTCACAATGACCATTGGTGGGTTAACTCTATCGAGCACTCTTTTGTTGTGGACGAGGAGTGCGAGAACTGTCCAGTGCAGGTTGGAGATTGGATTATGCCGATCGACCTACTAGTAGTAGAGCGGTTGTCAGGATTTGACGTAGTCTTGGGAATAATTGGCTCTCCAAGTACTACGCCGTCATCGATTGTGATAGAAAGGTTATCACTTTTCGTGAGCCTAACCAAGAGGAGATGGTCTATCAAGCGTGTCAGGATTTTTGGTGGAATGACAATGTACAAAAAGAATATGGTGTATTTGAATGAAAAAGATTCTAATAGTTAAGTTACTTATGTTTGGTTAAAAATGTAATCAAATATCTTGTATGTGGTATTTTATAGCTTAGAGCTTTTACTTCCGCTGTGTTTGTTGCTTGCCTTCGTGCAAGCCTAGTATAATTGCAAATCTCTCTTTCTGATTGCTTTATTATACTGGTTGTTAGAGCCTTGGGCGGGCAGGGGATGCCCTGTCCGTTCGGCGTCTGTTGACGTGGCCCGAACCCGACCAAATAGGCGGGTAGCAGGGCGTGACACAATATGCCAAAAATTTATGAAAGCCTTCAAATCTCATGACTATCAACAGTTCTAGTTCACATATATATTGCAAGACATATTAACGAAGCTATACATCATTGTCGACAAAGCACACAATGAAATCAACCAAACACAGGCACCACTTGACTTTTATGTGCTTTTTCTGAAAGCATTACAGGAATCACCACAGAGTATAAAACTAGGCATGTGCGTTAAAAGCATTATTGAAGGAGGTGGGGCAAATTGCATGGAATAAAATAACTGCATTGATTTTATTAGTTCTCCAATTGAGCATTTCTGAGAGAAATTTAGTAGTTGGAATAGGTTTTATTAGTTCTCCAATTGCACAAAAACCTGCATTGATTTTTGAAGTATCATCACTGTTCATTATGAGTTAAAATTTAGTTCATCTTAAACTAAACTGCTATCAACGGTGACTCAGATAGATAAGTTCCTCCTACTTCAATGAATGTGTAAGAGTATCGGCTGTTGAACATTCGCCATTCTATCAAAAGCTAATCTTAAATTTGGTCTACCCATTTATTGAATAGAGAATATGCTTATAGTGTGAAAAATTTAATACAACATACTCACGACAAAGAATATGTTTTTGATCCATTGACAATGAAAATATTATAATCGAAATATAAAATCCAAAGGATCATCAGTTTCTACTACTCAATGACAAAAAACATCCATACAAATCTCACATTTTTTGTTTTTTCTAGAAGGTGAGATTTTGGTAGTGAGGAGGAGAGGAGTGGGGTGAGCTGGCAGCCGCGAAGGGGGTGGGGGCGGGCAGCCTCGAGAGGGGTGGAGGCGCAAGGTGGTGAGGCGGAGGTGGCGAGGTGGCGACTACGAGGGGGTTGGGGGTGCGAAGTGGTGATGCGGTGGTCGTGACGGAGGTGGGGGCCTGGGGTTGTGAGGCGGCGTCCGCGAGGCGGGGTGGGGCGCGAGGTGGTGAGGCGGCGTCCGCGAGGCGGGTGGAGGTGCGGTGTGGTGAGGCGGCATTCGCAAGGCGGGTGGAGGCGCGGTGTGGTGAGGCGGCGGCCGCGAGGCGGTGAAGGCGCGGTGTGGTGAACGAGGTAGGAGGGCGGGCCTGAGGTTAGAATGCTTAGGGTTTAGAAGGGGGAAAGTATACCTGAGCTTTTGGAGGGAGCAAGGTCTGGGAGCAGGAGGAGCGCGACCGTCGGTGCGTGGACAATAGTCGTGGCCGTCAAGGAAGAGGAGCCGCCATGACCTAAGAGAGGAAGGGGTTGAGGGAGATGATCTGTTTTGGGGAAAGCTCTAGGGTTTTCTTTTATTTTAGGGCGGGGGGAGTTGGGGGGAAATTGAAAATTTTAATTTTTTTTCAGATACAGAGGCGGTTGTGTTAAACCGCCTCTAATATGTCTCTAATGTAAAACGTAGAGGCGGTTATAACAACCGCCTCTTGACAACCGCCTCTACTAGCGATTTTTCCTGTAGTAGTATAGTATTCATGCATTATAGGGTGAATTGTCATTATGTAGTTACTAATGGAACGATTGAGTTTGTGCCAATGTAAAGAACATGTGAACAATAGAATGTGGACATAGAACCCTATGAATGTGTGAACTTATTGTGGATCATGATAATAGCAAACTTGGGGATATTAAGACTAGAAGAATTGGTTAGCATTGTAAAACTAACATAAAGAGCTAGCTAGTGGTTAAAGTGTGGCATTGTCATTTATTAAATCCTCTAAGGATTAGATCATACTCACATTAGTCTAATGCTCGAGGAAGGTCGCTCCTCCTTGGGCAATGTGCTCCGGAGTTGTCATCAACTGGGTTGTAGCGGAATTCTCCCCAGTAGACGGTCCCGTCGGGTTGTAGTGGAATCCTCCCCGATAAGAAGGGATTTAGTAGTGAGTTATAGTTAACCAATTGGTTAGCCAAGATAATTGGGGTAATGTTTTTAGTAGCATGCATGCATAACTATCATCTGTTATATATTGTTCTTTTCAGCTTTATTCAGGCATTGTAGTAGTTACATGATGTAGTTGGTTACTATCTGTTCTCTTTTCTTGCTTACATATGCCTAAATAGACCTAGTGGGTGAGTCGGCGGGGTCTGCGGCCGAACCCACTGGAAACTTTTAATAGTTCTCACACCACTAACCATACAGGTTCTAGCGCTAGCGGTGTGCCCGAGGATCGCGGCAAAGGCCCGGCATCTTAGCTAGTGGACTCCCGAGTATAGTTATAGATCCATTTTGGTTTCATGTTGTACATATTTGTTGAAAAGGAAACATGTAAATGATATATAAAGAGCATGCAAATGTTGTAAATAACTAAATGTGATAGTTATCTAGTTTTATATTTTGGGTTTAAAGTTTCTCAAATACAGTGAATGAATGTTTAATTAGTTACTTTCACTTGTTATTGTTGCTTTCCCTCGTGCAAGCTATGTGTATTGAAATGTTTTTCTGAGAATTTGTTTATTTCTTTATACATGTACTCATTGTTGTTGAGCCTTGGGCGGACAGGGGAGGTGCTGTCCGTTCGGTGTCTGCGTACGGACCCGAATCGACCAAATTGGCGATAGCAGGACGTGATAGGATCAATGTCGTATATAGCCCAATTTTTCGTCTATAGAAGAAGAACGACGGTTTTTGAAGCATCGACAAAGAAAGGAACGAACCGACGAACCGATTCGATGCGGCTTTGGAAGACGTAACAAAAATGAATCGAGACCATTTTAGAGTTGAGAGGCGGATCATTCGACGGGAATGAAGTGGCGCCAATGGAAACGGCGGGGAGGGAAGCAGAATCGATGTCGCACTTTGCCCTATTTTCCGTTTATAGAAGAAAAACGATGGCTTCCGAAGCGACGACAAAGGAAAAAACGAACCGGTGAATCGGTTCAAAAGAGCACCGATATTTTCAAGATAAGGATCTGGTTCAGAAAGTATTTTATCTCTAAACCCTAAAACCAATAGGTGGGCCCCATATGCCATAATATTTAAAGAAAATCGAAAAAATGACAGGCATGCCCCACATACTTGAAGATAAGGATTCGGTTCAGAATAAAATCTTTTCTCTAAACCCTAAAACAACATGTAGGTCCCACACGTTGTAATATTTAAAGAGGAATTGAAAAACTAACATGTAGGTCCCACATGCACCAAATTAAGCCAAACATGACACAGCTGATAGGTAGTCCCACTGTAATAACCGACATTTTTATCTTAATAAATAAACCCTTTTGTTGACGATGTTATTGTGTGTAATTTAATTACAAGAGCACTCGTCAAATTTCAGGTCAAAACGAGCTAAAACGAAAAAGTTACGCGACCCGGAAAAATGACTTAAGTGAATAGTAACTCTAGTTTTCCGGATGAGCCGGGAATAGAGGATGGGTTCAGGTGCGTACAAGACTCCGATTATAGGACTTCAATAGCTCGTTTCAAACGGCTCGACTATTCTGAAACCAATGCCACTGATGGAATTGGATTCCGATGCACGGTTGTCGAGAAAAAGGGTTTTGAACGGTTTTACATATATAATTATATAATTGAAAATATTGGAGGAAATAAGAGGGATTGATACTTCGCGAATCCGAGACCAAATTGATCAAAGTAAAATGCTAGATTCGATGTTCGCGACGTGCTGAACGCGCTGGCGCGATCCGATCGGAAATCCGACGGACGGATCTACGGGAAATACAAGATGATCATAGAGGGGTGAAAATGGCAAAACGGCGAATCGCGAAAAGTTCTTATATTTTATGCGTCGAAACGCGAGATTTAGAATGTGGAGGGGCTTATGCGCGTAAGTCACCTCCTGGCAGGGACTAGAGATGAAATAGAGCTAAGTGGAGGGCTAAAATGCAAAAGCGCATTTGTGTATAAGTTAAGGTATTAGGGTTTCCTTCATGAAACCCTAACCCTAACCCTTCCACCTTCTCATAGCCACCCTAACCGCCACAGCCTCCTCCTCTGCCACTTTGTGCGCGCGCCCCCGGCCACCGGCAAGCAGCCCCGGCCGCCGGAAACCGCCGCAACTCCGTCTCCTTCCTCCCCTCGCCGCAACACCAACCATCTTGGCCAAGAGAGAGAGGCGAAGGCCGTCAGAACCTCTCGGATCTCCTTCCCCGGCAAGGAGTAGTCGCTCGCGGATCTCCCCGCCGGCCCCGTCGCTTCGAACGCCGCCGGAGCCGCTCTTCGTCCTCGCAGCCGCCACCGCGCAGACCCGAGGCCGGGTCTAGCGCGCGACCAAGACCTCCCTCGGCCGCGCCGCTCCGATCGGCTCCCGACAACCTCTGTGAGCGAGGCTCGCCGTCCTGCCACCCCCCGGCCGCCGCCGCCGCCAGAAGACTTCGCGCCGCTACTCTGCAAAGCCGAGCTTGGGCCAACTCCTCCACCGCGCCGTCGTCGCTTTCCGACGTGAGCACCACCTTCACCGCGACCTCCTCCGCCGGATCAACCCCGCCCGGCTCCGCCGCCGGACGTCACGGTAAGCCCTAACCCGAGGGCTAGTCTGAAGGCTTGGATCGCCGCCGCGCGCCACCGGCCGCGTCCCGCCGCCGGCCAAGCCCTTCCCCGACCTCTCCGACCCGCGCTCCCGTCCCGGCCGACCGCCGTCGCCAAGCCGCCGGCAGCCAACCCTAGTTCTCCCTGGTCTGGTAAGCTTTATTTTCATTGCCAGCACCTAGTCTAGGGTTTTGGGCACGTTTACCGAGGCTACGTTAGGTCTTTTTGACCAAGTGAGGTGAGCACGGTCATCGCCTTTTCGTGCTGAACGCGATGCTCACCTCCGCCTAGGCATTTGATGCCTCGATTAGCGGAAAAAGTGTACCTTTCGCGCTGTGCGCAGTGTTTACAGAACTTCGCGTCGCTCGTGCGAGTTCTACAGTGACCGAATGTGCTCCGAAAGGTGAGCACGATCTTCGGCACGCCGAAACCTTCCAGTGAGTGCGATGGCTCGATTTATTGAGCATCGGTTTGCGTGCACGGCCCATAAAAGCCCTAATATTGCATAAAATAATGCGTTTTTACTAACTATTAGGGGCTTTTATGCAATTATAAATTATGTGGGCGTGTGTACGTGTCTTGGTACCTCCGGATCGATCGTCCAAGGTCCCAAGCCTTTACGGAAATCGAAAAGTGATTTCCGGAACGTTTTTCGGCAAAATTCGCAGTCGAAAATGTGTTTACGGTTCGGATTTCTTCCGACAACTCTTAGTGGTTATTTACGGTGTCGCTGAGCCTTGTTGGCTGGTCACCCGCGTCGTTTCGAAGGTTCAGAAACGACGGGTGAGCGACGGTGGATTCCTGATGCGGACTTCGGTATTTCGGCAATCGGTTTTGGGAAACCGTTCCCGTGGGTTCCTTAGTGGGGCTTTGTGAGTAGTAGTACTTGTGTTGGTGGGTTAGATGCTAACCCGGTGGACCATTTCGTAGGTCCAGTTGCTTCGTTTCCACAAATGGCGATCTTCTACTGTACAGGTGGGTATCTCGACTCGCCGTCCGTTCAGTGGTGCACGCTGGTGACGTTCCTTCCACCTTACTGTTTATATCATTATCGTAGATATATCGTGCATCTTTACAGTATTACTCTACTCAGTGTTTCCATGCTTAGTACCATGTGTAGGAGTAGAGTAGTTTGCTTCTTGTCAGCCTATGACATCAGTGACCTGTTCGGTCAGTTTACTTCAATATACTCAGTGACCTTGTTGTTCGGTTGGTCTCAGTAGTACTTGCATACAGTTGAGAGGATGTTGAGTTGTTCTATCCTAGTTGACCTGAGTGGTCAGTTCTTGTGTTTCCTTGAGTAGTACTTGCATACAGTTGAGAGGATGTTGAGTTATTCCATCCTAGTTGACCTGATTGGTTGGTTCTGGTACTTCCTTACAGTTTGACGACCTTTATGGTCAGTGCGCCCAGAGAGGCAAGATTGTCGGCTGGTTGCCGACATTTGGCTATTGAGCATATCAGCATCGATCGCCCGAGACACACATGCATTTCACGAACACCAGCGGTCTGGCCACCGCAAGAGGGTGTTCTTTTCCGGAAAAGTGGTTTGGGACTGGTCATTGGATTTGCCAACCCGTGAGCCTTAGAGTGGGTTATATGCACTGTGGCCCGATCAAGATCGGGTTGTACACATGTGCAGAGTGACATGGCATAGGACTGAGGTCTGCGGACCAATAGTGCAGTTTACAGATTGGGTATTTTTATACTTTCGTACCATTGACGCATACTTACAGTAGCTGTTGTTTCATATCTGTATATCTCTCCATTTACTTGTTTATCATAGCTACTGTACTACTATCTTCTCCACTTGTGTTTATCTCCGCGAGGTATCCACTGGGAGGTGGCGACATGTTTACATGTTCTCACCCCTCGCCTTCTTTTCAGGTGACGTTGCAGGTCATAGTGGGACAGCTGGTGAGGAGCGAGTCTAGTTCGCGACATAGCTCCGTCCCTTCGTTGGTTATTCCTTTATCTTTACCTTGCATGACTTAGACATTTTCATGGTTCAGTTCAGTATTTACTTTTGAATATGAGATGTTTTATAATGTAATAAAGAATGTGGATTTTATGTGATAAAATAGTTTTCTACCCGTCGTGGTAGCGTGTTTTTAAAAGAAAAGGCTTTCATGTGGTTTTATCAACTTACTTATATCTCGAAAGTGAACCTGTGGTGAATGGTGTATGAATTAATATAACTGTTGGATGTTGTATGTTCATTATTGTGGTTGTTCTTGGTTGTTTACTTACACTCGTACATGTGCGACGTGCAAATACAGGGAGACTCATGAGTACAGTGGACTCCCTGTATTTGTGGCGGATCTGGCATACCTTGGGGTCAGGTTTTCAAAAAAAAAAAATTCCGCTGTATTTTTCACTTTAACAATAACCCCGGGGCGTGACACCCACATGCCCCAAATTAAGCAAAACTTGCCACGTGTACTTAAAATTACAGGTATTAATATAGATTTATAGATTACAGATACTTTATAATATATTAAACCTTCACAAATTGGCAAAATCGAAGTATGGAATAGTCACTAGTACTCCTTAAAGAGTTCTAGAGGTTAATTTATTGAGTTGGATCTGTTTAGGTGTGAAAAAGTGGGAAAACAAAGTCCAAAAATATTTTCTGTAGAAACTAGAGTCTTTGTGTCCTTTTGAACGCCTGGAGGATTGATGCGGGTGCCTAGAAATGTTATGCTAAGGGGTTTCAGTGTTTTAGATGGACAAATTACCCTATGGGCGGCTAACAGATTTTGAACACATTTTCGGATGCCCAGAAGTGATTCTGACGCTCAACCCTAGAGCTGAAGTCACTATTCATGCAATGTCTAACGTGCCCGAAATCTACTGTGGATGCTTGAAAATAATAAGGACAATGTTGAAAGATCTGTAAATAGGAGTAGCTGACTCATCAATGAGGTTTCAAATGCATAAAAGTTGGTTCGGTGCCCGAAACCTGTTTTCGGGCTGAGGGAGCTGCAATTCCTTTTGAATTGGGGGCCTAGTGTAATTGTTGAACTTTTATTTTTGACAATTAAATCTATAAACTTTATTAAGTATTTTAATTGGCCCCTCTATTTATTAATTGAACATATGTTTTGAGTTAATGTATTTTATATGATTTTATATAACTTCAAAATATTTTTTTAAAAAATATTTAGCTGTTTTCAAATCCTAGCGTCCGCATGCCTGATCACACGTACCAAGACAGGAACAAAGTGCCAATGGACTAGTATACATCATGTGGGGATATTGTGCTAGACCATGCTCTATGCCGGATTAGTTAGGAACATTAGGGTACATCAAGATGACTGGATACACCTATGTCTAGAAAGGTGCCTCTCATGTAGTATCAATAAAGAATAATATTATACAACTGGCTGATCAACTATATTATAACTAGCTAGTCTAGAGTACCATGTTTGGTGTTTGAAGGTGGGAGGTGTAGGGATATAATATGGGTCAAGCAAGGGCGACACAATCCTCATTTTCCTAGCTGAAATAGACCTAGGGCCGGCTCGGCCACAAAATCATACCATACCGGACCCTTGGCCTAGCATAGCCCTCAGGCCCAAATAGCACAGGCTATGCCAGGCTAGGTCAGAATTGGGACTTGCCTTTCTTTCTTTTTTTTTTTGAAAAATATATAAAATTTTTTTAAAAATTAAAATATTTTTCTTTCAACTAATTTATTAAAAAATATTTATAAAGTAATCAGTTTATAAAATATTTTATAAAATTTATAAATTTTAAATTTAGAAAATTATTTGACGAAAATATCCTCCTTAACAGACTGTTGGGCAAAGTATTTTGGTGTAAAAACTAAATCAAAACACTTATATTCAAAGGCTCTGTTATGGCAAACCCTTTGAAGAACGGCCTACGGCTCTTCTAAGAGACAGCTGTGTGACACCCCGGATCGGACTGCTCAGATTCGAACCACAACAATCGGTCAAAAATCTAAAGGAAGAACCTCCAAAAACGGAAGGCTTAAATAGATCCAAAGCTATGCTCTAGGTTAAAGACTAAATAAAATAATCTATTAATTAAACAAAACTGAGCATGTAGTGATCCTGGAGTATAGCAGTTGGGGCTCGTCGACAGCTCTGGTGAGTGTCGAAACAAGTCCGAGTCACGTTGGCGCGAAATGGACGCCAAACGGACTCAGTGGGGATGCGAGAAAAATTGGTATCATGAAAATCCGCGAAATAGCAAGTTTTCTGCCATTTGTACCGGTACAAAATATGAAATGTACCGGTATAAGTCTGCTTGCTATACCGGTACAACCATCGTAGAAGGTATCGGTACGCTTCCTACGCAGAATCGTTTCTCGGTTGCCCTTTTTGTACCTAGACACTTGCCCGTGTGTTCCGGTACACTTTGGTAGGTGATGGGCTTTTTGGTAAATCCCTCACCTTGGTTGTATCACCCACCAACCCTCCTCTCTTTATAGGATTGAGAGAACAGAGATGAGAGGATTTTTACTCCCTCTCTCTCTGTGACGCACCGAACTCTCGCAAATAGCAAGGTTCGAGTGTTTGATGTGAGTTCGAACTTTCCCACACTTTGTGGAGGGTCGTAGACGGTGTTCCGACGCGCGGTTCGAAAATTCTGGAGGTTTTGGCTAAGTTCTGGGAGATTCACTCTCGGGGACCGGTCCCTGGTGGGAGAGACTGGTCTCCCTTGAACAGTGGATGCGTAGGCTTAGGGAGACCGGTCCCTATCCTAGAGACTGGTTCCCGTACGTGTAGTCTACGGGAGGGACCTTCGAGACCGGTCTAGGTTGGCAGAGACTGGTTCCCGTACGCTAGTTTTGCGGGGAGAGTCCTGAGGGACCGGTCTCGGCTGTAGAGATCGGTCTCTATGCCCGAAAATTGCCTGTGCCGGCAAAGGCACTTGTTGCAAAGTTGAGGGGCCTTTCTGGATTTTGTTACTTTAGATGGCCTATATAGCCATTCTCCTCTCTTTGCTCTTCATTTTCCCTCTCTCACACTCTCTTGTATTTAGAAAGAGAAGGAGAAGGAGAAGAAGAAGTAGAAGGAGAAAGAAGGAGAAGGAGTTGGAAGGGAGCTAGCTTGGTGGACTTGGAGCACCTTTCTCTCCCTTTTTCCTACCATTGGAGCTTGAGGCTTGGACTTGGAGCTCATTTGGAGGAATACCATCACTTCTAGAGGGGTTTGATCCTTGCCTTGGGCTTCTTGGAGGTAAGCAACTCATCACATCCCTTTAGATTTGGATTTTGATGGTTCTTTGAGATGAAACCTTAGTTTTGGGAAACCTAGGGTTTACTTTGGGGCTTTTTGATTAGAAGCTTTTAGAGCTCAATTGATGGGTTTGGAACCTTGGATTAGGTGGCATTGGAAGGTCTTTGACTTCCATTTGAGGTTTCTTGAGGGATTTCTACACTATAGGTGAGTTTTTCTTACTCTCTTTGTATAGATGCTTAGTGATTGAACTCGTGGTTCATCGGTTAGTATTGTAACTCCTATGGCTTGCTTTTTAGGGCGCTAGAAGTGAGAATAGACTTCGTTAGCAATTCGGGAGAGTGCTTGGAGCATCGGTGGGTTTGGCCTCACCAACACAATGAGAAAAGCTCATTGCTGTTAATTTATGTTCAGTTAAATGAGAAATCATGCATTTTCATGATAGATATATTATTTGTAAATTTTAGAATGCTTAATACCTATACTTCATGTATAATGCATATTTGGCCGCTATGTAGTAGAGAGTAGTCTTGTGGACTTATGCATATTTGTAGCAT
Organism: Aechmea fasciata; assembly: GCA_025177825.1. Lineage (NCBI taxonomy): Eukaryota > Viridiplantae > Streptophyta > Magnoliopsida > Poales > Bromeliaceae > Aechmea > Aechmea fasciata. Next base: position 5,170,605 of record CM045925.1, on the reverse strand, counting down.
TCTTCTAATGGTTTGAGATCATGTTGAACTTAGTGCAAAGGACATGCAAAATGGTAGACTTGGACTTAGAATCCATGTGCGACTTAAGGGAAAAGCCAATGTCATAAAGAGACATTGGGCATGGCATTCATTTGTGAGTAGTGAGCTAATGTCACTAAGCGGCGTTAGGCTCGTGATTGAACATTGACATACTGAAATGTAGTGTCATGAGAGACATTGTACTAGACCTTAGGGTTGCTAGTGGCTATTACCATGTTAGAGACATGAGGATTGGATAATTGAGACTTGACTATGCTTGCTTGCTTGCCATTTGTGCTCATTCGCACATGCTTGTGAGGGTCGCTCCCTACAAGCCAAGATGCGGAGTTAGCCTTTGCGACTTGTTTCGCGCGTGCGGTATTGAGAAACCTACGGGGCTGAGTGGGATAGACTCATTCCTTACGGGGGATGCTGGGGCTACCACGGCACTTAGGTGGCACAAGCCGGATTACATTTGTGTAGATCCTAAAGTGAAATTGAGCAATGACATTCAATAATCAAGGACAATCATTACTAGACAGGACATAGTAGTTGGATTACTTGGACATGCTTATAGTATAGTTTTGGGACATATAGTATACTTGATAGTTCGCTTATTGCATCATAGTATACTTGTTAGCCATGATAGATCGTAGTCATTTACATTGGCATCATGGTTCATGATAGCATTGACATACATCATGCTTACTTGTGGCATAATAGTATAGCATTCCATTTATGCTTTTATTACAGTTGGTTATCGTATCCGCTTACTTATTACTCTATTTTCCTTTGGGCCTAGTGGTGCAGTTGTACAGGTCAGTAATTGCCCACTGGGAACTATAAATTATAGTTCTCACGCCCTCTGTTTTCTGATTCTTTTAAGCGCCTACGGCACCGGAGGAGGCCAGGGACCGCAGCAAGGGTATTGCCTCGGGATAACGGCGTTCAGCGAGTGACCTTTTGATAGGTGGTTTACCTCTCGACGTTTTATTTTGGAGAGGTTTTGAGAGTCACCTGTGTATAGAGAGACCACCCATTTTTGGGACTATTGTGATAGATGATGTATTTACATTATGATCTCTTTTATTGTTTAGTTACTTTCCTCTATACTTGTCGATAGAACATGTTGTTTACTGCTCTGATATCTATAGTTGTAGCCTATTTGTGGTTTTATTTCCGCTGTTTTTGTAGACGCCTTGTATGTGTTGACATATGGCAGGTCTGGGTGCGCTACCGGGAAGGCCTCCACCGGTCCCGGGGCGTGACACTCTCTCTTCTCCTTGTGCAGGACGGGGGTAGTGGAGGAGCTTGGTGGAGTTGGTTCGTCGTCGACGTCGCGCTGCAGAGCTGTTCGAGCGTACATTCGTCGTCGTGGTGCTGCGAGGAGGCCGGGCAAGCGTGGCTTTTCACCGTTTTCGACGTTGCGCCGATTCTAGAGTGGTTTTCGAGGTGAGTGGTCCATCAAAATCACTTCAATTGCTTCATGCTCCATCATTTTCGAGCTAGGGTGCTGTTCCTGCAGACTTTCAGCGGCGACTTGCAGTGTTTCAGCTCGTACGCGACGTAGGAGTGTCGGATCGTAACGAAACTTGGTTCGCTGGACTCTAGACTTCGAGAGAAATCCATGAAGCCCGAGATTGCTGAATTTGGTAAAGGTTAGCTTGGTCGAACTCTACTTTTACTCTGCTGTTGTTGTGTTGAACAGATTTTTGGAGTTTATGAGTTCTTTTGGTGCAATTCCTAGAAGGAACTGGATTTTGGATCTGAGCTTGATACTCCAGCATAGTGCACTATTATTGGATCTTCAACTCAGCTGAATTGGAGTTTAGAAGGTAATGTTAACCTTTCGATTTGGTTAAATCAAGCTTAAGTGCTGAAAATATTGTTAATTGATGAATTTGCATGTATAGAGCTTGGAGATAGATTGATTACTGGTCTTGGAGGAGTTCGGTTGATCCAGCAGGGATTAGTTGTCATGCCCCGGAACCCAGCGGAAGCCCGCCCGGCGCGTGCCCAGACCCGCCGTACATCTATAATATACAAGGCGTCTAACAAAAACGATAAATAACCAACAATATAAGAAGAATCTAGAAGTATCAGAGCAGTATAACAACTAGAATTCTAAACTAGGAAGCATAAAAAAAGTATAAAAATAAAAGTACCAATCCCTACTATGAAACTGTAAAGAGAGTACAACCAAAGATCCCATAGAAAACTAAAAGAGTACATGGTGGTCTCCATACATGGATACAAAATCACTCTCTCACAAAACACAAAAAGAGAGGAATAACCACCTAAACAGGGGTTAGCAGAAACTGAAGCTAGCTAACTAGGCGACTCCCTTGCCGCGATCCCGTGCCTCCGCGGTGCCGAAGGCTCTGCAACACACAAGAAACAGAGGGCGTGAGAACTATTAAATAATAGTTCCCAGTGGGCAATTACTGACTTTAGTTGCATGCTCCACTAGGCCCAAAACGAAACAAGTAAGTGTAAACGATATAAGTAACAAGTCAACTGCTAAAGCATGATATCTCTACTTAGCATGAATTTGCATAAGTAAGCTATTCTAAGCATGAATAGAAAGTATGACTAACTAGTCCCATGTCCATAAAACAATAGTAAAGTGTCAAGTTTTAGTGTCAAGTTTTACTGCCCTAGTCAATATCCAATGTCGATTAAACTTCTTCAGTTTAAATCCAATAAGACCCACCCGAAGGCTGTCTAGCTGATGCCGAGCCTAATGGCCCTGTGGTAGTCAACATCCCCACCTTAGGAATGAGCCTATCCCACGGCAATCCACTTTGGCTCCCAATCCCGCACGGCGAACAAGTATCGCGTTGGCCAACTCCGGAGTGCTGGCTTGTAGGGAGCGACCCTCACAAGCATGTGCGAATGAGCACAATGGCATATAGTTACAAGAACCATCACGAGTCTCAAGTCATCATGTCTCTAACATGGAATGTACAAGTGTCACAGTGGTCTATCTATGTCATCATGTCTCTAACATGGAATATAGTAGATGTCAGTGGCCTATGTCAATGTCTCTATGTTGCAGTTTACATAGTTTTCTAAGTTAAGTGTTGCTTGATGACACTTAAGCTTTCTAAGTTCAAACTTGAGTTTAATGTTACCAATACACCATTTGAGCTATATTAAACATAAAAGGCACGTTCCCAAGTGCCCACAAGAACCACCCTCACATGCATGCAAAATAACCCAGAATGCTCTACTATATAGAGTGAAATTTTCATCATACATAAGGCATGCATTTTAAGTGTTATAAAATTCATAATAATTCTATTTAGCATGAATATGCATTCAAAATAATTTAACCAAACCAATTAAGCACTTAGGAGACATTTTCCCCTATGCTCATGAAGCCAAACCCACCGTATGCTCCGAGCGTTGCTCCGAACCGCTAACGAAGTTTATATTATGGCTCCTAGCACCCTAAGAAGTAAACCATAGGAGTTACAAGCTTAGAAGATGAACCATGTGTTCAATCTCTAAGAAACTCTATAAAAGGGTGAAGAAAACTCACCGGATGCGAAGGAAACTCTTTCGATCTCCAAATGGGAGTTAGAGTCCTTCCAATCCAACCTAAACAAAGGTTCTAAACCCATCAATTAGGTTCTAGAAGTTACAAAATGAAAATCCCCAATTCTAACCCTAGAATCCCATTTCTAGGGTTTCTACTCAAAGAAACCAACTAATCTTGGATAACAAGGGGAGAGTAAGCCACTAACCTTCTTAGAAGCTTCAAACCACGTTCAAAGTGCTGTAGGGTTGGAGGTTGATCCACTCTCAAGCTCTACACTCCAAGCCAAGACTTCTCCAATGGTGGAAATAGCACCCAAAAGGAAGAAAAGAGCAAAAGGAAGAGTTTAATCTTCAAAAACTCATGCAAAATCCAAAGGAGATGAAGGAAAGGGAGTGGAGGGTGCCCTACCTCTTCTCTTGCTGTTCCAAACTCAGGGAGAAGCCCTAGGGGCGTGGGGTGTACTAATAGAAAGGCTACAATAGCCAAAAACCCCCTGCAGTTCGAACTGCACGCAGTCTGCCAGTTTGTACCGGTACACGGGCATTTGTACCGGTACAAATGCTGCGAAATGGCCAAACCCGAGCCTCGGGTTGCCCCTCTCTCGGCCAAGTATACCGGTACAAAACTCAGGCTGTACCTGTATAGCCATCATGTCTGTACCGGTATAACCATCAGTTCGTACCGGTATAAAGCCTAAAATTCTCAATCCGAGAGCTAACCAAAAATCCGTCTTTTCGGTTTTGGTGCCTAGATGCAAACCATCATTCTCGGGGTTCAACCATAGGTCGGAACACTGTCAACGACCTTCCAACAAATGTGGAAAAGTTCCGAACTCAGTCGAATACTCGAACTCCGTAATTTGCGCAAGTCCAGTATGTTACATTCACCCCTCCTAAAAAGGAGTTTCGTCCGCGAAACTCAAAAGCGAGATCATACCTCAAGTCTCCATCTGAAAGAGATGGGGATAGCGCTCCTGCAGCACCCTCTCGAGCTCCCACGTGGCCTCCTGCTTCTCGTGGTTGCTCCAAAGAACCTTCACATACGGAATGTTCTGATTCCGCAATTTCTTCACTTCGCGAGCCAAGATCTTCACTGGTTGCTCCTCGAAGCTCAAATCATCCCTCAGCTCAATGGGTGCCGCATCCAAAACGTGAGCCGGATCATGGATATACTTCCGCAGGACCGATACATGAAAGACGTTATGCACGCCCGATAGGTTCGGTGGTAGAGCAAGTCGATACGCTATCGGACCTACACGCTCCAAGATCTCGTATGGTCCAATGAAACGGGGGCTCAGCTTACCCCGAATTCCAAATCTTCTAATCCCTTTCGACGACGAGACTTTCAAGAAAACATGGTCTCCAATCTGAAACTCCAAGTCTCGTCGGCGTCTATCAGCATAACTCCTTTACTAAGCTAGTTCCTTCATGCGTAACTTGTAGAGTATCCCAAATCTCTTTCGCGGTTTCACACGCCGAAACACGAGTAAACTCCATTTGCGATAAAGAATTGAATAAAGCATTAATTCCTTTACCGTTAAACGAAGATGACTAGTTTTCATCTTTCGTCCACTTGTTTCGTAGTTTCGGGATGGTAGCATTATCGACCACTTCGGTAGGATGTTTCCAACCGAATTCTATTGCTTGCCACACCCGCTCATCGATCGCAATTAGAAAAGCTCTCATGCGAACTTTCCAATAGGCATAATTCGTGCCGTCGAAGAGCGGTGGTCGATTAATGTTACCGCCTTCGGCCATTAGATAACAATATATCTAGATCCCGCTCTGATACCAATTGTAAGTTTATTGGGTTTCCCAAGGATCTATCTAGATTGTGTCCAACACCTAGAGGGGGTGAATAGATGTAACGGCCAAAAACCATAATTTCTCGATGCAATAAAGTAAATGCGGAAAATAAAAAGCACACCGAGATTTACGTGGGAAAACTCCAACTCGGAGAAAAAAACCCACGGGACCAACATGCGAATAAACAATCCACTAAGAGAAAAGATTACAAGGTGATTACCGACTCCACGGACATAACCTCTCTTAACCTCCTATGAATCTCCGCGCAATCCTCCGGGTTGTCCACGCCCTCACGTCCGAGTCCACGAACGCGATGTCCCGAATCCACGAAACACCACCACTTCTAATCCACGAAGCTTCTATCACGCCGAATCCACGATGCCACTCGAATCCATGAGCCAACGATCCGAATCCACGAATCGTCTTCAATCACGTCGAATCCACGACGCCTCACGCCGAATCCACGACGCCGTTCATGAGAAGCATCATGAATATGGTGATCCTTCGCTTAGGAGTATCGTAAAAAACCAGAGAAGAAAACTCCGAGCGAAGTGTAGATCAAATCGACATATAGATATCAAAGTACAATATCTCGATTTGACCTAAAAGAGGCTAATATGTAGAAAATAGGTTTTTGACAAATTCCTAGCCTATAGGGTTTCTCAAACATGTATATTCATGAAGCACACAAAGTTAGTGAACCCCTATACCTTATTTATAGACTTTAGAATCAATTGGATTCGGATTAGAAAATTTTCTAATTTTTACAATCTATACCGGTACAAATTATATGGTGTTACCGATAACACAATGACGGAAGATAGAATTTACGAAGCCTTGTTACCGGTAATGGGTATGATGGCTATACCGGTATAGCAACCATGGTTGTACCAGTACAAAATCCAATCTGTACCGGTACACTTTGTAATTTTTCTGATTTTTTTAATTTTCGAAAATTACAAAGTTCCGATACAATTTCTAATCCGTTAAACAATGATTTTACGATTCTAATGCCTATAACTAAGTATGAATCACCATATTATGATTTAAAATCTTACCTGAACGTCGTGATTCACATTGTCTCTTTCTTCGAAGTTTAGGATTCTTCGACCATCTTCGATCCGCTCCGATCCTTCAAGACTCCAACTCAAATCACGAAACTTGCTAACACAAAATCCTTAACATTGTTGAGGGGGCTAAGTGGATTTTGTTGCTTTAGATGGCCTATATGTCCTCTCCTATCCCTCTCTCCCTCATTTCTCTCCTTCATACTCTCTCCTACACTCTAGAAAGTTAAGAAGAAGGAGAAGGAAGGAGGAGAAGGAGAAGGAGAAGAAGGAGAGCAAGCATTGGAGGGTTTTGATCATCTTCCTCTCCCTCTTTTCTTACCATAGGAGGCTTAGAGCTTGTGGTTGGAGCTTTGTGGAGATTGAGCCTTCAACCCTTGAGCACTTTGAGCTTGGTTTCGGGCATCCTAGAGGTTAGTAACTTGATCTCTCCCTCTAGTTTAGAGTTTTGTTGCTTATGAGTAGATGAAACCCTAGAATGGGATTTTAGGGTTAGATTTGGGGCTTTTTGATTAGAGGCTTTTAGAGCCTTTCTAATAGAATGGGAACCTTGGTTTAGATTGCCTTAGAAGGGCTTGGGCTTCCATTTGAGGTTTGTTAAGGGGATTTCTTCGCGAAGTGAGTTTTTCTTTCCCTTTTCTTGAGATAGTTAAAGATTGAACTAATGGTAATCTTTTCGTTGTTGTAAGTCTTCTAGTATTCATCTTAGGGTGCTAGAAGGCTAGATCGAGGCTTCATTAGGGATTCGGAAGGCCGAGCGAAGCATTTGGTGGGTTCGGCTTTATGAGAATAGGAGAAAATGTCTCCTATGTGGTTAATGGTTTTCGTTTAACCTTTTTGCATGCATATCAATGCTAGATAGGATTTATGTGAATTTTAGAACACTTAAAATGCATACCTCATGTATCATGAAATTTTCACTCTATATAGTAGAGCATCTTGGTTGTTTTGCATGCATGTGAAAAGTGTTCACCTTTGCAAGTTGAGGACATGTTTCTTATGTTTGATATAGCTCAAATTATGTATTTGTAAATATTGAACTCACGTTTGGACTAAGAAAGCTTAAGTGTTATAAAGGGGCACTTAACTTAGAAAACTATGAAACTGCAACATAGAGACTTGACTATAGGTCATTGACTTATGGTATATATTCCATGTTGTATACATGATGACATAGAGATAGGCCCTGGACATAGTGCTATACATTCCATGTTTTAGACATGAGGACTTGTGACTTGAGACGGATCGGTTCGATTACTTGCCATTGTGCTCATTCGCACATGCTTGTGAGGGCGCTCCCTACAAGCCGGCACTCGGGAGATGGCCATCGCGATACATATTCGCTATGCGGGATTGGGCGCCGAAGTGGATTGCTGTGGAATAGGCTCATTCCTAGGGTGGGGATGTTGACTACCACGGGGCTATTAGGCTCGGCATCGCCTAGACAACCTTCGGGTGGGTCTTCAGCCAAGACAGTTGTAACACACTGGACTTGCGCAAATTACGAGGTTCGAGTGTCTGACTTGAGTTCGGAGCCTCTCCATATTTTCTGGAAGGCCGTTGACAGTGTTCCGACCTATGGTTCGAACCTCGAGAACGATGGTTTCCAACTTGGCACCAAAATCCGAAAAGACGGATGTTTGATCAGCTCTCAGATTGGATTTTCGGAGCTTTGTACCGGTACACTTTTGATGGCTGTACCGGTACAGGCATGATGGCTCTACCGGTACACTTTGGAAATTATATCGGTACACTTGGCAGCTCTCTCTCAAACCCGAGTCTCGGGTTTGCCATTTTCGTGGGATCTGTACCGGTACACTTTGGGTCTGTACCGGTACACTTTGGCAGTTTTCGAAAATCTGAAACTGCAGGGGCTTTTGCGCGTTTGTGCCTTCTTATATCAGCACCCCACGCCCCATAGGGCTTCTTTTGTGCTGGGAACTCAGAGGAAATAGGTAAGGCAGCCCTCCACACCTCTCCATTCCTTTTCTTTGATTTTATTTTGAGCTTTTAATTAAGAGATTGAGCATCTCTTTTGCTCTTTTTGCTTGTTGGAGGCTCTTTCCACCATTGGAGGAGCTTGAAGGCTTGGAGTTGGGCTTGTTGGAGGAGAGATCTTCAAGCCTAGAGGATTTTGATCATTGTTTAGAGCTTCTAGATGGTAAGCAACTCATCATATTCCTCTAGTTTGGGATTTGGAGCTTTCTTTTGGTAGAAATCCTAGTTTTTGAGATTTAGGGTTTATTTTGGGATTTCTCATTTTGGGGCTTTTAGAACCTAATTGATGGGTGTAGAACTCTCCTTTAGGTTGGATTTGAAGATCCTTTGGGTTGATTTGAGTTTTGGACAAGATCTTCTTGATCAAAGGTAATTTTCACATCTTTTCTATGTTATTTTTGGTGAACTTGGTTGGATGCTTATTCGAAACTTGTATCCCTTCAAAAAATTATCTTAGGGTACTAGAAGCTTGGGGGGCAACTTCGTTCGCCGAAACGAAAAGGATTCGAAGTCTGTCCGGTGGGTTTGACCTCACCGAAAAGGGTGAACTCCTCCTATGTCTTTCCTTTGGTTTAAAGACATGTTTAGATGTTTATTCACACTCCTTATGGTATGCTTGAATTTATGAGAATATAATATGACCATGTTATGTATAGTGAAAATATATGCTCTATGTAGTAGAGACATACATGTTGTATTGGGCATAGATGACCATTTGTGGGCGAAAGTATCATGATTGGGTTGTATTTATAACTCCAAAGGTGTTGGGGTTGGATCGAAGTGAATGACATCTATGCCCTTGCAAGATCACGTTTGCGGCCGACAACGTGATATCAAGGAATAGTTGGAAGTCACTTCATTACTTTCGCATGATTGGGATATTGTATCTATGAGTGGGGCTGCGTTGGCATAGGTTGTTTTAACCTGTGCTTGTTATGTCTGTTGCAGCTTGTGACGTTGACGACGCCCACGATGGCAGCCGAGGCGACCGAGACAGGAGGACCTACATCCCCCCGATCCGACGAGATTTGGGAGTTGAGGGAACAGTTGACCACCTTGGTCGGCATGGTGGAGTGACAGGCGAGCGTGGTGCTACTTCAGGCCGAAGCCTTGCGCCGCCAAGACGAAGGAATCAGACGATTGGAGAACCTACTGACCCAACCGACGGCTGACCTCAAGAGACCTCAAGAGGGTTTGGACCGAGCTTTACCTGCGGGGAGAGGCGTGGACACCAGAGTGGCCAAGGAGACCACCAAGAGCAAGGAGTTGCAGGTCGGCGAATCGTCAAAGAAAGTAAAGAAGAACCGGGGTCGAGGACGCGGTTCTTTCGACGGGAGAAGTCCGCCAAGATACCCCAGGAGCCAAAGCCAGTCGCGAGGACGAGGCTCATCTGCACAGCATGGAGGATCAGATCGTCGCCAGGTTCTGAATTGCGTGATCTGCAGTGGTGGTCACTACCCACGACAGTGCCCGCACAATCGGGGCAGGTGCTACTTGTGTGGCCAGGCGGGCCACTTCCAACTCGAATGCCCGAGGAACGGCAGGACTACTGGAACGTCGACGCCAACCCTGACTCGAGAGACACCCAGTGGAGGTGTGCCCGCAGACTCGCCGGAGCTGGATGGGATAACTGAGAGGGTTACTGCAGGTAGCATGTGTTATAGTGCTTTTTGGAATTTCTTCATGATTGAGATGATTGCATTATTTGCATCCTTCGATCGGCTGTTCGCCGAGTTGTTTAGCAGGGACTTTTTGCGTTGCTTGTAGGATGATTGGATAGCCGGGTGTATCATTTTACCACCCTACCTTGAGAGAGATTTTGTGTGCTAACGAAATGGATTGGTTTAGTTGTATGGGATAGTTGTGGGTACTTGGTACCCTTAACCGTGCGAGCTGAATTGTCTCGTCTTGGGATCTTGAGCACTAAATAGCGCCTTGGGGCTTTGATTTCGCTAGTTGCGATGGTTTCGTCCTTACCTAAAATCAGGTAGTTTTGGAGAGGATTTGGGGCCTAATTGGCTGATGACCGTTGGATAATCGAGAATCCTCGGAATGAAGGATATCTCTTGAGTAATTGTTGTCGTTTCCCGACTAAGTCACAAATCGTGAGTTCAGTTCGTGGGGAAGTCTTGTACCTAAAGCTCTGCTTCGCTGAGAAGCGCTCTCACTTGACGTGAGACCGATTGGGTCGTGTTGGCTGTGTGTCGACAATCGTGATCTAAATTGAAACACGATCGAGATTTTGGACGCGATGTAGAGGCTCGTTGATTCTTTCAATTGGCCTTGTGAGTTAGGTGTACTCTGTTAAGATTGGATACAATCTGAGTATTGCCATTTTGCGTTGGGATTTGAGGTTGTACCTCAAACGGATGTTGTTATCGGGTTGGGACATCACGAGGGTTATTGTGATGTGCCTATGCCTGTAGTACTCCACCAGTGCTAGGGACTTGTGGAATGATTATTCCAAGCCCTTCTGGATGGATTGTGGAATCGAAGGCTGATGGCCGTGAGTAACCCGTTGGGGATTGGTGAAGACTGACGACGTTGGCAGATTGACGTGACCGAGATATGGAACTCCCAATGTTGGGTTGAGTGATTTGGATCTCGAGAGGAATTCATCAAGTGCCTACTTTCCTTGTCCGGTTCTTGCACAAGGAATTGAGTTCGCTGGTTGGAGCAGCATGATGGAATTGACGTTGCCGTAGTGGTTAGACAAGCAGTTCGGGTTAAACCCTGATCGTAAGCTATACACTGGATGTGTTGATAGAGAGCCTATTAATGAGGAATGAGTGGACTACTCTCCATCATTCGAATTGGAACCTATAGACTGTGGACACCTGGAGAACCCAATGCTAAGGGATGCATTGAGAATGAGGGTTGTGAATGATACTTCACGAGCTACTGAGTGGCTAAGATGATGAGTTAATCTCCCGAGGACAAGTCCTTAGCCGGGGCTTGTGAAGTTATTTGGACACCAGGATGCACTGTGGAGGAAAATTTCCTCGAGGACGACGGTTGTGAAGTACCTCAAGATTGAGATCATGAGTGTTGGATCAAAAGATGACTATAGTGGAAGTCGAGGAGACTTTGAGAGTTAATCCACTATGTTGATTGTGGAATGGATGTTGAGCTTACTACCTCCTTAATGGAATCAAGATTGAGGGAGCATTGTGATGCTATGCCACAGGGTGGAATCCAAAGATTATCATTGATGAGCTGGTGGGGATGGTTGGTTGATCTTCGATCTCTGTTGGAGTGGAATTGCACTTGTTGTGCAAAACTATGGATGAGGTTTGACCTTGTGTGGGAAGATTATAGTCAGGAATTGAGTTGATGATCAAATGCTATGTCACCCTCAAGGGTGGCTGATGATCAGTTGAACGCTCCGAGTGGTTGCAATGGATCCTTTATTGAGTATAGTTCCAAATTTTTTATGGATAGTATTACCTTATCCTCCTCGGAAGGATAAATGATCAAGTTCCTTGTATAAAGGCAAGTTAAAGCAGAGCTAGATTTCGCTATCGACTTGGTAGAGAATAGTGAGCATCGGGCTTTAGCCTTTGGGAGCTTTCGGATTCATGTGGACAGCTGAGGAACTGGTTTGGTCAAGCGCAGATCGAGATGGAACCTTGGTGGATTTGGCTAGTAAATGCCAATTCCATGGAGCTGCAGGTTTTCGTCGTGTTGTGGTGAGGGGTAGTTCGACACGTTTGAGACCTTTAGGTCTGATTGGTGCGCTGTTGAGGCGTTTCTTCCATCCTTTTAGATGGATCGTCTTGTGTGGTTGATCTGCAGTTTCGCGGACGAAACTCCTTTTTAGGAGGGGAGAATGTAACACACTGGACTTGCGCAAATTGCGAGGTTCGAGTGTCTGACTTGAGTTCGGAGCCTCTCTATATTTTTTGGAAGGTCGTTGACAGTGTTCCGACCTATGGTTCGAACCCCGAGAACGATGGTTTCCAACTTGGCACCAAAATCCGAAAAGACGGATGTTTGGTCAGCTCTCGGATTGGATTTTCGGAGCTTTGTACCGGTACACTTTTGATGGCTGTACCGGTACAGGCATGATGGCTCTACCGGTACACTTTTGAAATTGTATCAGTACACTTGGCAGCTCTTTCTCAAACCCGAGTCTCAGGTTTGCCATTTTCGTGGGATTTGTACCGGTACACTTTGGGTCTGTACCGGAACACTTTGGCAGTTTTCGAAAATCAAAGCTCAGGGGCTTTTGCGCGTTTGTGCCTTTTTATATCAGCACCCCACGCCCCATAGGGCTTCTTTTGTGCTGGGAACTCAGAGGAAATAGGTAAGGGAGCCCTCCACACCTCTTCATTCCTTTTCTTTGATTTTAGTTTGAGTTTTTAATTAAGAGATTGAGCATCTCTTTTGCTCTTTTTGCTTGTTGGAGGCTCTTTCCACTATTGGAGGAGCTTGAAGGCTTGGAGTTGGGCTTGTTGGAGGAGAGATCTTCAAGCCTAGAGGATTTTGATCCTTGTTTAGAGCTTCTAGAAGGTAAGCAACTCATCATCTTCCTCTAGTTTGGGATTTGGAGCTTTCTTTTGGTAGAAACCCTAGTTTTTGAGATTTTGGGTTTATTTTGGGGTTTCTCATTTTGGGGCTTTTAGAACCTAATTGATGGGTGTAGAACTCTCCTTTAGGTTGGATTTGAAGATCCTTTGGATTGATTTCAGCTTTGGACAAGATTTTCTTGATCAAAGGTAATTTTCACCTCTTTTCTATGTGATTTTTGGTGAACTTGGTTGGATGCTTATTCAAAACTTGTATCCCTTCAAAAAATTATCTTAGGGTGCTAGAAGCTTGGAGGGCAACTTCGTTCGGCGAAACGAAAAGGATTCGAAGTATATCCGGTGGGTTTGACCTCACAGAAATGGGTGAACTCCTCCTATGTCTTTCCTTTGGTTTAAAGACATGTTTAGATGTTTATTCACACTCCTTATGACGTGCTTGAATTTATGAGAACATAATATGACCATGTTATGTATAGTGAAAATATATGCTCTATGTAGTAGAGACATACATGTTGTATTGGGCATAGATGACTATAGTAGAGACTACTTGTTTATGCCACCATAAGAAGCATGTTAGAGTATGATTGGTGAGATGAACCCTTGAGGGTACCTGGCGTTTGGATTACTTTTATAGTATCACACATGGTTACATCATAGCACTTGTTAGAGACAAGTAAATAGAACTTAGTGTTCTTACATTATGTATGAGTAGATAAGAAAACTTGGCATGGTGACCTTGTAGTTAAAAAGGTGTTGACCTTAAAAGTGGATAGCATATTTATATGAATGAAATATATGCATGCGTGAGACTTAGTGTAAGGAAGTGAATTCTCGAAATTCGAGAGTTGCACCACGTTTAGAATCGACTGGTTGTCGAGGGGATGGACTTCGGAAAGTTCGAAGTTGATCCGAAGGCCAAAAGCGCACCGGAGTTGCTCCCGGTGAAGTTTTGAAGCATTCGGGCGTTTTGTGCACATAGGCGCGAAAACGAAACCCGAAAAGCTATGTTGGGTCTTGAGCTAAATCCGGCATTAGCGTGGATGAAAAGACGATGAAAACGTGCTCGAAAACATGTTTGGAAAGTCTCGGCTCGATTTGAAATGAATCGGAGGTCGAACGAGCAAAAACGAGCGAAAACGCTGAAAAAGCTGAAAATTTGGCTGAGTCCTGAAAAATCTGCCTACGGGATCCGGATCCCATTTGTGAGATCAGGATCCCAGCCGCACAGAATGCCATTTTTGGCTTACGGGATCCGGATCCCATGGGCCGATCCGGATCCCACCGCGCAGAATGCCCGGTTGCTTACGGATCCGAATCTCATGGGCCGATCCGGATCCAGTGCCGCAGAATGCCCGCTTTGGGCATTTTGCAAAGTTGAGGGGGCTAGTGGCATTTTGTTACAATCGAGGGTTATAGAGGGCATTTCTCCCTCTTTCTTTCATTTCCGTCTCTCACACACACCAACACACTCTCCACTCTCTCTCTAGAAAGAAGAAGAAGAAGGCGAAAAAGGAAGAAGAAGAAGGAGAAGAAGCTAGGGAAGGAGTTCTCCATCCTCTTCCTCACTTTCTTCTTGGCTTGGAGCTACCTAGAGGTGAGCTCTCTTGAACCCTAAACTATAGAACTTAGGGTTTTGGGTTTCTATGCTTGGAAATGGGCCAAATGGGACCCTAGCTTGATTCTAATGAGATCAAACCCATGTTTTAGGGCTTTGATCAAATGGGTTAGCTAGTGTGTAAACCTAGGGTTCCAAATTGAGGGTTTTTCATGGTAACTCCTCCTAGAGTGTTCTAAATCCTCTAGGGATAATTTTTATGGAACCCTAGGCATCCTAAGAGATGATTTGCACAAGTAATTTGGGCTCTAACGCGCGATTTCGCTCCGGGCAAAATCTAGGGCTCAAATTGGGGCATTTCTTAGGATGAGGTTTTGATCTCTTTTAACCACATATATAACATATTGTTAAGTCCACGAACGCGTGGAAGCGACAGTTCGTCGACGACGAACGGTTTGAGCGATCCGAGCCGAACAGAGGCTTCCAGCTTCGAAAATTGGCCGAGGAGTCAAAGTAGAGATTTGAGGCAACGAAAGTGACGTTGTTGCTACGTGGGACATCCCAAGAGGTGGGGGGTGACACTCGAATACTTCGAACTCCTTTCTATGTCTTAGAAATAAATAAATCTCATCTCTTGCATGTAGCATAGTAGAATTGCATGTTTAGGCTACTCCTTATGCTTTCTAGTGACAACCTAGTGTATTTGGAATGCTAGGTGAATGGATAGGTGAGGATTGGGTCTGGACATCGGATTCTATAGTGCTAAGAAAGAGATGGACTCGAGGGTTATCTAGTGACATAGATCGAGTGGCATCTAATGTAAAGAACATAGATCGAGTGGCATCTAATGTAAAGAACATAGATCGAGTGGCATCTAATGTAAAGAACATGACGAGTGGCATTAACATAGTGTATTTGACACTAGAGGTCTTTGGACATAGGGATAGGTGAAATCCCAAGAGAAATGGCTCGTGAACATAGATCTTAGTAAAGCTAAGTACATGTTACTGTTGGTCGGAATAGTGGAGTTCCGAGAGAACTGTTGGCCCTAGTCGGTAGGGTATCCTCACGTGGAGAGGATAGATCAAGCTCACGGTCTGAATTAGTGGTGGTATAGCCATCGGTGTCGTCGAGTACTCCGGAGTGTCGCACGATCGGGACCACGTGGAGGTCCACAGACAATCCCGGGCTTGGAGTGCACGTGGAGCCTCCTCCCCAAAAAGGGATTCATATGTGAGGCGTAGGCGAACCCAAGGGTATTGCCACAGATTGGGTAATGGAAATATTAATGTTAACATTGAACAGTCATTGTTGAACATAGTGAGGACTTGTTAGCATGTTAGTAATCTTTACTATTTGATGCATGCATACAATTTAAAGATTATGGGCATAGTAGCATAGATTTCCTATTATACAGTTTACAGCTTTCAGATATATATATATCTACATATCTAGTAGTGTTACTTGTGCCCACTTGGATCTAGTGGGGAGATCGGTGGAGTCGGTGGCCGAGCCCACTGGGAACTAAGGAAGTTAGTTCTCACCCCACTCTATTTCCAGTGTTTGGCGCAGGTACATCGGGCGAGGACCGCGGCAAGGGCGTCGCCCCCGATCAGTGAGGATCGTGGTAGTTACATTAATAGCTTTCCTTTATGCATTAGAATACCCTGTATCTAGATGCTTACGTTTTGGAAGAACTATGTACCTATTCGAGGTTAAATGAACATGTAATCATTTTGGGATGCAAATGTAAATCAAGTAAATATGATGTAATAGCTAGTAGTATTCTCTCTTTACTTCACTTGTGTATTACTTGTGGATTACTTGCTCTAGTTGTTGGCACTGTTTGTGCCCCTCGTCGATTGTGTATGTTTTGAATTTAGTTTTCCTGGGTGAATTCATGTACACAATCTGTTGTTAAGCCTTGGGCGGGCAGGGGAGGTGCTGTCCGTCCGGCGTCCGCTCGTTGCGCCCGAACCGGACCAAATGGGTAGCGGTTTTCGGGGCGGGGCGTGACACTTAGCATGATTTGGCTTGTACTTGTTGTAGACTAGATAATTGTGATAATATAATATAGAGCATGATATGATTATCATGAGATAATTTGGTGCATTTATTCTAGTAGTATAACTAGTTTTGACCATTGTGATCCTACTTTCGATCTAGGAATCGATGGATTAATCCCATATTTTAGACATGAGGAAAGATAATGTTAAGCCTTCGGGGTAAACTTGTTGTAAGTATTTCCTAGTTCTCTTGCATATGGTAATGGTAAGTATCTTATTGATAAGTATTTGAATTGCATGTCATAGACTTCCTTGGAACCTAGTTTAAAGTAATGAATTATCCCAAGTAGGATATTGTCATTTGAGTTATACTTGTTTTAAACATTATATGTGTTAGTAGAGGCATACCACCCAAGTAGTTGTAAACAAGTCGTGACATGATTGATCTAATGTCCGACCGTCGAGTCGATGAGTGAGATTCCATGTTTTAAACTTGATGATTGAGTATCCCAAATTAGGGACCCTATGCTATGATTGCGCTTGCTTGCCCTTGTGCTCATTCGCACATGCTTGTGAGGGTCGCTCCCAACAAGCCGGCACTCCGGAGTTTAACCTTGCGACGATAGATCGCCCGTGCGGGATTGGGCGCCGAAGTGGATTGCTGTGTTCTTGTGTCTCCTTTCTTGTGGGGAAAGTCGACGACCTCCACGGGGCCATCTAGGCATGGCACGAGCCGGGACGTTACCTTGTGTACGTTTCTTGTGGATTAGGTTTGAGACTTCACTTGACATTGTATATCAGCGTGGTTGATGCATACATAGTAAATATCTATACTTATGGTTATTACCTTAGAATACTACTTGATGCATGTATAGTAGTTAGACATTATGGAACAACATGATTTGACAACACTAGTGGTAGTAAACTCATATTTTTTTGGAAGTATAAAATGTATGCTTGGTAGAGAACATAGAAAAGTATAAAACTATGCTTTATAGTATCTTGGACTTATTGTATATGCTTGTTAATTAATATTGAGATATATTTGTACCACTAAAAGTAGAACATCATGAATATGATAATCAAGCTTATAGTAGAAGCATGCTATTGCTTAACTGTATTTATCTACTCGCTTTTCATTTACCGCTTCTTATTTCCTTATAGCATGCTTATTTTAGCCTTGTGGAGCATTTCGCTGAGTTCAGTAATTGCCCACTGGGAACTATTTTTGATAGTTCTCACGCCCTCTGTTTGTTGTCATTTTCAGAGCCATCCGCATCGTGAGTGGCTAGGGATCGAGGCAAGGGTTTAGCGGCTAGCTAGAGCCCTATGGAGTTACTATAGTTTGACCCGATGTCGTCTTTTCTTTTTGTTGTTGGAAAAAAATGTATTTTGTTTCTACTTAGAGCTCTGTATCAGATTCTGGATTTAGTTGTTTACTTTTGTATCGTTCTTGTGGATCTTTTATGTTAGAACTTAGTGATTTTATATTACTTGCTCCGATAGCCTTGTTAGGATTTCTCTCTTTCCCTTCCTTGTTTTAGTAGACGTCTTGTGTGCATTGTTCTTGTTTGGTACACTGCTGGGTCCGTGCACGTTGGGCTGCCAAGTTTTCCGTCGTTCCTGGGCGTGATAACAAATTTTCAAGGGTCTTATCATATTTAAACTTTAAGTAGGTTAATTGCCATTTTGGACATTGACTAGAATAGTAAACTTGGACACTTTATTATCACATGGTGGACATTGGATTGGTTGTTTGTATTGCCTATTCATGCTTAGAATAGCTTTCTTACTTATGCACTTTCATGCTAAGTAGAGATATCATGTTTTAGCAGCATACATATTTACCTACATGTCGTTATATCGCTTTCTCTTACTCGCTTACTTGTTTACACTACAGGAAAAAGGGGCTGTAGAGGCGGTTGTTAAGAGACGGTTGTTGCAACCGCCTCTACGTTTTACAGTAGGGACATATGAGAGGCGGTTTAGTTAAACCGCCTCTATATCAATAAAAAAAAAAAAATTCTCTGGGCGCGCTTTCCCCCCCCTCTCCCGAAAAAAACCCAAAGCGCGCGATCCCCTCTCAAACCCCTTCTCTGAAAAAAAACGCCGCTATCACTATGTAAGGTGTCGGACTTCCAAAACTGTGAAGTTACGGTGGAAGTAGTATACCGAAATTTAATATAAAAATTAAATGTAAATAAAAATAGTGTGAGATACTATTTTTATTAGATTTAAGGGTGTAAGGTATAGGCTGGAATGGCTTGTGCCGAAATCGGAGCGAAAACAGAAAATCTAGAATTTTCTCGTGATGATTTATGCAGATAAATTAGCGTAAAAATGCACGTGTCGTAAAATTATGAAAACTGAGGGGTATGTCAGGATTGTTGTTACGAGGCTAGATTTAAAGTTTCATGTCGTTCTGACACCCAGAAAATGAGAAATAAATTTCGAATATTATCTGATAATGATTACAGTTCGGTACAGTTTACAGTGACCAAACGGAGTCGAAACTGGAAGCTGAAGATTGTTCTAAGCTCGTTAGGTAAAAACGAACATACCTGTGAAATTTGAGCGCGAACGGACTTTCAGAAGGACCTAACTGCTAAGCTGGAGGCTGGTGAGTGAATAGTGCAAAGTTGAGGGGCTAAGTTGTAAAGTGGGATTTAATCCCTCTTCTTCTCCATTCGTGCTGCCCCCCCAAACCGCACACACACACACGCACACACCTCACACACGCACACATGAGGGGAGAGGGAAATCTCCCTTTCTCTCTCTAGATCCTTCCCAAAATGGATGGATTTGATGGAGATCGAAGCTTCGAAGTGAATCGTCGTCGTCTTCTTCATCTTTTCCTTGGATTTGGAGCAACCTTGAGGTGAGGTTCTTGAACCCTTTAATGGCAAATTCTTAGGGTTTGATTTATATCCTTTAATAGTGCATTTAGAGGAATCCTAGTATGCTAATTAGAGGATTAATGCATGAATAAGGTTCCAGTTTAAAGTATTCTTGCAATAGTGAAAGCCTAGGGTTAGAAATGCAATTTTTGCTATTAGATGGGTTTGATCTCAATTGACCCTCTGTAAACCTAATTGAGGGTCTCACGAACGCGTTGGCGCCCTCGGTTCGATGATCCGACGAGCGTGTGCGAAGTTATTAATATTTTAATATATTCTTACCAGATAGCCGCAGCATGCGAAGTAGAAGCCCATAATTCATGAAATCAGAACCGGGGCATCGTGAAGGCGTGGGGTAACGCCACGAAGTCTTGGATTGAGGATCGGAGGTCATTCGGGTGGCCGCGCGGGGGTTCGAGCCGAACCCGATACCGAGTGCCGTGGAGGCCGATTGCGAGTGACGACGAGCAATCGGAACGCGATAAAAGGTGGGGGGTGTCGTCCGAAGCCACTGAGCTTCCTTCTATGTCTTAGTGCTTTATTGATTACATATAGCATGTTATATAGTGTAATGCATTATAGGGTAATGATATGTGCCTTCCTACTCCTTGTATGATGTCTATGATTAATATAGCATTGTGATGTGAATACTTAATGTGATGGACATAGGATTAGGAGATGACATTGGAAACCTATGATGGTAAATAGAAGAAGAACTTAATATGCATGAGATTGGGACATAGTGTTGTGAAACCCTATAATGACATGACTATTGTGGATTAAACTCTAGTTGAATGACAACTTAGTAAATACATGCAAGTAGTGTGTTGAGAACTATATGCTAGATGATGACATGATAAAGAAATGCTAAGTGATATAATTGACTTCACATTGATATACATGCGTAGTAAAGATATGCTATGCGCATTTAGTATTTCGAGATTTGGGTGGATAAACGGGCATTTAAACCTAGTGTTGTGAACCTAGGATAGATCGAGTGGCATTTAAACCTAGTGTTGTGAACCTAGGATAGATCGAGTTGGCGTTAACCTAGTGTTATGGAACATAGGTTGAGCAAGTGAATCTAGAATCAGGATCTAGGTGGATTGACATCAAACCTAGTGTCATTAAACATAGGTCGGGCATTAACCTGGTGTCATGAACCTAGAATGGATAAGAATGACAAAGAACCTAGTGTTATGGAACATAGGTTGACAGTAAACCTAGAGTCAGTTAGATCTAGGTGAGTGGCACAAGAACTTACTGTAGTTGAGACACTAGGAAGTTGAGTGTAAAGATATGATGAACTCCCTAGTTGGTAGGGTATCCTCCGTGGGCGAGGATTGGACCGTGCTCGCGTTGTCTGTTTTATCCTCGTGGTGGTCGCTCCACACGAGACGTGCACTCCGGAGTACTAGGCACAGGCTATGGTAGTAGCGGCTTGACCGGCGCAGCTAGCTATCCACGACGGTCTCGGGCGGGTCGAGCAGTTTAGACTCCTCGCTGTCGAGACAAGGGACGCGAGAGTGAGGCAAGCCCTGGGGCAAGGCAAGAGATTGGGTTCACAAAGAAATGACAAACCTTTGAGCATAATAGTATGGTAGTTAGCCCTTACTATGAGTTACATTGTCGTTGAGCATAGTTGCCTAATAGATGGCCTAATGGATCTAGCCTCAGACCCTGAGTGGACATACTATTCCTTCACCTTTGAGATATGAGTTGAGATAGGCTGACTGAGATTGTGTCGGGTAAAGAGCGGGGTAGCTCTTTACCTAAGACTTGTGAGATTATGTGTTGGGATTAGTAGAGCAAGATGACCACAGGATGTGAAATCTTAGGCGGGGTAGCCTAAGGGATTGAGTCATAGGACTTGAGGTCTTAGGTGGGGTAGCCTAACGGATTGGGTCATGAATTGGGTCATAACATGAATAGCATAAGAGGATCTGCCTTTATACTGTTTTTAGACGTAGTAGACAGTATAGCTAGATTGCAATTGAATTCATTATATCGCTGAAATACACTAGCATGATAGTGAGCTGTTGCAAAATGATATTGAACATAGTGGTATAGTAGCTAGTCTTCACTATGAGTTATGCATGCATTACATTGACCTGAGGCATAGCAAGATATTGCATCCTGATTTACAGTATAGCTGCTGATTTCCATTATATCTATCTATCTGTCTTTCTGTGCCTCCTTGGACCTAGTGGGAAGATCGGCGGGGTCGGCGGCCGAGCCCACTGGGAACTATATTTATATAGTTCTCACCCCGTGTGGTTGGGGTACTATTACAGGTACAGGTACGAGTGCGCCAGCTGAGGATCGTGGTAGGGGCTTAGCGCCCTAGTGCTAGTGAGTAGATGCTTCCTATCTGCACTAGAGTTTCCATATGTACATATTGGAGAGTAGATGATGTATAGGTGGTGAGGCATTTTGAGTAATTGTACATCTTATCTTATGTTCTTGAGGATGTAAGCTTTATGTTCATATTTGGAAGTTGTATGGCAATCAATTTGTATTAAGCAGTTGTATGGATGTAATAGATTAGTATCTCTCTTTTATTCACTTGTATGTTACTCGTGATGCTTGCTCTTGTATGTTTAGCACTGGTTGTGCTCTCGTCGCTGTTGTTTGATCTTGTACGTATTCAAGTTGTTACTTGATCTCGTCGCTTTAGCCTTGGGCGGACAGGGGATGTGCTGTCCGTTCGGCGTCTGTTTGACGTGCCCGGGCCGGACCAAATTGGTAGCGGGCTCGGGGCGTGACACACTAGCTCGGCGCGTGGGTCTTCCTCCTCCTCCCCGGCGCGACGGCGGCCACGACTGCTCCCTCTTCGCCGACGCGTAGGTCTTCATCCTCTTCCGCGGCGTGGCGCACGACGGCCACGACTGCTCCCTCTTCGCCGGTTGCCTCCCCCTTCGGCGTCTTCCTAAAGCTCAGGTGAGCCCTAGTTAACCGTATCTTCAATCGCCCCCGGCTCTCGCCCGCGCCGTATCCTCGCCGGCCGCCGCCTCACCACTCCCCAGCCGGATCTCTGGCCCATGCCCTCACCACACCCGCGCTCGCTCCCTGGCATGCGCTCCCCTATCCCTCGCCGGCCGCCGCCTCACCACTCCCCCAACCCGATCTCTGGCCCACGCTCCCCCATACTTGCTCTGTTTCAACTAATAGGGTTTGACCTATCAATGTCTCATTTAATATTTCAAAAGTGAGATGCAAATGATATGCCGATGTATGCTTTAGCGGGATTTAATCTTGCATTCTTTGTTGAGTCACAACAAAATGCAATATCAGATGCAACATTAATAAGTATAGATTAATGGTTCCGAGTGGCTTAATAGAACATCAGGTCAGTGAAGAAGAGTTACTGCTTATGTAGGAGGGGAAGGGAATTGTGCTCCGAGTAACATAAATCACCAATAAATTACGTCTTTGAACGCACATGCTTGAGATGTTTATTGTTTACTTCCACTCAAGGGTTATCCGAGAAACATGCACGATCTCCAGAAACATTGAAATCTGTTTCTACCTGAGCATGCTGTTTAGTCGTTCGAGCGAAACTGGACTGTAGCTAGAGTTGCTGAGCTTTACTCCATGAGCGCAGTCACAAAATTTCTTATTTTACAATCATGATCACTGCTACGAAAATGATGTTTTTTTTTTTTTTTTTTTTTCCTCTTTACAAAGCAAGCCATTTTAATTCCTGCCGCAATCTTTAAGCAATTTATAATTAGCAGAACTTTTGTAATGTTCTTCGGGTCGAGAAAATAGCACCGGAGTAATAATGTCTTAATCGAAGATTTGGTGGTTGCCATTCTCAAATGTTTTAGACTATTTTCGCTTGCTTTAAAAGCGTGGCAAGCGAACGTTACTCAGCTGGTTTGCGATCAAAAGGTGAATATGTGATGATATGAATAAGATTTGTCATCGTCAATTTGATTTAACAGTCGAGATAGCTAGATTCTGTGCCATGTGTTTTCAATTTTTTTACACACTCAAACTAAGAGAACTTTTATGAGCTCTACATCCATCACCTATAGAAATGTCACCACAATTTTCTGATAACTAGTTTCAAATTCGGACAAGGAAACTTCTGGATTGCTCGCAAACAAAAAAAACTCATTAACTGAACCAAATCGTAGCCTTCATTGCGCTTAATGCAGTAGTATTGATGATTTAGTCGTGAGCTAGAACAAAGACTTGGAAAGCACAGGGTACTAACGTGATACACTTTTTTTACTGTCACTTATAAATCATTTTCTTGTAGTCAAGTAAATTGATCTTCTTATTTACAGGGATTAGGAAGAAAAAGCGAGCGAAGAAAAAACTTGTGGGATTGCTGTGGTTGAGGTCATCTTCTACTTCTTCTTCTGTTTGCGGATTAGGTAAGTTATACTATATCCCCTTTTTATTCTTAGCTTTTGTTAATATTTTAGTTTTATTAGCATTAAGTTAGTTATTATCATTAAGTTAATCGATAGCTTCATAACTATGCATTGGGATTAAATAAACCTTTTGTTGTTTTTTTTCAGTTGTTTTTCTACAATGGATAAGAGTTGGATGACAAAACATACGAATAGTGATGATTATAAAAATGGAGTCTCACAATTTCTTGAATTTGCATTTTGTAATGCATCCTATAGTGGCAAGATATTGTGCCCTTGCATACGTTGTGTTAATTGTTTGTTACAAACTTATGAGAATGCGAAAATACACTTGATATGTGACGGCTTTCTAAGAGGATATACTAGATGGGTTTGCCACGGAGAGGAACCTTTATCATTAACTTCCTCGATTAATACCGTCGATAGTATTTCAACTTCTCAACCTATGCAAGAAGTGTCGCCTGTGCAAGAGTATAATCCTATAGCCCAAAATCTTGAAAGGTTGGATGATGTACATGGACTTTTACGTGATACTGTTGGTCGTATTGGTGCAACAACTAATGAAATAGAAATGCCCATGAATGAATTTGATGAAATGGTGGACCCACAACAAGCGACAGTAGAACCTCATGTGGAACAGCCTAGTGAAGAAGCTAATTGTCATAATCAAGAATTTCAAAAGTTATTAAAAGATGCAAATGAAGAATTATATCCTGGATGCAAGACATTTTCAAAACTATCGTTCATACTCCATTTGTTCCACTTAAAGTGTCTAAATGGGTGGTCAGGAGAGTCATTTAGCATGCTACTTGAGTTACTAGTTGATGCATTTCCAGAAGGTACTTCATTACCTCGTTCATCATATGAGGTAAACAAAATTATTAGGGCCTTAGGTCTAAATTATGAGAAAATTCATTGTTGTCCAAATGATTGTATGTTGTTTCGGGGTGATAAAGTAGATCAAGAAGTGTGCGATGTTTGTGGATCATCTCGTTGGAAAAAAAAAATGTGGAAAAGGAACGTATTCCAAACAATGAAGAAAACACATCTGGCATATCTACCATACCAAAACAAAGTAGAAAAATTCCAGCAAAAGTTTTACGATATTTTCCTCTTATACCAAGACTACAAAGGCTTTATGCCTCTACAAAAACATCAAAAGATATGAGATGGCATGAGGAAGGTCGTAAGAAGGATGGATTGTTAAGACATCCTGCAGATGGTGAAGCTTGGAAGGCATTCGATGAACGATTTATAGATTTCTCCTCTGATTCTCGCAATGTAAGACTTGCTCTTTGTAGCGATGGGTTCAACCCATTTAGAACAATGAGTACCACTTATAGTACATGGCCGGTTGTCTTGATTACATATAATTTACCTCCTTGGATTTGTATGAAACAATCCTCTTTTATCTTATCAATGATTATTCCAGGTGAAAAGGGTCCTGGAAATGATATTGATGTTTTTATGCAACCTCTAATTGAGGAGTTAAAAGAATTGTGGGAGGGCGTAGAATCATATGATGCTTCAAATCAAAATAATTTTCATATGCGAGCTGCATTATTGTGGACCATAAATGACTTTCCTGCATACGGAATTTTGTCTGGTTGGAGTACAAAAGGAAAGTTTGCATGTCCTTGTTGCGGAGAGCAAACACATTCTAAATGGCTACGCCATGGAGGGAAGTATTGTTATATGGGCCATCGTCGTTGGTTACCCGATGGGCATATATTGCGTTCTCAGAAAGATTTTTTTTACGGTACCGAGGAGGTAAGATCTGCACCCGTTCAGATAAATGGAGTTGATATGTTGAGACAAATGGATGGCATGCAATTCAAATTTGGTAAACCACCTAAAGAAAATAATCAAGGAATCTATCTGAAAAGATCCAAAAAGAAAAGGAAAACGAGAAATGACAATGCAACATCAAGCGTTTCCATGTCAGAACCTAGCGGTGCTTTGAGGTGGTGGAAAAAGAGAAGTATTTTCTTTGAATTACCATATTGGCAATATAATTTATTGCGTCATAATCTAGATGTGATGCACATTGAAAAAAATGTGTTTGATAATTTTATTGGCACTTTGCTGAATCTTGATAAAAAAACAAAAGACAATCCAAAACCGCGACTTGATTTGGTAGAAATGGGCATTAGACCTGAATTGCATCTCGAGTTGCTCGCAAATGGGAAGACAAGATTACCTCCAGCTTGCTTTACGATGTCGAAGAAAGAAAAAAGAATTCTTTGTCAAGTTCTCAAGGATATGAAAAGACCTGATGGTTATGCCTCTAATATCTCACGATGTGTGAATGTTGCTGAGTGTAAAATTAGTGGTCTTAAGAGTCACGATTGCCATATTTTGATTGAGGATCTACTACCATTGGCATTAAAAGGTTGTAGTCCATCAAATGAAGTGACCTTGATCGCAATTGAATTGGCCAATTTTTTTAAATCATTATGTTCGAAGGTGCTGGATGTGAATGAGCTTGACAACATACAATCTCGTATTATACTTACACTTTGCCAGATGGAAAAAATCTTTTTACCCTCATTCTTTACCATTATGGTTCACTTAATGGTCCATTTAGTAGAGGAGACAAAACTCGGTGGACCGGTACAATATAGATGGATGTGTTCATCGGAGAGGTAAATAATAATTTACTATTTATTTCTTAATCTACTAATGACTTGTAAAACTATACCCTAGCTTTACTTTTTTAAAAAAAAAACTTTGTAGGAACTTTGTACGAATGAAATCATATGTTCGGAATAGATCTCATCCTGAAGGGTAAATAGCTGAAGGTTATATAGCTGAAGAATGTTTAACCTTTTGTTCAAGATATTTAGATTCAGTTGAAACAAGATTTAATCGAACTGCACGGAATCCTGATCCACCTAAAAAATGGAACGGAAGGATTATATTTATTTTCTACTGCTGGTATCCCAATTGGAAAGATTGAAAATATTATATTAGATGAAAAAGCATGGGTCCAAGCACATCGTTATGTACTTCGTCATTATGATAATCTGGAGCCTTTTCGCCAGTAAGTCAATTTTATCTTATTACATTATTAATATTTAAAACTCATATACCAATTGAAATATATAATTTTATATAAATATAGACAATTCATTGATTTGGAGAAAAGAAAACGACGTCGTCATGCACGCCTCACTGGAGCCGAGATAAAAAAGCTAGTTAATGAAAGTTTTCATGAATGGTTACAAAGTAAGGTATATATATTTTATATCACAAAAACTTTTATATTATTTAAAGTTGAAAAATGTATACTAATATTTTTTTATGCAATAGGTTATCATGATGGATGATTCAACCATTTCAGAAGAAATTTTAGCCCTTGCTAAAGGCCCTAACAAATTTGCAAGAAGATTTAGTGGATTTATTATTAACGGTTTCAGATTTCATACAAAAGCTCGTGAAGAAAATAGAAAGACCCAAAATAGCGGTGTTATTAATACTGGGACGGCATATTATATTATGGAAGATTGAAGGATATTATTGAATTAAATTATTATGGATCTTTTAAGATTGTCGTATTCAAATGTGATTGGGTTGATGTTCATCACAACATGGGCCTTAAGCATGATGAATTTGGACACACTCTTGTAAACGTTTCTCGACTAATACACACAGGTGCAGAGCTGAAAGATGATCCCTATGTATTTTCATCACAAGTCGAACAAGTTTTTTATATACAAGTGCCAGGAGACGATAATTGGTCTTCAGTTGTGAGAACCAAGCCGAGAGACTTATTCGACATGGGTGAAGATTCGACAGAAAACACTTATGTAATGCCCTCACTTGTTGAAAACCTAAATGAGAATGAACCTCCAAATTTGATTTGGCGAAATGTAAATGAAGATACCAATGATGAGCTATAATTTCCTATAGTACTTTCATGCATGTGATATATTTTCTATTCAAGTTTCCTTCGATCAATATACTCTTATACCCAACTAATATTACTTTTTTTATTAGTATCATTTTATCTTTTCTTAGTATTTATCATCATTTGCAGGGGAATTAAAAAATGACGTCGAGGTCGAGAAGATTACGCAATTGCAACATAATTGATTCTGCCTCTCAAAATGAGTCACAAATTCAAGAACAAGCAAGCGATGAGCAATCGCCATTTTCCTCGGAACCCCCTACGGAATCAAATAAGACTGAGTTTGAAACTACTAATCAGAATGAAATAGTTCTTTGGATCATTGGTTAGCAATACTAATGTTAATTATATTGCATATAAACTTTATGTTACTTTTAAATTAATATATTTAATCTTCTTTTTAGGTGCCGATAAAAGTCGACGTAAGAAGCGAGGACGTACAACATTGGCAGATGTATGGAATCTATCTGAAAGAGAGAGAATTGAGGTTGAAGTAGATAAATATGGGGTTCCTTGCACCTATGTTGGATCTATTCTTGGATCATTTTTGGGAGTAGTCGCGAAGAATGGATCATTTGCTCCTTTAAACATTCCGCGATGGGATAACCAAGCTTTTAACCCATTCAAGGAAAAAACGTTAAAACATGTTGAGGTTCTTTTATATGCACTTGTTTCTTTATTCCTTTTACATTTTATATTTTAATTTAAACTAGATTTTTAACATTAAGCCTTTTATTTTATTAACAGTCAAAGTTTAGATATCCCGAGGGAACAAGGCATTGGGTGTTGGCATCTTTAAACAAAAAGTGGAGAGACTATAAGAGTGAACTAAAGTCCGAATATTTCGTAGAAGACAAAGCGATCCAAGAGTTAATTAACAATGTACCACTCGGTGTAATTCGGGATCAATGGACTACTCTAGTGGCACATTGGTGCACCGACGAGAGTAAGGTATAAAAGCTTTGTATTTATTGTAATATTTATTCTTGTAATAATCGACATTTTTGTATTAATAAATAAACCCTTTTGTTAACGATGTTATTGTGTGTAATTTAATTACAAGAGCACTCGTCAAATTTCAGGTCAAAATGAGCTAAAACGAAAAAGTTACGCGACCCGGAAGAAACGACTTAAGTGAATAGTAACTCCGGATTTTCGGAGAATCGCGGAGTAGAGAAGGGTCCAGAAGTGTACAGAACTCCGAATATAGGACTTCAATAGCTCGTTTCGAACGGCTTAACTATTCTGAATCCAATGGCACTATCGGAATTGGATTCTGGTGCACGGTTGTTGAGAAAAAGGGATTTGAACGATTATACATATATAATTGAATAAATGGAGATTTTGGAGGAAAGAGAGGAGGATTGGTTCTTCGCGAATCTAAGAGCAAATAGAATGAAGTAAAATGCTAGATTTGATGTTCGCGACGTACTGAACGCGCTGGCGCGATCCGATCGGAAATCCGACGGACGGATCATCGGGAATTGCGAAAAGAACGCAGAGGGGTCAATATCGCAAAACGGCGAAACAGCGAAAAGTCTCAATATTTTATGTGCCGAATCGCGGGATTTCGAATGTTGGGGTTCTTATGCGCATGATTCTTACACTGACAGGGACTAGAATGTTAATGAGAGGGTTTGGAGGGCTAAATTGCAATGTGGCAAGTTGTATAAAAGTGTATGCATTAGGGTTTCATGGGTGAAACCCTTACCCTAGACCTCTCCACATTCCCTGCACATCCAAACCGCCTCCAGCCACCTTCTACTCACCTCGTGCTTTCGCCCAGGCCGCCGGCGAGGAGCTCCGGCGGCCGGAAAAGCTTCCCCAAGCCGGATTCCTTCCTCTACACTCTCCCCCTTTTCCACTTGTTGGCCGCGAGACCCAAAGAAGGCGAAGGGAAGCCTCCAGAGTCTGGATCTGACATCCCTCGGTCAGATCCACCCCTGAGCCTGCTTCTCCGGCCATCCTTGCCGTCGCCGTGCGCCGCCGAAACCGCAGAAGGAGACTGCGGCCATTGTTGCTCCACCCAGGCTGAGCTCGGGAGAAGAAAGGAGGGGAGCGGCGCCGTCGGTTTAGGAGGGGTGCACTGCCCTTCCTTGACCTCTAACTACCTCCTGCGCGCCATTCCCGGCACCCCCGTACACCGCCGACCGCCGCTGAACAACCCCGCGGCCGCCCAGATCTGGTGCAGACCGAGGCCGAACCCCCTCGGCTTCCAAGCGTCGCCGCCACCTAGCGGAGGGAGCACGGTGGTCCCCTCAACCTCGGCGCCGATCGGTAGCCGCCCGACCGCCTCCGGCCGCCGCCGTGCCGCCGGAGGGCCCTAACCCGAGAACAAGGGAGGGTTTTGATCTCCGCCGCCGCGCTCCGGCCACCCTCCGCCGCCGGCAAGTGGGTGCTTTGGACTTCCCGACGTGCCGCACCCACCACCGGCCGGACCGACCGCGCCGTGCCGCCGGCGACTTGACCTAGCTCCCCTGGTCAGGTAAGCCCTAGCTTTTCTAAACAGCACCTAGTTCTAGGGTTTGTGCACGATTCCCGAGGTTCTAGAAGGTCTTTTTGACCTTGGAGGGTGAGCACGATCATCGAAATTCTGTACTGAATCCGATGCTCACCTCCGTTCTGGGTTTCGATGCCCTGATTAGCGGGACGATCATACTTTACGCGCTATGCGCGATAATTTCCTGATTTCGTGTCGCTCATACGCGTGCTACGGAGGCCGACAGTGCTCCGAAAGGTGAGCACGGTCTCCGGCATGTCAAACCTTCCAGCGAGTATGATCGTGCAATTTACGGAGCATCGGTTTGCATGCACGGTCCATAAAAGCTGTGAAATCGCATGAAATAATGCGATTTTATGTATAGACAGGGGCTTTTATGCAATTTTAATATTCTTGGTCGCTGTAGACAGTGTAGGAATACTATGGGTAACCTCTGGACTGATTGTCCAAGGCCCTGAATATTTACGGAAAATCGAAGTGATTTTCGGAGCGGGCGAAATTTGCCGACTTTAACGTTGTTTCGTCTCGGAATTCTTCCGGCAACTGTTGTAGGGCATTTGCTTTGTCGCTAAGCCTTGTTGGCTGGTCACCCACATAGTTTCGATTGTTCGAAAACATTGGGTGAGCGACTTGGGGTTCCGGTGTCAAATTTGACGCTTCTGGGAACCCGGATCGGAACGTTTGCGCAACAATCATCGTTTCGAGTTACGAGGGCATTACCGCTGTTTTGGTTACACTAAATTGGGTATTTAGTGGCAGCGGATGATTTATATTGTATACGGAAAGTTCCGGGATAACTTGTGGGTTCCGGCAGAGCTCCGGCACAGTTTTCGAAACTTCCGGACGTTTCGGCAATCGGTTTTGGGAAACCGATTCCTGTGGAATTGCTAGCGGGACCTTATGATTAGTGATACATAAGTTGAGGGATTGAATTCTAACCGAGGGACCTTTCGTAGGTTCGGGTGCTTCGCAGTCAGCAGACCGACTTCCACGTACATATACAGGTGGGTATCCCAGGTTGCCGTCCGTTCAGTGGTGCAAGCTTGTTGACGATTCCATCACCCTTTGCTTTTACATTGCTTACTATATACTCTTGCATCAGATTACTTCTATTTACTCTGCTCAGTAGTTTCCTTGGTTTTTACTACATATAGGAGTAGAGTAGCTTTCATCAGTTTCTTTCTTTCTCTACTTGGGGACCTAGTTGGTCAGTCACTTTCTGTACTTGGGACCTATTTGGTCAGTTACACTTGTACTTGGTACCTGGTTGGTTCTTCTGGTTACATGACGACCTATGTGGTCGATGGGCCCTGGAGGGCATGATTGTCGGCTGGTTGCCGACGGATGGCTATTGAGCATTCAGCATTGATCGCCACTACAGGTATGCATTTCACGAACACCAGCGGTCTGATCCACCACAAGAGGGTGTTCTTTTCCGAAAATATGGTTGGGAGTGCCAACCCGTGAGCCCGGGTGCTATATGCGAGGGTTATATGCTTTCGGACCCGGGTGCTTTATGCGAGGGTTATAGGTGGCTTTACAGACCCGGGTGCTATATGCGAGGGTCGTGTTCAGATTGGGTACTCTTGAGCTTATTGTCCTTTTGACGCATATTTACAGTAGCAGTTAGTTTACATTTCTACATATCTCCTTACTCAGTTATAGTTGCTACTGTACTACTATCAGCTTTACTTTGTTTGTCTCCGGATACCCACCAGGAGGGGGAGACATGTTTACATGTTCTCACCCCCTGCCTTCTTTTTCAGGTGAGATTGCTGGTCCGAGTGGGACCGCTGGTGAGGCGCGTACCTAGCGCACGTTCTAGTACCCGACCCACGGTTTGCTTTTACTATTTACCTTCTGTTTACATTATTATAACTTAGAATTATATTTGGTTCATGTTCTCTACTTATATTTGAATGTTAAATTATCATGTGGCTTTTGGAATTGAATGAAACAATGGTTTTAGATTTATGTTATATAAAATGGTTTTCTACCTCTCGTGGTAGCGTTTTAAAAAGAAATGGTTTTCTTGTGGGAAACAGTTTTCAAAGGTTTTTCTCGAGAATTTTATAACTTAGTATTTCAAATCTCGTTTCCGAGTAGGAAACATTTCAAATG
Organism: Aechmea fasciata; assembly: GCA_025177825.1. Classification (NCBI taxonomy): domain Eukaryota; kingdom Viridiplantae; phylum Streptophyta; class Magnoliopsida; order Poales; family Bromeliaceae; genus Aechmea; species Aechmea fasciata. The sequence continues at coordinate 5,138,270 of CM045925.1, read as the reverse complement.
ATAGATTGTGGTTTTTGAATGAATACTTGTGGTTAAACCTGTGGTGAATGGTGAGATTGTGTAGGAATGTAAGTTAATATCTTTACATTTACACGTGGTTGTGGTTGTATGATTGTAAGTCACTCCTTGTACTTGTGCGATGCCGTGGAAATACAGGGGAGACTATGTCCGTGTGTACATTGGTCTCCCTGTATTTGTGGCAGGTCTGACATGTCCTTGGGGGTCAGGGTTTTTAAAAAAAAAAAAATTTCGCTGTTTTTATACTCTAAAATGACCCGGGGCGTGACAGATTAAAGTGGTATCAGAGCAGTAACAACCACAACACCATTCACAGGTTGTTTTGAAAATAAAAATTAAAGAGAACTGAACCATTGGTTAGGATGACCCTAGGAAGACCTACGGTTTATAGGCACGTGAGTGCGGGGTTGAGTTTGAGTTCCTGTATATAGTCGATGCGTGGCTATTTGACTGACGGTATTCTCTATTACAGATGGTTCGAGGTAGACCGGGTAGACCTCCACTTAGGGGTCGTCGTGGTGGTAATGCCGATAGGGGTGCGGCCAGCGGATCTGGTGGCGAGGGACGGGGGTGGTGTTCAGCCGCCTGGCGATGCGCGCACTCAGCAGCTCGAGGCTGAGGTGGCAGCACTGAGGGGTCAACTGACGACCCTCACTGGCATGTTCCAACAGTATTTGCAGCAGCAGGCTGCGGCGGCTGCACCCCCTGTTCCACCCCGGGTTCCACCACCTGTTACACCCCCGATTCCACCTCCGGTTCCACCCCCTGCTCCGACAATTCCCGCGGCCGTAGACCCTCCAGCGGTGCCTCCACCGGCTACGGCTCCTGCTGAGGGTGCCAATAACCCTGCAGCGGAGGCCACTCGCACACGGCGCCTTCACGAAGTTTGATCCGCCGAAATTCTCAGGGAAGAAGGATGACGGATGGGTGCTCGAGCACTGGGTCATCCATATAGAGAAGTTGTTTCGTGATCTTCGTTACGAGGCGGAGGATCACGTCCCCTTGGCTGCCCACTGTCTGGAGAAGGACGCCGACGCTTGGTGGCAGCGTCATCTGGAGATCAAGTTGGAGGGTATCTATCCTTCCTGGGCAGAGTTCAAGAGACTTCTCCACGAGCAGTTCTTTAAAGATAGCACCAAACGGGATCTGAAGCGCGAGCTTGAGCGCTTGAAGCAGGGTAGCTGTACCGTCACCAAGTACGAGCAGGAGTTCTCCCGCATTGTGGGTCTTATCCCGTTCGCCGTACGGGATGAGTACCACAAAGCGAGGATGTTCATGAGGGGGCTGAGATCGAATATCCGGATCGCCGGGCGTGTATTATCACCTTCGACCAAGAAACCGGAGCGTGCTCGATCGTACGAGCGAGCGAGGAGGTCGTACGAGCGGGACGCGTTTGAGCGTTCGGGTGATAGGAAGCATTCTCGCGACAAGTCTGGTGGTGGCTCTTCTTCCAGCTGGAGGCCACCCAAGTACCCTCGCAACCAGCAGCCGGCGAGGAGCGCACCCTCCGGCAGTCGGCGACAGGGTGGACGTTCATGCATCATCTGCGGGCAAGCGCATAGGGTATCGGCCTGTCTGCAGAGGAACGGTCGCTGCTTCCATTGTGGCCAGGCGGGCCATATCCAGTCGCGATGCCCTAGCAGATTCGGGGCTGTTAAGAGCGCTGCCTCCTCTCCTGCACCGACCCGACGGGATAGTGGAGCTCCCGGCAGGCCGCTCCATCCGGGCGCCCTTCTACCTCTCGATGCGAGGGGGCGCGCTGTGCTTCAGGAGGACGAGTCTTCGCTCTGACCCAGCACGAGGGCGACACCGGTCCTGACGTTCTTGGAGGTATTGTCACCCTCTCCACCACTCGTGCTAGAGCTATTTTTGATACTGGAGCCTCCCATTCATTTATCTCGCATATTTTTGCATGTGAACATGGCATTCCCTCGAGCCCACTCGAGGAATCTATCAGCGTGCACACACCAGCAGGAGACATCGTGGCTGATCGTTATCTTCAGTCGTACTCGGTTGTTCTGGATAACCGGGGATTACTCTCAAATCTGATGGTGCTCCCGATGAAGAAGAACTTCGATGTAGTGCTTGGCATGGACTGGCTCTCCAGGCACTACGCTACTGTCGACTGCGAGCGGAGGACTGTGACGTTCACAAAACCAGGCGAGGAGGTGTACGTCTACCGAGGATGTAAGAGCTCCTACTTTGCTGCTACTATCTCCTCTGCTAAGGCCAAGAGACTTATGAACGCCGGGTGTATAGCCTACCTGGCTTCGGTAGATAGCACCCGCCGGGCTGCACCACTATTGGAGGAGATTCCGATTGTTCGTGATTTTCCAGATGTGTTCCCTGCTGAGCTTCCGAGAATGCCCCCGGACAGGGAGGTCGATTTATTTATCGATTTAGTTCCGGGCACAACGCCGATCTCGAAGGCTCCTTATCGTATGGCCTTCGCCGAACTCAAGGAGCTGAAGGCTCAACTCGAGGATCTTTTAGATCGAGGGTTCATCCGACCTAGTGTGTCTCCTTGGGGTGCCCCAGTCCTTTTCATCAAAATGAAGGACGGTAGTCTGCGACTTTGCATCGACTACCGGGAGCTCAATAAGGTCACAGTGAAGAACAAGTATCCACTACCCCGGATTGACGATCTTTTCGACCAGCTTCAAGGGTCGACGGTATTTTCAAAGATCGATCTTCAGTCCGGGTATCATCAGCTTAAGATCCGAGCTGAAGATGTACCGAAGACCGCATTTCGAACTCGTTACGGCCACTACGAGTTCACGGTGATGCCGTTCGGGCTTACCAATGCCCCGGCAGCCTTCATGGATATGATGAATAGGGTCTTTCAGGCTTACTTAGATCAGTTTGTCGTGGTCTTCATTGACGACATCCTAATCTACTCGCGGAGTGATGAGGAGCACGAGGATCTTCTCCGGCGAGTACTGCAGTTGCTTCGAGAGCACAAGTTATACGCTAAGCTCAAGAAATGCGAATTCTGGCTTCGCGAGGTATCATTCTTGGGGCATATCGTGACTCCATCGGGTATTACGGTGGATCCAAAAAAGATAGCCTCAGTAGTCGAGTGGCCTGAGCCTACATCTGTGACGGAGGTCAGGAGTTTTCTGGGTTTGGCGGGTTATTATCGGCGATTTGTCGAGGGCTTTTCAAAAATCGCCGCACCGATGAACAAGCTGACCAGAAAAGGGGAACGGTTTCTCTGGACCGAGCAGTGTCAGCAGAGCTTCGACGAGCTGAAGGATCGATTGACCTGCGCACCTGTTCTGACGTTGCCGCGACCTGGTAAGGACTTCGTGGTATATTGTGATGCCTCACGGGTTGGGCTAGGGTGCGTGCTTATGCAGTAGGATCGGGTCATTGCTTATGCCTCGCGTCAGCTAAAGCCATACGAGAAGAATTATCCGACACACGATCTGGAGCTCGCGGCAGTAGTGTTTGCCCTTAAACTATGGAGGCATTATCTCTATGGGGCACACTGCGAGGTGTTCACTGATCACCAGTCTGAAGTACCTCTTCACGCAGAAGGAGCTGAACCTCAGACAGAGACGTTGGCTCGAGCTCTTGAAGGACTATGATCTCACTATCCAGTATCATCCGGGAAAGGCGAATGTGGTGGCAGACGCCTTGAGCCGGAAACAGCCTTCTGGTGAGCTGTCCTTCATGATCACGAGCCAGGATCGTCTGGTAGAGGAGTTCCGTCGTCTTGAGATAGAGGTTGTTTCCACCGGAGCTACGGCCCAGTTGATGTCTCTGGTGGTACAGTCTACTCTGGCGGAACGGATTATGCTCAGACAGCAGAGTGATCCGTACTTACAGAAAGTGCGGACTGAGATCGAGCAGTGCAAGGACGGAGACTTCACCATCCACACTGATGGATCCTTGCGTTTCAGAGGCAGATGGTGTGTACCAAGTGACTCGGAGTTGAGGAGCGATATCCTATCCGAGGCGCACCGATCCCCTCATACGGTTCATCCAGGCGGAACCAAGATGTATCGCGACTTGAAGCAGAATTTCTGGTGGCCTGGGATGAAGGAAGATGTGGCACAGCACGTGGCTCGGTGTTTGGTTTGCCGTCGCTACTCGCTACTTTGATGATTTGAGTGCCATCCCTGTGCTTTTAGAAAAAGACTTGGAAGAAGATTGATTAGTAGGAAAAGTCATCTCATACGTTTGTAAAGCGCCTACTAATTCTTCGACTTTCATCTCGTCCGGATGCTTAACCGTTTCGATCGCGGCAACCTATGCCCGAAAACGTTCCGGAAGAGTTCGAAGAATTTTTCTAACAACTTTTGACTCCGGGATTTTCTCTCCCAAGTTAGCGCATGTATTTACTACGTCTTGTAGACGTGTATAGTACTCGGTAAATGTCTCATTTTCATCCATGAAAATCGAATCAAATTTGCTTGTAAGCATTTGTAATTTTTGGACCTTTACTAAGCTTGTTCCTTCATGCGTAACTTGTAGAGTATCCCAAATCTCTTTCGCGGTTTCACAAGCCGAAACGCGAGTAAACTCCGTTTGAGATAAGGCATTAAATAAAGCGTTTATGCCCTTGCCGTTAAACGAAGATGCCTCGTTTTCATCTTTCGTCCACTTGTCTCGTGGTTTAGGCTTCTCAACATTATCGACCTTTTCGGTTGGAGGTTTCCATCCGAACTCAATTGATTTCCACACCCGCTCTTCGATTGCAATTAGAAAAGCTCTCATGCAAACTTTCCAATAGGCATAATTCGTGCCGTCGAAATGCGGAGGTCGATTAATGTTACCTCCTTCGGCCATTAGATATCAATATATCTAGATCCCGCTCTGATACCAATTGTGAGTTACGGGGAAGTCCCAAGGATCTATCTAGATCGTATCTAATCACCTAGAGGGGGGTGAATAGGTGTAAAGGCCAAAAACCACAAATCTCGATGCTTTAAAAAGTAAATCGAAATAAAAAGCACACAGAGATTTACGTTGGAAAACTCCAAACTCGGAGTAAAAAACCCACGGGACCAACACGCGAATAAACAATCAATAAGAGAAAAGATTACAAGGTGATACCGAACTCCACGGACTCGACCTCTCTAACTCTCCTATGGATCTTCGCGCAATTCTCCTTCGGGTTGTCCACGCCCTCACGTCCGAGTCCACGAACGCCACGTCCCGAATCCACGAAACGCCACCACTTCGAATCCACGAAGCTTCTATCACACCGAATCCACGACGCCACTCGAATCCACGAGCCAACGATCCGAATCCACGAATCGCCTTCAAACGCGCCGAAACCACGACGCCTCACGCCGAATCCACGACGCCGTTCATGAGAAGCATCATGAGTATGGTGATCCTTCGCTTAGGAGTATCGTAGAAAACCGAAGAAGAAAACTCCAAGCGAAACGTAGATCAAATCGACATATAGATATTCAATACGATATCTCGATTTGACCTAAAAGAGGCTATGATGTAGAAAATAGGTTTTAGATGAATTCCTAGCCTCTAGGGTTTCTCAAACATGTATTTTCATAAAGTGCACGAAGTTAGAGAACCCTAAGAACCTATTTATAAACTTTAGAATCAATTAGATTCGGATTAGAGAAAAATCAGATTTTTACCTTCTTGTACGTAAAAATGTACACACGTAATGCAATGACGAAAGATTTTTCTGCGAAGGGCCATTACCGGTAACGGATTGATGGCTATACCGGTATAGCAACTTTTTTGTACCGGTACAAAACCAATTTTATACCGGTATAACTTTGTATTTTTGCTGAAATTTCACTTTTCGAAAACTACAAAGTTCCGATACAATTTCTAATCCGTTATACAATGATTTTATGATTCTAATGCCTATAACTAAGTATGAATCACCATAACATGAATTAAAAACTTACCTAGGCATCGTGATTCTCATCGTGAGCCAATTCCTCTTTCTTCGAAGTCTTTGATTCTTCACCGTTCTTCGATCCGCTCCGATCCTTCAAGACTCCGACTCAATTCACGAAACTTGCCAACACAAAATCCTTAACAATCTCCCCCTTTGGCAATTTCGTGACAAAACACAAAAGCTCACTAAAATTACATCATAAAGAGAAACGAAGTTCAATGTCATCACCAAAACATTAAACTTCTCGCGTGTAATCCAAATACAATTAAGATCCAAAAATACATCAAAAACTCCTAAAACAAACTCTATGACTTAGACACAACTAGGAGTCTTGAAGTCTTTATGACCTTTGCTCAAAAATACTTCCTTCTCCCTCCTTAATCATTTCTCCCCCTTTGTATATGCATCTCCCCCTACGTGTATGCACTATCAACTCCCCCTGTACCTGTAGTCCATTCTCCCCCTTTTTGTCAAAAATTGCCAAAAAGAAACAGAGATAGAAAGAAACACAAACTAAACAGAGAGTAGTTAAATCATAGTTACAAACCGAGATGCATAAGAAAAGATAAACATCAAGAGAAAACACATAAAGGAAACTAAACATGATCCTAAGATAAGCAGTAAATCAGCAGTAACAGAGAAGTCGAGGCAGAAGTCACTCTGTCGCCTCGTCATCGTCATCATCTCCTCTAGCAGGAGATCCAGAACCTGCAGTCTCTGGGCCGACACCAGGCAGGAACGGCTGGCGAGATACAGAGCGCTGATAGGATGAGGTCGATGGAAAGATATCATCATGCGTGCAACCCATCTTCTCCAAGATCCTCTTCATTCCTTTCTCCAGACTCTTGAATCCCTTCTTTAGAAAACTTACTTCCTTCGTGAGTTCACCCATGTCACGATGAAGTGTGTCCAAAGTGACTGCGCCTCCTGATCTAGAGGACCCTGCAGGCGGTGCACGCTCTGCTCGTCGTGACGGTGGAGGTGGAGAAGGTACAGCACTACTCGATGCTGCAGGCGGTGGAGCTCCCTTGGTCTGCTGAAAAGTCTTCAAGGTGCTCACAGACTTTGCCCAAGTCACCGCATCAATCGAACCCAGTCCAAAGTCATACTTAGCACACTCAGTGTCTACTCCGTTTGCGCGCAAAATCCGAGTAATCAGCAGGGGATACGGAAGTAGATTGCGCCGTGTAGAAGACTGAATCACATGCACCATTCGCTGCCATATCAGAAAAGGGATGTTCATGTTTAACCCATGAGTCTGCTCAGGATGTCCAAAGAGATAGAGCAATACAAAGCGTTCCCAGCGAAGCCTCTTTGTCCCAATAGTAGGTTGAACATTGTAGCACATAATCAGAGACAAGAGATGATACTCAGGGCGCAAGTCCTTGGACTCCAACAATGCGCGATCCGTGCGAGTGCCCGGCTTGCAGATGGCTGCAACCACGGTCTCCCAGTCGGTCGACGACTGAAGTGGCCCAGCTGTATAATGAAGCCCCGTAGTATCAACTTCCATCCCCAACAACTCACCAATATCATAAGGTGTGACCGTGAGCTTCTTTCCTCGCACCGAAGTCTCAAAAACATAGGTTCCTGTCTCTTCATCCTCAGCTAGAACTAAGCCCCGCAGATAGAATTCCCGAATAAGCTCCACACAGAAAGGTGAGCGAGCTGGAACACGACCAACCGGCTCAATGGGGACTCTAAGCAATAAGCGACCAAAATCAGGGAACCTGCTCTGTGAGCTCCGTGAAGTTGACGTGCCGCTCTGCAATGCAGGAACGAGTAGAGAAGGCTCGAGCCCTCGCAGGAGGAACCTCAGCATCCCTCTTGGCTCGACGCTCCCTGGTAGCACCACCTCCGCGTGATGACTCACCAGCAATGCCTTTTCCCTTGTCGGGACGGGAAACAGGCTCTACAGCTTCTTCCTCTTCTTCTTCAGCCTCCTCGGCTTGATAGTCGGGGTCCGATCCCTCCGACTCCTCAGCAGCACGTGTCCTTTTAGAGACACTCCGTCGGCCTCTACTACCACGGTGACTACCTCCCGTGGCCATGAGCACCAAAAGCACCAAGACTAGCGAGAACGCCATTTTCCTACATATAGAAAGTAGCCGAAAATGAACAAATCCTGAAAAATGTTCTGAAAATTCTGAAAAATTCACCAATAATCTCAGAATAAATAATAATCCAATATCAAACTTAACTCATGCAGAAAATTTCATCAAATTTGGCACATTTTCAAAAATCCCGAAATTCCACCAAAAATGAACCCTAGAACATAAATCTGTAAAAAATAACGGATTTTAATGGGTTCTAAGTGTTCTAGATGCAAGAAAATATGTCCAATCATTGATTTTTAGCAAAAAATGGCATAAAAAACGAACAAAAATAGAGATCAAACAATTTTTTCCGAAAAACCAATATTTTAGAACCCTAGAGCATAAATCTGTCAAAAATAACGCAAACTAAGGTGTTCTAGGTGTTCTAGATGCAAGATAATCAGTTCAGATAGTGAATTACAGCAAAAAATTGCATAAAAAATGAGTAATATCTGAGATCGAACTCTTGTCCCGGAATATTAAAAAAAAATGCAAAAATCGGGTTTTACCTGTGATCCGAGCTAAAAACAAGTTGTTTGAGAGGGAAATCGAGTAGATCTGGAGGAGAGGACCTCAGGGGGGTTTTAGAGAGAGAAAGAGCCGGGTTTGAATGAGTGTAGAGTGAGAAAAATGAATTCTTACCGGTATAATATCGCGCGGCTACAGTATTTTATACCGGTATAGGATGAATCTGTACCGGTATAAAAAATAAGAATTTCGAAAAATAGCCTTTTTCATGCAGAAATTCATAAAAATCAAATTAATTTCAGAAAAATTAATGATTTTACTTCAAAAATTATTATGATGAGAAAATATTCTATGATTTCAAAAGACATCATATCATCAAAATTTGATATTAAGAACAATCAAAATTATTTAAATCATCAAGATGCGAATTGATAAATAATAATTTTCTAGAAATTTGTCCAAATTGACATCAATTTGTATCGTTCAAAATAGAGATATAACTAAAATAGCACCGGGGGTGGCTCTTTGAGAATCTTTTTCAAAAACTATCACCTTATATCACCGAAAAATTCTAAAATATTCATTTTTTCCAACCTTTTTCGGTTTTTCTCATAATTTCTCACGTGGTAGCTTCACACACGTACCGGACAACCGGGGTGGTAGCTCTTTCCTACATGTGGTGGTAGTTTTCACACTCCTTTCGGATGTAACTCTTTCCACATCTTTTAAACTAAGGAGTTTCTTCCTTTTTTTTTTTAAATAAAACAAAATCCCCCTCAATTAGACAATCTCACAATTGAAAATAATTTTGACGAATCTTAGTCAATTAGAAAATATCCATCAATTATATTCAACATTCACTACCAAGATATTTAAATACAAAGTGATTAAAATTAATTTCAAAATTTTGATGAAGGTATGTAAAAAAAAATCACATAATAAATTATCGTCAAAATAATGAAAAGTGAAGTAAAATCAATAATTAATATGAATTTAATTCAATTTGAATTGACTTTAAATACCGGTTAACTTTCTTTGAAAAACCTTTAATCTCTCTACTTTAAAGATTTTCAAACATCTCACTTCTCAATAAAAACTCCCCAAAAACCTTTCCTTAAAAAGATTTTCAATAAAAAATTTTAACCAACAAACCTCGTCTTAACATGTAATGCAATGATAAATAAAAATATGCAACATGCACCAATCAAAGCATTATAAAAATAAAAATAAACTAAGACGAAAAATAAGGAAAGATATCACCTTTCCGGATCCAAACTTGTCGGATTATTGGTTGTCTTGGCTTGTCGACGATTTTTGTGGTTCGTTTAAACGTTTGATCCACCATAGGTCCTTTCGAAGCAAGTTTCTTCGATTGATGTTGTCGTTGAGGCTTAGAAATCCGGTTTGCACGAGGTACTCGGTCCAATTGATTTCCAATTTGATTCCGTGAGGGGAGCCGAGTAGAGGAAGGTGCCGATTGAGGTTTCGAATGGTGCCGATCGATTTTTCTTATCCTTATTTGGGCAACACCTCTTGATGTGTCCTTTGATGCCGCATCGATGACACACTTTTTCCTTCAAGGTAGTTGAGACTTTCGAAGTTGATGTAGAAGCCTTCTCAACATATGTCCTTTCGTATCCGAGGCCCAACTTGTTCGTTTGACCTAACCCAAGCATGTTATCCAACTTTTTCGAAGCCGAGGAAAATTGTTGAAGATCCGATTTGAGTTGATGAACTTGCTTGGTTAACACTTGATTGGATGTGTAGGTTTCCTTAAATTGTTGCTCCAAAAATCCAATCTTATCCCTATAAGATTTCATTGTTAATTCCGATTCTTCGAGCTTCTTTTGGAGGATCGAGTTGATATTCAAAGTTGATTCCCGTTCCTCCTCAAGAGCTTCATTCATGATCCTCATATTGTTGTTATCTTCTTCAATCTCCAACAAACGACTTTCCAACTTCTTATTGAATTTAGCCATCTTTTTCGATTCGATAAGAAGTTGGTTGTATGCTTCGGCTATATCCTCGTCGTTCGATTCCTCCTCACTTTCGCCATTCTCGCTCGAAGACCCATGCGAAGAGAGAGAAAGATTTGAGTTAGAAACAATAGATGATAAATAAGCAACATTAGAAGACGGAGGAAATGTAGAATTAGCGATTAAAGCCGTATGATCCTTTTCTTCATCACTTGATGATGATCCGTTTGAAGAAGAGTCATCCCAAGTTTTCGTTTTAGCTTGCAAAGCCTTCGGTTTATACGTCTTCTTCGAAGGACAATCCGTTGCGATATGGCCGTAGCCTCTACACTTGAAGCATTGGATTTCCCCTTCGAATTCATCTTTTTCATTCGAAGACTTTGCAAGTTTTTTATCTTTCAATTTAGAATTAGAAGAAGGTTTAGAAAAGGATTTTCGCTTCGAAGATGAAGCATCGTTCTTCTTTCGGAAATTCCGGCGAAACTTCTTCGTGAGGAGCGCCAATTGTTGTTCAAAATCCGCAAGCGTGATATTTTCGTCGGAATCCGTGTCGTCGTCTTCTTCCTTTGATGATTTGAGTGCCATCCTTGTGCTTTTAGAAAAAGACTTGGAAGAAGATTGATTAGTAGGAAAAGTCATCTCATACGTTTGTAAAGCGCCTACTAATTCTTCGACTTTCATCTCATCCGGATGCTTAACCGTTTCGATCGCGGCAACCTATGCCCGAAAACGTTCCGGAAGAGTTCGAAAAATTTTTCTAACAACTTTTGACTCGGGGATTTTCTCTCCCAAGTTAGCGCATGTATTTACTACGTCTTGTAGACGTGTATAGTACTCGGTAAAGGTCTCGTGTTCAGCCATGAAAAGCGAATCAAATTTGCTTGTAAGCATTTGTAATTTTTGGACCTTTACTAAGCTTGTTCCTTCATGCGTAACTTGTAGAGTATCCCAAATCTCTTTCGCGGTTTCACAAGCCGAAACGCGAGTAAACTCCGTTTGAGACAAGGCATTAAATAAAGCGTTTATGCCCTTGCCGTTAAACGAAGATGCCTCGTTTTCATCTTTCGTCCACTTGTCTCGTGGTTTAGGCTTCTCAACATTATCGACCTTTTCGGTTGGAGGTTTCCATCCGAACTCAATTGATTTCCACCCGCTCTTCGATTGCAATTAGAAAAGCTCTCATGCGAACTTTCCAATAGGCATAATTCGTGCCGTCGAAAAGCGGAGGTCGATTAATGTTACCGCCTTCGGCCATTAGATATCAATATATCTAGATCCCGCTCTGATACCAATTGTGAGTTACGGGGAAGTCCCAAGGATCTATCTAGATCGTATCTAATCACCTAGAGGGGGGTGAATAGGTGTAAAGGCCAAAAACCACAAATCTCGATGCTTTAAAAAGTAAATGCGGAAAATAAAAAGCACACCGAGATTTACGTGGGAAAACTCCAAACTCGGAGTAAAAAACCCACGGGACCAACACGCGAATAAACAATCAATAAGAGAAAAGATTACAAGGTGATACCGAACTCCACGGACTCAACCTCTCTAACTCTCCTATGGATCTTCGCGCAATTCTCCTTCGGGTTGTCCACGCCCTCACGTCCGAGTCCACGAACGCCACGTCCCGAATCCACGAAACGCCACCACTTCGAATCCACGAAGCTTCTATCACACCGAATCCACGACGCCACTCGAATCCACGAGCCAACGATCCGAATCCACGAATCGCCTTCAAACGCGCCGAAACCACGACGCCTCACGCCGAATCCACGACGCCGTTCATGAGAAGCATCATGAGTATGGTGATCCTTCGCTTAGGAGTATCGTAGAAAACCGAAGAAGAAAACTCCAAGCGAAACGTAGATCAAATCGACATATAGATATTCAATACGATATCTCGATTTGACCTAAAAGAGGCTATAATGTAGAAAATAGGTTTTAGATGAATTCCTAGCCTCTAGGGTTTCTCAAACATGTATTTTCATAAAGTGCACGAAGTTAGAGAACCCTAAGAACCTATTTATAAACTTTAGAATCAATTAGATTCGGATTAGAGAAAAATCAGATTTTTACCTTCTTGTACCGGTACAAAAACAGGGCCATTACCGGTAATGCAATGACGGAAGATTTTTCTGCGAATGGCCATTACCGGTAATGGATTGATGGCTATACCGGTATAGCAACTTTTTTGTACCGGTACAAAACCAATTTTATACCGGTATAACTTTGTATTTTTGCTGAAATTTCACTTTTCGAAAACTACAAAGTTCCGATACAATTTCTAATCCGTTATACAATGATTTTATGATTCTAATGCCTATAACTAAGTATGAATCACCATAACATGAATTAAAAACTTACCTAGGCATCGTGATTCTCATCGTGAGCCAATTCCTCTTTCTTCGAAGTCTTTGATTCTTCACCGTTCTTCTATCCGCTCCGATCCTTCAAGACTCCGACTCAATTCACGAAACTTGCCAACACAAAATCCTTAACAGGTGCTGGAGCCTGGGCCTCCCTGGCAGCCGCATGCTGCAAAAGAAGGTCCTCAAGTCGCTTCATCCTCTCGTCCTGTCGGCGCCGCTTTGCCTCGCTCGCGCCGCGTCGCCGAGCCACAAAGTCGGTGAGGACCGCCACTGATCCTCGGCTCGCGGACCTCGGCTGGACTCGAAGTAGCGGAGGTCTCGACCTCCTCAAGATGTGCCATGTCCGCTGCTCCAATAGACTGGGAGCGAGTGATAGGCATCAACACTGCAACAACATAAAAGCGCAAGTTAATAAAACCCACGCTATCGCAATCCCCACTCAGAAACCCAAATCGTGCGAAAGTAAAGAAGTGTGCTTTCTACTAACTCCCGATGTTACGTTGTCGGCCGCCAACGTAACCCTCCGCGAAGCTAGAAGTTATACACTTCGATTAAACTCCAACATTTTAGAGTTATCATAAAACCCAATCAAACACTTTCGCTTATAAGTCAAATAGATCACGTCTCTCATGAGTCTAATCCTTATAGTCCAACCAGCCTAATGTTTACTAGGTCCTCTAAGACGTCACCCTAGGCTCTGATACCAAATTAATCTGTCACGCCCCGGGGCCGGCAAAGCCTTCCCCAAAGTGTGCCCAGACCCGCCATATGTCAACACATACAAGGCGTCTAACTAAAAACAGTGGAATTAAAACAATATAAGGCTACAACTATGAATATCAGAGCCACAACTAAACAAGAACCAAACCACAAGTAAAAGAAAGTAAAGCGTCAAAATCACTAACATAGAAGTAGAGAGTAATACACAGTTAACATCATAACCTCTCAACTACACAAAAGTGGTGGTCTCTATACAAGGTAAAAACACTCCTTCTCTCCAAAATAAAACAAGAGAAAAAGGAAACCACCTATCCAAAACCCTCTCACAAGCCGCTATCCCGAGGCAACTCCTTTGCCGCGGTCCTGAGCCTCCCCCGATGCAGAAGGCATTGAAACGAGTCAGAAACAGAGGGCGTGAGAACTATAAACATATAGTTCCCAGTGGGTAATTACTGACCTGCACAAAATTGCTCCACTAGGCCCAAAAGAGAGTAATATACAAGTACTGAAGTAAATAACTGTAAATAAAGCGTAACTGTAAAGCTGAATAATTAACCCAAGGTAAATATATTACATGCTTTAATCTACCCGATAGCCAACTTTAAACAAGTATAATCAATTAAGTTCACAAGTATACTATAATAGAAATGATGACCTATCAAGTATACTACTATGTCCAATACCATGTCACAACATATATATCCAACTACTAATCTAAGTTAAGTAGTGATTATCCTTTATTATAGAATGACGATGTTCAATCTCAATTTGGGATCTACACAAGTGTGATCCCGCTTGCGCCCCCTAAGTGTCGTGGTAGCCCCAACATCCCCGTAGGAATGAGTCTAACCAATTCGGCCCCATAGGTTTCTCAATACCGCACGCGCGAATACATCGCAAAGGCTAACTCTGGAGTGCCGGCTTGTAGGGAGCGACCCTCACAAGCATGTGCGAAGAGCACAAATGGCAACAAGCAAGTCCAAGTCCCAAGTCCCACACATGGCAAATGTCACTAGCAACCCTAAGGTCTAGTACAACAACTCTCATGACACTAGAATTTCTATGTCAAGTTCAATAATGAGCCTAATGCCTCCTAAGACATTAGCTCCCAACAAATCATTTAAATGCCAAGCCAATGCCACTCTTGACAAGGGCTTTTCTCCTATGTTATACATAGTTCTATGTTCAAGTTCATCATGCTCTCAAGTTGCAAGAATTATGCTACACTATGCCTAAGTCCACAAGCCACTCTCTACTACATAGAGGTCCAAATTTTCTTTACACATAAGGCATAGGTTTAATGCATTCAAAAATTCAACCATGATATAAATAACATGAAATAACATGATTTTCTATTTTACAATACTCAAATGATTTCAATGAGAATTTTCATCGAATTGGAGGTCAAACCCACCGATGAAGCTCGCATGCTCCGGTCTCCAACCCCGAGGCTAACCAGGCTTCAAAAATCCTAAAAAGATCACCCACAAAGTTTCAGGGTCAAACGACGAGCCCTCGACTCAAACTGCGAGTATCAGAATCGGAGAACAGGGAGAAATTCACCTATGAGTGAAATCCCTCACCAAGCTTCAAATGGAAGCTAGATCCCTTCTAAGGTAACCTAAGTAAAGATTCTAAACCACATAGATAGGTTCAAAAGCCTTAGAAATTAAACAACTCCAAAAACACAAAGAAAAGGATAAAACTCACCTCTAAGGTGGAAATCCCTTTAAAGATCTCAAAAGCAAGCTAGGATCTCCTCGAATCAACCTAAAGGAAGGTTCTAACAACATCAATAAGCCTCTAGAAGCATCAAACCAAAAAGCCCCAAAACTAACCCTAACATCAACTTTTAGGGTTTCATTTAGTAGAAGGCAACAAAAGTTTAATCTAGAGGAAAAGAGATGTTGCCTACCTTCAAGGAGCTCCAAATCAAGGTCCACAATCCTCTAGAAGTGAAGGTCTTCCTCCAAAAGAGCTCCAAGATCAAGCTCCAAGCCTCAACCAAGAAAATGCTAGCACTAGCAAGCAAAAGAGGGAAAAAGAGAGGTTAATCTCTTTGGAAATCCATCCAAAAATAAAGTAATGGAAGAGAAATGGTTGGAGGGCTTCCCTACCTCTCTCCCTCAGGTCCTCAGCACAAAGAAGCCCTAAGGGGGCGTGGGTGCTACTAATAGAAGCAACAAATTGCTAAAAAGCCCCTGCAGTTTCGGATTTTCGGCGCCCGGCTATCTTAGTACAAATCCGGTTTGTACCGTATAAAACTCGCAAACGACAAACCCGAGCCTCGGATACGCCAGCTCATCTATACCGGTATAAATCTCGGCTTGTACCGGTATAGCCATTATTTTGTACCGGTATAGCAACAATTTTGTACCGGTACAAAAGCTCTGAAACTCAACCCGAGAGCAGCCTAAAATCTAACTTTTTGGACTTTAGCGCTTGAAATTCATCCACCAACCTCGGTACTCGTGCCATAGGTCGGAACACAGTCAACGACCCTCCAGAAAATTTGGAAAAGCTCAAATCTCACCTCCACACTCGAACCTTGCTATTTGCACAAGTTCAGTGCGTCACACAGTGGGAGCAGATTACGATGGATTTCGTCACTGGATTACCTCGATCACAGCGAGGTCACGATACGATTTGGGTCATAGTTGTAGGTTATGGAACCCTAGGATCTAAAAGGTAATTAACACCTAGAGGGGGGTGAATAGGTGCACAATGGCTAATTAAAAATCTCGATGCGATTTTAACGTAAATGCGGAATATAAAATCAACACACTAAGATTTTTACGTGGGAAAACTCCAAAAGGAGTGAAAAACCCACGGGACCGATCACGCAAAAATCCACTAAGAAACAAATCAAGTACAATGCGATTCACCCACGACCCTACCCGATTCCTCGGTTTCTCACGCGACCCTACCCGATTCACCCACGACCCTACCGAATCTACGACGTGGATCTTCTTTGCCGGTCCTCGATCGATTGAACTCCTCCAACCGACCACGCCGCAACTCCTTGCCGCGTCAACGCCCCGAATCCTCAAAGCGTCCACCGAGTCCTCGGTTTCTCACGCGATCCCCGCGCCACCCTCCGTCCGGAGTTGTAGAAGAAAAACTTATGGTGATCTTAACAATTAACGCACCATAGACTATGCGGGAACCCTTTTAGTCAATCCTCAAGTTGATTCAGGAAGGAGTATTCAAAGAGAAAAACCTAGAATCAACTTGACGATCAACAAAACAAAACTCGCTTTAAGAATCGAATCATAAAGCTCTAAAACGAGTTTCTAGGGTTTTAAGAGGATCTATATTCTAATAATTCTGAGCATATATGATAATGAACCCCCCATGGTCTATTTATAGTGTTAGAAGACTTAGAGATAGATTAGGATTGAAATCAGCCTAATTTGAAAATATTTCGTGTCCAATGTCCGGACATTAATAAAAGATATGCAAACTAAAGCCCACGGGATCCGGACAATGGCAAGATGTCCGGACATACATTGTTAACCCGCAGCAAACATGCTTACGGGATCCGGACAATGGGGAATGTCCGGACATTGACCACTTAAATCAATTTTTCATAAATTTATCAGATTAAAGCTTTTTAAAGTCTTCTAACTACTATACTCTTATAGTAAATCACCATAAATGTTCATTAAAACATACCTGAGGTGCCGAGCTTCTCTGACGAGTCCTGGATCATCCAACTTCATCTTGATACTCTTGATCTCTTCAAGACTCCAACTAGTTCACGAAATCTGCCAACCTATAAAATCCTTAACAATCTCCCCCTTTGGCGATTTCGTGACAAAACATAATACAAGCCCGTACATAACTCAAAACAAAAAAAACAAGAATTATCGCAATCACCAAACGATAATCCTCTGCATGACCGATCCGATAAAAACAAAATTACTAGTTTAAACTCAACCTATTACAAACTCTATGACTTAGACACTAGAGTCTTGAAGTCTTGAACGTCCCTGCAAAAGAATTCTCAATACACATTCAAGCATCAAGATTTTGCATTCAACATGAAAAGCAAAAAGTCATAAGTACACGAGTTCAACGTCATAAGTAAACTATGCAAACTAACTAACTAAGCTATCTAAGCAAATCAGCAAAGTTTTCAAAATATATCATCATCATCAAATTTCATCCACCCTCATCCACATCATCTCCCCCTTTTTGTCACAAAAACGCCAAAACGACAATAGGAGGACCAACATCAAGTCACTCGGAGTCGCTACCAGGAGGTGGCATCTCGGAGCTTCCACAACCCAGCTTCTCACAAAGAAGCCTCAAGAAGCGAGAGATACGACCATACTTCTTGTTAAGCTTAGCAACATCTGTCTTGATTTCTGCGAGTTCCCCAGATAAGCGCTGTTGCTCACGATATACTGAAGATATAGAGGCTTCAGTATCAGAACCCGCAGCATGTGGAGAAGGCGGAGCAGGGGCCTCAGCACGTGGTGGAGAGTGACCGTGGAGCTGAACATGAGATTTAACCATAGTGGTGTCGCTGATCGGACCCAGAGAATACTCATAAGATGAACATGTCACATTGACCTCATGTAGCCGAAGAATCCTCATAATCAGTAAAGGAAATGGTAGACGATCCTTCTGACTAGCTGTTTTAATCTCTCGTGCCATTCTCTTCCAGATGAGAAAAGGAACATTCAGGTTGATGTTCCGCTCTTGAACTAAAGCTGGATGTCCCAACAGATACATATATAGAACTCGATCCCAGCGAATGACCTTTGTATTTGCTAGTGGCATGATGTTGTAGCAAACTACAAAGTTCAAGAATCGATATTCTAACCTTAAATCCTTTGACAAAATAGCATTCCCATTATTCTCAGCACCTGGGACACAAAGTGCAGTCAAGACTCTTCTCCAATCACCAACTGAATCAAACCCAGCGTTCAAATAATCCACGCCATCAGTCCGAGCTGGCATCTCAAGTACTGACGCAATAGTATCTGGAGAGATCGACATCTCAACTCCGCGAACCGACGTAGTAAAAACAAATGGACCCCCATCTGTCTCAACTAAATGGCCTGCTCGCATGTAAAATTCCCTGACAAGTTCAAGTCCATATCCTGTACGCTCAGTAAATTCGCAAATCTCATGTAGATTCCCATTTTCAAATAGAGCTTGAAATCCAGGAGCTCTCTTAATCAAGTTTGCGACCCCAACAAATCGCTCTCCGACGCACTGCTTTGAAGAATACAGTCGTAGGCGCTTAGGATCAACAGGAGCCTGAGGTACTCGAGGAGGTGAAGCAGCTGCAGATTGAGGCTCCCCTATTGTAATACCTGCTGTCCGCTTACGCCTCCGTTCAGTTCGTTGCAACTCAACGTGTTCTGCATCTTGGGCCTTCTCCTTGCCTTTTCCTTTTCCTTTGGATTTCTCCTTGGACTTTCCTTTTTCAGTTTCCGTTGCCTTTTCTTTCCCATTGGCTGTAGACTTTTCGTTTCCTTTCACTTGCTCACCTTGCGTCGAAAGCGCCTCAGCCAAAACGGTTTCCCAATCCCCTTCCTGGGACTCACGATCTGAGTCGTCTGCAGGATTGTATTCACTTCCGACTTCCTCGGCCGGAGGTTCTTCCTGTTGTTGAGCGGAGGAGCATCTACGTTTAGCACCAGGGCCTCCTCTTGCCATCAGGAAGACAAGAACTAGTAGCGAGGAGTACATGATTTTAAAAAGTTGCTGTTCATACATGCAAGGATAGACACATTGATCATAATATATCATAATTGAAGAAAAGTTGGCCATAAATTGGAAAATTAATCTAGAACATCCTAGAGCCATAAGGAACAGATTTAATGAAAACAATATGCATGAAAAATGAGCAAAAACAGAGAAAAATTCAAAAAATCTCTCTGTGAACAGTAAAAACATGAAAACCTAGGATTTGATCCAAAATGTGCACAGATCTGACGATAAAACATGAAATAAAGTATGTAGAAATGAAATGTAAGCATGTTTAAGCAAGATTGAAGCAACAAATCTGATTAAAAACAGCAAAAACAAGATCAAACACCATAAAAACCAAAAACCTAGTTTCTAAGAAAAATAAGCACAAAAAGAGAAAAATGTGCAAATCATACCTAAAATCCGAAGAAGATTGAAAGAAGTTGATGCAAAATGACCAAATGATGCACTCTAGGGTTTCTAAAGAGAGAAAGAGTAGCCAAAATATGAAAAAGAGTGTTTTGAACAAAAACTTGGACGCGCTGGCTTATAGGCATCCCGCTCCAGCTGAAGACCGGACATTGCTAGCAATGTCCGGATGTCACACAGGGTCGCTCCCCCTGCGAGCGTGCGGTCCGGACATCCAACCGAGACCGGTCCCAGCAAGCAATTTTTACAAAAACAATGAATTTTCAAAGTTTTCAAATAAGAGATCAGTTTCCAACATTAAGTACATGAAATGAATTAACAAAAACTAATCCAAGAAAATTCAAAAATGTCATAAATGTTGAACCAATCATCAATCAAAAACTAAACTTCATATATTGTGAATTTAGGCACATCTTTCGAGATCCAAACAACAGTTGTATCAAGTTTAAATTTCAAATCTACATAGATAGAGATTAGCGTATATCCTATAAACCGAAATAAGCACAAGAATATAGTCCAATTGAGTTATGCACACATCGAATTTAAGGAGTGGCTCTTCAAGCATCTTTTAACCTCCACCTTATATCATTCAATAAACTAGAAAATCCACCAATCACCTCAATTAAAACGTAACTATGATTATTCTTTTAGAGATGTACACTTATTCATGTGGTAGCTTCACACACTTACCGGACGACCGGGGTGGTAGCTCTTTCCTACATGTGGTGGTAGTTTTCACACTCCTTTGAAAGGATGTAACTCTTTCCACATCTTGAATTGGTGGTAGTTTTCACACTCCCAAAAATGATGTAACTCTTTCCACTTCTTTTAACTTTGAAACTACTCCCCCTCAAATAATGCAACCCCCAATGAGAACATATTATTGTGATTTCAGAAAATAAGGAAAACCTGTCACTCATCATGCAAATAATCAATTAAATTCAATCTACTTTTGATAGTTCAAGATAGATGTACCAATTTAACAAGTATAGTAGCATTATTTTAAAAAGATGTAGAAGTTCAAGACAAATGACATAGAGGAAGTTAATTGGATTAAGTTAAATTAAGGTAATTCATGCAAGTAATGAAGCCATGCCATGAATGTCAACAAAAGAACTCTTTCCAAAAATAAGACATAAACTCAACACGTTCATAAGATCAACCAAAAACCACAACTAGTTCATAGGATGCAATGCACAAGAATGATGCATAATTGTCCATTTTAAATATTGGCTCATAGAATGTGTCTAGATGAATATTTTCGAGTTGAAGTATATTTGATTCGACCAATTCTCTTAAGAAATGATATCTTAGTTCAATATGTTTAGATCGAATGTAGAACAGGGTTTTAGAAACATTTATGGCACAAGTGTTCCCAATGAATTGTGAAGGTTGTCATTCGGACACCTTCTCATCCACTGTAATCGAGTGGCACACCTCCAACAGAAAAAAAAATAATCAAATTCGGAGTCTCTAGTCATTACACAGTGGAAGATCTTGATACTCTCATAGGACAATTTTCGAAGAAGTAGTTGAGAGATGGATGTATCATATGATTCGGATGCTTCATTTGATGCATTAAAGAAGCTAAGTGCAACTAGTACAAGTAAGGAAAGATTTCACCTTTGCGCACCCAAACCTTACGTGTTTTGAGGTGCGTGGGTCGACTTGAATGCGTCTTGAGATGCTTGTCGACGATTTGAATCCTCTTGACCTTCGGATCATCCAATTTCGGTTTCCAAAATTATTTGGTCTTCAATTTCGGATCAATCTTCTTTTGCTTCCATGATTTCCTTTGATTCAAGGGAGTTGTGGGGTTCTTCTTCTTTTGTGTGCAAAACCTCTTCACATGTCCTAGAACTCCACAACAATGACAAACTTTGTTAGCAAAAGATTTGATAGAAGAAACGAATTTACCTTGACCCTTAGGCATTGACTTAGTCGAGTTCACGCCTGCTTGCTTCGTGACTTGGTCAACATATGTTCTCTCATATCCTAGTCCAAGTTTGGAGGTTTGACCAAGTCCAAGCATCTTATCAAGTTTTGTCGTTCCGGAGGAGAACTTGTTCAAATCCGATCTAAGTTGTATAATCGTCTTTGTGAACTCTAAGTTTGCCTCCTGTGCCTCCGAAAGTTGCTTTTTGAAAAACGTTAAGTTTTCTTCATACGTCTCTCTTTCGTTCTCAAGCACAGCAACCTTCTCTACAATGGAATTGTAGGCTCTTAACAATCCGTCCTTCTCTTGCTCCAAGGTTTTTGTCGACGTACTTAGCTTGGTGTTTTCTCCTTTTAAATCAAAGATTCTTTGTTGTAACTTCTTGTTGTGCTTGGCCATCTTCTTTGACTCCACGACTAATTGACGATATGCATCAATCATATCATCCCCGTTCGATTCTTCATCCGTCGTGTGCTCCGGCGTAGATTGTTCATGCATAGAAGATACGGAGATTGAGTCAATAGAAGATAAACACATAAAAGAAGAATCTTGTGCGATAAGTGCCGTGACATTTATTTCCTCATCGCTTGATGTGGACTCTTCATCGGAAGGGTCATCCCAAGTGATGGATTGCATAGCCTTCTTCTTGTTAGAGCTCTTAGTCGGACAATCCGATGCTATATGTCCAAAACCCCGACACTTATAGCATTGGATTTGTCCTTCCCCACTCTTCTTATCTTTAGAAAATTCTTTTGAAAAATTTTCATTATTTTTAGGCTTAGAGGAGGAAGAAATACTCCCTTTCGATTTGTTGAATTTGGAAGAAGAAGAAGAAGACTTCGAGGGAAATTTCTTCTTAAAGTTCCGTCGGAACTTCCTCGTTAGAAGCGCAAGTTGCTTCTCGAAGTCCTCCAAAGTCACATCCGAGTCCATCTCGGAAGAGGATGAGTCCATGTTGCCTCCTTTGGTAGATTTGAGCGCCATCCCTGTGGACTTAGAAGACAACTTGGAAGACGAAGAGTTAGAAGGGAAAGTCATTTCATAAGTTTGAAGAGCACCTACCAACTCATCTACTTTCATCTCATCCGGGTGTTTCACGGTTTCAATAGCCGCGACTTTCGCACGGAAACACTCGGGAAGAGTTCTTAAAATCTTACGAATGATCTTGGTTTCGGGGATCTTCTCACCCAAATTGGAAAAAGTGTTGACTATGTCTTGAAGACGAGTGTAGTAATCGTTAAAGTTTTCATTCTCTTCCATATGAATAGAATCAAAACGACTAGTCAACATTTGTAACTTTTGAACCTTGACAAGACTTGTTCCCTCGTGAGTGGTTTTAAGAGTATCCCAAATTTCTTTGGCAGTTTCACATGTCGAAACCCCAGAGAATTCGGTTTGATTTAAAGAGTTAAACAAAGCATTAATCCCCTTCCCGTTACAAGATGAAAGTTCATTTTCGTCCTTAGTCCATTTAGTTCTAGGCTTGGGGACGGTAATAGTATCAACAACCTCGGTGGGGTGTTTCCATCCAAATTCCACCGATTGCCACACCCTTTCGTCGATGGCTAGTAGAAACGCCCTCATGCGGACTTTCCAATAAGTATAGTTAGTGCTATCGAAGAAAGGAGGTCGATTTATATTACCGCCCTCGGCCATTGTTTTACAACCTATACCCGCTCTGATACCACTTGTAGGTAATGGAACCCTAGGATCTAAAAGGTAATTAACACCTAGATGGGGGTGAATAGGTGCACAATGGCTAATTAAAAATCTCGATGCGATTTTAACGTAAATGCGGAAAATAAAATCAACACACCAAGATTTTTACGTGGGAAAACTCCAAAAGGAGTGAAAAACCCACGAGACCGATCACGCAAAAATCCACTAAGAAACAAATCAAGTACAATGCGATTCACCCACGACCCTACTCGATTTTACCGAATCTACGACGTGGATCTCCTTTGCCGGTCCTCGATCGATTGAACTCCTCCAACCGACCACGCCGCAACTCCTTGCCGCATCAATGCCCCGAATCCTCAAAGCGTCCACCGAGTCCTCGGTTTCTCACGCGATCCCCGCGCCACCCTCCGTCCGGAGTTGTAGAAGAAAAACTTATGGTGATCTTAACAATTAACGCACCATAGACTATGCGGGAACCCTTTTAGTCAATCCTCAAGTTGATTCAGGAAGGAGTATTCAAAGAGAAAAACCTAGAATCAACTTGACGATCAACAAAACAAAACTCGCTTTAAGAATCGAATCATAAAGCTCTAAAACGAGTTTCTAGGGTTTTAAGAGGATCTATATTCTAATAATTCTGAGCATATATGATAATGAACCCCCCCTGGTCTATTTATAGTGTTAGAAGACTTAGAGATAGATTAGGATTGAAATCAGCCTAATTTGGAAATATTTCGTGTCCAATGTCCGGACATTAATAAAAGATATGCAAACTAAAGCCCACAGGATCCGGACAATGGCAAGATGTCCGGACATACATTGTTAACCCGCAGCAAACATGCTTACGGGATCCGGACAATGAGGAATGTCCGGACATTGACCACTTAAATCAATTTTTCATAAATTTATCAGATTAAAGCTTTTTAAAGTCTTCTAACTACTATACTCTTATAGTAAATCACCATAAATGTTCATTAAAACATACCTGAGGTGCCGAGCTTCTCTGACAAGTCCTGGATCATCCAACTTCATCTTGATACTCTTGATCTCTTCAAGACTCCAACTAGTTCACGAAATCTGCCAACCTATAAAATCCTTAACAATAGTCGATCGGTTGACGAAATCAGCTCACTTCCTGCCAATTCACACGACGTGGTCCCGAGATCCACTAGCACAGTTATATATCGACGAGATCGTCGGACTTCACAGTGTGCCAGTGTCGATTGTGTCTGATCGGGACACCCGCTTCGTTTCCCATTTCTGGAGGAGTTTGCAGCAGCTATGGGTACGAAGCTCAATTTCGGTACGGTCTTCCATCCGCAGAGCGACGGACAGTTGGAGCGCGTTATCCAGACTCTTGAGGATATGCTCCGCGCTTGTGTCCTGGATTATGGAGATGGATGGTATCGTTACCTATCTCTGGTGGAGTTCGCCTATAATAATAGCTACCAGGCGAGCATTGAGATGGCACCATATTAGGCTTTATATGGGCGTCGATGTCGATCACCTATCTGTTGGGATGACGTCGGTGAGCGCCAGTTGATTGGGCCAGACTTGTTGGAGGATGCGGAGGCAAAGATTCGCATTGCGAGAGAGCGACTCCTGACTACTCAGAGTCGACAGAGGAGCTACGCGGACCAGCGGAGACGCGACCTAGAGTTTCAGGTCGGAGAGCACGTACTGCTCAAGGTATCGCCATCTAGGGGGATCAAACGGTTTGGGGTGCGGAACAAGCTTAGTCTGCGATTTGTGGGACCGTTTGAGATCCTGGAGCGTATTGGTCCGGTGGCGTACAGGTTGGTTCTTCCTCCGAGTCTCGCCCGGGTGCACAACGTCTTCCACGTGTCCATGCTTTGGAAGTATATCCTGATCCGTCCCATGTCATCAGCCCGACAGCTGTACAGTTGCGAGAGGATCCGAGCTATGATGAGGCTCCGTTGCGGATTTTCGGACGTGAGGAGAAGCAATTGCGGAACAGGAGCATTCCGTATGTGAAGGTACAGTGGGAGAATCACGAGGAGCGTGAGGCTACATGGGAGCTGGAGTCTTCCATGCGGGAGCGGTATCCGCAGTTATTTACGGGGGATTCCTGATTTAAATTTCGGGGACGAAACTTCTTGTAAGGGGGGAATAATGTAATAATCGACATTTTTGTCTTAATAAATAAACCCTTTTGTTGACGATGTTATTGTGTGTAATTTAATTACAAGAGCACTAGTAAATTTCAGGTCAAAATGAGCTAAAACGAAAAAGTTACGCGATCCGGAAGAAACGACTTAAGTGAATAGTAACTCCGGATTTTCGGCGAATCGCGGAGTAGAGAAGGGTCCAGAAGTGTACAGAACTCCGAATATAGGACTTCAATAGCTCGTTTCGAACGGTTCGACTATTCTGAATCCAATGGCACTGACGGAATTGGATTCTGGTGCACGGTTGTCGAGAAAAAGTGATGTGAACGATTATACATATATAATTGAATAAATGGAGATTTTGGAGGAAAGAGAGGAGGATTGGTTCTTCGCGAATCTAAGAGCAAATAGAATGAAGTAAAATGCTAGATTCGATGTTCGCGACGTACTGAACGCGCTGGCGCGATCCGATCGGAAATCCGACGGACGGATCATCGGGAATTGCGAAAAGAACGCAGAGGGGTCAATATCGCAAAAAGGCGAAACAGCGAAAAGTCTCAATATTTTATGTGCCGAATCGTGGGATTTCGAATGTTGGGGTTCTTATGCGCATGATTCTTACACTGACAGGGACTAGAATGTTAATGAGAGGGTTTGGAGGGCTAAATTGCAATGTGGCAAGTTGTATAAAAGTGTATGCATTAGGGTTTCATGGGTGAAACCCTTACCTTAGACCTCTCCACATTCCCTGCACATCCAAACCGCCTCCAGCCACCTTCTACTCACCTCGTGCTTGCGCCCAGGCCGCCGGCGAGGAGCTCCGGCCGCCGGAAAAGCTTCCCCAAGCCGGATTCCTTCCTTTACACTCTCTCCCTTTTCCACTTGTTGGCCGCGAGACTCAAAGAAGGCGAAGGGAAGCCTCCAGTCCGGATCCGACATCCCCTGGTCCGTATCCACCCCGAGCCTCGCTTCTCCGCCATCCTTGCCGCCGCCGTGCACCGCCGGAACCGCGAAGGAGGCCGCGGCCATTGTTGCTCCACCCGTGCCGAGCTCGGGAGAAGAAAGGAGGGAGCGGCGTCGTCGGTTTAAGAGGGTGCACCGCCCCTTCCTTGACCTCTAACTACCTCCGCGCGCCATTCCCGCACCCCCGTACACCGCCGACCGCCGCCGAACAACCCGCCGCCCGTATCTGCGTGCACCGAGGCCGAACCCCTCGGCCTGTGCGTCGCCGCCACCTAACGAGGGAGCACGGTGGTCCCCTCGACCTCCGGCGCCGATCCAGAGCCGCCCTACCGCTCCGGCCGCGCCGTGCCGCCGAGAGGCCCTAACCCGAGAACAAGTGGGAGGGTTTTGATCTCCGCCGCCGCGCTCCGGCCACCCTCCGCCGCCGGCCGCTGGGTGCTTTGGACCTCCCGACGTGCCGCACCCACCACCGGCCGACCGCCGCCGTGCCGCCGGCGACTTGACCTAGCTCCCCGGTCGTAAGCCCTAGCTTTTCTAAACAAAGACCTAGTTCTAGGGTTTGTGCACGATTCCCGAGGTTCTAGAAGGTCTTTTGACCTTGGAGGGTGAGCACGATCATCGAATTCCAGATCGAATCCGATGCTCACCTCTCGTTCGGGGTTTCGATGCCCCGATTAGCGGACGATCATACTTTACGCGCTGTGCGCGATAATTTCCTGATTTCGTGTCGCTCATACGCGTGCTACGGAGGCCGACAGTGCTCCGAAAGGTGAGCACGGTCTCCCGCATGTTGAAACCTTCCAGCGAGTACGATCGTGCAATTTACGGAGCATCGGTTTGCGTGCACGGTCCATAAAAGCTGTGAAATCGCATGAAATAATGCGATTTTATGTATAGACAGGGGCTTTTATGCAATTTTAATATTCGTGGTCGTTGTAGGCAGTGTAGGAATACTATGGGTAACCTCTGGACTGATTGTCCAAGGCCCTGAATATTTACAGAAAATCAGAAGTGATTTTCGGAGCGTTTCGCGGCGAAATTTGCCGACGGAACGTTGTTTCGGCTCGGAATTCTTCCGGCAACTGTTGTAGGGCATTTGCTTTGTCGCTAAGCCTTGTTGGCTGGTCACCCACATAGTTTCGATTGTTTAGAAATATTGGGTGAGCGACTTGGGGTTCCAGTGTCAAATCTGACGCTTTTGGGAACCCGGATCGGAACGATTGCGCAACAATCATCGTTTCGAGTTACGAGGGCATCACCGCTGTTTTGGTTACACTAAATTGGGTATTTAGTGGCAGCGGATGATTTATATTGTATACGGGAAGTTCCGGGATAACTTGTGGGTTCCGGCAGAGCTCCGGCACAGTTTTCGAAACTTCCGGACGTTTCGGCAATCGGTTTTAGGAAACCGATTCCTGTGGAATTGCTAGCGGGACCTTATGATTATTGATACATAAGTTGAGGGATTGAATTCTAACCGAGAGACCTTTCGTAGGTTCGGGTGCTTCGCAGTCAGCAGACCGACTTCCACATACATATACAGGTGGGTATCACAGGTTGCCGTCCGTTCAGTGGTGCAAGCTTGGTGACGATTCCATCACCCCTTGCTTTTACATTGCTTACTATATACTCTTGCATCAGATTACTTCTATTTACTCTGCTCAGTAGTTTCCTTGGTTTTTACTACATATAGGAGTAGAGTAGCTTTCATCAGTTTCTTTCTTTCTCTACTTGGGGACCTAGTTGGTCAGTCACTTTTTGTACTTGGGACCTATTTGGTCAGTTACACTCTGTACTTGGTACCTGGTTGGTTCTTCTGGTTACATGACGACCCATGTGGTCGATGGGCCCTGGAGGGCATGATTATCGGCTGGTTGCCGACGGATGGCTATTGAGCATTCAGCATTGATCGCCACTACAGGTATGCATTTCACGAACACCAGCGGTCTGATCCACCGCAAGACGGTGTTCTTTTCCGGAAAAGTGGTTGGGAGTGCCAACCCATGAGCCCGGGTGCTATATGCGAGGGTTATATGCTTTCAGACCCGGGTGCTTTATGCGAGGGTTATAGGTGGCTTTACAGACCCGGGTGCTATATGCGAGGGTCGTGTTCAAATTGGGTACTCTTGAGCTTGTTGTCCTTTTGACGCATATTTACAGTAGCAGTTAGTTTACATTTCTATATATCTCCTTACTCAGTTATAGTTGCTACTGTACTACTATCAGCTTTACTTTGTTTGTCTCCGGATACCCACTGGGAGGGGGAGACATGTTTACATGTTCTCACCCCCTGCCTTTTATTTCAGGTGAGATTGCTGGTCGGAGTGGGACCGCTGGTGAGGCGCGTACCTAGCGCACGTTCTAGTACCCGACCCACGGTTTGCTTTTACTATTTACCTTCTGTTTACATTATTATAACTTAGACTTATATTTGGTTCATGTTCTCTACTTATATTTGAATGTTAAATTATCATGTGGCTTTTGGAATTGAATGAAACAATGGTTTTAGAATTATGTTTTATAAAATGGCTTTCTACCCCTCGTGGTAGCGTTTTAAAAAGAAAGGGTTTCCTTGTGGGAAAAAGTTTTCAAAGGTTTTTCTCGAGAATTTTATAACTTAGTATTTCAAATCTCGTTTCCGAGTAGGAAACATTTCAAATGATAGATTGTGGTTTTTGAATGAATACTTGTGGTTAAACCTGTGGTGAATGGTGAGATTGTGTAGGAATGTAAGTTAATATCTTTACATTTACACGTGGTTGTAGTTGTATGATTGTAAGTCACTCCTTGTACTTGTGCGATGCTGTGCAAATACAGGGGAGACTCTGTCCGTGTGTACATTGGTCTCCCTGTATTTGTGGCAGGTCTGACATGTCCTTGGGGGTCAGGGTTTTTAAAAAAAAAAAATTTCCGCTGTTTTTATACTCTAAAATGACCCGGGGCGTGACAATTCTAATATTAGTATATTCACTTTTAATGTAAGTATTTATATTTTCTTATCATAGAAAATTTGTGAAGTGAATTCTGTTTCTGCGAAGCAAGTGAAGATGGCCCACACATCTGGCAGAAAAAGTTATGCTAGAAAGCGAAAGGAATTGGTAACGACTCAATATTAAAATTTATTTGATTATATATTATGTTTTATCTCTATCTTTCACAATTCATATTTATAATTACATGAAATTACTCTTGGCAAAGAACCTGATCGACTAGCTTTTTGGGAGGTGACTCATAAGAAAAAGAATGGAAATTTTGTAAATGAGGATGCGATGAATAGTATGGTAAATGACACTTTCTTTCACATCATTATGTTTAATATTCATATTATTTGTCAATTATTAATATTTTTTTCTCTCCAATGATTAATAGAATGCAGCACGTCGAAAATTGGATGAACTATCTCAAAATTCCGAATCTGATATAAACAAGTTGATAGATGAAGCTTTTATTACCGCTATGGGTCCCGAGCATAAGGGACGTGTGAAAGGCTTAGGGTTGGGAACTACTTTAAGAACATATTATGGCGTGAAACAAATAAATTCGTTTGCTATGACGGAATCAAGTAGGAGCCAATCAGAGGAAGTAGAAAAGCTAAAGGGGGAACTAGAACGTATAAAATGCAAAATGGATGAAGCTTTCGAGGCAAGGTTTAGAGATATGCAAGACGAAATGAATCGCCTAAAGACACTACTATCAAATACTCAGGTATAACAATTTGATAGCAAGTTATACTAGTAATATACTTAGATGTTTTTGTATTTTTGTATAATTAATAAATTTTATATTGTTTGATAGGTTGCGGGTGGCAATATTAACCCTGTTGATGCATTTTCTCCTAATCATCGATCATCGAATGCAAGTCATGAACCTCCAAGTGAAGGAAACCATCGAACTATTTAAATTTTTGTAAACTAGAAAACTCAACTGTTGACCATCTTTAAAACTATTTAAACTTTTTGTTACTTAGTATCATATTATATACTATTCGATATATATTGAATGTATGAGACATTGTGTTTTGGATCTTTAAAACTATTTTTACTTGTTGTTTCTTAGTGTCATATTATATATTATTCGATATATATTGAATGTATGAAAGATTGTGTTTTGAATCTTATGATAAAAATTGGTATGTTTCTTGTTGAGAATTGTGTTACATTTTTGGTTGTTTGTTGATGAGGAACATAATTTTCTTTGTATGTATTCAAATTAAAATAAATATTAATATAATATTTTACTATTGTTCTTGTGATAGAGGCGGTTCAAATCGCCTCTATATTTTGTCTCCTGATCATATCAAAATTTGTAGAGGCGGTTGGAACCGTCTTTACAGATCATACAACGTAGAGGCGGTTCAAACCGCCTCTATAAATAAAAAATTGTAGAGGCGGTTCGAACCGCCTCTATGAATTAATATTTGTAGAGGCGGCTCAAACCGCTGCTACATATTAAAATTGATTGATGTTAAAAAATAATTAAATCATACTATTGAGGCGTTCCGAACCGCCTCTACAAAACCGCCTCTACGCTCCCCCGGCGGTCGCTACCTCTACGTTGTAGAGGTGGTGTCCACGCCGGCGGTCTAGAGGCGGTTGCAGAAACCGCCTCTACGATTTGTAGAGGCGGTTTAAACGCCTCTACAATTAATAAAAACCGCCTCTACGAGCGTTTTTTCCTGTAGTGTTAGTTTTGGGGTCTAGTGGCCATGGTGCACTCAACTGAAGTCAGTAATTGCCCACTGGAAACTATTATTTAATAGTTCTCACGCCCTCTATTTTATGTTATGTTACAGAGCCTTCGGCACTGGCGGAGGCACGGGATCGCGGCAAGGGAGTCGCGCATAGCTAGCTAGCTTCAGTTTACAGTTCTTAGGTGGTTTTCTCTCTTTGTTTTATTTTGTGAGAGAGAGAGGTTCTTGTATCCCTGTATAGAGACCACCATGTATAGCTTTGGTTTTGGGACTTCTTGTTGATTTACTTTATGGTTTCATAGTGGATGTTAGTTCTTTACTTGCTTCCTATCTTAGCTTCTAGTTGTTATATTTGCTCTGATACTTCTAGATGCCTCTACTTTTGTTGCTTTAGTTATCGGGTTTTGGTAGACGCCTTGTATGTTTTAGACGTACGGCTGGTCTGGGCACGCGCCGGGCAGGCTTCCGCTGGGTCCCCGGGCGTGACAATCCCTCACCTTGGTTGTATCACCCACCCACCCTCCTCTCTTTATAGGATTGAGAGAACAGAGGGGAGAGGATTTTTACTCCCTCTCTCTCTCTTCTCCTTGTGCTGGACGTGGGTAGTGGAAGAGCTTGGTGGAGTTGGTTCATCGTCGACGTCGCGCCGCGGAGCCGTTCGAGCGTACATTCGTCGTCGTGGTGCTGCGAGGAGGCCGAGCGAGCATGGTTTTTCGCCGTTTTCGACGTTGCGCCGATTCTAGAGTGGTTTTCGAGGTGAGTGGTCCATCGAAATCACTTCAATTGCTTCAAGCTCCATCATTTTCGAGCTAGGGTGTTGTTTTTGCAGACTTTCAGCGACGACTTGCAGTGTTTTAGCTCGTGCGCGACGTAGGAGTGTCGGATCGCAACGAAACTTGGTTCACTGGATTCTAAACTTCGAGAGGAATCCACGAAGCCTAAGGTTGCTAAATTTGGTGAAGGTTAGTTTGGTAGAACTCCACTTTTACTCTGCTGTTGTTGTGTTGAACAGATTTTTGGAGTTTATGAGTTCTTTCGGTGCAATTCTTAGAAGGAGCTGGATTTTGGATCGGAGCTTGATACTCCAGCATAGTGCACTATTATTGGATCTTCAACTCAACTGAATTGGAGTTTAGAAGGTAATGTTAACCTTTTGATTTGGTTAAATTAAGCTTAAGTGCTGAAAATATTGTTAATTAATGGATTTCCATGTATAGAGCTTGGAGATAGATTGATTACTGGTCTTGGAAGAGTTCGGTTGATCCAGCAGGGATTAGTATTGGTTCAGGTGCTCTTCGCTGTCAGTGATTTAGCTTTAGAGGTGGGTTAATCATCGGCTTATTATCCTAGGTGCATAATGGTCATCATGTATGAATTTCAGCCTTTGCATAGCATATCGTAGCTCGAATTCATGGATCGTCATATTATTGAAATCTGAATTTAGAGCATGTTTAGTAAGTAAATAAATCATACATGTTGGACTTGGATTTGACTTAGGAGAAAACTGAGATTTCAACCGACATATGCATATACTACTCGATTTAGCTCTAGGAGCCGTGTTTTGGTTGTATCTTCGCAGTATCAGTGCGATGGATATTCGGGGTAGTTTAGATTGCATTTACGCTCGTACTGGGATGCCGAGCTTATTTTACAGCAGAGTCTAGGCTGTTTCGGGTTGTCGGGGGCCGTCGGGGTAGATAGTGGGCCCAGATTACTATTTGCGACTCAGATTGTGCCGATGGCACGGGGGTTTGGTTTCTAGACCTGTTTTGACCCTATTTACTTGACTTTGGCTTGTTAGAACCTGATTGAGCTCGACAGAGATACGCTCCATACTCGGTTGGGTAGCTCCCACGAGTGCCACTCCAGAGACAGGCGTTGTGCTTTTGCGTTGGTGTCATTCGTGTAGGTTGGACTTGCTCTCCACTGAGTGTTAGTGTGGAGGTAGCTGTATAGTCACAACCGGGCGGGACGGGTGTGTTCACAATCCCAGGGACGAGTATGATTACGATCCTCTTTGAGATTGGGTCTGTTATGACATGAGTCTATGGGTGTTGGTTTTAGAGCATGATAGTATAGTGGCATATAGCTGTAGATTGTTTCCAGCTTTCTTTACTATTCCCGCTTACCCTGTAGACTTAGTGGGTGAACCGATGATGTTGAGGGCGGCACCCACTGAGAACTACTTGTTTTTACAGTAGTTCTCACGCCCTTTTGTTACTGTTGTTGTTGCTGCAGAGCCTTCAGTTCCGGCTGCTGCTCCTTCTGAGGCTGATCGAGGCAAGGGCGTCGTGAGCTAGAGCCCTACCCGACGAGTTGCTGAGTTAGAGGATCACCGGCTGCAGTTAGTGGTACTTTACTTTCGGAGTTTATGTACATACAGATGTTTAACTCGCTAGAGCGAGTATAGTTTTTGTATCTGGATATTTTTGTATGTATATAGAACTCGTTGTTGTTTCTACCTGATTATGTAAACTTATTACAGCTCTATACTACTGGTTGTAGTATTGTATGTTTTACAGACACAGCTACGCTTCGTATACAGAAAAAATTCTTTTGTATACGGCGGATCTATCGGCGTGCCCAGGGAATAAGGAATTCGGGGCGTGACAGAGCAATAATTACTAAATTTCTAACTAATCAATCCCCAATCAAAACAAACTATATATCCAAAAGATAGAATCAATCCGGCCCAAATCTAACGAATCCTCGCCGGCCAATTATCTCACACGTCCTGACTCTCAGTAGTTGAAACGGTCGCCGGCCAATTATCTCACACGTCCTGACTCTCAGTAGTTGAAACGGTAGACAACAAAAATAAGTGCAATGCTTAACAAGAAATCTACTTCAAAAAATAATGATAATTTTAAATTTGAAATCACAACGGTCATAATTTGGAGTATCTCCACTCCGTCGCTATAACCACAAGAGTTATAATTATGCATCATTCCTCCTCAGGAACCGCATACAGAATAAATGCCTCTTCTTCGAGATATAGTAGCCATGGCCTATATATATATATGGGTTCGACTACTATACTATTATGAGTACGATCGCCCTCGTACTCATAAGTCGTTTTCGATGATAGAGCTTTTGAATCGACGATCCATACCGTTAAATGTTATTTACAGCATTTAAAACTTATAGAAATCAAATTTTATAATTTTTCGACATCATTTACCTTACAATCAAGAGGTCACAAATTTGACAATTTTTAATGGTCGGTATGGGATACTTGCTAGTGTAATGGTGTAAAAGAATCGGAATGTGTTGAATTTTTAATAAAAAATTCTATTCACTACCTAGATAAAGATCAATAACTCCGATCTTGAATTGAAGGATTCGATCATCTTTTTTTAGGATGTCGTTCGATTTTGACCATTCATTTTATGCCCGCTTGATGGACTTTATTATGATTTCAAAAACTTATTTTCTAGAAGTTTCAAATACTCTAGATCATATTTAACGGAGTGGATCATCGATTCGGAAGCTCCATCATCGAAAACAACTTATGAGAACGAGGGCTCCAATACTCATAATAGTATAGTAGCCATGGCATATATATATATATATATATATATATATAGAGAGAGAGAGAGAGAGAGAGAGAGAGAGAGAGAGAGAGAGAGAGTTTTGAGCTAGAATGCTATCGATAACAAATCGGCACTTTTGCCACCTATTTGTTTTCGATGTTGAAGCCTCCAAATCGACGATCGGCACCGTTGAACATGATCTATAGTACTATTTGAAGTATTTAGAAATTAAATTTCAAATCTTTTCGATATCATTTGCCTAATGATCAAAGGGTTTCAAAATTTATAATTTTAATGGTCGATATGAGCTGTTTTCTCGTTTAACGGCGTAAATATATCCAAATCAATTGAATTTTTGTTAGAAAATTCTTTAAACTATTTAAAATAAGATCTATACTCTTGATCTTGATTACAAGACTCGTATCATCATTTTTTTAAAGAATATTTATTTTCAGCCGTTCATTTTTGTGTCCACTCGATGGATAAGAGAACAATATCGAAAATGTATGAAATTTGATTTCTAAATACTTCAAATGGTATAGATCATGTTCAACGGTGCCGATCGTCGATTTGGAGGCTCCATCATCGAAAACAAATGGGTGGCAAAAATGCCAGTTTGCTATCGATAGTAATCTAGCTCAACTCTCTCTCTCTCTCTCTCTCTCTCTCTCTCTCTCTCTCTCTCTCTCTCTCTCTCTCTATATATATATATATATATATATATATATATATATATATATATATATATATATATATACTCTTAAGAGTACCGAGCCCATTTTACTCTCGAGTTGTTTTTGATGATAGAGCTTTCAAATTGACGATCCCGTTAAATATGATCTAAACTATTTAAACTACCTAGAAATCAAATTTCACGCACTTTCGATATTGTTCTTGTATCCATCTAGTGAACGAAATGAATGGTTGAAAATGAATATTTTTTAAAAAATGATGATAGGAGTCTTGTAATCAAGATCAAGAGTATAGATCTTGTTTTAAATAGTTTAAAGAATTTTCTAGCAAAAATTCAATTGATTTGGATATCTTTACACCGTTAAACGAGAAAACGTCTCTTATCTACCATTAAAATTACAAATTTTGAAACCCTTTGATCATTAGGCAAATGATGTCGAAAATATTTGAAATTTGATTTCTAAACACTTTAAGTGGTATAGATCATGTTCAACGATCATCAATTTGGAAGCTCTATCATCGAAAACAACTCGAAAGAAACCAGATTTTAAGAGTATTCTAGCTCAACTATATATATATATATATATATATATATATATATATAGAGAGAGAGAGAGAGAGAGAGAGAGAGAGAGAGAGAGTTGAGCTAGATTCTTTTAGAAGCACCATCAACTTGGTGCTTCTAAGTTTCTAAATTTCGATCTACATCTCTATTACTAATAACCCTTTGATCAAACACTATACCATCTACCACCACCTATTATCATCATCTCAACTTCACATCTCTCCATCCAAGGACTAAAAACACTAAAGCACCATCCACTTGGTGCTTTTAGAAATATTCTATATATATATATATATATATATATATATATATATATATATATATATATATATATATATATATATATATATATATATAATTGAGCTTCTATGCTTTTAAAAGTACCAAGTCATTGGTGCTTGTAAGTTTTTAGCCCTTGGATTAATAGATGTGCGGTTAGGATGATATGGACCCCCTTGGGTTGAGTGGGTGGTTGGTTGAATAGTATAATCTAAAGGGTGAAAATAATCGAAGGTGTAGATCTAATGGAAAAAAATTACAAAGCACAAAAGGCTTAAGATTTTACAAGACCATAAATGACTCTCTCTCTCTCTCTCTCTCTCTCTATATATATATATATATATTTTAGAGTTGTGAGATGTGATGTTTGTATATGGATTTCTCTGTTGTTCTCTTTGGTTCTTATGTATATACAATAAGCTATGTTGTAATTTTAGCCGCATTATTTTCAACTCTGTTGCTTATTTGTAGTAACTCTTATATATTTTTATAGGTACTTTTATTGCTTCATGTACACAGGGCTTTCTATTTATGCGGTGAATCTATTGGCGAGCTCAGATGGGGCTAAACCCCGAGGCGTGACATATTGGACACATGACATATTTGGGCATGCTACAGGGTTTGCTTCCCTACAAGCCCGTGCTGCAACAGAGGTCTTCTTGCATGGGCAGTCAACAAAGTGTACCGCGCGGTTCTAACCTCATTTAACCATCTGTCATAAACCTCTTTATCGTGACGATATTGTGCAGTGTTGTCTGCTGTCTAACCTCATTGAACCATCTGTCAAAACATCTTATTCATTGAGTAAATATTTTATATTCCTGTGCCAAATAGTGTAGTTCTTGCTTTCCAATTTTTTACCTTTATGTAAATCAGCAATCATAATTTTGAAGGCCATTTCACTGCATAAGGTTTGTAAGATAGTGCGTTACGCACAGATAATTAATAGAATTGAAATATTCCACTCTATACAATAGGATCAAAAATTTCGTTAAGCTCATAATCATCACCCTGTGCAGGCTTAAAAATTCAATTTTATTAATTTTTAACTTATTAGGAACAAATCCAGATTTTATTAAAGGAACAAATCAATTATATATATTACATAGATATTAAACATTAGTAAGATACAAAATAATAAATATATATGTACCGTGAAATATAAATAATTATGCCAAAATTTAATCCGAAAAATATTGACGATATGCAAAATACATCCCCTTGACATCACACGGGGAATATTACAATTTGTTTATGCAGAAAGAAAAATTCTATTACAAAATCCACGGAATAATTGTATATAATATCATCCTAATTAACCTAGGGAATGCCGCCGCATAGTCAACTCGTTCTTCAACAAATTAAGTTTTATAGAAAATCACAAAGAACCCAAGTATTTATTTTGAGAGAAACTGCAGCGTGCAATGAGGCAAGATATTACGTAGCTGATTTAAGCATAATTAGAAAAGCAACCAAAAAAGGCAAATGGAACTAATTAATATGCTGCAAAAAACAACTCACGGGCTAGGCTTGGGCCGGGCTGAGCTGCCACCCACGAGCGGGCGGGGCCAGCCCAACAGCGGGCTGAGCTGCCACCCGCGAGAGGAGCAGACTGGGCTAAGCAAAAATAATAATAATAAATAAAAAAGAGAAAATCGATCTACAAAATTGATTTCTGAAAAGGTATAATTGGAAACTTTACAAAAAAAAATTCCACCAATTCTCATAAATTTCATAATTGAATCTAATATAAATCTAATCTAATAATAAAACCCTGAAAGAGTTCATACCTATTAATCGAACCCTAAAAGAGTTCATATTAAAATATTAGGCTTTCTTATGTCACAAAAATGTATCCTAACAAAACATTGTAAATCTAATCTGCAACTTTAGGGTTATATGGCAAATGATTTATCACTAGATATCATGAATGAAACTTATGAAACAACTTTCTCAATATAAATCGATTTAGAAATATCATAGATTAAAACTAATTACTGTAAAAAATAATTTATACACGAAGATAGATCAATAAAAATAGTAGCCTTTTTTTTTTTTTTTTTTTTTTTTGTTTGAGAGAGAGAGAGAGAGCGAGCGAGAGAGAGAGAGAGAGAGAGAGAGAGAGAGAGAGAGAGAGAGAGCATACTACTCGCTTCGTTTATTTATTTAGAAATAAACTTAGCTAGAAATATGAATCAGCTAGGATTCGAAATTGTGACCTCGAATACCAACCACCAAGCCTTTTGCCATTTGCGCTGGAACGGTCGGTAGATCAGTAAAAATAGTTAGATTGCTATTCAAGACGAAAAAGAGTAAAACTGCGCCAATACCAATTGTTGGAAAAGCAACAAAACACTAAATACTGTAAAACCTCGTACTTACAATAGTTTCACCGGAAGAACTTGTAGAAACATTGTTCTTATCTTACAACCTCCTGAATCTGTGATAATTTTCTAAATTTTCGATCGAACATTGGGTCAGGATGCCTATGCTTAATGGTCGCATAAGCCTATTAGAGTCTCCACAATTATCCGCCCTCCAAAACCCTAATAATATAGATGGAAATCATAGAAAGAAAGTGGATTTGAGAAAATCCCAGAAAGGAAGTAGAGATGTGAAAATTTCGAAGAGAAAGTAGAATGAGAAGAAGGAAAAAAAATCATTTTCTTACATATACAAAATCAAAGAGAAAATGGTTTATATATAGATTATCAGATCTCATAAAATCTTCTGATTCTCACGTAGAGATAAGGATAAGTATAGACATCCCGATTCTCACATAAAATAAAAATAAGAATATCTGTTAAGATATTAGTAGATATATTTATTACTTAATAAGAAATATATAACTTATTTTTGTTCGTAACTTAAAGATAAATAATAATCTACATCTTATGCGTATAACGATCTATTATGCGTATAAGGATCAAATAGATCGGGCAATGTGGATATACCACTTGCCAACAGATCAACCTATTAATTTTTCCGAAAGTTTAATTAGATTGAAATTGATACGTCCATATCCCTTAGCATTACACAAATTTAATTAGTACGATTTTTTGCCTTTACATAGTAGTAGTTTACTACTTACACTTGTTATTTCCTCCTACTCCTAAACTTGGAGCAACCAGTGTCTTGTAAAGGTGATATACGTACGTTGCATTTAATAAAAGCAGCCACATACAAGTTTACCGAGTTGAGCTATAATAATTTCAAAAGCACCAAATGGGTTGGTGCTTTTGAGTTTTTAACCTTTGGATGAAGAGATGTAGGGTTGAGATGATGACGGTAGGTGGTGGTATGTGGAATAGTGTTTGTGGTGGTATGTGGAATAGTGTTTAATCCAAAAGGTATTAGTAGTTGGGGAGTAGATCCAAGGACTAGAAACTTAGAAGCACAAATTAGTACCGGTGCTTCTAAAAGTATTCTAGCTCTACTCCAAGTTTACCTCTCCAACTTTTGAAACCTTTAATTTTAATATCTCATTTTAAAATTTTAATTTAAAATTTTGAATTGTTAAATATTTTTAATTTTTAATTTTTAAAATTTTTAACTTCAATTTTAAATTTTAAATTTTAAATATTAAATATTAAATTTAAATTTAAATTTAAATCTAATTTAATTTAAATTTAAATTTTAAAAATTAAAATTAAATCTAAAATTTTTTAAATTAAAATTTTAAATTTTAAAATTAAAATTTGTAGTTTAAATTATAAATTTTAAATTTAGATTATAAATTTTAAATTAAAATTTAGATTTTAAATTTATAAATGTACTTATATTTTAAACTAAAATATTAAATTTTATATTTTTGTTCAAATTTCAAATTTCAAATTTAAAAATTTAAAAATAAATAAAATAAAATTTAGTAAAAAAATATTATCTGTAACAAGTAAAAAAATGATTTTAGTAAAAAAAATATTATTTGTAACAAATAAAAAAAAGTTTGTCAAATATGGCTAAGAGCAATTTGGAATAGACTATATATATGTTATTGTCGACATTACTGAATTTTTTAAACTGAACCAAATATAATAATGTCATAAATACTACAATCCTATATTATATTACTGTATTAAACCAAACACGCTAATTCAGTATCAGTAGTAATCTTATTTAGAAATTCAAAATATATGCATATATCAAAATATTCTGTAATATTATATAACTCGAATCAAACGCGCCCTAGGTGATTTTCCTGGGAACTCTTTTTAAACTAGTAAAAAGTTGTAAACTAGCTAGTAAGATAAAATATATTTGGGCAACCAAACCTTACATGATTTTAGCATCAAAACTGTAATTTTTGGAAGACATTTGGATTGACGAATCTCTAGATCCAACATAATTCAAGTGCAGTAGTGTTTGAATTTTTCTTAATTATAGTTATTTTGTTGCTTATTTGGATATAACTCATACAATCTAAACGCTAAATTCAATCACTTTTTCTATTTGTTTCGGCGTAATTTGATATTGGTAAAATTAGTTTTTTAAATTTTATTATTCATTTTGATGTAAATTAGTGGATCTCGTTATCTCCTAAATATAATTGCAAACTTATCCTATCAAATCCAACCTATTAATATTTGAATCTTTCGATATTATTTGGAAGTAATATTAACTCATTGTAAAAAAAAAAACTATAATCCAGTCTAAAGGAAATAGACTTTATAAGTAAGAACAAGTTATTTCAGTGATAGAGTTAAGTTAGGGTTAAGATGGGTTAGAGAAATTTTGTGTTTGGTTGAGAATTGAGTTTAGTCCAGATACAAGTAAAATAATGTTTGGTTGGAGTAAGTGGAATAAGAAGGATAGTGGGTTGTTATAGAAATAAAAAGACCAAAATACCCCTTACATGAACTTTGTAAATAAGAGCTTTTAATTTTTGCTTTTAAATTTAGATGATTGTAATTCTTTCGGGGGGTCAAATTAAATTAATTTAGCATAATTGTTACCAATATAATTTTACACTATTCTTTTGTGCCTTTGAAATTATCAAAATTTTACGAAAATCTATTTTAAAATTTTCTTGAGTTCAAATTACAAATACTTTACCCACATTTTTTTTTTGTAAAAATGATTAGTTATATATGAAAACAATTTTAAATTACAAATACTTTACCCAATTTTAAAATGATTAGTTATATATGAAAACAATTTTTTTACATATGAAAATAATTTTGAGGTACTTGTAGTTTTGGCAAGATGAATAAGACTGACATGAAAATACAAAGATTCAAGTAGCAATAATAGTACGATACAAAATACAAATTTCTTTCACTGCAAAATTAAATTAATTCAACGCTCACATAATATAAGACAGAAAAAACTAAT
Source organism: Aechmea fasciata (assembly GCA_025177825.1). Taxonomy (NCBI): domain Eukaryota; kingdom Viridiplantae; phylum Streptophyta; class Magnoliopsida; order Poales; family Bromeliaceae; genus Aechmea; species Aechmea fasciata. The sequence continues at coordinate 5,096,805 of CM045925.1, read as the reverse complement.
ACAAATTTGTAGGCAAAATAACTAAGTACACAAACATTTATATATATAAAAAAGATCTTCAAATCAATAAACAGTTATAAAGATAACAACACATTGAATCAAACAAACTTATATATACGACCAAAACAGTTTGAAAGATAACAACTATATAGAAGAGTTGGATAACATCTACATCTACCAATATAATTTACTAACATTAGACTCATAAAATTACGCAAATAAGAAAACCACATCACATCTTCGACCATTACACGTTGCAGAATTACAAAAAAATAAGTAAGCAAGTATTACAAACCACATGCATCTCACACATGATCATCTTAGTTTAGTCCAAATCCAATACAAGCATTGCACTTAGTAAGAACTAATAGCAATACAATTCAAGTTTATAGCAAACTATGTTCTACTACTCCACAATTGGTTTGTAATATTAGCACGGAGATCCTCGCCACGTCGGGACTAATCATTTTCTCCAAAAAAATCAGATTCTTCACCTTCATTTTCAGCGTCCTGTTCATCCGGCTTATCAAAAAACAGACTATCATTGTTCTGGTGACGGCGAATAAAGTTATGTACTATACAATATGCCGTAGTAATCAAGCATTGCACTTTATGTGGAAACGATGCTGCTACATTAAGAATTTTGAAACGCTTCTTCAAAATGCCAAATGGTTTGTCGACCACATGTCTTAATTGAGCATCCCGGTGGTTATACAAATCTCATGGATTTCGATGAACGCAGGCCCGTGTGTTAGCATTAAATTGACTAATATGATAACACTCTCCTCTATAGGGTGTAAGAAATTTATCTGTATTTGCGTATCTCGAGTCTACTGAGTAATACTTGCCTGCGATTAAGATAATTACTAGTTGTTAAGTAGCTTTGTACTATCAGTAAAAGTGTAGCATACCGAACTTCTATAATTATGAAGTTACGGGGTATGTTGGTTTGGAAAGCCATTAGAATGGTTCCGGTGAAGTTCGGAGGCATTCGGGCGTTTTCGGTGCGCGTAGGCGCGAAACGGGACTCAAAAGGCTATGTTGGACCATGAATTAAATCCAGCATTAGTATGGATGAAAAGATGGTTTAAATACACTCAAAAACATGCTTTGAGAGTCTCGGTTTGATTTGAAATGAATCGGAGGTCATACGAGTAAAAACGAACCAAAAAACTGAAAAATGCTGAAATTTGGCTAAGTCTGGAAGATGCTGAAATTCTGGACCTACGGTATCCGGTCCCTCAAGCCAAGGACCGGTCCTCGAGCCCGAAAATTTCATAGTTTGAGTTGCAAACTTGTAATATGTTGGTGGGGTGTTGACTTAAGGTGGGGGTCATCCCTTTCCTCCCTCCCTCAGTCATTTTTGGCCCAAAAGCAACACACACACACACACACACAATTGAGTAGAGAAAGAAGCTCATCCTTCTCTCTAGCTTTCCCACTTCATCTCTCTAAATCCATCTCTAGAAATTGGAGGGTTGGTGGAGAGCGACGTTGCGAACGCGTGGGAGGCGACGGTTCGAGCCCTCGTGCGCCCGTTTGAGCGGCGTGCTTCCGTCTCGGCGTTCGCAATTGGGTAAGCTTTTGGGATTTGATTTAATCCTTGATGCTTAGTGTTCTCATGATCACTAGGCTATTAAATGCATGCTTCTCCATGAGTTTTAAGGTTGTTTGGAGAATATGCTCATGCTAGGGTTTAGAAATAGGGTTTTGCGAAGTATGGGGGTTTGATCTAAATTAACCCTATGTAAACCTAATTGTTAGGTGTATGAATGCGTTGGTGAAGTCGAACCTACGCGAAGATATGGTTTAAACAGAGCTTTATTTTCGCCTGGAGGGCCGAGGCGGCGTCCATAAATTGCGGAATCGGATTTCGAGGGTCGTATCAAGAAACCGAAGACCTTTAATTTTCGAATTTCAGATCGGTGGCCATTCGGCGGTCGCTCGTGAAATTGGGTCGAGTCGAGCGGCGTGCTCCGCGGAAGGCCGATTGCGAGTGACGACGAGCAATCGGAACGCGATAAAAGGTGAGGGGTGTCATCCCGAAGCAATTGGGCTTCTCCCTATGTCTAAGTACCTATGTGTTGATCATATTCTATATGTATACCTCATACATGATAGAGTGTTTAAATGTTGCATTTACTATTCTTGCATGCTCCTTTGTAGTGCGGCATAGTAGGCTTGGCACGTGAGTTTAGGGTGCATGAGAATGAGCTTTGTGACATAGAACCCTATAGAGATAAGTTAAATGATAACTTGATCTTGCATTGATGGTATATGACTAGTATAGTTGGTACATTGCATCAGGACGAGTGGCATGTATACCAAGTAGATAACTTGACGAGTGGCATGTGTACCAAGTAAATAACTTGACGAGTGACATGTATACCAAGTAGATAACTTGACGAGTGGCATGTATACTGTGACGCACTAGACCTTTGCAAATTGCAAGGTTCGAGTCTTCGATGTGATTTTCGAGCTTTTCCACATTTTCTAGAGGGTCGTTGACAGTGTTCCGACCCATGGCTCGAGTCCCGAGAATGGAGGTTTTAAACTATGCACGAAGTCCAAAAAGTTGGATTTTGGATAGCTCTCGGATTGCATTTTCGGGTATGTGTACCGGTACAGACTTGATGATTGTATCGGTACAGGCTTGATGGTTGTGCCGGTACACTTTGGAATTTGTACCGGTACACTTGGCAATTTTCTGAAAACCTGAGGCTCGGGTTTGGCAATTTCGTGGGATTTGTACCGGTACACTTTTCTGTGTACCGGTACACTTTGGCAGATTCTAAAAATCTGGAACTACAGGGGTGTAATTGCAATTTTGCTCTTCTATAACCTCACCCCACGCCCTTTGGGCATCCTTTGAGCTTGTTCACTGTAGGGAATAGGTAAGGGAGCCTCTTCCACCCTTCCTTTTCAATTCCTTGATTTTGGTTGGGATTTTATGAGATTAAACATCCCTTTTTGCCCTCTTTTGCTTGTCAGAGACATTTCCACCATTAGAGGAGCTTAGAGCTTGGATTTGGAAATTGTTGGGAGGAGGATCATCACTTCTAATGAGGTTTTGATCTTTGTTTTGGAGCTTTAAAGAGGTAAGCATCATACTCTTTCCTCTATATTTGAGTTTTGGTAGTTTCTATGTGATGAAACCCTAGTTTTGGAAAATCTACGGTTTATTTGGGGCTTTTTGATTAGATGCTTTTATAGCTCTAATAATTGGATTAGAACCTTGGTATAGGTTGCTTTGGGAGGGTTTTGGCTTCCTTTTGGATTTTCTAAGAGATTTTATACACATTAGGTGAGTGTTTCTTGCCTTTTGTCAAGATGTTTAAAGATTGAACACATTGTTCATCTTTTCTTTGTTGTAACTCTTCTAGCATACTTCTTAAGGCGCTAGGAGTGAGGATTGAATCTTCGTTAGAGTTTCGGAGCATCGCGTGGAGCTTCGGTGGGTTTGACCTCACCAAAGACAATGAGAAAATCTCATTGGTGTTTATTTGAGTTTGATTAAATGATAAATCATTCATTTTTATGCTAGAGACATTATTTATGAATTTTAGAATGCTTAAAACACATATGTTATGTATAATGCATTTTTGCCTCTATATGTAGAGATTTTTGCATGTGAAACTTATGCATGTATTAGCATTCTACGTGGGACATGAGATTATATTCTTATACTAGAAATGACAAATGAATTGCACCCTTGGATATAGAACCATGTATGGCATAGGAGAAAAGCCAATGTCATAAAGAGGCATTGGGCTTGGCATTAAAATGTGAAATAGTAAGCTAATGTCATAAAGTGGCATTAGGCTTGGTGTGACGCACTGAACTTTCACAAATAGCAAGGTTCAAGTGTTGGATGTGAGTTCTGAGCTTTTTCAGACTTCTGGAGGGTCGTTGACAGTGTTCCGACCTATGGCACGAGTTCCGAAAATAGAGGTTTAAATATATGCATCAAAGTCCAAAAATTTTGATTTTGGATAACTTTTGGATTGTATTTTCGGGCATCTATACTGGTACGGACTTGATGGTTGTATCGGTACACTTTGGATTTTATACCGGTACACTTGGCAGATCATAGCAAATTCGAGGCTCGGATTTGGCAGTTTCGCAGGATTTGTACCGGTACACTTTCCCGTGTATCGGTACACTTTGACAGTTTTCGAAAATCTGAAACTGCAGGGGTGTTATTGCATTTTGGCACTTCTATATGTGTCTCCACGCTCCTAGGGCACCCCCTGAGCTTGCCCACTGCAGTGAGAAAGGTAAGGGAGCCCTCTACACCTTCCCACTCCCTTTCTTTGATTTTGGTTAGATTTCTAAGAGATCAAACATCTCATTTTGCTCTATTTTGCTTGTTAGAGCCATTTTCACCTTGGTGGAAGCTTGGAGCTTGGACTTAGAGATTGTTGAGAAGAAGATCATCACTTCTTGTGGGTTTTGATCCTTATTTTGGAGCTTCTAGAAGGTAAGCAACAAATCATTTCTTCTATATTTGGGTTTTGGAGCTTTCTACTAGATGAAACCCTAGATTTTGAAAATTAGGATTTTATTTGGGGCTTTTTGATTAGAGGTTTTAAAGCTTGTCTAATTGGTTTAGAACCTTCCTTGAGGTTGGTTTAAGAGGATCCTAGCTTCCTTTTGGGATATCATAGGAGATTTCTTCACTAGGTGAGTTTTCTTCCCCCTATTCTTGAGATGATTAAAGATTGAACAAATGGTTCACCTTTTTGATGTTGTAACACCTCTAGCATACTTTGTAGGGTGCTAGGAGGAAGAATATAAGCTTCATTAGTGATTCAGGAGATTGCGTGGAGCATCGGTGGGTTTGGCCTCACCAAGCACAATGAGAAATCCTCATTGGTGCTAAGTTGTATTCAGTTAAATATGAAATCATGCATCATCATGCTAGATATATTATTTGTGAATTTTAGAATGCTTAAAATGCATGCATTATGTATGGTGCATAATTAGACCTCTATGTAGTAAAGTATTGCTTATGTTGGGAACATACATGAGAGTAGCATTCTAAATGACTTGAGATCATATTGTATCTTGCGGAAAGGATATGTATAATGATAATCTTGGACTTAGAAAACTATGTGTGACATAGGAGAAAAGCCAATGTCATAAAGCGGCATTGGGCTTGGCATCTAAATGTGAAATAGTAAGCTAATGTCATAATACGGCATTAGGCTTGGATTATGTGTGTATTAGCAAACCTAATGTCATAAAACAGCATTAGTTTGGAATAGTACTTGGACATCAAAATATAAATTGAACTAGACCTTAGGGTTACTAGTGACTATTGCCATGTGTGAGACATGAGGATTGGATACTTGAGATGGTGACTATGCTTGCTTGTCATTTGTGCTCATTCGCACATGCTTGTGAGGGTCGCTCCCTGCAAGACGGCACTCCGGAGTTAGCCTATGCGACTTGTTTCACGCGTGCGGTATTGAGAAACCTACGGGGTCGATTGGGATAGACTCATTCCTTACGGGGGATTCTGGGGCTACCACGGCACTTAGGTGGCATAAGCCGGATTACATTCGTGTAGATCCTAGAATGAAATTGAATTTTGGCATTCAATAGTAAATGATAATCACTACTAGATAGGACATAGTAGTTGGATTACTTGGACATGCTTATAGTATAGCTTTGGGATATGTAGTATACTTGATAGTTCGTTTTTTGCATCATAGTATACTTGGTGGCTATAGTAGAACATATTCGTTATATGTTGGCATATTGGATCATGATAGCTTGTATATTCATCATGTTTACTCGTGGCATTGCAGTATAGCATTTTCCTTATGCTTTCAGTTCAGCAGCTATATTTACATTACGTACATTTATGTTTACTTCTTTTGGGCCTAATGCAGCAATGGTTCAGGTCAGTAATTGCTTACTGGGAACTATAAATTATAGTTCTCACGCCCTCTATTTCTGATACTTTTCAGCGCCTTCTGCACCGGAGGAGGCCAGGGACCGCGGCAAGGGGATTGCCTCGGGCTAGCGACGTTCGGGCGAGGGATCTGTTGATAGGTGGTCTACCTCTCGAGGTTTTTGTTTTTGGAGAGGTTGAGAGTTGTACCATGTATAGAGACCACCCTATTTTGGGATATTCGAGATTGTTATTGTATTATCTTATGATTTTCCTTTATAGTTTAGTTTTCTTCCTCTATACCTGTTGATAGAACTAGTTGTATATTGCTCTGATATCTCTAGTTGTAGCCTATTATTATTTTTATTTCGCTGTTTTGGTAGACACCTTGTACGACGCGGGGTCCGGTGCGCTATCGGGAAGGCCTCCGCCGGTCCCGGGGCGTGACAGATTAATTTGGTATCATAGCCTAGGGTAAAGTCAAAGTCTTAGTGGACCTAGCAAACCTTAGGCTGGTTGGACTATAGGAAATAGGCTTGTGAGAGGCGAGGTCTATTTAACTTGTGAACGAAAGTACCTAAATTAGGTCTTATTATAATTCTAAAAAGTTAGAGTTTAATCGAAGTGTATAACTTCTGGCTTTTCGGAGGGTTTCGTTGGCGATCGACAACGTAACATCGGGAGTTAGTTGTGAGGCACACTTCATTACTTTCGCATGATTTGGGTATTACTGTTGAGTGGGGTTTCGTTAGCGTGGGTTTTATTAACTTGCGCTTTTATGATGCTGCAGTGATAATGCCGACCACTCGCTCCAAATCTGTCGGGGTGAAGAACACGGCACACTTCGAGGAGGTTGAGACCTCCGCTACCTCCGGATCCGGCGAGGTCCGTGAGTTGAGGAGCCAGCTGGTGGACCTCACTGGTTTGGTGGCCGAGCAGACGGTGGCAGCCCAGCAGCAAGCCGAGACGGCTCGCCGGCAGGAAGCGCGGATGCAGCGATTGGAGGACCTTCTTCTGTAACGGGCAGCTGCCAGGGAGGCCCAGGACCCAGTACCACCTACACCAGCCGAGGTGGTAGCACTGAGGGCGTAGTCACCTGTGCCCGGGTCCTCGCGGACGGTACCATCGGTTGCACCACAGGAGAGGGTGGCGACGGTACCCCCAGTTCAGATTCCTCCAGGAGGAGCAGTGTTCCCTATGATGGTTGAGGGGCAGGAGCGTGATCAATTGATGAGCCGCCTCAACGAGTTTAGGAGGTGCAACCCGCGGATCTTTGACAGGGAGAATGTGGACCATTGGGTCGTGGAGAAATGGCTCATGCATATGGAGAAGCTGTTTCGGGATACCTTCGTCGAGGAGAGGGACCGAGTTTGGCTCGCCACTCACCATTTAGACGGCGAGGCCTACCGTTGGTGGACCGATATATAGGAGAATTCCAACACCGACTTGACGGCGTTCACATGGAAGAGGTTCAAGGAACTGCTACTTTAGCACTATTTTCCCAATAGTGTTCGGAGACAGATGGCGATGGATTTGCGCAGCCTGCTCCAGGGGGAGCGGACTGTGGCCGAGTACGAGAGGGAGTTCACGCGGCTCCTACATTGCGTGCCGTTCGTCGTGCGGGACGACGAGGACAAGGCCCGCATTTTTTAGAGTGGACTTCGGCCATCCATCTTTAGGTTTGTGCAGTCTTCTAACTTGCAAACCTATCGAGAAGTGGTGAACCATGCCCTCATTATGGAGCGGGGCTCGATGGTTGTTCGGGAGCACCAGGAGGGCTTGGATCGGGGCAAGGGCTAGAGGCCCGCAGGCTAGGGTGCGAGTCAGACGCACTCAAGGAAGCCGCCGAAGCACCCTAGGAACCAGACGCGAGGACGTGGCACACCGCCGCAGCGCCAAGGATCAGACCGTCGATCGGCACCGCGCTGCGTGATTTGTATTGGCCCCCACTACCCCCGATAGTGCCCGCAAGGTCGGGTCAGGTGCTTCTCTTGTGGCCAGGAGGGCCACTTTCATTCAGACTGCCCGAGGGGACCGGCCCCAGGCCCCAGCGCCATCTTCGACATCAACACCAGCTTCACCAGGTCCCAGCCCGTTCAGCGGTCGACTGAGGGGTCATGACAGGCCCCGAGTGGGCGTATGTATGCCGCCCAGACTAAGGCAGCGGCCGCAGCCGAGGATGTTGTTGCAGGTATCATTTTACTTTATGGTATTCGAGTTCGTGCTTTATTTGATACCGGTGCATCGCATTCATTCGAGTTCGTGCTTTATTTGATACCGATGCATCGCTTGTGCGTGGATTATCGTGAACTTAATAAAGTCACGATTAAGAATAAGTATCCGTTGCCGAGAATCGATGATTTATTTGATCAGCTTCAAGGATCGAGTGTGTATTCCAAGATCGACTTGTAGTCGGGATACCACCAGTTGAAGATCAAGCCTGAGGATATTTCGAAGACGGCTTTTAGAACACGATATGGACATTCTGAGTTCATAGTTATGCCGTTTGGGCTTACTAATGCCCCGACAGCTTTTATGGATCTAATGAACCGTGTTTTCAAGCCTTATCTAGACAAGTTCGTCGTGGTGTTCATCGACGACATTTTGATATATTTCCGAAGTGATGCGGATCACGAGGAACACTTGAGATTTGTACTTCAAGTGCTACGGAAAAAGAAGCTCTTTGCCAGGTTGAAGAAATGCGAGTTTTCGCTCAGAGAGGTGGCGTTTTTGGGCCATTTGATTTCAGGACCGGGTATAGTCGTGGATCCTAAGAAAGTCGAAGGCATCAAGGATTGGCCAAAATCGAAGAGTGTTACCGAGATACGGAGTTTTATCAGTTTGGCCGGCTACTACCAGAGGTTTGTTGAGGAATTTGCTAAGTTATCTACTCCGCTCACAAGGCTCACGCATAAAGGCACTAAGTTTATTTGGAATGATGCGTGCCAGCGAAGCTTCCAAGAGTTGAAGCAGCGATTGACGACCGCCCCAATCCTAACCTTGCCAGTTGCTGGAGTAGGGTATATGATTTATAGTGATGCTTTCTTTAATGGATTGGGCTGTGTTTTGATGCAGAACGGGAAAGTGATCACGTATGCTTCTCGCTAATTGAAGGAGTATGAAAGAAATTATCCTACTCACGAGTTGGAATTGGCAGCCGTAGTCTTTGCATTGAAGCTATGGTGCCATTATCTCTATGGCGAGCGGTGTGAAGTATACACAGATCACAAGAGCCTAAAGAATTTATTTACTCAGAAGGAGTTAAACTTGAGGCAGTGCAGATGGTTGGAGCTCCTCAATGATTATGATTTGACAATATTGTACCACCCGGGCAAGGCGAACGTGGTGGCGGATGCGGTAAGTATTACTTTGTGATGGGATTGCTACGAGCCGGGCATGACGCTATTTGGGTGATCGTGGATAGGTTGACAAAATCGACGCATTTCATACCTATCCATACTACTTGGACCGGTGAGAGACTCGCATAGGTTTACTTGGACGAGGTTGTGCGGCTACACGGGTACCTACTTCTATAGTATCGGATCAAGATCGTCGTTTTGTATCCCACTTTTGGAGGAGCTTACAGGATGCCTTGGGCACGCGCTTGGATTTCAGTACTACTTTTCACCCTTAGAGTGACTGGCAGTTAGAGCGCACTATACAGACTCTTGAGGATATGCTTCGAGCCTGTGTGATAGATTTCCAGGGAGGATGGTCACAGCATCTAGCGATGGCAGAGTTTTCTTATAACAATAGTTATCAAGCAAGCATCAAGATGGCACCATTCGAGGCACTCTATGGACGGAAGTGTAGATCGCCACTTCATTGGAGTGAAGTTGGCGAGAGATTGGCTTTTGGCCCAGATGTGCTCTAGGAAGCAGAGGACAAGATTCGCATTGCTAGGGAGCGGTTATTGACAGCCCAGAGTAGGCAGTGGAGCTATACTGATAGGTGTCGACGAGACTTGGAGTTTCAGATTGGAGATCATGTCTTCTTGAAAGTCTCGCCGACCAAAGGAATCAGGAGATTCAGGATTCGGGGTAAGTTGAGCCCTCGCTTCATTCGACCGTATGAGATTCTTGAGCGTGTAGGCCCGGTAGCGTATAGACTTGCTCTACCGCCGAACCTATTGGGTGTGCACAATGTATTCCATGTATCGGTCCTCCGGAAGTATATTCATGATCCAGCTCATGTATTGGACGCTGCGTCATTAGAGCTGAGAGAGGATTTGAGCTTCGAGGAGCAACCCGTGAAGATTTTAGCTCGCGAGGTGAAAAAACTGAGGAATCGAGAACTTTCTTATGTGAAAGTCTTGTGGAACAACCACGAGGAGTGGGAGGCAACGTGGGAGCTTGAGAGCGCGATGTAGGAGCGCTACCCCCATCTATTCCAGATGGAATGGTGAGGTATGACTTTGATCTCGAGTTTCGCGGACGAAAATTCTTTTTAGGAGGGGTGAATGTGACGCACTGAACTTTCGCAAATAGTAAGGTTCGAGTGTTGAATGTGAGTTCTGAGCTTTTCTAGACTTTCTGGAGGGTCTTTGACAGTATTCCGACCTATGGCACGAGTCTTGAGAATAGAGATTTAAATCTATACATCAAAGTCCAAAAAGTTGAATTTTGGATAGCTCTCGAATTGTATTTTCGGACATCTGTACCGGTAAAGGCTTGATGGTTGTACCGGTACAGGCTTGATGGTTGTACCGGTACACTTGGCAGTGTTAAGGATTTTATAGGTTGGCGAATTTCGTGGACGAGTCGGAGTCTTGAAGAGATCAAGTCAATCAAGATGAAGACGGAGGCTCCAGGACTCGTTGAAGAAGCTCAACACCTCAGGTATGCTTTTAAGATCATTTATGGTGATTAACAATATGGATATAGTAGTTAGAAGACTTTAAAAAGCTTTAAAATATTGTTTTTACAAAAGCTATTTTTAGATGGTTTCTGTCCGGACCGTAGGTACTGTCCGGTCTCAGTAAGCTTGTTTTGTTGTGAAAGCTTAAACCCTGACCGGACACCACCTTCTGTCCGGAGTCAGTAAGTTTGATATTTGAAATCTGCGCAAACACTGACCGGACACCACTTTCTGACCGGACAGAGTCCCGTGCGAAAATATTGACGGAAGCACGGGGCCGGACAGAAATGGAGACCGGACAGAGAACCCGAAAATATTTCCAAAAAGGGCTGATTTGATTTCTAGTCTACTTCAAAGTCTTCTAACTCTATAAATAGACCATGAGAAGCCTTAGGACGTGATATACCTGAATACGCTTCATTCAAAACCCTAGATACTCTCTTCTAAGCTTTTTCCTTCTAAACCTAAGAGAGAGTAAGATACTAGTAGTTCATTGAGTTGATGTTGCTTTGATGCTTCTTCTTTGAATCGACTCGATGAATAACTAGAAAGGATTCTCATGGTCCACGGTGTTTAAAGAGTTAATTATCGTCAATCATCGTTGTTCTCTCTTCGGACGAAGAGGTTGCGCGGGGATCGCGTGTGGAGGCCGAGGATTCGGTGAAAGCTTTGGAGAATCGAAGCGTGGTCGCGGCGAGGAGTTGCGACGTGATCGGTTGAAGGATTTCAAGTGATCGAGGACCAGCGAAAGGGATCCACATAGAAGATTCGGTAAATTGGATAAAGCCGTGGGTGAATCGCCTTGTACTCAATAGTTTCTTAGTGGAGTTTCGTGTGATCGGTCCCGTGGGTTTTTTACTCCTTGTGGAGTTTTCCCACGTATATCTTGGTGTGTTTGATTTTATTTTCCGCATTTACTTTAAAATCGCATCGAGATTTTTAATTGGCCGTTGTACACCTATTCACCCCCCTCTAGGTGTAGATTACCTTTAGATCCTTGAGACCTATAACCAACAGGCAGATCTTAGCAAACCTGTTAATGCCACTCTCTACATTCATGTCCATTGTCACATTTGTTCTCTAAGTCCGTTAAGTTCTTGTTATTTATCATGCATACATAGAGTTTATAAATCCTCACTAGTATTTCACATGCATTTAAACTCACAACATGCAATAAAAGTTCACAAGTAACCCTACTATGCAATATGCTCAATACATATATATGCTCAAATATGACACTTTAGACATAAAAGTAATTTCGAGGTCCTTGGTATGCACCACCCACCTTTTAGGGTTGCAAGGATGCCCCGGTTCAATTCTCGTGATTTTTGGGCTCCTATTCCACGTGCTGCGGCTATCTGTACCAAAAATAGCGTATTGTTAATACATTTTTGTACGCTCGTCGAATCGTCGAACCGAGCGCACCAACGCGTCGAATCTTCAATCCACTCCGATCCTTCAAGACTCCGACTAAATTCACGAAACTTGCCAATACAAAATCCTTAACGATCTACTCTTTTGGCAATTTCGTGACAAAACACAAAAGCTCACAAAAATTACATCATAAGAAAACGAAGTTCAATGTCATCACCAAAACATCGAACTCGCGTGTAATCCAAATCAAAATGAAACTCAAAAGTATATCAAAACTCCTAAAACAGACTCTATGACTTAGACGGAACTAGGAGTCTTGAAGTCTTGATTTCCTACAAAAGATCAATTTTCCAAAAATGATATATAGTTAATTACATTAAATTCTTAACCTTCTCCCCTTTTGTTCTTTTCTTTCCCTTTGTTCATGATCACATCTCCTTCTCCGTTTTTAAACACATCTCCCCCTTCGTTCTTGAATTCATGCTCTACTCTGATCAATACCAGTTCATCTCCGTTGCCTGTTCATCTCTTGTCACGCCCCGAGCCTGCCTATTTGGTCGGTTTCGGGCACGTCGACAGACCGCCGAACGGACAGGGTTTCTCCTGTACGTGGACAGAGTCCCCCCTGTACGTCCAATGCGTCGCAATCAATACAATTGGAGATATTCCAACCAGGAACTGAAATCAAGCATAGATTGCATAAGGAAGTATCGAAAACATAAACTCATCCTAAGTTATTACAAGCATTCACTTGATATGCATTTTACAACTTGATTACAATTTACTTCCAAATAAAATCAATCTAAGTTATACATCATTTACATTACATTATGTTCTTTTCATTTTTCTCTACCCCTAGGCTGTGCCGACTTGGGGTACCGCTATCTCTGGTTGTAACATACCACTTTCTCATAAAATGTGCCGAGTTCCATCAAAATGAGTGGAACCCAGAGTGGACTGAGTATCTCAAGGTTATAAGTGCATTGGAACCTTGGGACAGCGAGAAAGGGACCCGAGAGAGTAAAAATTTCAATCTGGTGAAGTTCCAAATTTTTAGCTCTCGGAGACCTGTAACAACCCACTTTCTCATAGAGCGTGTTGAGTTTCGTCGAAATGAGCGGAACCCGGAGTGGAGCGAGTATTGATAGGTTCTAAGTGTATGGAACCCATGTGAAGTGAAAACGGGACCCGAGAAAACAAAACTGCAAGTTTGGAGAAGTTCCAGACTTGGAGCTCTCAGAGACCGGTCCTCGCGGGTGGAGACCGGTCCTCACACCTGCAGCAGCAGAGCAGAGGAAAAATCGGCGAAGTCCTGAAATTCGAACCTACGGGAATCGGTCTTGAAGTAGAGACCGGTCTCCCCGAGACCGGTTCCCGAGGTAGAGACCGGTCTCTGCTCGCGCAACCAGCAAAAATTGGCTAAGTCCCGGAGGGCACTCTACGGGAACCGGTCTCCATGCCGAGACCGGTCTCCGTGCCCGACTTCTGCCCAGTCTGGCAGGTTGCAAAAACATGAAAATAGAGGGGTTAGTTGCAATTGTAACAACACCATATACACCCAACCCCCTCTTCTTTCACAGCCACTTCACTCCCTCTCATTTTCCTCTCATTTCCCTCTTTCTCTCTCTAGAGATTAGCTCCTAGAGCTTGGAGTAGAAGGAGAAGAAGCTCAAGGAGGAGACTTTGGAGGGTTTTGGTGGTTCTAGGAACTCTCCAACAGGGAGGACTTTGTAGAACTTGGCAAAGGTGAGCTCTCTTGCAACTAGAACTCTAGGGTTTGGTTTTAATCCCAAGTTTTAGAAGTTTTGAGCTTGCTAGAAAATGTAGAAGCCTTCTAGGGCCATGAACTCCATGAAACTCATGAGAGCTTCATGAGCTCTAATTGTGAACACCTAGGGTTTGCCCTAGGGATGGTTCTAAAGGCTTAAGAATGGTACTAGAGAGCTTCCTAGGTGATCCTAAGCTATCTTTTGCTTGGGGTTGAGATCAATCTAGGAGATACCTCAAATTGACATAGTTAGGGTTTGAAAATTGGGGCTTTTGTCCTAGAGTGTTTCCAAGGCAAATTGACCTTGTGAAAACCTAATTGGGGGTATCCCCAACGCGTGGGACAACTCCGTTCGTCGAAACGAAAAGCCTACATATGAGCTACTATATAAATTGGCCTGATTTGGGCTCTGTTTAACGCGCAGGTCACAACATAGGCCTCGGTTAGTCACGAGACGCGAACCTCAACTCATCTTGAATATTTAGAGGTGGGTGGTGCATGCCAAGGACCTCGAACTTCTTTCTATGTCTAAGTGTCATATTTGAGCATATTCCTATGTATTGAGCATATTGCATAAGTTGGGTTAATCATGAGCTTTTATTTTCATTTATGAGTTTAAATGCATGTGATATAATTGTATGTTGATTGAGAAACAGGAACCCTATATATATATATGTTAAGGAATGAGAACCTAGACGACTTAGCAAACAATATGGCATTGGACATGATTGTAGAGTGACATTGACGAGTCTATAATATTTAGACAATAAGTGTGGCATCCATGGTAAAGAACAAGAACAAGTAGTGTACATGAACTAGTATAGTTAAAGATTGCAAACAGATTGACATAATGACAATTACAACCTTAGAGTTAAGGGTCATTTGAACATGGTTCTCCTTGGAGTCAAGGAACGGCTTGAGATTAGAATCCTTAGAGATAAGGATTAATCGTACTCACCATATAGTCCTGGCTCGGAGCTGGTAGCTCTCCCTCGAGCGGTGAGCTCCGGAGTTTGTCACGACTGGGATGGAGTAGTCCCAGAGGACGGTCCCGTCAGGTCGTAGCGAGTATCTCCCCGATAGTAGGGATTTGAGTTGGCGAGTTTGTTGAGGGCGAAAGCTAAGGGTTAGCCAAGAGATTGGGTATTGGACTTATGATCTAGCATTATCATGAGCATTTTATCAAGCATACTATCATTTACTTTTAGGCATATTAGCTGCATTTGTTAGTTGGTTACTTTCTTTCCTTTTCTTCTATTATGCATGAATTAGACATAGTGGGAAAGTCGACGTGGTTGATTGCCGAACCCACTAGAAACTTTGTTGTAGTTCTCACCCCACTATCTCCACAGAGCCGGGACCGAGCGAGCCGGCCGAGGATCGCGGTAAGGCATCACACCCTAGGTAGAGACCGCCCGTGCTAGTTATCTTTTTGTTATAGTTGCATTTCATTCTTTTATCATTTTTTGTATTTGATGATTATAGTTGCTACTTTAAATGTATTAAAGGTTCATTTTGGAGTAAATGTGATGTAAAAAGAAATGATGTCAAGTATGTAAAGAATTATGATTCAAAGTAGCAAGCATGTATGTGATTTAAAGTAAATCATGGTACTTGTATGATATCTAGTTTAGTACTTTCACTTTGGCTATTGCTTGCCCTCGTGCAAGCCATTTATGTATGCTTCCGCATGTGTAAAAAAATTTTATACTCTATCTGTACATGTTGAGCCTTGGGCGGACAGGCGAGGCTCTGTCTGTTCGGCGTCTGTTTGACGCTCTCGAACCGGCCAAAAGGATCAGGCTCGGGGCGTGACAGGACCGGTCCCCTCGGGGAGAGACTAGTCCCCGTACACGCAGCAGATGAGAAGGCCGAAAAATTGGCTAAGTTCTGGAATACAAACCTACGAGAACCGGTCCCTGAGGGGAAGACCGGTATCCCAAGGTCCGGTCTCTAAAGGAGAGACCGGTCCCTCAATGCTTGGTCAGCCAAAAATGCGAAAATTTTGCTAAGTCCCAAAAGTCAGGCCTACGAGAACCGGTCTTTGACAGGGAGACCGGTCTCCCAAGGTCTGGTCCCTGAAGGAGAGACCGGTCCCCGCCTGCGTAACAGCCAAACACATTGGAAAATTGGCAAAGTCCCTGGAGGTGTGCTCTCGGGGATTGGTCCCCTGGAAATGGAGGGGAAATAGGTCCCGCACCCCGGGGTGCCCAATACGGGCTGTTTTGCAAAATAAAAAAGTTGAGGGCTGATGTGCAATGTGGCTGTGTGAGGGGTGTATATGTGTATGTGTGAGTGTGTTAGGGTTTATTTCTCACCCTCACAACATAACAATCTCTCTCTCTCTCTCTAAACTCTCCTCTCCCTCTCTCCCTCCCTAGGGTTTGGTCAAGAGGGCATTTGGAGGATCTGTGACGCACTGAACTTTTGCAAATTGCAAGGTTCGAGTGTTAGATGTGAGATCTGAGCTTTTTCAGATTTTCTAGAGGGTCGTTGACTGTGTTCCGACCCATGGCGCGAGTATCGAGGTTTGTGGATGAGTTCCAAGCACTAAAGTCCAAAAAGCTGGATTTTAGGTTGCTCTCGGATTGGAATTTTATGCCTTTGTACCGGTACAAAAAAGGTGTCTATACCGGTACAAAATGATGGCTATCTTGGGTACAAGCGAGATTTATACGTATAGATGAGCGGTGGGCAAACTCGAGGCTCGGGTTTCTTTGTTTGTGAGGTTTATCTGGTACAAGCGGATTTGTCTGGTACAAACGATTTAAAATCCGAAACTGCAGGGGCTTATTGGCATTTTGTTGCTTCTAATATAGCACCCCAGCCCTTAGGGCTTCTCCCTTGTGCTGAGAACAAGAGGAATAGAGGTAAGGAGCCTCTCTCTCTACATCTCATGGTTTTCTTGGGTTTTTGGGTGGATTTCAAGAGATTAAACTTCTCTTTTCTTCTCCTTTTGCCTCCTAGTGCTTTTGTCATCTTGGTAGAGGCTTGGGGCTTGGACTTGGAGCCCATTTGGAGGAAGATCTTCAAGCTTAGAGAGATTTGAGTCTTGTTTGGAGCTCCTAGAAGGTAAGCATCAAGTTCTTTTCCTCTAATATAGGATTTGGGTGCCTCTTTTGAGATGAAACCCTAGATGTTGACATTAGGGTTTACTTTGGGGCTTTTCTATTTGATGCATCTAGAGCTTAATTGATGATGTTAGAACCTTCCTTTAGGTTGGTTTGAGGAGACTCTAGCTTACTTTTGAGATCTCTTAAGGGGTGGCTACCTAGAGGTGAGTTTAACCCTTCTCTATGTGAGTTTTATGTTGGGTAATTTCTAGGGCTTTTGAACCTAATTAGTTGGTTTAGAATCTTTGTTTAGGGTGCCTTAGAGGGGATCTAGCTTCCATTTGAAGCTTCGAGAGAGATTTCACTCATAGGTGAATTTTTCTCTGTTCTCTAGTTCTGTTACTCGCCGTTTGAGTCGTGGGCTCGCCAGTTGACTTTGAAACTTCTTGTGCGACCTTGCTAGGGTACGAGGAGTCTGAAAAGCGTCAGGGTTGGCGACCCGGAGCTTGCAAGGATTGTCGGTGGGTTTGACCTCTAAATTCAATGAAAATTCTCATTGGAAATATTTGAGTACCGTAAAATAGAAAATCATGTATTTTCGTGTTATTTACATTATGATTGAATTTTTAGAATGCTTAAACATGTGCCTTATGTGTAATAAAATATTGACCTCTATGTAGTAGAGAGTGGCTTGTGGACTTAGGCATAGTGTTGCATTTTACTTGTGGCTTGAGAGCAGGTTGGATATAGTGACAATGACATAAGAACAAGTGAACTTGAACTTAGAACTATGTATGACATAGGAGAAAAGCTAATGTCATTAAGCGGCATTAGACTTGGCATCGGTTTGTGAACTAGTGAGCTAATGTCATCAAGCGGCGTTAGGCTCGGATTGGAACTTTGACATAGAAATAATACTAGCGTCATGAAAGATATTGTACTAGACCTTAGGGTTACTAGTGACATTTGACATGTGAGGACTATGAGGTTTGAGACTTGAGACTCGAGACGGTATGGTTCTATTACAGAGTGGACAGCCTTCGGGTGGGTCCTACAGAGCGGACAGCCTTCGGGTGGGTCCTACGAGCCAGATAGCCTTCGGGTGGGTCCTTCATGAGTTAATTACAAGCAGATAATCTGATATGAAATAGAAAATGTAGGTTATAGGTCTCAAGGATCTAAAAGGTAATTAACACCTAGAGGGGGGTGAATAGGTGCACAATGGCCTAATAAAAATTCTCGATGCGATTTTAAATAAATGCGGAAAAATAAAATCAACACACCGAGATTTTACGTGGGAAAACTCCAACTCGGAGTAAAAAACCCACGGGACCGATCACACGAAAAATCCACTAAGAAACAATTGAGTACAAGGCGATTTACCCACGACTTTACCCAATCTACCGAATCTTCAATATGGATCTCCTTCGCTGGTTCACCACGCCGCAAATCCTTGCCGCGTCCACGCTTCGACTCCTCAAAGCTTCCACCGAATCCTCGGCCTCTCACGCGATCTCCGCGTCACCCTCCGTCCGGAGTTGTTGAAGAAAACTTTTGGTGATCTTACAATTTACGAACCATAGACCAAGGGAACCCTTTTTAGTCAATCATCAAGTCGATTCATGAAGGAGTATTCAAAGAGAAAACCTAGAATCAACTCGACGATCAACAAGACAAAACTCGCTTTAAGAATCGAATCATAAAGCTCTAAAACGAGTTTTAGGGTTTTAGATGAAGATGAATATTCGATTTATGTTTTGAAACCCCATGGTCTATTTATAGTGTTAGAAGACTTAGAATTGATTAGGATTGAAATCATCCAATTTTGGAAACAAATCCGTCACCAAGGTCCGGACCTTGCAAGGAAGGTCCGGTCCTATAAGTCCGGACTTAATCCATTCAACCGGTTCATACGTTAAATAAATTTTCACATATGATCCGGATCTTCACAATGGTCCGGTCCTTCATCAAGACTGCGCAATGAACCTGCTCTCGGGATCCGGATCATCATCAATGGTCCGGTCCTTCATCAAGACTGCGCAATGAACCTGCTCTCGGGATCCGGATCATCATCAATGGTCCGGACTTAGACCGTATAATTCCAGATTTTCAAAAAGTTAAATTGAGATTAATTTAAGTCTTCTAACTACTAAGTTTTTCTTTATCAAATCACCAGAAATTATCTTAAATTCATACCTGAGGTGACGAGCTTCTTTGAAAAGTCTTGAATCTTCAATTTCCTTCTTTGTGCTCTTGACTTCTTCAAGACTCCAATAACTTCACGAAATCCGCCAACCTATAAAATCCTTAACAATCTCCCCCTTTGGCGATTTCGTGACAAAACACAAATTAAGCCCGTACATTACTCAAAAAAGACGAGAATTATCGCAATCACCAAACGATAACCCCAGATGATCGATCCAACAAAAAGTAAAAAGATTTACAAATTGAAGTCCTATTACAAACTCTATGACTTAGACATTGGAGTCTTGAAGGCTTGAACGTTCGCAAAGAAATCTCAAACACACATTCAAGCCTCAAGAGATTCATTAAGCACCAAAAGTAAAAGTCATAGATACAAGCATAAAATTAAGCATCTACGCATCAAAGATCAGATCAGGAAACATCATCATCAGGAAACATCATCATCATCCAACTTTTATCGCCATCTCCCCCTATCATCATTAATCATCTCCCAGTCTTTTCCCCATATGTCATCTTCATCTCTCCCCCTTTTTGTCCGAAAGCGCCAAAATAACAGTAGGAGGGGCTTGATACTAAAAACACTGAGTCATTGTCTGGAGAAAAACATATTCACATCTTATCTTGACCTCCTCCAACCACAGAAGTAACTAGTACCAAAAATTTATGAATACATGATGTGGAGGATAAAATCCGCTGTTCACATATAAGTCTATACACATTAAACATAAATATATCAATAATTAAGAGAACCAAAAATAAATGATACCTAGAACTTCCTAGGGCCATACACAGAAAGTTTAAATTGACAATTATGCATTTTTAAAAAAATGAGTTAAAAAGTTTTGTGCCAAGACCAGGACCTTCCCTTGCTAAGGCCGGATGTTCCACATTTGAGAAGAGGCGCGAGGAACATCAGGACTTAGATCCAAGGACCGGTCCTTCCTTGTGAAGAAATTTCAGCAACAGCAGTTATCAGGATTTTAGCAATCTTTTCATGAAATATGTATTAACAAGCTCCTAGTCACTTAAATTCAAGGATGTCATAAATGTTGAACCGTGCATCAACTAGAAATTAAAGAAGTAAACCGTGAAATTATGCACATCTTTTGAGATCTAAACAATCATTGTACTAAGTTTAAATTTCAAATTTGCAAAAATAGAGAATAAAGAAGATCCCATAAGCTGAAATAAGCACAAGAATATCACCCAATTGAGTTATGCACATATCTAAGACAAGGAGTGGCTCTTTGAGCATCTTTATTATAACTTCCACCTTATATCATTCGATAACGGAGCACTCACCAAAACACCTCAATTAAGAATTTGACTTTGATCTTTTTCTTAGAGATGTACACTTAAATTCATGTATTATGATGATGTACCCCGAATTAGAGAACCCTAAGAACCTATTTATAGACTTTAGAATCAATTAGATTCGGATTAGAGAAAATTCAGATTTTTTACACCTTGTACCGGTACAAAAACAGGGCCATTACCGGTAATGCAATGACGGAAGATTTTTCTGCGAAGGGCCATTACGGTAATGGTTTGATGGCTATCTTAGGTATAGCAACTTTTTTATCTAGGTACAAAACCAATTTTATACCGGTATAACTTTGTATTTTTTTTGAAATTTCACTTTTCGAAAATTACAAAGTTCCGATACAATTTCTAATCCGTTATACAATGATTTTATGATTCTAATGTCTATAACTAAGTATGAATCACCATAACATGAATTAAACACTTACCTTGACGTCGTGATTCAACATGTCTCTTTTCTTCGAAGTCTAGGATTCTTCGACCATCTTCGATCCACTCTGATACCAATTGAGAGTTACAGGGAAGCCCCAAGGATCTATCTAGATTGTATCCGACACCTAGAAGGGGGTGAATAGGTGTACCGGCCAAAAAATCACAAATAATCGATGCGTTAAAAGTAAATGCGGAAATTAAAAACACACCGAGATTTACGCGGGAAAACTCCAAACTCGGAGTAAAAAACCCACGGGACCAACAGGCGAATAACAATCCACTAAGAGAAAAGATTACAAGGTGATTACTGACTCCACGGACTCGACCTCTCTAACTCTCCTATGGATCTCCGCGCAATCCTCCTTCGGGTTGTCCACGCCCTCACGTTCGAGTCCACGAACGCCACCACTTCGAATCCACGAAGCTTCTATCACGCCGAATCCACGACGCCACTCGAATCCACGAGGCAACGATCCGAATCCACGAACCGCCTTCAACGCGCCGAATCCACGACGCCGTTCATGAGAAGCATGAATATGGTGATCCTTCGCTTAGGAGTATCGTAGAAAACCGAAGAAGAAAACTCCAAGCGAATTGTAGATCAAATCGACATATAGATATTCAATACGATATCTCGATTTGACCTAAAAGAGGCTATGAAGTAGAAAATAGGTTTTAGATCAATTCCTAGCCTCTAGGGTTTCTCAAATATGTAAATTCATGAAGCATGTTGAATCATGAACCCCCCATGGTCTTTATATAGTATTAGAAGACTTAGAGATAGATTAGGATTGTAACAACCAAATCGGAAATATTTCCCGCGACCAAGGTCCGGACTCGGCCCCTCAGCGGTCTGCCTTTCGTCATTGAAAAATATTTTTCACGGGGTCCGGTCCTAAGCCATGAGATTCGGTCCTGGCTTGCGCAACATCAAATATAGAGCTTCGGGATCCGGATCCCACCTCTTAGATCCGGTCCACCTTAATTCATCCTGAAACTGCAAGGTACGGGATCCGGATCTCAATCCAGGTCCGGATCACACTTAAAATTGCGCAGAGGACGGAGCTTACGGGATCCGATCTCACCTCTCAGATCCCGATCTAACCTTTTCGATCCGGATGTCACCTTTGAGATCCGGATCTTGACCAAATTTTTCCAGCTTTGATTTTTGTCAAATAGAATTCAATCCAAGTCCTCTAACTACTATATCTTAGTCTAAAATCACCATAAATGTTCTTAAAATCATACCTGAGGTGCCGAGCTTCACCGCTGAGTCTTGTAATGTCTGTTTGCATCTTCTTTGTTCAAATGTGCTCCTGACGCCTTCAAGACTCCGACTCTATTCACGAAACTTGCCAACACAAAATCCTTAACAATCTCCCCATTTGGCAATTTCGTGACAAAACACAAAAGCTCACTAAAATTACATCATAAAAGAAAAACGAAGTTCAATGTCATCACCAAAACACTAAACTTCTCGCGTGTAATCCAAATACAATTTTGAAACTCAAAATTACATCAAAACTCCTAAAACAAACTCAATGACTTAGACACAAAGAGTCTTGAAGTCTTCAATGATCTGCAATTAGATTACTTTCTCTACGAACAAAGTTCACAAACAAAGTTAGTAGAAAAAATATATGAAAATAACAATCTCTCCCCTTTGTTCATTTCTCCCCTTTCTCATGATCACATCTCATTCTCCCTCCTTAATCTCATCATACCTCCCTCTTCGTGTATGCATCAAATACCAAATATCTTCTCCCTCTATACCTTGTTCTTCATTCTCCCCCTTTTTGTCAAAAATTGCCAAAAAGAAATACAAATAGAGAGAAAAGCAAACGAGCAAAAAGAAAGTAATCATGACATAGTTACAAATCTAGATACCAAAATTAAGCAAACTAGACAAAGTCCTAGGAGAGAAAAAATAAAATATAGATAATAAAGCTCAAAAAGGTAAAATCACTCGTGTCTCCTCATCAAAAAAAAATTTGCCTTGTTTTCTCAAAAATCCTTCCAAATTAAGTTAATTTCATAAAAGTTAAAGATTGTACTCCAAAAATCATTATGATGAAGATAAAATATTATTTGATTTCAAAAGACATCGTATCATCAAAATTTGATATTAAGAACAATCAAAATTATTTAAATCATCAAGATGCGAATTGATAAATAATAATTTCTAGAAATTTGTCCAAATTGACACCAATTCGTCGCAACACGTTCAAAATAGAGATTTAGCTAATAAACACCGGGTGGCTCTTTGAGCATCTTTTTCAATCTACCACCTTATAACGCCGAAAATTCTAAAATATTCACATATATTTTTTCTCAACCTTTTCGGTTTTTCATATAATTACCCATGTGGTAGCTTCACACACGTCACGGACCAGGTGATAGCTCTTTCCTACATGTGGTGGTAGTTTTCACACTCCTTTCGGATTTAACTCTTTCCACATCTTTTAAATTAAGGAGTTTCTTCCTTTTTTTTTAAAAAAAAATAAAACAAACTCCCCCTAAATTAGACAATCTCACATTTGAAAATAATTTTGACGAACTTTAGTCGATTAGCAAATATCCATCAATTATATTCAACATTCACTACCAAGATGAATCAATTACCAAGAGATTAAAATTAATTTTAAAATTTTGATGAATGTATGTAAGAACAAATCACATAATTAATTATCGTCAAAATAATAAAAAGTGGAGTAAGATCGATAATTAATATGAATTTAATTTACTTTGAATTTACTTTAGATACCGGTTAAAGTTCTTTTAAAAAAAACTTTTAATCTCTCCACATTAATGATTTTCAATCATCTCCCTTCAAAAAAAAATCAATCAAATTAAAAATTCACAAATACCTTTCCTAAAAAATTTCAAAACAAAATTTTAAACAATGAATCTCGTCAAAAAGATGTAATAGAATGAAAATATAGTATGCAATATGCATCAATCAAAGCATTATATAAATAAAAATAAACTAAGACGAGGAGCAAGGAAAGATATCACCTTTCCGGATCCAAACTTGTCGGATCTTTGGTTGTCTTGGCTTGTCGACGTTTTGTTTTGACTTTTGATCCACCGTTGGTCTTTTCATTGCTTGAAGCTTCGGTTGATGTTGTCGTTGAGGCTTTGAAACCCAAACCGCTTGTGACTTTCGCTTAGAAATCCGGTTTGGTTGAGATACTCGACCCAAATTATTATTCTTTTGATTCCGAGGGGGAGGCCGAGTAGTAGGGAGTACCGATTTATTCTTCTTTGGACAACTCTTCTTGATGTGTCCTTTGATGCCGCACTTGTGACACACCTTTTCCTTCAAGGTCGTTGAGACTTTAGATATCGACTTTAACTCCTTCTCAACGTATGTCCGTTCATATCCGAGGCCCAACTTGTTCGTTTGACCTAACCCAAGCATACTATCCAACTTCTTCGACCCCGAAGAAAATTGTTGAAGATCGGATTTGAGTTGATAAACTTGCTTGGTTAACACTTGATTGGATGTAAAAGTTTCCTTAAATTGTTGCTCCAAAAATCCAATCTTATCCTTATAAGATTTCATCGTTAATTCCGCTTCTTCTAGCTTCTTTTGGAGGACCGAATTGTTATTCAAAATCGATTCCCGTTCCTCCTCAAGAGCTTCATTCATGATCCTCATATTGTTGTTATCCTCTTCAATCTCCAACAATCGACTTTCCAACTTCTTATTAAATTTAGCCATCTTCCGTGATTCAACAAGAAGTTGATTGTATGCTTCCGCTATATCCTCGTCGTTTGCTTCCTCCTCACTTTCGCCATTCTCGCTCGATCGAAGACCCATGCGAAGAAAGAGAAGGATTTGAATTAGATATAATTGAAGATAAACAAGCAACATTAGTCAAAGAAGAATTAGAAAATAGAGCCATATGATCCTTTTCTTCATCACTTGGCGATGAATCACCCGAAGTTGAATCATCCCAAGTCTTTGCTTGCAATGCTTTTTGTTTATACGTCTTCTTTGAAGGACAATCCGTTGCAATATGGCCGTAGCCTCTACACTTGAAGCATTGGATTTCCCCTTCAAATTCATCTTTTTCATTCGAAGACTTTGCAAGTTTTTTATCTTCCAATTTAGAATTAGAAGAAGGTTTAGAGAAAGATTTTCGCTTCGAAGATGAAGCATTGTTCTTTTGGAAGTTCCGTCGGAATTTCTTCGTGAGTAGCCGCCAATTGATGTTCAAAATCCGCAAGCGTAATATTTCCGTCGGAATCCGTGTCGTCGTCTTCTTCCTTTGTTGATTTGAGTGCAATCCCTGTGCTTTTAGAAAAAGACTTGGAAGAAGATTGGTTAGTAGGAAAAGTCATCTCGTACGTTTGTAATGCGCCTACTGACTCTTCGACTTTCTTCTCGTCCGGATGCTTAACCGTTTCGATCGCGGCAACCTTTGCCCGAAAACGTTCCGGAAGAGTTCGAAGAATTTTTCTAACAATTTTTGACTCCGGGATCTTCTCTCCCAAGTTAGCACATGTGTTCACAACATCTTGTAGACGCGTATAGTACTCGGTAAAGGTCTCGTTTTCGTCCATAGAAATCGAATCAAATTTGCTAGTAAGCATTTGTAATTTTTGGACCTTTACTAAGCTAGTTCCTTCATGCGTAACTTGTAGAGTATCCCAAATCTCTTTCGCGGTTTCACAAGCCGACACGCGAGTAAACTCCGTTTGCAACAAGGCATTAAATAAAGCGTTTATGCCCTTGCCGTTAAACGAAGATGCCTCGTTTTCATCTTTCGTCCACTTGTCTCGTGGTTTAGGCTTCTCAACATTATCGACCTTTTCGGTTGGAGGTTTCCATCCGAACTCAATGGCTTTCCACACCCGCTCATCGATTGCAATTAGAAAAGCTCTCATGCGAGCTTTCCAATAGGCATAATTCGTGCCGTCGAAAAGCGGAGGTCGATTAATGTTGCCGCCTTCGGCCATCGATAACAATATATCTAGATTCCTCTCTGATACCAATTCTCTTAATAAATGATATCTTAGTTCAATATGACAAATTCCAGAGTATGGAACAAGGTTTTAGAAATATGTATGGCACTAAAGTTCTCGTAAAGGATAGTGAGGGAGGAGGTAAGTAGCCGATCGTCTCTTAGTAAGGAAAGATTTCACCTTTGCGCACCCAAACCTTACGAATTTTGGGATGCGTTGGTTGGCTTGTAAGCGTCTTGTGAAGCTTGTCGACGATTTGAATTCCCTTGCGCTTTGGATCATCCTCTTTTAGTTTCCAAATTTGTTTAGTCATTGATTTGGGATCATACTTCTTCGGCTTCCACGTTTGTTTTGACTTCGATCTTGGAGCGTTCTTTGTTGACTTCCACACTTGTCTCGGCTTTGATAATGTCCTTTGGTTCAAGGGAGTTGTGGAGTTCTTCTTTTGTGTGCAAACTCTCTTCACATGTCCTAGTACTCCACAAAGATGACAAACTTTGTTAGTAGAAAATAATTTCTTTGAAGGAACGAAAGTACCTTGAACCTTAGGAGTCAATTTTGTCGAAGTTACGCCCGCTTGCTTAGAAACTTGGTCAACATGTGTCCGTTCATATCCAAGACCAAACTTGTTGGTTTGACCAATTCCTAGCATCTTGTCGAGTTTAGTAGATCCGGAGGAGAACTTGTTCATATCCGTTTTGAGTTGAATAACTTGCTTCGTGAACTCTAAGTTAGCTTCCTTTGCCTCCAACAATTGCTCGTTGAGAAACTTAAAGTTTTCTTCATACGTCTCTTTTTCATTCTCAAGTAAAGCAACCTTCTCTACTAAGGAATTGTAGGCCCTCGACAATCCGTCCTTCTCTTGCTCCAGGGTTTTCGTAGACGTGATCAATTCCGAGTTTTCTCCTTGTAAGTCGAATAACTTTCTTCTCAATCTCTTGTTGTGCTTTGCCATCTTCTTTGATTCGACGACCAATTGGTGATATGCAGCCGCCATCTCATCTACATCCGACTCTTCCTCCGAGGAATACTCCGACTCGGATTGTTCATACAAAGAACCGCCCTTAGCCATTGTCTAAAATCTATACCCGCTCTGATACCAATTGAAAGTTACGGGGAAGCCCCAGGGATCTATCTAGATTGTATCTAACACCTTATCCCACACCTAGAGGGAGGGTGAATAGGTGTAAAGGCCAAAAACCATAAATCTCGATGCTTTAAAAAGTAAATGCAGAAAATAAAAAACACACCGAGACTTACGTGGGAAAACTCCAACTCGGAGTAAAAAACCCACGGGACCAACACGCGAATAAACAATCAATAAGAGAAAAGATTACAAGGTGATACCGAACTCCACGGACTCGACCTCTCTAACTCTCCTATGGATCTCCGCGCAATCCTCCTTCGGGTTGTTCACGCCCTCACGTTCGAGTCCACGAACGCCACCACTTCGAATCCACGAAGCTTCTATCACGCCGAATCCACGACGCCACTCGAATCCACGAGGCAACGATCCGAATCCACGAACCGCCTTCAACGCGCCGAATCCACGACGCCGTTCATGAGAAGCATGAATATGGTGATCCTTCGCTTAGGAGTATCGTAGAAAACCGAAGAAGAAAACTCCAAGCGAATTGTAGATCAAATCGACATATAGATATTCAATACGATATCTCGATTTGACCTAAAAGAGGCTATGAAGTAGAAAATAGGTTTTAGATCAATTCCTAGCCTCTAGGGTTTCTCAAATATATAAATTCATGAAGCATGTTGAATCATGAACCCCCCATGGTCTTTATATAGTATTAGAAGACTTAGAGATAGATTAGGATTGTAACAACCAAATCTGGAAATATTTCCCGCAGCCAAGGTTCGGACTCAGCCCCCCTCAACCGGTCCTGCCTTTCGTCATTGAAAAATATTTTTCACAGGGTCCGGTCCTAAGCCATGAGATCCGGTCCTGGCTTGCGCAACATCAAATATAGAGCTTTGGGATCCGGATCCCACCTCTTAGATCCGGTCCACCTTAATTCATCCTGAAACTGCAAGGTACGGGATCCGGATCTCAATCCAGGTCCGGATCACACTTAAAATTGCGCAGAGGACAGGCTTACGGGATCCCGATCTCACCTCTCAGATCCCGATCTCACCTTTTAGATCCGGATGTCACCTTTGAGATCCGGATCTTGACCAAATTTTTCCAGCTTTGATTTTTGTCAAATAGAATTCAATCCAAGTCCTCTAACTACTATATCTTAGTCTAAAATCACCATAAATGTTCTTAGAATCATACCTGAGGTGCCGAGCTTCACCGCTGAGTCTTGTAATGTCTGTTTGCATCTTCTTTGTTCAAATGTGCTCCTGACGCCTTCAAGACTCCGACTCAATTCACGAAACTTGCCAACACAAAATCCTTAACAGAAAATGACATCACTACTTGATAAAACTTAGTAGTTGGATACTTTATCATGTTGGACACACATAGTATACTTGAGAGATTTTCTAATGACATTGCCATTACAGTGTACTTGAGAACATAACAGAATGTGCTTATTGAAAGTTGATATAACGGTTTGACAAGCATGTATCATGTTTATTTGGGTTAATTACTTAGCATTAAAGTTATGCTCCTTTTCAGTTATGCTTTACTTTTAGTTACTATGTTTCAGTACTTATGCTATTCTTCTTTTGGGCCTAGTGGAGCAATTGTGCAGGTCAGTAATTGCCCACTGGGAACTATATGTTTATAGTTCTCACGCCCTCTGTTTTCTGACGTGTTTCAGTGGCTTCAGCGGAGGAGGCCAGGGATCGCGGAAAGGGTGTCGCTTCAGGCTAGCGACGAGGAGTCTCGCTAGGTGGTTCATCTCTCCTTTTGTTTTAGTTGGAGAGGATGAGAGTTTTGTACCTTTTGTAGAGGCTACCCTTTTGTACTTAGTATTACTGGATACTCGGTTGTATTTATTTCATACTTGTTTCAGATTAGTACTCTCTCTTTTTCCCTACTTGTTTGTAGATCTTACTTGTTGATAGGGATAGCTGTACGTGGCTCTGATATTCCTTGTTGTAGCCTATTATTGTTTTAATTCCGCTGTTTTTATTTAGACGTCTTGTATGTGTTGGCATATGGCGGGTCTGGGCACGCTTTGGGGAAGGTCCTGCCGACCCCGGGGCGTGACAGGATCAAGCTTGGAGAAGAAGTGCTCCAAGGTCAAGGCTAGCTTGTGTAGAAGCTTTTGGAGGAAAGGCTTGGACTCTAAAGGTGAGGTTCATGATTTCTAAGTTAGGGTTTTGGTTTGTTTCCTTCTAGTACACTTCTAGAAGGTGTCTAGAGAGTTTTCCCCATAGTGTACATGCTAGGGACCTAGTTGGGGAAGATGACATTGTTGTGGGCCAAAAATTAGGGTTTTGCAAAATTGAGGTCAAAACTTCGGATTAATCTCTTTCTAACCTAATTGGTAGGTGTTTCGACGCGTTGGCGCGGTCGGTTCGTTGATCCGACGAACGAGTAGAGAGTTATTAAAGAAACAAGTCGGGTTGGTACAGATCGTCGCTGCTTGCGGCATAGGACTTCTAAATTCACGAAATCGGATCCACGACCTCCTAGTATCCTAGAAAGGCGGGGGGTGCTGTCCCCAAACACCGGATCTCTTTCTTTGTCTATGTCACTTCATTTGAGCATTTTGATGTTGTAGCGTTCTTGCATGTAGGGTAACATGATGTATGTATATGGTTGATGTAATATACCGAATTTTTAATATAAAAGTAAGAATAAATAAAGATAGTATAAAATACTATTTTTATTGAATTTAGAGAAGTAAAATATAAGTCGAAAACGATGCGTGTTGAAATCGGAACAAAAACAGAGAATTTAAAATTTTCTGTGAGAAACGGGGCTGATATTTTAGCAGAAAATTCACAGTGTCAGAAAATTATGAAAACTGGAGAATATGTCAGAAAGGTTAAATTGATTGGGTCGTGAGTTGTATACCTCTAAAAAGGATCTTAGAGGTGGATCCAGGGTGTAGTGTATTCTCAGTAGAGAGTGTTCATATTGGGTGCACACAACATGAAACCGAGTGATGAGAATAGGCTCCCTTGTATGACTTTCGCCTGATTTGAGTCGAGTTGACGATAGTTGTTTCGTGTTTGACCTTGATGGTCAAGAATTGGTCGCATTGTTGCGCGTTTAGTGGTCTTGTGTAGTTGATCTCTAATGAGATCGATGTGGTTCGAGATGAGTGGAATCCTTGAACTGACCGAGCCTGAAGGAAACTTGTAGCTTTGGGGTCGATTATTCACGCCCGTGGTTGGGTTGTGGCAATGAATCGTCATAGTGCAATGTCAGCGGGAGGTTGTATTGTACTTGGTGGATTGAGTAATGGACTCCTGGAGGCTGTGGAGTAGTTGGATAACCCTTGCGGTCTTTGGGAAAGTTTAGTCCATCTGTTTCGGATAAGGAAATATTCGCGGGTCGAGAATCTGTGGATTGGCTTCAGGGAAATTTTCTTCGGAAGGGATTATGTATCTGAGACAGGATATAGAGTATGTTGTTGGAATAAACGACAAGTGAGCTTTCAGATAAGTTGTGGGAGTTATAGCAGGGGGACTGCTCAGTGGAAAAGTATATAGAGAAATTTTCTGCATGCTATAGTGTGCTTAGTATACGTTGTGAGACGTTGGAGACCAAGTTGATTATGATGTGTGGAAACTTCGATAGAAGATGTGTCAAGTTATACGCTCTCCTAATGTATGACCTTCTGACGAAGTATTGAACTGAATCTTGTGGTTGAAGTCAGGTGATATTTCGCGCGGAAGGGGCGCGAACTGATTAGTGAAGAATGGGGGATGAGCAACTGATATATGGTTTAGGTGGTCAATTGAATGTTAAGCGACACCCGGAAGAGAGTTGCAGTCGTCGTCCTAGAATTCAGAAAGGTCTATTGGTTGACCTTTTTCTTCGAGAGGAATGGTTGTGATAATTTTCACCGGCAAGGCCGCGTGTGTTGTGGGATAAGTTAAGTTATAGTAAATTGATTTCAGTAGAAAGACTGTATACTTGGAAACGATACGAACTCTGAACAGTACTTGCAAGAGTGTGATAGAGACTTGGATTTGACCCTAGCATGCAGGGATGAAGAGAATGTATCGTCTATTGTTGAATAGACGATTGGATGGTGCTAGTGAGTAGTGGTGTGTCACGCCTCGGGCCCAGCGGAAGCCCACCGGCACGTGCACAGACCCGCCGTGTACACCAAACAAACATGATGCACACAAGGCGTCTACTAAAACAAGGAAGGAAAAGAGAGTAATCGTAACAAGGCTATTAGAGGGAGTAATAAAAAAACAACTAAGATCAAACATAAAAGATCAACAAAAGCGATACAAAGTATAGAACTAAATCCAGAAACTGATACAAATCTCTGAAACAGATACATAATACATCTTTTCTAAAGGTACAAAAAGAAAAGATGATGACGGGTCCACTATAGCAACTCCGTAGGGCTCTAGCTAGCCGCAAAACCCTTGCCTCGATCCCTAGCCACTCCCGATGCGGATGGCTCTGAAAATAAACAACAAACAGAGGGCGTGAGAACTATCAAAAAAAAAAAGTTCCCAGTGGCCAATTACTGAACTCAGTGAAATACTCCACTAGGCAAAAAAAAAATAAGCATGCTACTAAGAAGTAAGAAGCAATAAATAAGAAACCATTACATGATTAAAAGTAAACCTATTCATGCTTCTACTACGAGTTCAACAATCATAATCATGATATTCTACTTTTAATGGCACAAACATATGTCCAAATCAATTAACGTGCATAATTAAAGTAAGCTAACATTTAATTACATGCACATAATAACCATATTACTACATAAAGTAAGTTATGCATTCCATTGTTCTCTACCAAGCATACATGATAGTCCATAATAATATAAGTATTCTACCACTCGTGGTGACAATAGCATAAAGTTCCAAAGTTTCCAACTACTATACATGCATCAAGTAGTGATCTAAGATAACAACCATATGTATGGATATTTAAGATGTATGCATCAATCATGACTATCTACTAAATCAAGAGAAGTCTCAAACCCAATCCATAAGGAATGTACACAAGGTAACATCCCGGCTCGTGCCATGCCTAGGTGGCCCCGTGGGGGTCGTCGACTTTCCCCGCAAGAAAGGAGACACAAGAACACGGCCATCCACTTTCGGCGCTCAATCCCGCACGGCGAACGTATCGCGAAGGCCCACTTCGAAGTGCCGACTTGTAGGGTATGACCCTTGCAAGCGGTTGCGAACGTGTCGCGCAGGCCCACTGCGGAGTGCCGGCTTGTAGGGAGCGACCCTCACAAGCAAGTGCGAATGAGCATAAGGGCAAGCGAGCGTGATTATAGCATAGGATCCCTATTTGGGATACTCATTCATCAGGTCTAAAACTTGGAATCTCACTCGTCGACTCGATGGTCCGAAAATAGCTCAACATGTCACAACTTGTTTACATCTACTTGGGTCGTATGTCTCTACCAAAACACATGATGTATAACATGTACAACTCAAATGACACTATCCTAGTTGGGATAATTATTACTTTAAACAAGGTTTCAAGGGGTTCATGACATGTACTTTCAATAATCATAGAATGGATATCTATTAATACCATAAGCAAGAGAACTATAAATTGTTCACAAGTATCATAATACTAGAATACACATGTCTTTTCCACTATAAAGCGTACAAATATCACAATGCAAACAGTTTAAATCACTTATATTACATGCCATTAGCTCACATAAAAATGCCCCAAAGGCTTAACATTACCTTTCCTCATGTCTAAAACATGGAATTAATCCACCGATCCATAGATCGAATACAAGATCTCAATGGCCAACGCTAGTCATATTACAAGGATTAAAGCACCGAACTAGTCTCATAATGATCTTGTCATGTCTTATGTTACATTTACATAACTACCTTGTCTACAACATGTATAAGGCAAAAACATGCTAAGTCTTATGCATGCATATATCTCATATAATTAAAATGTCATTAACTTCAAGGTCAACACCTTTTTTTTACCAAGTCGCGAAGCCATGTACTTTATCTACCAAAGCATAATGTAAGAACACTTAGTTCTATTCACTTATCTCTAACAAGGGTCATGATGTAAACATGTGTGATACTATAAAAGTGGTCCAAACACTAAGTACCCTCAAGGGTTCATTTCACCAATCCTACTCTAACATGCTTCTTATGGTGGCACAAACAAATAGTCTCTACTACATAGAGCATATAATTTTCACTATACATAACATAGTCATTTTATGTTCTCAGAAATTCAAGCATGTCCTAGAGAGTATAATTCAACATATAAACATGTCTTAAAATCCAAGGGAAGACATAGGAGGAGTTCACCCATTTCGGTGAGGTCAAACCCACTGGATGTACTTCGATTCCTTTTCGTTTCGCCGAACGAAGTTGCCCCTCAAGCTTCTAATACCCTAAGATAATTATTTGAAGGGATACAAGCTTCGAATAAACATCTAACAAAATTCACCAAAATTCACATAGAAAAGAGGTGGAAATTACCTTTGATCTAGAAAATCTTGTCCAAAGCTCAAATCAAATCAAAGGATCTTCAAATCCAACCTAAAGGAGAGTTCTACACCCATCAATTAGGTTCTAAAAGCTCCAAATCAAAAATCCCCAATTCTAACCCTAGAATCTCATTTCTAGGGTTCCTACTAAAAGAAAGCTCCCAAATCTAAATCTAGAGGGAAGGGTTGGATGCTTACCTTCCAAAAGCTCCAAATCAAGAATCAAAACCCTCTAGAAGTGAAGATCTTCCTCCCAACAAGCTCCAAGCCCAAACTCCAAGCTCCTCTAATGGTGAAAATAGCTCCAACAAGCAAAAGAGAGGAAAAGGGAGAAGATAAAGCTTCAAAACCCTAACCAAACCAAAGGAAATTAAAGAGAGGAGAAAGAGAGCTCCCTACCTCTTCTCTCCCTGGTTCACAGCACAAAAGAACCCTCTAAGGGTGTGGGGTGCTCTAATAGAAGTGCACAATCGCGTACAAGTCCCTGCAGTTTTCAGTTTTCGAAAACTGCCAGTCTGTACCGGTACAACGGGCATTTGTACCGGTATAAACCCTGCAAAAAGGCCAAACCCGAGCCTCGGGTTGCTAGCAATCGACCATCTGTACCGGTACAAAATCCATTTTGTACCGGTATAGCCATCAAGCCTGTACCGGTATAGCCATCTTTTTGTACCGGTACAAAGCCCCGAAATCCCAACCCGAGACTTGACCAAACATCCGTCTTTTCGGATTTTGGTGCCGAGATGCAAACCATCGTTCTCGGGGTTCGAACCATAGGTCGAAACTCTGTCAACGACCTACCAGAAAATGTGGAAAGGCTCCGAACTCAAGTCAAATATACGAACCTCGCAATTTGCACAAGTCTAGTATGCTACATTCTCCCCTCCTAAAAAGGAGTTTCGTCTGTGAAACTGCGGATCATCCACAACACCAACCCATCTAAAAGGAAGGGCAGGTACACTCTATCAGTGCACAAACTAGACCGTAAGGTCCCCAGATAGGTGAATTGCTCCAAAGCACAAACATCGCAGAATCCCGCGGCTCCAAGGTACGGCAAAAAGCAAGCATCTTCTATAGCGTTTCCTCGAATTCCGCTCTTCATAGGTAAGTCCCATCACAATCTGTGCCTAACCAAACCAGTTTCTCTGCTGGTCCGCATGAATCCGAAAGCTCCCAACGGCTAAGTTCCAACTCTCACATTCCTCGACCAAATCGATGGCGAAATCAAGCTCTGCTTTAACCTGCCTTTATACAAGGAACTCTATCATATATCCTTCCGAGGAGGATATACTAATACTATCCATGAAAGATTCCGGAAACTATACCCGTCAAACAATCCATCGAAACTCCACCGAAGCGTTCAGCTGGTCATCAATCAGTTTCTGACTATGATCTTCCACATAGGGTCAAACCTCATCCAGAGTTTGCATAATAAGTGCAATTCCACTCCAACAGGGATCAAAGATCAACAAATCATCCCAACGGCTCACCAATGATAATCATTGGATTTCATCCTATGGTCTGGCATCACAATGCTTCCTCCTCGATCTTGATTCCGTTAAGGAGGTAATAGCCTCAATATCCATCCTATGTCATCATAGGGATTAACACTTAAAGTCTCCTTGACTTCCTCCAGTCATCTCGTTGATCCAATACTCTAGGCCTCAATCGAGGGGGTCTTCACAACCGTCGTTCACATGGAGATTTTCCTCAACAGCTCTACCAGGTGCCCGATTAAACTCTTCACGGGCCCAGGCTAAGGACTTGTCCTCGGGAGATTAACTCTTGACCTTAGCCACTCAGTAGCTCGTGAAGTATCATTCAAAATCCTCGTCCTCAATGCCTTCCTTAGCATTGGGTTTTCCAGGTGTCCACAATCTATAGAATTCCAGCTCAAATGATGGAGAGTTGTCCACTCAAACTTCATTAAAAAGTTCTCTATCAATCCATCTTGAGTAAAGATTATAATTAGGGCTAACCCGAGCTTCTAGTCTAACCACTACGGTAACATCAATTCCATAATCTCAATCACGTCAACCTGCTGTCAACGCAGTCGATCTTCCTCAATCCCCGACAGGATACACTCAGTCAATAGCCTCTGATTCTACAAATCCACCCAGAAGGGCTTGGGATGACATTCCACAAGTCCTCAGCACTGGTGGAATACTACAAGTTTAGGTGACAACACAATAATTCTTGTGGTGTCTCAACCCAACAACAACATTCGTTTGAGGTACAACCTCAAACTCCAATACACAACGGTGATACTCAGATTGTATCCCTTCTTACAGAGTACGTCAACTCACAAGGCCAATTGAACGAATCAACGAGCCTCAACTCGGGTCCAAAATCTCAATCGAGTTTCAATTTGGATCACGATTGTCGACGCATAGTCGACACGACCCCAACCGGTCTCACGTAAAGTGAGAGCGCATCACGGCGAAAACGAACTCTAGGTACAAACTTCCCCGCCAACTGGACTCACAATTTGCGACTCAGTCGGGAAACAACAACCACTACTCAAGAGATATCCTTCATTCTGAGGATTTTCGATTAACCAATGGTCATCGGCCAATTAGGCTCCAAATCTACTCCCAAAACTACCTGATTTTAGATAGGGAGGAAAATCGTCGCAACCAGCGGAATCACAACCATAAGGTGCACTAATAGTGCTCAAGTCCCCAAGGCGAGTTAATTCAGCTCGCACAGCTAAGGGCACCAAGTACCCACAACTATCCCACACAGACATGGCCAATCCATTTCGTTGGCACACAAACTCTCTCAAAGTAGGGTGGTGAAACAACACACCCAACCATCCAATCATCCTACATGCATCGCGAAGAGTCAATGCGAACAACTCGGCGAACAGCCGATCGAAGGGTGCAAAAGATGCAATCATTACAATCAGAAGTAATTTCAGAAAGCACCATAAGACATGCTACCTGCAGTAGCTCTCTCTGGGATCACATCCAGCTCCAGTAGGTCAACAGGGGCGCGTCCACTGGATGTCTCTCGTGTCGACGTCGACACTCTTGTAGTCCTGCCACCTCTCGGGCAATCACGTTGAAAATGGCCCGCCTGGCCACGCAAATAGCACTTGCCCCGATGATGCGGGCACTGTTGTGGGTAATGACGGCCACTGCAGATCACGCAGCTCAGCATCTGGCGACGATCCGGTCCTCCATGCGATGCAGATGAGCCTCGTCCT
This sequence comes from Aechmea fasciata, assembly GCA_025177825.1. NCBI lineage: Eukaryota > Viridiplantae > Streptophyta > Magnoliopsida > Poales > Bromeliaceae > Aechmea > Aechmea fasciata. The sequence continues at coordinate 5,060,117 of CM045925.1, read as the reverse complement.
CGCGACTGGCTCTGGCCCCTGGGATATCTGGACGAATTTCTCCCGTAGAAAGAACCGCGTCCCCGACCTTGGTTCTTCTTTACCTTCTTCGATGATTCGCCGACGTGCAACTCCTTGCCCTTGGTGGTCTTCTCTGCCACTCTGGTGTCCACGCCTTTACCCGCGAGTAAGGCTCGACCCAAACCCTCCTAGGGTCTTCTGAGGTCAGTCGTCTGCTGGTTCAGCAGGTTCTCCAATCGTCCAATTCCCTCGTCCTGGCGGCGTAATGCTTCCGCCTGAAGTAGCACCACGCTCGCCTGTCGCTCCACCACGCTGACTAAAGCGGCCATCTGTTCCTTCAACTCCCGAATCTCGTTGGATCGGGGTGATGCAGGCTCCCCGGTCCAGGTCGCCTCAGCTGCCATCGCGGTGTTGTCGGCGTCACAAGCTGCAACAAACATAACAAGCACAGGTTAAAACAACCCATACTGACGCAGCCCCACACAAAGACACAATACCCCAATCGTGCGAAAGTAATGTAGTGACTTCCAACTATTTCTCGATATCACGTTGTCGGCCGCCAACGTGATCCTGTAAGAACATAGATGTCTTTCACTTCGATCCAACTCCAACACTTTTGGAGTTATAATGACAACCCAATCTTGATACTTTCGCCCACAAATGGTTCCAAAGACCCCGTCTCTCTCGTTCCTATCCCTTAGCGTCCAACCGGCCTAAGGTTTGCTAGGTCCCCTAAGACTCAACCCTAGGCTCTGATACCAAATTAATCTGTCATGCCCCGGGCCCAGCGGAAGCCCACCAGCACGTGCACAGACTCGCCGTGTACACCAAACAAACACGATGCACACAAGGCGTCTACTAAAACAAGGAAGGAAAAGAGAGTAATCCTAACAAGACTATCAGAGCGAGTAATAAAAAAACCACTAAGATCAAACATAAAAGATCCACAAAAGCGATACAAAGTATAGAACTAAATCCAGAAACTGATACAAATCTCAAAAACAGATACATAATACATCTTTTCTAAAGGTACAAAAAGAAAAGATGATGACGGGTCCACTATAGCAACTCCGTAGGGCTCTAGCTAGCCGCAAAACCCTTGCCTCGATCCCTAGCCACTCCCGATGCGGATGGCTCTGAAAATAAACAACAAACAGAGGGCGTGAGAACTATCAAAAAAAAAGTTCCCGGTGGCCAATTCGAACTCGTGAAATACTCCACTAGGCAAAAAAAAGAAGCAGGCGACTAAGAAGTAAGAAGCAATAAATAAGAATCCGGTGCGTGATTAAAAGTAAACCTATTCATGCTTCTACTACGAGTTCAACAATCATAATCATGATATTCTACTTTTAATGGCACAAACATATGTCCAAATCAATTAACGTGCATAATTAAAGTAAGCTAACATTTAATTACATGCACAGCCATAATAACCATATTACTACATAAAGTAAGTTATGCATTCCATTGTTCTCTACCAAGCATACATGATAGTCCATAATAATATAAGTATTCTACCACTCGTGGTGACAATAACATAAAGTTTCAAGTTTCCAACTACTATACATGCATCAAGTAGTGATCTAAGGTACAACCATATGTATGGATATTTAAGATGTATGCATCAATCATGACTATCTACTAAGTCAAGAGAAGTCTCAAACCCAATCCATAAGGAATGTACACAAGGTAACATCCCGACTCGTGCCATGCCTAGGTGGCCCCGTGGGGGTAGTCGACTTTCCCCGCAAGAAAGAAGACACAAGAACACGGCCATCTACTTTCGGCGCTCAATCCCGCACGGCGAACGTTTCGCGAAGGCCCACTCCGAAGTGCCGGCTTGTAGGGTATGACCCTTGCAAGCGGTTGCGAACGTGTCGCGCAGGCCCACTCCGGAGTGCCGGCTTGTAGGGAGCGACCCTCACAAGCAAGTGCGAATGAGCATAAGGGCAAGCGAGCGTAATCATAGCATAGGGTCCCTATTTGGGATACTCATTCATCAAGTCTAAAACTTGGAATCTCACTCGTCAACTCGATGGTCGAAAAATAGCTCAACATGTCACAACTTGTTTACATCTACTTGGGTGGTATGTCTCTACCAAAACACATGATGTATAACATGTACAACTCAAATGACACTATCCTACTTGGGATAATTCATTACTTTAAACAAGGTTTCAAGGGGTTCATGACATACACTTTCAATAATCATAGAATGGATATCTATTAATACTATAAGCAAGAGAACTATAAATTGTTCACAAGTATCATAATACTAGAATACACATGTCTTTTCCACTATAAAGCGTACAAATATCACAATGCAAATAGTTTAAATCACTTATATTACATGCCATAAGCTCACATAAAAATGCCCCAAAGGCTTAACATTACCTTTCCTCATGTCTAAAACATGGAATTAATCCACCGATCCATAAATCGAATACAAGATCTCAATGGCCAACGCTAGTCATATTACAAGGATTAAAGCACCGAACTAGTCTCATAATGATCTTGTCATGTCTTATGTTACATTTACATAACTACCTTGTCTACAACATGTATAAGGCAAAAACATGCTAAGTCTTATGCATGCATATATCTCACATAATTAAAATGTCATTAACTTCAAGGTCAACGCCTTTTATTTACCAAGTCGCGAAGTCATGTACTTTATCTACCAAAGCATAATGTAAGAACACTTAGTTCTATTCACTTGTCTCTAACAAGGGTCATGATGTAAACATGTGTGATACTATAAAAGTGATCCAAACACTAAGTACCCTCAAGGGTTCATTTCACCAATCCTACTCTAACATGCTTCTTATGGTGGCACAAACAAATAGTCTCTACTACATAGAGCATATAATTTTCACTATACATAATATAATCATTTTATGTTCTCAGAAATTCAAGCATGTCCTAGAGAGCATAATTCAATATATAAACATGTCTTAAAACCCAAGGAAAGACATAGGAGGAGTTCACCCATTTCGGTGAGTCAAACCCACCGGATGTACTTCGATTCCTTTTCGTTTCGCCGAACGAAGTTGCCCCTCAAGCTCCTATTACCCCAAGATAATTATTTGAAGGGATACAAGCTTCGAATAAACATCTAACAAAATTCACCAAAATTCACATAGAAAAGAGGTGGAAATTACCTTTGATCTAGAAAATCTTTTCCAAAGCTCAAATCAACTCAAAGGATCTTCAAATCCAACCTAAAGGAGAGTTCTACACCCATCAATTAGGTTCTAAAAGCTCCAAATCAAAAATCTCCAATTCTAACCCTAAAATCCCATTTCTAGGGTTCCTACTAAAAGAAAGCTCCCAAATCTAAATCTAGAGGGAAGGGTTGGATGCTTACCTTCCAAAAGCTCCAAATCAAGAATCAAAACCCTCTAGAAGTGAAGATCTTCCTCCCAACAAGCTCCAAGCCCAAGCTCCAAGCTCCTCTAATGGTGAAAATAGCTCCAACGAGCAAAAGAGAGCAAAAGGGAGAAGATAAAGCTTCAAAACCCTAACCAAACCAAAGAAAATCAAAGAGAGGAGAAGGAGAGCTCCCTACCTCTTCTCTCCCTGGTTCACAGCACAAAAGAACCCTCTAAGGGTGTGGGGTGCTCTAATAGAAGAGCACAATCGCGTACAAGTCCCCGTTGTTTTCAGTTTTCGAAAACTGCCAGTCTGTACCGGTACAATGGGCATTTGTACCGGTAAAAACCCTGCGAAAAGGCCAAACCCGAGCCTCGGGTTGCCAGCAATCGGCCATCTGTACCGATACAAAATCTATTTTGTACCGGTATAGCCATCAAGCCTGTACCGGTATAGCCATCTTTTTGTACCGGTACAAAGCCCCGAAATCCCAACCCGAGACTTGACCAAACATCCGTCTTTTCAGATTTTGGTGCCGAGATGCAAACCATCGTTCTCGGGGTTCGAACCATAGGCCGGAACTCTGTCAACGACCTACCAGAAAATGTGGAAATGCCCCGAACTCAAGTCAAGTACTCGAACCTCGCAATTTGCACAAGTCTAGTATGCTACATGGTGGTAAGCCAATGTTGGGGCTTTGAATAAAAATAGAGATGGTGAACCTATTCTTTATAGCGTCCGGGTGATAGAGAGAGTTAGATTAGAACGTTAGAAGACACTTCTAGAGTTCGAGAATTCGGATGATATTCCGAGAAATGGTGTAATGGTAATGGCGTTGTTGTTGTGGCGTGGTTAGATGATCGCCTGGTTTTGGCGAGCTAGTCGAGCTGTACCTCAAATAAGTTGAGGGAATTTGTGTTTACGTATTATAGGCATAGGCTAAGTTGCCTAGCGCGTGATATCTAGTGAGAGACGCAATAGTATAGGACGCTCAACTATAGGTGTCCGTAGAGTATGGATTGTGGTTCAGCCGAAGGAGTGTGTTGGCAGTAGCACTTGAGTGTTGCTAAGTGTGAAGCGTGTCATGGATCACTCGTGGGGCTAGTGGCACGCACTAGGTGCTAAGGAGCCGATAGTAGTGTGGATGGCTCGATGGAGCGTGTCGTGTGCGACGACCGTTGAGGATATAGCTTGGGCTAGGTATGTGAGGTCTCAAATAGGGATTCCCCCTTGTGATGATTGAGTCTACGCTTGCGAGCGAGAGACACTGGGTGATATGGTGACCGAGTTAGGTGATAGACCTATATTGGATCAGTGGGTTGTAAACCGATTTATGATAATTGGGACAAACGTTTAGCCAATTATTCTCGAAAAGTGAATGTTGGGTGTGATGTTGTGGATCTAGGGTAGTGACCATAGAAGCGAAGTGCCACGGCCTTAACTTTTCCTTGCTAAAAGCCCGTGCGGCGCCCGCCTTCCTGCTCAAAGATGGGCAAGCCTACCCCTGTCCTAACCACGGACAAGTCCCAAGCTTAACAGCGAAATACCAATCCAAGCATTTTGCCAAGCTTGCTCCTCCGCGAGACTGATAGCCCAACAATCCGCCTGCATTCGAACCCCTCGTCGGACTCCTCCTCGAGTACCAAACGAGCAACCCCAACAATGAGGTTGGCCACCAAGCAAGGTTACTTTCCCTCGCCATTGTACCACATGCGCCTGACAGCATCCATGGACAACCGCCTATGCGGCCTGCACCCTCGGTCCATTGACGAACATCCGAAAAGCCACCCAAGTGTGCCACAAGCCCCACTTTCTCCCAATGCCAACGACCATGCGCGACACCCCGCACGCCCATGCTCAGCACATCCGTGTGTTAAGGATTTTGTGTTGGCAAATTTCGTGAATTGAGTCGGAGTCTTGAAGGATCGGAGCGGATCGAAGAACGGTGAAGAATCAAAGACTTCGAAGAAAAAGGAAGTGGCTCACGATGAGAATCACGATGCCTAGGTAAGTTTTTAATTCATGTTATGGTGATTCATACTTAGTTATAGGCATTAGAATCATAAAATCATTGAATAACGGATTAGAAACTGTAACGGAACTTTGTAGTTTTCGAAAAATGAAAAAATCAGCAAAAATACAAAGTTATACCGGTATGGAAAAAGATGCTGTAACGGTATGGGAAAAGTTGTTATACCGGTATAACCATCGATCCCATTACCGGTTCCAAGGCTTCGAAAAATAATCTTCCGTCCTTGTGGAACCGGTAACCAATTCAAGTTTGTACCGGTACAGATAGGTAAAAATCTGATTTTTTCTCTAATCCGAATCTAATTGATTCTAAAGTCTATAAATAGGTTCTTAGGGTTCTCTAACTTCGTGCATTTCATCATAATACATGTTTGAGAAACCCTAGAGGCTAGGAATTCCTTAAAAACCTATTTTCTACTAAATAGCCTCTTTTAGGTCAAATCGAGACATAGTAATTCTTATTCTATATGTCGATTTGATCTACGATTCGTTTGGAGTTTTCTTCTTCGGTTTTCATCGATACTCCAACGAAGGATCACCATATTCATGATTCTATTCATGGTGGCGTCGTGGATTCGGCGTGATTGAAGACTTCGTGGATTCGGAGCGTGGCGTCGTGGATTCGGCGTATTGAAGACTTCGTGGATTCGAAGCAAGGCGTTTCGTGGATTCGAAACGTGGGCGTTCGTGGATTCGGACGTGATCGTGGACAACTCGGTGGAGTGCGCGGAGATCCATAAGAGAGTTAGAGAGGTTAAGTCCGTGGAGTCGGTAATCACCTTGTAATCTTTTCTCTTAGTGGATTGTTATTCGCGTGTTGGTCCGTGGGTTTTACTCCGAGTTTGGAGTTTTCCCACGTAAATCTCGGTGTTTTTTAATTTCGCATTTACTTTTAACGCATCGATTATTTGTGGTTTTTTTGGCGGTACACCTATTCACCCCCTCTAGGTGTCGGATACAATCTAGATAGATCCTTGGGGCTTCCCCGTAACTCACAATTGGTATCGAGCGGGATCTAGATATATTGATATCTAATGGCGAAGGCGGTAACATTAATCGACCTCACTTGTCGACGGCACGAATTATGCCTATTGGAAAGTTCGCATGAGAGCTTTTCTAATTGCAATCGAAGAGCGGGTGTGGAAAGCAATTGAGTTCGGATGGAAACCTCCAACCGAAAAGGTCGATAATGTTGAGAAGCCTAAACCACGAGACAAGTGGACGAAAGATGAAAACGAGGCATCTTCGTTTAACGGCAAGGGCATAAACGCTTTATTTAATGCCTTGTCTCAAACGGAGTTTACTCGCGTTTCGGCTTGTGAAACCGCGAAAGAGATTTGGGATACTCTACAAGTTACGCATGAAGGAACAAGCTTAGTAAAGGTCCAAAAATTACAAATGCTTACAAGCAAATTTGATTCGATTTCTATGGACGATAACGAGACCTTTACCGAGTACTATACACGTCTACAAGACGTAGTAAATACATGCGCTAACTTGGGAGAGAAAATCCCGGAGTCAAAAGTTGTTAGAAAAATTCTTCGAACTCTTCCGGAACGTTTTCGGGCAAAGGTTGCCACGATCGAAACGGTTAAGCATCCGGACGAGATGAAAGTCGAAGAATTAGTAGGCGCTTTACAAACGTATGAGATGACTTTTCCTACTAATCAATCTTCTTCCAAGTCTTTTTCTAAAAGCACAGGGATGGCACTCAAATCAACAAAGGAAGAAGACGACGACACGGATTCCGACGAAAATATTACGCTTGCGGATTTTGAACAACAATTGGCGCTCCTCACGAACAATTCCGACGGAACTTCCGAAAGAACAATGCTTCATCTTCGAAGCGAAAATCTTTCTCTAAACCTTCTTCTAATTCTAAATTGAAAGATAAAAAACTTGCAAAGTCTTCGAATGAAAAAGATGAATTTGAAGGGGAAATCCAATGCTTCAAGTGTAGAGGCTACGGCCATATTGCAACGGATTGTCCTTCAAAGAAGACATATAAACAAAAATCTTTGCAAGCAAAAACTTGGGATGATTCATCCTCGAGTGAATCATCGCCAAGTGATGAAGAAAAGGATCATATTGCTTTAATTTCTAAGTCTTCTTTGCCTTCCTCTAATGCTATTTGTTTATCCTCTATTGATACTAATTCTAATGTTTCTATTTCTTCGCATGGGTCTTCGAGCGAGAATGGCGAAAGCGAGGAGGAAGCAAACGACGAGGATATAGCGGAAGCATACAATCAACTTCTTGTTGAATCACGGAAGATGGCTAAATTCAATAAGAAGTTGGAAAGTCGATTGTTGGAGATTGAAGAGGATAACAACAATATGAGGATCATGAATGAAGCTCTTGAGGAGGAACGAGAATCGATTTTGAATAACAATTCGGTCCTCCAAAAGAAGCTAGAAGAATCGGAATTAACAATGAAATCTTATAGGGATAAGATTGGATTTTTGGAGCAACAATTTAAGGAAACCTACACATCCAATCAAGTGTTAACCAAGCAAGTTCATCAACTCAAATCGGATCTTCAACAATTTTCCTCGGGTTCGAAAAAGTTGGATAACATGCTCGGGTTAGGTCAAACGAACAAGTTGGGCCTCGGATACGAAAGGACATATGCTGAGAAGGATCAAAAGACGACATCGAAAGTCTCAACAAATTTAAAAGCAAAGGTATATCACCGATGCGGAGTCAAGGGACATATCAAAAAGAGTTGCCCGAACAAGACAACGAAACCTCAATCGACACCTACTTCTATTCGGTATCTCCCACGGAATCAAATAGGAAATCAATTGGGACGAGTACCTCGTGCAAACCGGAAGTCTAAGCCTCAACGTAAATATCAACCGAAGAACCAAGCATCGAGACAATCATCGGTTGAACAAAGGTTGAAAGAAGTCAAGCCTCACGTCGACAAGTCAAAACAAGGAAAAATTCGACAAGTTTGGATTCGGAAAGGTGATATCTTTCCTTGTTATTCTTCTTAGCTTGTTTTTCGGTTATGTAATGCTTTGATAGGTGCATATTTCTTACTTTTATTCATTGCATTATATGCTTAGACGATTTTTGGTACTTATTGAATATTTTTTTTATGCTTGGTTTTCTTTTGTTTGAATATCGTCTTTGAGGAAAGGTAAAGGGGATTTTTTAAAAAAAAAAAAAATTCTTGAGAGCGGCAATGATTGAAACTCTTTAAAGTAGAGAGATTAAAGGTTTTCTTCAAAGAGAATTAACCGGTATTTAAAGTCAATTCAAATTGAATTAAATTCATATTAATTATTGATTTTACTTCACTTTTCATTATTTTGACGATAATTTATTATGTGATTTCTTTTTACATACCTTCATCAAAATTTTAAAATTAATTTTAATCACTTTGCACTTAATCCATCTTGGTAGTGAATGTTGAATATAATTGATGGATATTTTCTAATTGACTAAGATTCGTCAAAATTATTTTCAATTATGAGAAGGTCTAATTAAGGGGGAGTTTATTTTATTTAAGAAAAAAAAAGAAACTCCTTAGATTAAAAGATGTGGAAAGAGTTACATCCGAAAGAGTGTGAAAACTACCACCACATGTAGGAATGAGCTACCACCCCGGTAGGCCGGTATGTGTGTGAAGCTACCACGTGATAAATTATGAGAAAAACCGAAAAAGGTTGAAAAAAAATTGAATATGTTAGAAATTTTCGGCGATATAAGGTGATAGTTTGAAAAAGATGCTCAAAGAGCCACCCCCGGCCTATATTAGTTAAATCTCTATTTTGAACGGGTTGCGACAAATTGGTGTCAATTTGGACAAATTTCTAGAAAATTATTATTTATCAATTCGCATCTTGATGATTTAAATAATTTTGATTGTTCTTAATATCAAATTTTGATGATATGATGTCTTTTGAAATCATAGAATATTTCTTCATCATAATAATTGTTGTCGTCAAATCAGTAATTTTTGTGAAATTAATTTGTTTTTGGAGAATTTTTAAATGAAAAAGGCTATTTTTCGAATTACTGTTGATCTGTACCGGTACAGATTCATCCCATACCGGTACAAATTACTGTAGCCCGCGATATAACACCGGTAACGATTTCTTTTTCCACTCTCTACACTCATTCAAAACGCGCTCTCTCTCTCTCTAAAAACCCCAGAGCCTCTTCTCCTTCAGATCTGCTCGTTTTCCCCTCAAACAACAGGTATTTTAGCTTGGATCTAAGATCAAACTCGATTTTTGCATATTTTTTGAATATTCCGGGACAAGTGTTCGATCTTTGTTATTACTCGTTTTTGATGCAATTTTTTGCAGTAATTCACTATCTGAACTTATTATCTTGCATTTAGAACACATAGAACTAGTTTAAATTCGATATTTTTCGCAGATCTATGTTCTAGGTTTCTATTTTAATGGAATTTCGGAACAATTGTTTGATCTCTCGTTCCTTTTCGATGCGATTTTTTGCTGAAAATCGGCTATTGGACACAAGATCTTGCATCTAAAACACCTAGATCACATTAAAATCCGTTATTTTTTACAGATTTACGTTCTAGGGTTCAATATTGGTAGAATTTTGGGATTTTTGAAAGTGTGCCAAATTTGATGAAATTTTCTGCATGATTCGAGTTCGTTATTGCTTTATTATTTATTCTTGAATTATTTGTGAATTTTTCACAATTTTTAGAGAATTTTTTCAAAAATGTGTTCATGAGAGGTTTTTCATGTGCAGGAAAATGGCTTTTTCACTGGTTCTTGTACTTCTGGTGCTCATGGCTGCTGGAGGTCGTCGAGGACGTAGTAGAGGAAGTAGAGAGACTTCCAAACGGACTCGCCAAGCTGAGGAGTCCGAAGGATCTGATCCCGACTATCAGGTCGAGGGAGCTGAGGAGGTTGAAGAAGAAGAAGAAGATGCTGAGGAGCCTGTTTCCCGTCCCGACAAGGGAAAAGGCATTGCTGGTGAGTCATCGCGAGGAGGTGGTGCTACCAGGGAGCGGCGAGCCAAGAGGATAGCTGAGGTTCCTCCTGAGAGGGCTCGTGCTTACTCGGTGCGATCATGCCTAGCGGAGCGGCATGTAGTCTTCAAGGACCTGACTGAGCAGGTTCCTGAGTTTAGGCGACTGATGCAGAGAGCACCTATTGAGCCTGTTGGACAGGTAGCAGCTCGCACACCTTTCTGCGTGGAACTCATTCGGGAGTTCTACCTGCGTGGTGTAGTTCTCCCAGAGGATGAAGAGACAGGGGCTTATGTATTTGAGACGTCAGTGCGTGGACAGAGACTGACGGTCACTCCTCACGAGATTGGAGAGATTCTATGGATGTATGTTGACACGACGGACTACATTATCTTGGGACATTCCGAGTCCTCGACACATTGGGAGGCGTGGTTGAAGATCACATAAGCCGGCGTTCGCACGGATCGGGCGATTGTGGAATCAAAGGATTTGCGCCCGAGTATCACTTGCTTTCTTTGATTACGTGCTACAACGTCCACCAACTATTGGGACCAAGAGGCTTCGGGGATCGTTTGCTATTATTGTTTCTTCTTGGTCACCCCGAGCGAGCCTTGGATTAAACATTAACATACCATTCCTTATACGCACGAATGGTTCATGTTATCCGATCGTCGATACGGCGGGAGCTACTACCGTTTCCTTTGCTTATCAGTCAGATTTTACGGGGACACGGCGTAGACACAAGGTGCGATAAGTATGACTACGGACTTGGGCCGATTGATGCGGTGACTTGGGCAAAGTCTGTGAGCACCTTGAAGACTTTTCACAGACCAAGGAGCTCCCCACTGCAAAGATCGAGTAGTGTGCACTTCTCCACCTCCGCCGTCACGACGAGCAGAGCGTGCACCGCCTGCAGGGTCCTCTAGATCAGGAGGCTCAGTCACTTTGGACACACTTCATCGTGACATGGGTGAACTCACGAAGGAAGTAAGTTTTCTCAAGAAATGTTTCAAGAGTCTGGAGAAAGGAATGAAGAGGATCTTGGAGAAGATGGGTTGCACACATGATGATATCTTTCCATCGACCTCGTATCGCTCAGTATCTCGCCGTTCTCGCTCGGTGTCGGCCCGAGATCTGCAGTGTTACGGATCTCCCGCTAGAGCAGATGATGACGACGACGAGGCGACCGAGTGACTTCTCGCCTCGACTTCTATTACCGCCGATTTATCGCTTATCTTAGGATCATGTTTAGTCTCCTTCTGTTTTTTTTTTTTAATGTTTATCTTTTCTTATGCATCTCGATTTGTAACTATGGTTTAACTACTCTGTTTAGTTTTGTGTTTCTTTCTATCTACGGGTTCTTTTTGGCAATTTTTGACAAAAAGGGAGAATGGACTACGGTGTACGGGGAGTTGATAGTGCATACACGTAGGGAGAAGCATATACAAAGGGGGAGACATGATTACGAGGAGGGAGAAGAAAGTATTTTTGAGCAAAGAACTTGAAAAGTTGATGGAACAAGGACAAAGAGAAGTGTAGAGGCGAAGATGAGAACAAAGACATTAATTGGTGATTGACTGTACGATCTTCTATTTTATTTTATAATTGTTTTGCAGGAAATCAAGACTTCAAGACTCCTAGTTGCGTCTAAGTCATAGAGTTTGTTTTAGGAGTTTTTGATGTACTTTTGGATTTCTTATTGTATTTGGACTACACGCGAGAAGTTTAATGTTTTGGTGATGACATTGAACTTCGTTTCTCTTTATGATGTAATTTTAGTGAGCTTTTGTGTTTTGTCACGAAATTGCCAAAGTGGGAGATTGTTAAGGATTTTGTGTTGGCAAGTTTCGTGAATTGAGTCGGAGTCTTGAAGGATCGGAGCGGATCGAAGAACGGTGAAGAATCAAAGACTTCGAAGAAAAAGGAAGTGGCTCACGATGAGAATCACGATGCCTAGGTAAGTTTTTAATTCATGTTATGGTGATTCATACTTAGTTATAGGCATTAGAATCATAAAATCATTGAATAACGGATTAGAAACTGTAACGGAACTTTGTAGTTTTCGAAAAATGAAAAAATCAGCAAAAATACAAAGTTATACCGGTATGGAAAAAGATGTCAGAGGTATGGGAAAAGTTGCTATACTGGTATAACCATCGATCCCATTACCGGTTCCAAGGCTTCGAAAAATAATCTTCCGTCCAGTTCAAGTTTGTACCGGTACAGATAGGTAAAAATCTGATTTTTCTCTAATCCGAATCTAATTGATTCTAAAGTCTATAAATAGGTTCTTAGGGTTCTCTAACTTCGTGCACTTCATCATAATACATGTTTGAGAAACCCTAGAGGCTAGGAATTACTTAAAAACCTATTTTCTACTAAATAGCCTCTTTTAGGTCAAATCGAGACATAGTAATTCTTATTCTATATGTCGATTTGATCTACGATTCGTTTGGAGTTTTCTTCTTCGGTTTTCATCGATACTCCAACGAAGGATCACCATATTCATGATTCTATTCATGGTGGCGTCGTGGATTCGGCGTGATTGAAGACTTCATGGATTCGGAGCGTGGCGTCGTGGATTCGGCGTATTGAAGACTTCGTGGATTCGAAGCAAGGCGTTTCGTGGATTCGAAACGTGGGCGTTCGTGGATTCGGACGTGATCGTGGACAACTCGGTGGAGTGCGCGGAGATCCATAAGAGAGTTAGAGAGGTTAAGTCCGTGGAGTCGGTAATCACCTTGTAATCTTTTCTCTTAGTGGATTGTTATTCGCGTGTTGGTCCCGTGGGTTTTTTTACTCCGAGGTGGAGTTTTCCCACGTAAATCTCGGTGTGTTTTTAATTTCCGCATTTACTTTTAACGCATCGATTATTTGTGGTTTTTGGCCGGTACACCTATTCACCCCCCTCTAGGTGTCGGATACAATCTAGATAGATCCTTGGGGCTTCCCCTCACTACAGAACGCCCAAGGGTGTGCATGTCCTCCGCGACACGCACGCGCTGCTCCGCCTCGCTGCAGAACGCCCAAGGGTGTGCATGTCCTCCACGACACGCACGCTCTCTCTGCCAAGAAGCAGAACGCCCGAAATGTGCAAGTCCTCCTCGACACGCACGCGCTGCTCCGCCAAGCAGCAGGATGCCCAGGGGTGCATGTCCTCCGTGACACGCACGCTGCTACTGGGATTCCAGTCTCATGGGAACTGATGCCAAACCTGTGCCTACACTGCAACCAACTTTTGCCACTCCAATGCTTCCACAATCGCACGAAGTTGAGTACCCCCATGGCCACCTCAAGCTTTCAAGTCTTTTCGTCGAGATAAACCGACCTCGAATACTCTCCACTTTACTGACTTTACCACGGACTCCAGTCATGCCTCCTGACTGCCTTGCATATCGGCTACTTGCTGATCCTCGGCACCTTTAGCCTTCCGTCCCACAAACTCTTCGGCCAAGTTCGAGCCCATCGAACGTCTTGTCTCTGTTTGTCCGCAACTCGCCATATCCCAACTCTAGGGAAACTGCCCAAATGATGATCGCTGAACAGAACTCAGTTCACTCTCGGCTCAGTCTGATCCGCAAGTCTAATTGCCACTGTAATGCCGCACCTTGTGCGCACCGTCCCTACAGAACTCCGATACCCCGACTTCACCACAGTCGCGAATTGACCATCCTTCAACCAACACCATGGGTCATGCTCCACTGAGCAAATGTACTAGCGAGTCAGTTGTGCGAAGAATCCGTCGGATGTGCATGTCCTCCGCGACATGCACTCTGCTAATTTGCAGAACGCCTCCGAATGTGCATGCCCTCTGCGACACGCACGCGTACCTCGCCAAACTGCGAAACTCACTAGGCGTGTAGGTCCTCTGCGACACACACGCGAGCTCTGTCAAACCGTAGAACTCCAGGAGTGTGCATGTCCTCCGCAACACGCACGCACACTCCGCCAAGCTGCCGAATGCCGCGCACTCCACCAAGCTGCAGAATGCCGCCCACACTACCAAGCTGCAGAATGCCGCCCACTCTACCAAGCAGCAGAATGCCGCGCACTTCTCCAAGCTGCAGAACGCCGCGAGAGTGCATGTCCTCTGCGACACGCACGCGCACTCTGCCAAGCTGCAGAATGCCGCGCACTCCGCCAACTTGTAGAATGCCCAGCGGACTCTGCTGACTTCGGCTTGACAGAAAGACCTGCTTTAAATTTGACGTTGGCTGTTTCAACGCCACTTGAGACTCAACGGTCCCGCCACTGCTCAGGTCCTCCTCCTCGAGGTCCTCAGCCTTCCCGCGCTTCACCTCTTCGCAAAGCTGCAGGGCTATCATCGTCGAACTCATGCTGCGCTACTCTGCGTCCCCTGTATCATGGTGCACTCCCCCACCTTTGGGCTTGCTTGCCATTAGGGGATCACCTTGATCGCTCTCGGTCCGCTTGGGTAGTGTCCTTCTCATCGTGACGTCCACGACTTCGGCACCGATGTCCTGAAGCAGCACATCATGCGCATCCCACTCGTCGCTTCGACGGGCAAGAGTCATCTCGAACTGTTTCACCTTTCTGTTGCCCCGCACGGTACTTCAAGGATTCAGGACTCCTCCGCGAGTGCCTGCAGTTCCTTGGTCCTTTCCCGCTTGGTCTACATCACAGGTTAAGCAGCTACGCTGATGACGGTAGCGTCTGATGACGACATAGCTTCCTAGCCACGAACACGCTCTGATACCAACTGTCACGGCCTTAACTTTTTCTCGCTAAAAGCCCGTGCGGCGCCCGCCTTCCTGCTCGAAGATGGGCAAGCCTACCCCTGTCCTAACCACGGACAAGTCCCAAACTTAACAGCGGAATACCAATCCAAGCATTTTGCCAAGCTTGCTCCTCCGCGAGACTGATAGCCCAACAATCCGCCTGCGTTCGAACCCCTCGTCGGACTCCTCGAGTACCAAACGAGCAACCCCAACAATGAGGTTGGCCACCAAGCAAGGTTACTTTCCCTCGCCATTGTACCACATGCGCCTGACAGCATCCATGGACAACCGCCTATGCGGCCTGCACCCTTGGTCCATTGACAAACATCCGAAAAGCCACCCAAGTGTGCCACAAGCCCCACTGTCACCCAATGCCAACGACCATGCGCGACACCCCGCACGCCTATGCTCAGCACATCCGTGCTTCGCATGCGACCCGTACGGCACCAGTGCCCCAATGCTCTTGACAAGGAATCTAACAAGTCCACACCGTGCCCTCGACTGTCCACTCGACCCTCACATTGCTATGGCGCTCCGCGCCCCTGATTCCCATAAGTTCACCACATAAGGCCCTAACAACACTGGGTTCTGCCCCTGTCGAGTCTCCAAGGCCTGCGCGCCCTGCGAGTCTCCTTCGACGTGCCTCCTGACAGCGATCCTATAGAGATCCAACTCTGTAAACCTTCGTAGGTGCCCCGCCCTACGAATCCCCGCTCAGCACACTTGCCTTCGCGAGCCTTGCCCTCCACGACGGGCCAACCGTCGCAGGACTAGCCCTCATCCGCTCGTACGCTCCCCGACAGAGATCCAAACGGCATAAGGTAGTGCAAGCAATCCTAGGAGCAAAACCTCCCAGGCGATACCCACTCCACAATGTCATAGACCTCTGTCTCTGATATTGCCCTAGGCCCGTGATCCTTACAACCATCCGTTGCTCAACCACACGGCGCACTAGGCTTGACTACTCCGCTAGCCAAGGGATGACCCATGTCCTATTGGTCAGCGGGGGAGTTGGGGCCACCAACGATGTGTCCACCCCTCCTCCTCTATATACCATGCAAGACATCCACCCCTTTGGCACCCCGGGGGTACGAAGGTGCTCACCGAAGGGTACGTTTTGAAACTCCGCAAGCGGTACCAAAACCTTGCCACGGCATGGGCCATTGCTAGAGAATTGCCTTCGTAGACTTGACAGCGACTCCGACCTGACGGAACGCCTCAACTCCGCAACTCCATAGCTTCGTCAACTCAATGACTACCAAATGTGGCCCCCAGGTTCGTCACGGTCGAAGCCAAACGATCGACCCGTGATAGAAGGCTTGGTCCTACCGTTCGTTTATTCTGAATCGCCGAGTTAGGCGCTGACAATGAGTTGAGATTAGAGGCACGAACAAAGTGTTCGTGGAAACTTGTGGTGACAAATCGGTATAGCGCACAACGTGGCTAAGAAAACAGATGCTACCTGGTAAACTCATGCGTGAATCGAGGAAGTCTACCGATGTGTAAGATGTTGTGGAATTATGGTCAGTGATTAAATCACTTTGGAATTTGAAATGTTTAAATATAAAAATGTGGCAACTAATGTTAGAGAATGCACAAGGAGTTTTAAATTGTTGAGTAGAACTCTCTCGGTGTTTCAAAGTGGGAGCCATGGAGTTACTAGATGAAGTGATTTGAGAACAATATCAAGGGTGCATTCGGGACTTGTAATGATGGGAAAAATTTCAGAATGATATAATTCTATGTATTGGTGAGCATTGGAATTTGTTTCATCTGGTTGATCAGATGAGTGGAGAGGTGTTGTCTAAGTTTCGTGAACGAAACTTTTAATTAGTAAGGGGGGAAAATATAATATATCGAATTTTTAATATAAAAGTAAGAATAAATAAAGATAGTATAAAATATTATTTTTATTGAATTTAGAGAAGTAAAATATAAGTAAAAAACGACTCGTGTTGAAATCGGAACAAAAACAGATAATTTAGAATTTTCTGTGAGAAACGGCGCTGATATTTTAGTAGAAAATTCACAGTGTCAGAAAATTATGAAAACTGGAGAATATGTCAGAATTATTTTTATGAGGCTAGGTTTAAAGTTTCATGCCATTCTGACACCCGAAAGGTGGAAAATAAAATATGACTGCTATCTGTTAGAGATTATAGTTCGGTAGAGCTTTCGGTGACCAAATATGGTCCAAACTGAAAAGCTAAGATATATTTCTTCTCAGTAGGTGAAATCGAGTATGACTGTCAAATTTGAGCGTAAACGGAGGCTCCGGCGATAGATATCAGATTCTGAATTGAATACAGATTTAATTAAGACTATTGTGAGGGGTGTTATGGCAATTGTACATTGCTTAGTGGATAAGCTGCCCAGACCTTCTTCATTCTTATCTTCATTCCATACGTATGTGAGAGAGAGAGAGAGAGAGAGAGAGAGGGGGGGAAAGGAAGAGAAAAAGAAAAGAAAAGAAAAAAAGAGAAGAAGAAGAAGAAAGTAGTGAAATTGGTGCCGTTTGATGAACCGATCGAAACGCTGCGCGCCTGATTTTTAGTGCTTCGACACTCGGATTAGTATTATAATATTATTATAATTTCAAATCAGATTTTTTGATGGATTCTTGATGGTGGATCATAGGAGATGTCATTTTGATGGATTTATGTTGAAATTGAAGTTTAGAAATCGACTTCTATGTGATTTAGGAGCCGATTTTGCGAGTGCTTCATCAAAGAATTTTTCCGTGACTTTCGGATTGTTGTGGCTGCCATGCGGATTGGGTCGAGGCAGCGGAATATCTTTCCACTTCGAAGATCATTCTTTACGTTGGTGGGTTCCGAGTCGCCGAAAAGGGTGAACTTCCTCTTTTGTCTAGCTATTAGTAACCATATGGATTTGTATATAATTTATATGTTAATGGAGAGGAGGTTTGAGTAGGAAAAATCTGTGGAGCCGGCGGAGCTATTATGGGGCTGAGGGGGGCCATGGCCCCCCCCCCAAGTTTTCATAATTTGCATAAGAGTCTTTTATATATAAAAAATTTAAAAAATATATTTTAATTTAATTTTAAAAGTATGATGAGTAATTTATTTTTTTAAAAAAAATTTGGGGCTAATATAGTGCTCTCTCTACTCTTAATTTTTTTTTTCATTCAGTACTTTCATAACTTCTAATTATTTTAGATAAATTTTTTATTTAATTAAATTAAAGGTTATATTAAAGTTAATAGCTTTGTCGACAACTAATAGTCATTTATTGTCATAATTATATTTAGTAAAAATTAAGAAATTAAATTATTTACTGAATTACTATTAGATTTAATAAATTTAAAAGTTATTCGAGTGAAATAATCTAAATAAAATAATTAGAAGTTAAGTAAGTATAAATAAAAAAAGGGTAATACTTTTTTACACTAATTATTTAGTCAAAATATTTTTTCATCAAAAATTTGGCTAGGTGAATCTTGTTTATTTGCTAAAATTTTGATTTGTATATATTTTGGCCCCCCTCATAATCGAGTGCTAGCTTCGTCAGTGGAGCTATGAAACCTAGAGAAGGATTGTATCATGTGTAGTAATATGTGAACTCTTGGAATTCTTGAATTCTAAAACTTGTAGATGCTATATAATACTAGAAACTATACCATACCGTGCTAACAGCTTATATGTAACTTGGGCTATTAGTTGTCAGAATGTATGTTTGCTCACCCTAAAGGAGAAATTGGGTTTTCTTGATTGTTAGAAGTGGTATTTGCCATGAGAGAACCTAGTAGAAGCTGTGGTGTGATATGTCGAGTTTTTGATTATGTTGCTAATCTTGATCAAATTGATCAAGATAATGCCAAAATATAATTTGGTTTAATCCCAAACTAAATTAGTAGCTTGGGATGGTGGTCATTAGCATGTTTGGAGGTAATTAGAGGTGTTAGAAGCAAAGTAGAAGTGCAAAATCACCTTGGAAAGAAGTACTAGTGTAGATTTCTTTATAATAAAAGAATTGCAGGGACTAATTTGTAAAAGCAGAATTTTTATTTTTTTTGGGGGTTTAAGTGCACTAGCCGCTGCTGCTACTGCTGATTGCAGCAGCAGCTGCTGCTGCTATAAATCTGCTGCTAAAAATTACTGCTGCTGAAAACTGCTGGATAGTGCAGGGACTGTTTTGTAAACTGCAGGGACTGTTTTGTGAAAAACTGAATTGTGGACATAGTATTTGTGAGCTATGGATTAGGATTGTAATTTGGGATGGAATTAATGGAAAGTTAAGTTAATTCCTGGTTTAAACGTTGCATATTTACATTCTAAAGAGGTCTAAATCGCAGATTTTAAGAATTACGACCCCTAATTAACATTGATAGGCTTAAGGAAATTGTGGCAGCATGCATGTATATGTATGCATATGTATGTATACTTGTGAATAGTTGTTGGGAGAATGAAACTTGAGCTAAGTATTAGGATTGGAACATGAAAACCTGAGGTAAGGCTGGTATGTAAGTTCTCTAAACTACTTGAATTGAGGCTTGGATGATTATATATTTCTATACAAGTAATGTAGTAGCAGATTGTAACGACCAAGCCCACTAGCAATAATAACTCGTTGGGCCCAACCACCGGCCCAAAATGCTTAAGCCCAGTTATTATTACTAGTGTCCAAGTCTCATATAAACCCAATGACAACCCCATTCCCATCCGATGTGGGACTATTGGGGTGTCACAAACTCCCCCCGTTAAGGCCCTGACGTCCTCGTCAGTCCAATCACACACAGCCCACGATCACCAAGCGATGTGAGACTCGTCTCGCTAGCCCGTCATTCAGACCATGGCTCAGCCGAGACTCGCCACACATGTCCAACTGGTGAACCGGCTCTGATACCAAATGTAACGACCCAGCCCACTAGCAATAATAACTCGTTGGGCCCAACCAAAGGCCCAAAATGCTTAAGCTCAGTTATTATTACTAGTGTCCAAGTCTCATATAAACCCAATGACAACCCCATTCCCATCCGATGTGGGACTATTGGGGTGTCACACAGATTATGTGAAACCTAAGCTCGAAAATGCACTTTTGTAGGGTTTGAAACCTAGATTGAAATTGATCGTGTAGAATCCTAATTGAGGGTGAAACGGACGCGTTGGAAAACTCAGATCGGCGTTCCGACGAGCCTACGGCACGCTAATGAGGAAAACCTTATTTTAGCTTCGTTTGTCGCGAGCGACGATCGTGATGGTTCATAAATCGCAGGAAGTGGATTTCTCGCATTCCGGCATCATTTAAAGGTGGGTGGTGCTATCCGAAATCTTCGAATCCCTCTTTATGTCTATGTCATCTCATTGAGCATATCTATATATGTGAATTGTATCATATTCATGCATTATAGGGAGATTGTCATTATGCAATTGAAATGTTGTTAATGTAAAGAACATGTGGACAATAGAATATGGACATAGAATCCTATGAATGTATGAATTTTACTGTGGACTATGACAATAATAAACTTGGTGACATCATGACTAGAGATTTGGTTAGCATTGAGAATGAAATTGTAAAACTAGCATAAAGGGCTAGTTAGAGTTAAACTGTGGCATTGTCAGTTGTTGGACCTCTAAAGGAGGATCAGATCATACTCACATCAGTGTTATGTTCAAGAGAGGTCGCTCCTCCTTGAACGATGAGCTCCGGAGTAGTCATCTTAACTGGATCAGGAGCTAGCTTCTCCCCCAGTAGACGATCCCGTCGGGATGTAGCTTGCGTCTTCCCGATACTTGAGATTTCGTCGGTGAGTTATTGTTAACTGAAGGATTAACCAGTTTAATTGGGTAATAATTATGAATAGCATGCATGCATCAATTACAGATATTATCTACTGTTTCTTTTAGCTTTGTACAGGCATTGTAGTAGTTACATGTTATAGCTTGTTACTATCTATTCTCTTTTCTTGCCTACATATGCCTGGATAGACCTAGTGGGTGAGTCGGCGAGGTCGACGGCCGAACCCACTGAAAACTTTTAGTAGTTCTCATACCACTAACCATGCAGGTTCTAGCTCGTGCGGGGTGATCGAGGATCGTGGTATGGACAGCGTTCCATAGATAGTGGACATCCATTGAGTATAGTTGTACCTCATTTATTTCATCTGTTTATAGTTGATGAAAGCAAATGTAAATTATTCATTTGAGAGATGACAATGTATATATTGGAAGAATGAATGTAATAATTATGTAAGTTTTGTATTTGGTTTAAAATAATCAAGATACAATGTTTGAATGGTTTAGTTAGTTTACTTTCACTTGTGTTTGTGTTGCTTGCCCTCGTGCAAGCCATGTATATTGAAATGTTATCCTGGGAATTGTTTATTTCTCTATATATGTACTCGTTGTTGTTGAGCCTTGGGCGGACTGGGGAGGTGCTGTCCGTTCGGCGTCTGTGTACGTGCCCGGATCGACCAAATTGGCGGTCTCGGGGCGTGACAGTTGACTGGTGTTTAGATGCTTAAAGAACTTGAGAATTAACAAAGAACCATAAGACCAATGAATGAGACAAACCCTATGTACATGAGAATGTATAGAAAGACTATAACTATAGTAAACAAAGATGATATTGACTATAGAGACTTGATTGACATTGAAAAGTAATTAGTTAAACAAAGTTTAACTATAGTGGCATTAGTGACCATATTAGCACCAAGAACAAGAATGACTAAACAAAGCTTTAGCTTATTAAGACATTGAGACAGGTTGGCTACCTCCTCAAAATTGTGGATGGGATCATACTCACTTGTATTGATTCTGGCTTGTGTGAGGTCGCTCCTCTACAAGCGGTGTACTCCGGAGTGTAGAAATCACGGGGAAGTACCCCGGCGAAGATCCCTCGGGTGGTTGTGCCTTGTGCCTCCCCCGGTAGACGGGATGTATGATCGTGAGTTTTGGGGTGAACTTGTTGAACCCTGGGATGATTGGGTAAAGGCCAAGTGAAAAGAAAACAAGAACAAAAACATGCATGCTTAATTTATCATGTATTTGGATTATTTATCTGTCAATTGACATTTGTTTTGAAGGCATTGTAATAGTTTGTATTAGTTAGTTTGCAATTTCTATTCCTTTGAATTACATATGCCTGAAATAGACCTAGTGGGCGAATCGGCGCGGTCAGCGGCCGAACCCACTGGGAACTTCGTTGTAGTTCTCACACCCCTAACCCTGCAGATCCGTGCGCGAGCGAGGCGGCAGAGGATTGAAGCAAAGGGTTAGCGCCGTAGATAGCGGCCTCGGAGTACTATAGGCATTCCCTATAGGTTATTTCAACTTTTGTATGTTGAACTTAGAAATGTATAAATAAGCTTTATATTTTGGGTTAAAGAGACATGTGATCTAAATGAATGGAGAAGAATGAATGTAATAGAATGGTTATTGTATTTGGTTTAAAACTAATCAAATATGATGTGATGGTTGTATGTTTTAGTATAGTACTTAGAACTTTCACTACTTGTTGTTGCTTGCCCTTGTGCAAGCCATGTACAATTTATATATTCCGCTGCGTTGAAATATTTGATTGTACATGTTGATTAGAGTCTAGGGCGGACAGGGGAGCTGCTATCCGTCTGGCGCCTGATCATGTGGACCAAAACCGACCAAATAGGCGGGTTCGGGGCGTGACAAGTATTGTGGTATCAGAGCGGTGAAAGTACAAGTTCTAGGATGGACTTAGGGACCTTAGGATTGGAAACCATAGGAATTAGGAGACGTTTAACGTGAACTTGGAAATCGCGGAAGCTAGATGATTGGGTTATGACTAGAACTTCTCTAGACAGAGTTAGAGATGAATTCAAGGGTATGTTTTCTTTCTTCTTAAGGGATTGTGTAGGGCGTACGACTACATAATGCCGAGAGTAGAAAATGAGCATACTTGATTGCTTTCGCATAATTGGTTAGTTAATTGGAACGTGTAAGAGTCTCGTGGATTATGATAATTAACCTACTTGTTGCGTTTTAGGAGCTATGGCACTAAGGGGACACCTTAGGACGTGATCCACTCTGGCACCACCTCCTGAGGTGCCCGAGCAGTTTGGCTCGAACGATGTGCGGGAGTTGCGAGCCCAAGTTGCGGCATTGGCCGGGGCTATGCGACAGCAAGGGGAGCATAGAGGACAGCTCCGGGAGTTGGTGGCTCAACAAGTGGCGGCGGCTACACCTGTACCCCAGGACCCGCCTGCACCTGTAGCACCTCCTCCAGTGACGCCGGCAGTATCGGTGACAGTTGTTCCTCCGCCAGCCTCGGGTTCGTCGGCTTCTATCCCCGATGCGCTTGAAGCTGAGCAGGAACGGTCGTTGGCAGTGTTGACGGCCTTCAAGCGATTCAAGCCTCCGACCTTCAACGGTGACGACAAATATCCGTGGATGGTGGAGTCATGGTTGCCGGCGATGGAGTCATTGTTCGAGGACGTCTACACCCTCGAGCGAGATAAGGTTCACCTGGCGGCCCATTGCTTTGAAGGGTCGGCGAGGTTATGATGGACTCAGATGAAGAAGAGTCGCTCACTAGATGTTGCTTCCTTGGCGTGGGAGGCATTTCGGGAGATGTTACTTATGGAATACTTTCCCAAAAGCGATAAATGGAAGATCAAGGAAGACATCAGTAAGCTAAGGCTAGGAGGCCGAACGGTGCGGGAATACGAGAAGGAGTTCATGCACCTAATCAGTTGCGTCCCGAGCTTGGTTCATGGCGACTGGGACCGAGCACAGGCCTTTGAGCAGAGACTACGGCCGGAGAACTAAGTTCTAGTTCTATCAACCGGTAAAAAGAAGGAGAACTAAACAAGAAGATAAAACATAATGTAGATACATCAACTGTCTCGAATAACCAAAAATACGGTGGTCTCTATACATAGGTAACTCTCAAAACCTCTCCAAAAACAAAAACCAAGAGAGGTGGACCACCTATATAAAAAAGTCCCTCGCCCAAATGTCGCTAGCCCGAGGCAATCCCCTTTTCTCGGTTCCTGGCCTCCCCCGGCGCAGAAGGCTCTGAAAAGAATCATGAAATAGAGGGCGTGAAAACTATAATTTATAGTTCCCAGTGGGCAATTACTGACTTGAGTAAAATGCACCACTAGGCCCAAAAGAAGTAAGTAAGAGTACGATAAGTAACTACTGGTATGAAAGTATAAAGGAAATGCTATACTACTATGCCACAAGTATACATGATGAATGTACATGCTATCATGATCCAATATGTCAACATATAAAGAATATGCTCTAATATAGCAACCAAGTATACTATGACGCAGTAGAAAACTATCAAGTATACTATAAGTCCCAAGCTGTGCTATAAGCATGTCCAAGTAATCCAACTACTATAACCTATCTAGTAGTGATTGTCATTTACTGATGAATGTCATTGTTCAATCTCATTATAGGATCTAGCTACATGAGTGTAATCCGACTTGTACCACCTAAGTGCCGTGGTAGTCCCAACATCTCCCGTAAAGAATGAGTCTGTCCCACTCGACCCTATAGGTATCTCGATACCGTACGCGCGAACATAGGTAGCAAAGGCTAACTCCGGAGTGCCGGCTTATAGGGACTAGCAACCCTCACAAGCATGTGCGAATGAGCACAAATGGCAAGTAAGCATGGTCAATGTCTCAAGTATCCAACCGTCATGTCTCTAATATGGTAATAGTCACTAATAACCCCAAAGGTATAGTGCAATATACATCTCATTGTGTCCAACACCGTTTTCAACACTAATGCCGCTTCTTTATGACATTAGGTTTACTAGTTCCACACATAATCTAAGCCTAATACCGTTTTATGATATTAGCTTACTATAACCCACATGAATGCCAAGCCTAATGCCGCTTTATGATATTAGCTTTTCTCCTATGTCAAACATGGTTTCTATGTCCAAGAGTACCATTTATTTGTCATTTTCACTATAAGAATATAATCTCATGTCTCAAGTAGAATGCTAACACATGCATAAGTTTCACATGCAAAAATCTTTACTATATAGAGGCAAAAATACATTATACATAAAATATGTATTTTAAGCATTATGAAATTCACAAATAATGCATATAACATGAAAATGCATAATTTTCCATTTAACCAACTCAACTCAACACCAATGAGGTTTTTCTCATGGATTTGGTGATATCAAACCCACCGAAGCTCCACGCGATGCTCCGAAACTCTAACTGTAACATACCGAAACTCGGTAAAAAGAAACTGAACTTTAACCAAATTGGCTAAAGTGCGCGAACGAATAATTGGACAAGTTCCAATTACCATTCCAAATATCTTGGAAGGGTTAAAAGAAGGTTTAAAAGAGTTATGAAGGTTTTGGCGTTACTCGGCGCGAACTAGAGTCGAAACGACGCGAAAAACCAAGTCTGGGCAGTTTATACCGGTACAAGCACAATTCTGTACCGGTATAGCAACTTTTACCGAGAGAAGGGAGCTCTCGGGTTTGAGGTCTTTTGGGCTTGTACCGGTACAGACCCGATTTATACCGGTACAAGTGCTACGAAACCGAGAGACAGCTCTCGGGTTTGCCTCTGGAGCAGTTTATACCGGTACAAAATGGGCCTTGTACCGGTACAAACAGGTCTGGCAGCAGCTTTTGGACTGCTTCGCAAATAAAGAAAATTGAGGGCCTAAGTGCAATTGTTACAACACAATACACTCCCAAACACCCCTCTCTTCACAACCACTTCATCAAACACACTCTCCCTCTCATTTCCCTCTTTCTCTCTCTAGAAACTCATCTCTAGGGCTTGGAGGAGAAGAAGGAGAAGGTGGGTTTGGAGCTTGGAGGAAGACATAGGGCTCTCCTACAAGGTGGACTTTGGAGAGCTTGGGGCTAAAATGGGTCCAAATGGTTCTAGAAGAGTTCCTAAAGCATCAACAAGCTCTCTTTTGCTTGTTTAGGAGATCAAAACCCTAGGTTCTACATATGGCTTGATAGAGCACCCAAATTTGGGGCTTTTGACTATGGAGGTTCTAGGGTCAAATTGACCTTGTAGAAACCTAATTGGGAGTGTCCCCGACGCGTGGGGCAACTCCGTTTATTTTTACGAAAAGCCGATCATAGAGTTGCTATGTAAAATGGCCTGATTGGGTCAACTTTTAACGTAACAGGTTTCAACCTAGGCACCGGTTGGCCGTGAGATTTCTTGGGCAACTCCACAAAAATATTCTAAGGTGGGTGGTGCATTCCAAAGACATCGAACTTCCCTTTATGTCTAAGTGTCATATTTGAGCATACTTTAAATTGAGCATAATGCATAGTAGGGTTATTTAAGAGCTTTTATCGTATTTTGTGAGTTCAAAATGCATGAGAATGAGTGTATGATATTGTAGTGACAAAGAACAAGAACCCTATGTATGCATGATAAAACCTAAGGCAAGAACTTAGTGTACTTGACAAACGAACGTGACATTGGACATATACTTAGAGATTGTGACAAGGATGAGTCTAGAATACTTAGACAACTTGTGTGGCATCAAAGAACAAAGAACAAGAATATGAATAAGTAGATTACTTGACATTAGTATGATTGAGAGATTGACATTGTGACAACAACCTTAGAGCTAAGGGTCATATGAGCATAGTCTCCTTGAAGTCAAGGAATGGATTGTGAATTGGAATCCTTAAAGTTAAGGATTGATCGTACTCACCATATAGTCCTTGCTCGGGGGCGGTAGCTCCCCTCAAGCGGTGCGCTCGGAGTAGGTCACCCGGAATGAGTTTTCCGGAGGACGGTCCCAACGGGTCGATATTGAGCCTCCCCGGTTACTTTGGGATTTTGAGTTTGGTTGAGTCTTGTTGAGGGCGAACCCACGAGTTAGCCAAGAAATTGGGTATTGGACTTATGATCTTGCATGTTTTATTTTGAGCATATTATCGTTTACTTTCAAGCGTATTAGTTGCAGTTGTTAGTCGGTTATTATCTTACCTTTCTTTCTATTACGCTTGAATTAGACCTAGTGGGAAAGTCGGCGTGGTTGGTTGCCGAACCCACTGGGAACTTTGTTGTAGTTCTCACCCCACTATTTCCGCAGGGCCGGGACCTAGCGAGCCGGCCGAGGACCGCGGTAAGGGCATCGAGCCCTAGGTAGAGACCGCCCGAGTTATTTCATTTTGCTATAGTCGCATTTTCCTTTATATCATCTTTTGTATTTGATGATTATAGTTGTTTAACTTTAATTGTAATCAAGTTTCATTTTGAGGTAAATGTGATGTAAGAAAGGAATGATGTATTGAATGTAAAGACTTTAAAAGAATTCAAGTTGTAAGAATTATGCATGTATGTGATTGAAATTAATCATAGTACTTGTATGTTTTAGTTTAGCACTTCACTTTGGCTATGGCTTGCCCTCGTGCAAGATGTTATGTATGCTTCCGCATGTGTAAAAATTTTATACTCTATCTGTATTTGTTGAGCCTTGGGCGGACAAGGGAAGCTCTGTCCGTTCGGCGTCTGTTTGACGCGCTCGAACCGGCCAAATGGATCGGGCTCGGGGCGTGACACTAACGAAGCTTCGATCCTCACTTCTAGCGCCCTAAAGAGTATGCTAGAAGTGTTACAACAACAAAAAGATAAACCATGTGTTCAATCTTTAAACATCATGACATAAGGGCAAGAAAAACTCACCTATAGTGGAAATCCCCTTAACAATCCCCAAATATAAGCTAGAATCCTCTCAAACCAACCTAAAGGAAGGTTCTAAACCAATTAGATAGGCTCCAAAAGCCTTTAATCAAAAAGCCCTAAAAATAACCCTAATTTCTAAAATCTAGGGTTTCCTCAAGCAAAAGCATCAAAACCCAAATCTAGAAGGAAGGATATGTTGCTTACCTTCTAAAAGCTGCAAAATAAGGATCAAAACCCTTTAGAAGTGATGATCTTTCTCCCAACAAGCTCCAACTTTAAGCTCCAAGCATCTACCGAGGTGACAATGGCTCTAAGAGAAAAAAGAGAGGTTTGATTTCTCAAAATCCAAGAGAAATGGAGGAGAAATCTAAAGATGGCAATGGGGGAGCTCTCTTACCTCAATCCCCTGTGTAATCAGCACAAAAGAAACCCTAGGGGGCATGGGGTGAGGTTATAGAAGAACCAAAGTGTACTGGTACACGGGAAAGTGTACCGGTACAAATCCTACGAAAATGGCAAACCCGAGCCTCGGGTTTGAGAGATACTACCATGTGTACCGGTACAAATTTCAAAATGTACCGGTATAAATTCCAAAGTGTACCGGTACAAATTCCAAAGTGTACCGGTACAGCCATCTAGCTTGTACCGATATACTTGTCCGAAATCAGCAATCCGAGAGTAGACTAAGTCCATCACTTTGGCGACCTTAGTGCTACTTTAAATACTACAATTCTCGGGGTTCGAGCCATAGGTCGGAACACTGTCAACGACCCTCCAAAAATTGTGGAAAAGCTCGTAAATCACATCAATCACTCGAACCTTGCAATTTGCAAAGATCCAGTGCGTCACATTGAATTGAAGGATTCAATCATTCTTTTTTAGGACGTCGTTCGATTTTGACTATTCATTTTATCCCGCCTTGATGGACTTTAATATGATTTCGAAAATTTACGAAATTTAATTTCTAGAAGTTTCAAATACTCTATATCATATTTAACGGAGTGGATCGTCGATTCGAAAGCTCCATCATCGAAAACAACTTATGAGTACGAGGGCTCCAATACTCATAATAGTATACTGTGTGTGTGTGTGTGTGTGTGTGTATATATATATATATATATATATATATATATATATATATATATATATATATATATATATATATATATATATATATATATATATATGATATATATATATATAGAGTGGACTGGTATGCTTCTGGAAGTACGGAGTCCTCCGTACTTTTAAGTTGTTTTTAATGTTCGGACTTTCGAATCGACGATCGGCTCCGATAGAGTTGATCTAGAGTACTTGAAGAAGCTAGAAAATAAATTTTGTGATTTTTCGATATCATTTGCCTAGTGATCGAAGGGCTCAAAATCAATAATTTTAACAGTAGTAGTGAGCGGTTGCAAGTTTAACGGTGAAGAAATATCCAAATCACGTAAAATTTTGATAGAAAATTCTTTATACCATATAAAACAAGATCAATAAATTTGATCTAAAATTTTAATGTTATATCATCATATTTTGTAAGATTTTTATTTTCTAGTTAATTTTGAGCCACTTCGATCAACGGGCAAATGATATCGAAAAATCGCAAAATTTATTTTCTAGATACTTCAAATACTCTAGATCATCCGTGGGTAAACTCGTATCAAGCAGTCGACCTTGAGGCCTCCGTCTTGTGCGTCACAGCCTTATATATATATATATATATATATATATATATATATATATATATATATATATATATATATATATATATATATATATATATATATATATATATATATATATATATATATAGTCCTATCGCTATGCTATCAATAGTACGGAGGTCTCCGTGCTACCAAGTTTTCTACCGTTAGATCCACTCCTTTAATTATTTTCACCGTCGGATCATACTATTCAACCAACCACCCACTTAACCCCAAGGGGCCCACATCATTCTAACCGCACATCTCTCAATCAAACGGCCAAAAATTTGGTAGCATCAATGATTTGGTGCTATAACATCTCTCGATCAAACGGCCAAAAATTTGGTAGCATCAATGATTTGGTGCTAAATAGCACCAAATCATTGATGCTACCAAATTTTTGGCCGTTTGATTGAGAGATGTGCGATTAGAATGATGTGGGCCCCCTATGGTTGAGTAGTTTGTTGGTTGAATAGTATGATCGAGTAAAAATCATCAAAGGGGTGGATTTAACTAAAAACTTGGTAGCACCGAGTTATTTGTGCTATTGATAACATAACATCGGACTCTCTCTCTCTCTCTCTCTCTCTCTATATATATATATATATATATATATATATATATATATATATGTATGTATATACATATATATATGTATGTATGTATATATATATATATATGTATGTATGTATATATATACATATATATACATACATACATACATATATATATATATATATATATGTAACAATCCGAACTTTAACCAAATTGGCTAAAGTGCGCGAACGAATAATTGGACAAGTTCCAATAACCATTCCGAGCATCTTGGAATGGTTAAAAGAGGATCTAAAAGAGTTAGAAAGGTTTTGGCGTTGTTCGGCACGAAGTAGAGTCGAAACGACGCGAAAAACACAAGTCTGGGCAATCTATCTGGTACAAGCAAGGTGGTTGTACCGGTATAGCTACTTTGACCGAGAGGAGAAGAGCTCTCGGGTTTGTGGGATTTTTGGTGTTTATACCGGTACAAGCCAAAGCGTGCAGGTACAAATGCTCTGAAAGCAGAGGCGGCTCTCGGGTTTGCCTCTGGAGCATCCCGTACCGTACTGAGAAACCCGTTGTCTTCGAACAGATAGGTCAGCGGCGGCTTTTGGGGCTTGAAATAAAAGAAGTTGAGGGGCTTTATAGCATTTTATGGAGGGGTTTATGTGTAATGAGAGATTAAACACTCTCTCTTCTCCCTCTCACTCACTCAGCTCCCCCTCTCTCTCTCTCTGTTCGACAGCAAGAAGAAGAAGAAAAGGAAAGGAAGGAAGGAAAGAAAAAAAGAGAAGAAGAAGGAGAAGATGAAGGAGATTATGATGGTGAAGATCATGGCCATCCTCTCCTCCCTCCTTGGTGCAAGAGCAAGCTTGTAGAGGTAAACTTTAGCCTCCTCTCATGGTAGATCTTCTAGTAATGGGTTTTTAAACCCTAGATCTGGAGTTTTGATCTCCTTGCAAGTGTTAGAATGACATGGAGACCAAGAACTCTATGAAATCCATGGTTTTCTTCAAGGTGCTCTTGTCACGCCCCGAGACCGCTACCAATTTGGTCCAGTTCGGGCGCGTCGAACAGACCGCCGAACGGGCAGAGTCTCCCCTGTACGTCCAAGGCGTCGCAATCAAGACAATACAAGAATGTTCCACACAGGAACTGATATCAATCAAGATTGCATAAGGAAGTATCAAGACATAAACACATCCTAAGCTAATACAAGCATTCAACCCAGTTTATACTTCTTACATTACATTATCCTTCAACTCCCTATTACAATCTAGTTTATTACAAATTTAATACATGCTTGTTCTATCCTTGCTTTCCCATTACCCCTAGGCTCTGCCGACTGGGGTACTTCTATCTCCGGTCTCTGGGTAGGGCGCTATCTACTGAGCTACGCCCTTGCCTCGCGCCGCCGCTGCTGCGCCACTCGCGTGGGTACCTGTACCCCCAAAACACAACACGGGGGTGAGAACTATTGTCCATAGTTCTCGTGGGTACGGTCACCCAAGAGAAAAGCTCAACCAATAGGTCCAAGGAGGCCCTGCAGATATGTTAGTCCAAAGAACATCTATAGAGAGATAATATGCAACTAACATAAAAACTGGCCTCACGAGATGCAATATGCAACCATTATAAGTAGATTTATTTATTCTACTACTATCTTGCCAACTAGTTCTCTATCAACTAGCTTCTAAGGTGTCTCATTACCTTAGGGTTTCATCTCAAGTCCAACTTGCTTCTAAGGTTTCTATTACCTTAGAGTTTCACT
The DNA here is from genome assembly GCA_025177825.1 of Aechmea fasciata. Taxonomy (NCBI): domain Eukaryota; kingdom Viridiplantae; phylum Streptophyta; class Magnoliopsida; order Poales; family Bromeliaceae; genus Aechmea; species Aechmea fasciata. The sequence goes on along the minus strand of CM045925.1, from coordinate 5,028,355 downwards.
ACATTTACCACTAGCACTCAAGGTTCTTCTACCTTATTCCAGCTAGCCACCCGACTCGGTCTCGAGTCAATCAACGACGGATAATCCGCCCTCTGCCTGGCTCGAGGTGAAGGACCCTATCACATACACCTCAGCTTACGGCAAGCCAAGAACCACATCGCCCAACGGTCCGCCCGAAGGTCCGTGCACCGTGGTCAGGGATCCGCCACTGGGAGAGGAACATGCCGCATACACCCATAGCCAAGATTCCCTGATAGGGAGAGGAACATGCCACATACACCCTAGCGCTCTCTTTGTTCTTGCTCAATCACAATCCTCGAAGTTCTTCGGTGGGAGAGGAACATGCCGCATACACCGCGGACCAAGAACTATCGAGTTTACAAATCTTGGAATTCGGAATCCACTTCGCAAGTCAAGGGTCCATAACCCTATGTTACTGACCTATTTAGGTCCAATGCACTTTCCACCCTAGGTCCAACCGACTCTAGGTCTAATGCCTCAATCTCATACCTAGGTTTACTTTAACTCTAGGTTCAGTTCTCAACCTATGTTCTGTAACACTAGGTTAGATGTCACACACCTAGATCTCGACTCTAGGTTCATACCTCATTCACAATCCTCCTAGGTCCATGACACTAGGTTCAATACAACCTATGTTATATAACACTAGGTAAATGCCACTCGATCTAGATTCACTTGACTCTAGATTTACTATAACCTATGTTCTGTAACACTAGGTTAAATGCCACTCGATCTAGGTTAAATGCCTATTTGTCCAAGGCAAGTCTTTCTAACCCACACCTTCCCCGGTGACCCAAGCCCAACACCTACCCCGGTGTTTCAAAGCTCAACACCTACCCCGGTGTTTCATAGCTAAAGGCTAGTTTCACCGATAAGGTTACTAGGTCTGCAACTTACATTATCTACTAGCATTTTACTTTATGTCTAACATGCATTTCTACTTATGCATTATTAAACATGCATCAATATGAGTTATGTAACTCTTAGACATACGAGCGACCTAGTCGCTTGGTAAACACAACCCGCCTTGGTTTTGCTCTCCGATTGCTCGTCGACACTTGCAATCGGCCGCCGCGGCACTCTCGACCCGGTTTGGCTCGAATTCTTGCGCGACCACCCGAACGGTCTCCAAATCACTATCCGAGACTTTGTGGTGTTAGCCCAGGTCTTCACGATGCCCCAGATCCGTTTTCATGAATTTAGGGCTCCTATCTTGCATGCTGCGGACATCTGGTAAGAATATATTAATATATTAATATCTTTGCAACCGCTCGTCGGATCACCGAACCGAGCGCGCCAACGCGTTCGTTAGGCCCTCAATTAGGTTTACATGGGGTCAAATGAGATCAAACTCATCTATTTACAAAAACCCCATTTTGGAGCCCTAGGTTTGCATATATGCAATCCCGCCGTTTTAATCGCTAGAACAAACAAAAGAGAGCTTGCTTAACCCCTAGGAACTCATCTAAGAGCACTAGGACCATCCATAGGGTGCTTAGGGCAAACCCTAGAAATCCACCATTAGTGCTCCTTGAAGAACACATGATTTTCATGAGTTTCCAAGCCTCTACAAGGTTCTAAAGCTCACTAGGAGCTCAAAACTCTAAATCTAGGGTTTAGAGACCCACTAGAAGATCTACCATGAGAGAGAGAGAGGAAGAACTCAAGCTTACCTCTCGAGAGCTTGCCCGCTTGAGGGAGAAGGAGGAGATGGTCATCATCATCATCACCATCATCTTCTTCTCCATCTCCTTCCTCTTCTTTTTCTTCTTCTTCTTCTCTCTCCTTGCGCGGTCGAACACAGAGGGAGAGAGAGAGAGCGATCAGAGTGAGGGAGAGAGAGAGAGAGAAGAGGTTTTATCCCTCTCTTTACAACTAACCCCTTGCACAATTGCTATAAGGCCCCTCAACTTTACAATATTTGAAACAGCCCAAACTGGGCATTTTCGGGCTCAGGGACCGGTCTCCCTAACCCAGGACCGGTCCCGAGAGCCTTGCTCCACTGCTGGGACCGGTCTCCCTTAAGAGACCGGTCCCGAGAGCTGCTCTCGCGGACAGCCTTCCGGGACCGGTCTTCCTTTTCAGGGACCGGTCCCCCCAGGGACCATCAGCCTACTTCAAGGACTTAGCCAAATTTTCAGCTTTTTCCGTTTCTTCTCCGTTCCAACTCACTTTTGGCTCGTTTGACCTCCGATTCTTTTCAAATCGAACCGAGCCTCCCCACACATGATTAAGATCATGTCCACATCATCATCTCATCCGCGCAAGCGCCGGATTTGGCTCACGGCCCAAAGTAGCCTTTCGGGCTTCGTTCTCGCACGTAGTGCACCGGAGACACCCGAAAGCTTCCGGACTTCACCTAACCACTCTTATGGCCTTCTAAGCCAACATACCTCGTAACTTCAAGACTTTAGAAGTTCGATATGTCACACTCTCCTCCTTAAAAGAGTTTCGTCCGCGAAACTTACTCATTTCCATCAACTCACAATCCAATTCAATTTATCGAGTAATTTAGGACATTCCAATGCACTTTTTGTCTCCGGAGCGGCCTTTCACTAAATAGAATCATTTACAGGCCCATCACGAAGAATGTGAGACTAGTTTCACTCACATTTGCTAAGTACAACTTCAAAAGTGCATTACAACTCCGATAAACATTAGTGGAAGCGCATGTCGACATTCAACGACCTCTCACACTCCAACATCACTTGCAACCAGTTCACAAGGAACTTCACCTTGCGTTTACTCGTCTCATCTCTGAGCGCACTCGGATCCAATCACCCACATTGCCTAAAGCAACATCTTAGGAGCATCGCCTAATGGTGAGTGCCTCAATATCAACTGAATCTTGCTCTATCGTGAGATGGCACACTTTGGCGCATCTCGCCCCCATTCCGTAAAAGAGCATTATCCTTAATTATCACGTGGCTTCTTCTATCGAAGTGTCTCCTAGAGACCACTTGCTTCAATTTCAATTGCCACGACTTATTCGGCTCCTTAGCTGCGATCACTTACAGGAACACTTCGCTCGCGAATCCTGGCCAACTCTTTGTTAGAGTTATCAACTCACCGCTTACCTCGGTCTCTACGGTGGACCAATGGTCACCAACCCTACGTCAGCCTATCGCTTAGACGTGTCTCAACTACGCTTAGCGTTCTCGTTAATGGCGTAGACCCAATCAAGACTTTCGACGAAATTCTCACTTGGGAATTCGCACACACTCCAACTAGGAGTACCCAGACCCCTAAACCACAACAAATTCTCGGGTTGGGTCACCATCGCACTCTCAGTGCATTCTCGATCTTAAGATCCAACACGGGGCATTCTAACGTTCTCGGGTCTAAGCTCGGACTACCGTCCTAACCAAAACTCTCGCCCTACCAATAGGTGCGGACGCGCCTCTCGCCGATCGCGCGCCCAATGGGTCCAGGCTCCACAGTCCTCAAATGGTCCAGGCACGGGTCGTCCCAAGAACTACCCGCCAACGTCATCCTATACGACATGCTCTACAGAGCTACACACTCTAACGGCTCCTAAGCACCTAGTGCGAGCCACCAGCCTCCACGAGTGATCCATGGCCCGCTTCACACTTAGCCCAGCTAAAGTGCTACTGCCAACTCACTCACTCGGCTGAATCGAAACCGTACTCCACGAGTATCTATACTCGCGCGCTCTGTACGCCACTCTAGCGATCTACACTAAGTTTCAGCTTAGGCGCGGTCATTCCCGCGCATCGTCCTCTAAGCGACTTTTCTAACCTCATAAGGAGGTACCACTAGGCCCACGACCAACTTGGCACTGACCAGCTATTTCCACAATAGTGGTTCCAACCATGCCAGGCATCTGGCCGCTCGACCTATGCACTCCAACTACACGAGCACCACTCGCCCACCTCAATTCGAGGTATCACTTGGCCTCACATGCGCGTACTCGGCAGTTAGTTGATCATGCTCTCAACAGCAGTTCCACTTCCACCGTCGATCTATCGGTACCATATCCAAAATATTCGGATTACTCGGGTATCCTCAAGTATCACGGCTCAACTCTCGCAATCCACCACTTGTTGCCTTGAGAGTCGCCGCACCACTTCGTCTCTACCACGAGTCTCATCTCTCGCCCACGAATCACAACTAGCCATTCGCTAGTGCCACTTGGCTTACTACCTGCTCAAGCAGGCGCCACACTCTCACACTGCAAGCATGCCCGGGTATCTCCTCTCACCCGTCACTAGGTCCCTACTATATTAATGTATCAATAGTAGCAACTGACCATTCAATGAATGCATGCAATGCATTACTTAAAATCATGCAGGAGTACTTGCTTGATTTAACTAACTCTTACCTGCCCCGAAGTCATTAGCAGCAGACTCCACCACCTGGGTCGTACATCCGTGGCCGCTTGACGCTCGCCGCGAACCCTCCGGTTGCTTGATCACCACACCTCGCTCTCCCAACCGTGCCAAAGGTCGCACGTCCACAGGTTGTCCGGGAGAGGAGAACGCCGTCGCCAACATCAGGGTATGACTCTCTCCTTGCGGGCACTCATCCCGCATATGGCCTTGCTGCCCACAACGGATACACCTTCCATCACGCAGCGCACACCGCCGCGCCTGGTGGGAGCCACCACAGATCACACATCCAGAGGAAGATCGGGTAGATGACGACTTTGAGTGGCGTCTAGAACTTGACTGACCACCCAAATTGCTCAACAATGGCCTCGCCCCTCCTCGCTCATGCTTACGAGATTCGCGCTCCTCACGCACGAAAGCCTCGCCATGTTCGGCCCACAGTGCCCGGTCCAACACCTCCGCAAAGGTTGTGAGCCTAAGGACTTGCACCTTCTTGTAAATCCCCGGTCGAAATCCATGCAGGAACCATTCGGCCCTTTCCTTGTCATCTCGTACCACATCCGGGACACAATTCACGATATGAGAAAATTCTCGCTCGTACTCTCTCACAGAGCGGTTCCCTTGCTGCAGCTTCCTGAACTGGTTTTGAAGCTTTCTCTTCTCAGTGTCGGGGAAGTACGTAGAGAATATTAATCCCCGAAACTCATCCCACGCCATAGGAGGGAGACTAGGCGATCGATCTCGTCGAATGCCGTTCGCCGATCGCTTCAAGCAATGCACGGCTAAAGGGACCTTGTCCCGCTCCAAGGTGTGTAGCTCCTCAAAGAGCGTTTCCATAGAGTCAATCCACATCTCTACGATCCAGGGATCAACGTTCTCTCCATCGAAGATAGGCGGATCGAACTCTTTGAAGGCCATAAGGGCCGCCAAAGCCCGCTCTTTCTCTGCCTCCATTTCCACAGAACCAGGAGCCGCTGCCCCCGAATCCATCGCCACTCCTGTCGGCACACGGCGCGCTGCTACTGGCGCAGCCGCCGCAGCCTGTCGTGCCAACAACTCGTGGAGCTCCTTGATCTGCTCCTCCTGTCGCAGCACTACGCCCATGAGCGTACTCATCTGCTCGCGGAGCACCGGGTCTCCACTCGCCTCGGGTTGCTCAGGAACATCACTTGTCCCCTCCCGCGCCGATCTGGATGAAGATCGCCTACGCGGTGCCATCGCTTCCTGAAACAGGACAACTCGATTAATTCTCGACCAACTTGGGACGAACACGAGACCACTAACACCGGCTCAAAAGCCAATCGGGCGAAAGTTAAACAAGGGCGTCCGTTCTCGTCCTCGGGTTTCATGTTGTCGCGCGCCAACATGAACACCCTCAGTCGAAAACGAACGACACCTCGAGTCTACCTCTAATATCCGTCTTAGAGGTTACACAACACGACCACATCCATAATACTTTCGCCACGAACCACAAGTCCTCGTCTCTCACGAGCCTTAACCTCTAAGGTTTCACTATCCTAGGGTCTCCTAGGTTCAGCTAAACCATTGTCCCATTCACTACTTATGCTCTGATACCACTTTATCTGTCACGCCCCGAGACCGCTACCAATTTGGTCCAGTTCGGGCGCGTCGAACAGACCGCCGAACGGGCAGAGTCTCCCCTGTACGTCCAAGGCGTCACAATCAAGACAATACAAGAATGTTCCACATAGGAACTGATATCAATCAAGATTGCATAAGGAAGTATCAAGACATAAACACATCCTAAGCTAATACAAGCATTCAACCCAGTTTATAATTTTTACATTACATTATCCTTCAACTCCCTATTACAATCTAGTTTATTACAAATTTAATACATGCTTGTTCTATCCTTGCTTTCCCATTACCCCTAGGCTCTGCCGACTAGGGTACTTCTATCTCCGGTCTCTGGGTAGGGCGCTATCTACTGAGCTACGCCTGCATCGCGCCGCCGTCGCGCCACTCGCGTGGGTACCTGTACCCCCAAAACACAACACGGGGGTGAGAACTATTGTCCATAGTTCTCGTGGGTACGGTCACCCAAGAGAAAAGCTCGACCAATAGGTCCAAGGAGGCCCTGCAGATATGTTAGTCCAAAGAACATCTATAGAGAGATAATATGCAACTAACATAAAAACTGGCCTCACGAGATGCAATATGCAACCATTATAAGTAGATTTATTTATTCTACTACTATCTTGCCAACTAGTTCTCTATCAACTAGCTTCTAAGGTGTCTCATTACCTTAGGGTTTCATCTCAAGTCCAACTTGCTTCTAAGGTTTCTATTACCTTAGAGTTTCACTACATTTACCACTAGCACTCAAGGTTCTTCTACCTTATTCCAGCTAGCCACCCGACTCGGTCTCGAGTCAATCAACGGCGGATAATCCGCCCTCTGCCTGGCTCGAGGTGAAGGACCCTATCACATACACCTCAGCTTACGGCAAGCCAAGAACCACATCGCCCAACGGTCCGCCCGAAGGTCCGTGCACCGTGGTCAGGGATCCGCCACTGGGAGAGGAACATGCCGCATACACCCCATACACCCTAGCGCTCACTTGTTCTTGCTTAGTCACAATCCTCGAAGTTCTTCCGGTGGGAGAGGAACATGCCGCATACACCCGCGGAACCAGAACTATCGAGCTCACAATTACTGGGATTCCGGAATCCACTTCGCAAGTCAAGGGTCCATAACCCTATGTTACTGACCTATTTAGGTCCAATGCACTTTCCACCCTAGGTCCAACCGACTCTAGGTCTAATGCCTCAATCTCATACCTAGGTTTACTTTAACTCTAGGTTCAGTTCTCAACCTATGTTCTGTAACACTAGGTTAGATGTCACACACCTAGATCTCGACTCTAGGTTCATACCTCATTCACAATCCTCCTAGGTCCATGACACTAGGTTCAATACAACCTATGTTATATAACACTAGGTAAATGCCACTCGATCTAGATTCACTTGACTCTAGATTTACTATAACCTATGTTCTGTAACACTAGGTTAAATGCCACTCGATCTAGGTTAAATGCCTATTTGTCCAAGGCAAGTCTTTCTAACCCACACCTTCCCCGGTGACCCAAGCCCAACACCTACCCCGAACGGTCTCCAAATCACTATCCGAGACTTTGTGGTGTTAACCCACGTCTTCACGATGCCCCAGATCCGTTTTCATGAATTTAGGGCTCCTATCTTGCGTGCTGCGGACATCTGGTAAGAATATATTAATTTATTAATATCTTTGCAACCGCTCGTCGGATCACCGAACCGAGCGCGCCAACGCGTTCGTTAGGCCCCCAATTAGGTTTACATGGGGTCAAATGAGATCAAACTCATCTATTTACAAAAACCCCATTTTGGAGCCCTAGGTTTGCATCTATGCAATCCCGCCGTTTTAATCGCTAGAACAAACAAAAGAGAGCTTGCTTAACCCCTAGGAACTCATCTAAGAGCACTAGGACCATCCATAGGGTGCTTAGGGCAAACCCTAGAAATCCACCATTAGTGCTCCTTGAAGAACACATGATTTTCATGAGTTTCCAAGCCTCTACAAGGTTCTAAAGCTCACTAGGAGCTCAAAACTCTAAATCTAGGGTTTAGAGACCCACACTAGAAGATCTACCATGAGAGAGAGAGAGGAAGAACTCAAGCTTACCTCTCGAGAGCTTGCCCGCTTGAGGGAGAAGGAGGAGATGGTCATCATCATCATCACCATCATCTTCTTCTCCATCTCTTTCTTCCTCTTCCTCTTCTTCTTCTTCTTCTTCTTCTTTCTCTCCTTCTTCTTGCGGTCGAACGCAGAGGGAGAGAGGGAGAGAGCGATCAGAGTGAGGGAGAGAGAGAGAGAGAAGAGGTTTTATCCCTCTCTTTACAACTAACCCCCTGCACAATTGCTATAAGGCCCCTCAACTTTACAATATTTGAAACAAATCGGGCATTTTCGTGGACCTGCCTCCCTAACCCAGGACCGGTCCCCGAGAGCCTTGCTACACTCGCAGTGGGACCGGTCTCCCCTTAAGAGACCTGGTCCCGAGAGCTCGCTCTCGCGGACAGCCTTCCGGGACTGCCTCCCTTTTCAGGGACCGGTCCCCCTGTGGACCATCAGCCTACTTCAAGGACTTAGCCAAATTTTCAGCTTTTTCCGTTTCTTCTCCGTTCCAACTCACTTTTGGCTCGTTTGTCCTCCGATTCTTTTCAAATCGAACCGAGCCTCCCCACACATGATTTAGATCATGTCCACATCATCATCTCATCCGCGCAAGCGCTGGATTTGGCTCACGGCCCAAAGTAGCCTTTCGGGCTTCGTTCTCGCACGTAGTGCACTGAAAACACCCGAAAGCTTCCAGACTTCACCGGAACCACTCTTATGGCCTTCTAAGCCAACATACCTCGTAACTTCAAGACTTTAGAAGTTCAATATGTCACAGCTCTAATGGTGGATTTCTAGGGTTTGCTCTAAGCACCCTATGGATGGCTCTAGTGCTCTTAGATGAGTACCTAGAGGTTAGACAAGCTCTCTATTGCTTGTTCTAGGGATCAAATCGGTGGGATTTGCAAAAGTGCAAAATCTAGGGTTAAAAAGGGGTTTTTTAGAAATAGATGAGTTTGATCTCATCTGACCCCATAGAAATCTAATTGGGGGTGCAACGAACGCGTTGGCGCGCTCGGTTCGGTGATCCGACGAGCGAGTACAAAGATATTAATTGTTTAATATATTAGCTGAGATGTCGTATGTGACGCAAGATAGGAGCCCAAAATTCATGAAAACGGAATTGGGGCAACTTGAAGGCGTGGGGCAACGGCACAAGGTCTCAGATCGGGATTCGGAGATCGTTTGGTCGGTCGTGCAAGAGTTCGAGCCAAACCGGGTCAAGAGTGCCGCGGGCGGCCGATTGCGAGTGTCGACGAGCAATCGGAGAGCATAATAAGGTGGGTTGTGTTTACCGAAGCGACTAGGTCGCCTATATATGTCTAAGAGTAAAGGTTTCAACTTGATGCATGTGATCCATGTATAGAAATTGCATGTTAAAGAATATAGTGTAAAATGCATAAGTAGAGATGCATGTTAAAGAACCTAGTGTGAAATGCTAAGAATAAGCATGAGGTATATAATGAGGCAAAGAATGCTAAGTAAAGAATGTTGCAAGAACATAGGCTTAGCATAATAGAAACATGCATGTAAATGAACTGGTGGACATAAGAGAGCAAAGTATAAGAATGCTAAATGAAGAATGTGAGTCATGGACTAATACACATATAGATCGAGTGGCATCCAACTTAGTGTAAAGAACATAAGTTGTAGTAACCTAGAGTCATGTGGACCTAGGAGAATGACATCTAACCGAGTGTTAATAAACATAGGTTATAGTAAACCTAGAGTCAATGGACCTAGGAGTGTAGGAATTAACCTAGTGTCAAGAACATAGGTTGTAGTAAACCTAGAGTCATATGGATCTAGGTAAAGAACAATGAACCTAGTGTCAAGGACATAGGTTGGATAAAGACGACAGTGGACCTAGTATGAATAAACATAGGTCGAGTTGGAGTGACATTAAACCTAGAGTTAGAAAACCTAGGTTATGTGACAAGAATGACCCCTAGTGTCAAGCGGACCTAGGAGGTAAAGACAATGGACCTAGAGGGTCGTCTCTTGAGGGCCTAGCTAACCCTCAAGCTAAGTGGAACGGATTCATGGAATCCCGAGATTTGGGACACCTAAGTTGGTGTCGGGCGTGTGCGACGATTTCGCCGTCCAGGGCTATACCACCGTCGTGGCGTTGTGCGACGATTTCGCCGCCGGGTGGGTGAGCCGAAATGTGTTCGATACCGGTTAAGCGGGTGAGGATCGGATCGCCATGTGTTGACACCTGTGTTTGGGGCACCATTGCCGGGTAAGTACGATACGGCCGCACCGGGGAGGCGAAGGAGTGACTCAAACCATTGTTGGGTGAGGTGATTAGTTCGCCGATGGTTAAGTCATGACTGGTCTCGCCGGGTAAGTCCGCGATCGCCACCAGAATGGTTATGTCAAGTGACAGCTGGGTTCCGCGTGTGCGACGATTTCGCCGCGATGAGGCTGAGTCAGGAGGCGACAGTTTGAGTGGTGGGGTAGTTGTGAGACGTCCAACACCTCGGGCTAGACAGCGGGCGGATTATCCGCAATGGATTGACTCAAGACCGAGTCGGGTGGCTTAGTGAGCTGACGGAGTGACCTTAGAAATGAATTTCTAAGTAGCATAAGTGCCAAAAGGTAAAGAACGTAAAGACTAGCTAAAGTTGTAAATAGCTACTGGATAGTGCTAGTAATAGCTAAGCTTGTAAATAGCTAGGTATGAATGGAAAGGCTAAGGTAAAGAATAGCAATAAAGTAAAGAATAGCAATAAAGTAAAGAAAAGCTAAGAGCTAAAGAATGTTTGCATATCGCATATTGTGAGGCAGGTTTTTATGTTAGTTGCAATTATATATCTATATGTGTTTCTGGACTAACATATCTGTAGTGCCTCCTTGGACCTATTGGTCGAGCTTTTCTCTTGGGTGACGGTACCCACGAGAACTATGGACAATAGTTCTCACCCCCGTGTTGCGGTTTTGGGGGTACAGGTACACACGTGAGCGGCGCAGTAGCAGCGCGAGAGGCAAGGGCGTAGCTCCATAGATAGCGCCCTACCAGGAGACCAGAGACAGAAGTACCCCAGTTGACAGAGCTTAGGGGTATAGCAAGGGAGAACAAGTTGTAATAAATTGTAATCAAATTTGTAATATCTAGATTGTAATAGGAAGTTTAAAGTCTTTAAGTTTAAATGTAAAAATTCTAATTTGGAGACGAATGGTTGTAATAGCAAGTAGCTGTTTTATGTTTATGATACTTCCTTATGCAATCTGATTGTAATATCTGTTACTATTTGGAACCTTCTTGTAATTGTATTGATTGCGACGCCTTGGACGTACAGAGGAAACTCTGTCCGTTCGGCGGTCTGTCGGCGCGCCCGAATCCGACCGAATTGGGCGAGCTCGGGGCGTGACTGTCACGCCCCGGGTTGCATATTCACCGGGCACGCCGACAAATCCGCCGTATACAAAAGAATTTCTCCTGTATACGAAGCGTAGCTGTAACTGTGTAAACACACAATACTACAAGCAGTAGCATAGAGCTGAAGTAAACTATGAACAAACAGGTAGGAAAACCACTTATCAACATACAATAACCAAGTACAAGAACTACTCGCTCCAGCGAGTTCAACTGTATGTACAAGAGTGGAAAACCAAAACAAAACTATCACTACCTGCAGTGGAAGTCCTCTAGCACAGAACTCGAAGGGTAGGCTCTAGCTCGCCACGCCCTTCCCGCGGTCCGACTCAGGAGGAGCAGCAGCCGAAGGCGAAGGCCCTACAACAAGGGTGGAAGAAAAAGGGCGTGAGAACTACTATAAAACAAGTAGTCCTCAGTGGGTGCCGCCCTAAACAACATCGGTCCACCCACTAAGGCTACAGGGTAAGCAAGATAGAAGAAAAGAAAGCTGGAACTCTCTACAGCTACAAGTCACTAAGTTATCGAGCTCAAAACTACCCCTATAGACTCCAATCGACCAGACCCAATCTGCAGGGGGACTGTGAACCCACCCGTCCCTGGTACTGGGAACACACCCGTCCCGTGTCTTGCCAGACTATACGCCCACCCCCACTCCAAACCTCAGTGGAGAGCAAGTCCCACCTGCACTACCCGACACCAACGCGAAAGCACAAGCCCACACTCCGGAGCGGCACTCGGGGGAGCTACCCAACCGAGTATGCAGCGTAGCTCTGTCGAGCTCAATCAGGCCCTCACTGGCCAAACCCAAGTAACCAGAACAGACTTTGGGCCCACCGTCTGGTCCGACGGCGCCCGACACCCCGTAACAGTCTACACTACCCCAAGTATCCATCGCCCAAAACCCGCGACGATACTGCGAAAATACGGCTCCTAGAGCTAAATCCGGCAATGTATATAATGACGATCAATTCGGGGTTTTCTCCTAAGTCAAATCCAAGTCCAACAAGTATAAAATATTAATCGCTAAGCATGCTCCAAATTCAGATATTCAATATACAATTCCATGAATTCGAGCTACGGCTAACATGAACATACTACTATACATGTCGACTATTGCACTTAGGCTGAAATCCGATGTAAACCCACCTCGGTCGCAAACCCCTGGCAGCAAGGAGTGTCCAAGGTCCTCCTCGATCACCTCTGCTGATCCGCCAAGTGCCGAGGTCCTCCGCTGCGAAGAATTAATCCAAACACTGAATTCTCCGAAATCTGCCCGAAACGCAGTGGCTGAGAAAAGCTTAAAGTTAACTAAGCTAACCTTCACCAAAATTCGCGATTTTGGTGTCAGAATCTTCGTCTCGCAGTCAGGAATCCAACGCCGCAAGTCTTGAAGCGATCCGACCACCCTGCGCGGAGAATCAGCCAAAGTGCCGACGGTCGACGCTGAAAACAAGAATTCAAGACTTCGAATTTTCCGAAAAACAGCCGGCTCAAGAATCATGGGTTCCGACAGGGCAAACCCGATTCAAATCCGGCAAGTAAGGTGTCGCCGGAATCGTCCGGAAGTCACGGATCCAACGCCGCAGATTTCGCCGGATTCCGAGTCTCCTACACGAGCACGAGTCAAAACACTAACGTCACGTCGCCGATGCAGCGAGGCGGCAAGACGAAACTCGAAAATCAAGGAACTTCGAGGTAAACGGAGGTTGTCGAGGGTCAACTCACCTCAGAAAACACCCCACGCCCGTCGCTGGGTCGAGGACAGAGATCTCGCACGCGCGCCTAGCACCCTCGCAGCGTCTCGTCGTCGAAAACCCGCGGAAACCACGCGTCGGCGCGTCGTCGACGAAGCTCGGGCTTCTCACGAGCTTCCTCTCTCTCTCTCTCTCTCCCTCAACGAAGAAGAAGAAGAAGAAGAAGAAGAAGAGACGATGACTCCTCTCTCTCTCCCTGCAGTATAAAAAGGCATGGGCTAAAGTGAGAGGGGGACAAAGGGCTCAAAAAGTCAAACTGAGCCATGCTGCCGGGCTGTACCGGTACAAATCCCATTTTGTACCGGTATAGCCATCAATCTGTTCCGGTATAGCAACCAGGCTGTACCGGTACAACTCACGTAAATCTGCAATTTCGCGCAGATCTCTCAAGTACATCGCTCTCGTGATCCCCGGGGGCCCGTTAGGCGTCCATTCGCGCCACGCAACCTAGACTTGTCCCGACACTCTCCGGAGCCGCGAACAAGTCTCAGAATTTTCGTGTCTCTACGGTGACAATATATATATATGTATATATATATATATATATATGTATACATATATATATATATATACATATATATACATATACATATATATATACATATATATATATATACATATATATATATATATATATGTATATGTATATATATGTATATATATATGTATATGTATATACATGTACATATATATGTACATATATATATATATATATATATATATATGTATATATATATATATATATATATATATATATATATATATATACATATACATATATACATATACATATATATATACATATATATATATGTATATGTATATATATGTACATATATATATACATATATATACATATACATATATATATACATATATATACATATACATATATATATATACATATATATATATATATATACATATACATATATATATATGTATATATATATATATATATATATATACATATACATATATATATGTATATGTATATATATATATATATATGTATATGTATATATATATATGTATATATATATATGTATATATGTATATGTATATATATATATATATATATATGCCGTTAGATTTACCTCTTATATTATGTTCATCCGTTCGATTATACTATTTAACCAACCACCCACTCAACCCTAGGAGGCTCACATCATCCTAACTGCACATCTTTTAATCCCATGATAGAAAACATAATAGCACCATGTCATTGGTGCTATTAATCGTATTCTAGCCTAGGTCTATATAATATATAATATATAAGTGTGAGGCTACTATGCCGGAAGCACGAAGCTTTCCGTGCTTCTAGGTTGTTTTTGATGTTGCGACTTTCGAATCGTCGATCGGCTCCGTTAAACTTGATCTAGAGTATTTGAAGTACTTAAAAATAAATTTTTTGATTTTTTGATATCATTTGCCTAGTGATCGAAGGGGCTCAAAATCAATAATTTTAATGGCCGTAGTGAGCCGTTTGCAAGTTTAACGGTGTAGAACTATTCAAATCACATAAAATTTTTATAGAAATTCTTTATACTATATAAAACAAGATCAATAACTTTGATCTAAAATTTTAATGTCATATTATCATGTTTTGTAAGATTTTTATTTTCAGTTGTTGATTTTGAGCCCCTTCGTTCATTAGGCAAATAATATCGAAAAATCGCATAAATTATTTTTTAGGTACTTTAAATACTCTAGATTAAGTTTAATGGAACCGATTGACGATTCGAAAGTCGCAATATGAAAAACGACCTGGAAGCACGGAAGGCTCTGTGCTTCTAGAAGCATAGTAGCCTTACTCAATATATAATATATAATATAATTAGGCAACTATACTATTAATAGTATCAAGCGCTTGATGCTATTAGGTTTTTGTCTCTTAGATGAAGGGATGCGAAGCTAGGATGATAATGGTTCCTGGTTAGAATGCTAGTGGTACTCTAGGGTTGAGCGGGTAATTGATAGAATAATATGATAAAATAGGTGGATATGGTCAAAGGGATAGATCTAGCGAAAAAATTTGCTAGTAACAAATGCTTGGTACTATCGATATCGATAGTATATATGTAGAGTACTCCAACTTGTATCATCTTAAGATAATAGAATTTTTTTGTCCTATCAAAATTTTTTTGATGATTGGGATTGCAAATTGATAATCGGAACTATTAAAATTGATCTACACTATTAAAAATATTTAGAAACCAAATTTTATAGTTTTAAAAAATTATTATTAAGTTATCTCTCAAAAAAAAATTATTATTAAGTTTATCGAAGAGTCCAAAAATAAACGATCAAGAACGAAAATCCTTTTAAATCGAAATTAGACTTTCTTAATTCATGATTATAATTATTAAACGTTATTTAAATAGTATAAAAACAATTCTAATAAAAAATTCAAATGATTTGAATTGAATTGCTCTACACCATTAAATTAACCAGCAAATGACTCATATAAATTCTAAAAAACTGTCGACCTTGTGATTCTTTAATTACTATATAAATAATTTTTAAATTTAATAAAATTTAGTTTCTCGATACTCTAAATACTCTCGATTAATTTTAATAATAACGATTATCGATTCGGGATCTATTATTAAAAACGACTTGATTGAATAATAATTGAATTCTTTATATATATATATATATATAGAGAGAGAGAGAGAGAGAGAGAGAGAGAGAGAGTGTGTGTGTGGAGCTAGAATATTTTGGAAGCACCAACTCCTTGGTGCGTGCTTCCAAGTTTCTAACCCTTAGATCCACTCCTTAATTACTAATACCTCTTGGATCAAACACTATTCCACCCGCCACCACCTACCACCATCATCTTAATCCTACATCTCTCCATCCAATGATTAAAAACTCACAAGCACCACCTACTTGGTGCATTTAGAAGTATTCTAGTTCAACTCTATATATATATATATATATATATAGAGAGAGAGAGAGAGAGAGAGAGAGAGAGAGAGAGAGAGAGAGTGTGGGCTAGAATGCTTCGGAAGCACGGAGCTCTCCGTGCTTCCACTTTGTTTTCGATGTTCTGGACTAATCGACGATCAGCTCCGTTAGAGTTGATCTAGGGTATTTGAAGTACCTAGAAAATAAATTTTGCGATTTTTCGATATCGTTTGCCTAGTGATCGAAGGGGCTCAAAATTAATAATTTTAATGGCCGTGGTGAGCCGGTTGCAAGTTTAACGGTATAGAAATATCCAAATCACGTGAAATTTTGATAGAAAATTCTTTATACCTATAAAACAAGATCAATAACTTTGATCTAAAATTTTAATGACATATCATCATATTTTGTAAGATTTTTATTTTCAGCCGTTGATTTTGAGCCACTTCGATTACTAGGCAAATGATGTCGGAAAGTCGCAAAATTTATTTTCTAGATACTTCAAATACTCTAGATCAAGTCTAATCTGAGCCGATCGTCGATTCGAAAGTTCGAACATCGAAAACAAAGTGGAAGCATGGAGCGCTCCGTGCTTCCAAAAGCATCCCAGACGCACTCTATATATATATATATGGTCCGGGTACTATACTATTATGAGTACGATCGCCCTCATACTCATAAGTTGTTTTCGATGATCGAGCTTCCGAATCAACGCGCGATCCATACCGTTAAACGTTATTTATAGCGTTTAAAACTTGTAGAAATCAAATTTTATAATTTTTCGACATCATTTACCTTACGATCAAAAGCTCACAAAATTGACAATTTTTAACGGTCGGTATGGGATACTTGCTAGTTTAACGGTGTAAAAGAATTGAAATAGGTTGAATTTTTGATAGAAAATTTTATTCACTATCTAGATAAAGATCAATAACTCCGATCTTAAATTGAAGGATCCGATCATCGATTTTTAGGACGTCGTTCGATTTTGACCGTTCATTTTATGCCCATTTCATGGACTTTATTATGATTTCAAAAATTTACAAAATTTATTTTTTAGAAATTTTAAATACTCTAGATCATATTTAACTGAGTGGATCGTCGATTCGGAAGCTCCATCATCCAAAACAACTTATGAGTACGAGGGCTCCAATACTCATAATAGTATAGGAGCCATGATATATATATATATATATATATATATATATATATATATATATATATATATATTTATAGAGTCGGCTATGGTGCTTGTAAAAGCATCAAGCACTTGGTGCTTGTGAATTTTTTACCGTTAGATCTACGACTTTGATCATTTTCATCCGTTAGATTATACAATTGAGCTCCTATGCTTTTAAAAGTACCGAGTCATTGATGCTTGTAAATTTTTAGCCTTTGGATTTATAGATGTGAGGTTAGGATGATGTGGGCCCCCTTGGGTTAAGTGGGTGGTTGGTTGAATAGTATAATCTAACGGATGAAAATGATCAAAGTCGTAGATCTAACGGTAAAAAAAATTCACAGCCCAAGTGTTTGGTACTTTTACAAGCACCATAGCTCTCTCTCTGTCTCTCTCTCTCTCTCTCTCTCTCTCTCTCTCTCTCTCTATATATATATATATATATATATATATATATATATATATATATATATATATATATATAGAACTAGGCTGAAATACTATTGATAGTACCAAGCATTTTGTGCTATCGAGTTTTCGGCCCTTGGATGAAAAAACGTACGATTATAATAATGTAGGCCCCCTAGGGTTGAGTAAGTTATTTGTTGAATAGTATAATCTTACATAAAAATAGTCAAAGGGTTAAATCTAACGGTAGAAAACTCGATAGCACCAAATATTTGGTACTATCGATAGTATCAATAGGACTATATATATATATATATATATATATATATATATATATATATATATATATATATAGGCTCCCATGCTTTCGAAAGTACGGGGCTCCGTGCTTGTAAGTTGTTTTCGATGATGGGACATTCGATTCGGCGATCGGTTCCGTTAAACTTGATCTGCGCTATTGGAACTAGAAACCAAATTTCATAATTTTTGCCTTCGTTTGCCTAGTGAATAAGTAGCCTCAAAATGAACGGCCGAAAATAAAAATCTCATAAAAAGCAGTGATAAAGGACTCAAATTTCAAATCAAAAGTATTGATCTTGCTACTGATGTTTAGTAGAATTTTCTATTAAACTTTTATATAATTTGGATACTTCTACACTGTTGAACTTAAAAACATGCCACATCGGCCGTTAAAATAGTCATTTTTGAGATCCTGTGATCGCTTGGTAAATGATGTCAAAAAATTATGAAATTTGGTTGCTAGATAGTTCCAATATGGTAGATTAATTATTCCTAATGGATCGTCGAATCGGATGTCCTATCATCGAAAACAATTTACAAGTAAAAAGCCTCCGTACTTTCAAAAGTACGGAGACTTACTCTCTCTCTCTCTCTCTCTCTATATATATATATATATATATATATATATATGAGTTGAGCTAGAATACTTCCAAAAACACCAAGAGGTTGGTACTTTTGAGTTTGTAGCCTTTGGATGGAGATCCACTATAGAAAAAAGTTAATATAAGGACGCTTTTTAGACGACGCTTGGGGAAAGCGTCTCCAAGCGTTTTTACAATATAGAAAATACCGATGCTTCAAAAAGCGTCGTTATATGATATCAAATAATTTATTAAACGATGATAAATTTTACTATTATTTTTAATTTTTCGACGCTTTAAAGCGTCAGGATTTTAAAAATCCGGACGCTTTAAAGCGTATATCCTGACGCTTTAAAGCGTCAGAATGTATTTTACCGACGTTTGGTATAAACGTCAATATATACGTGGCGACTCTTCATTTGCCGACGCTTTGACCGACGCTTTCAAAAGTAACGTTGGAATATATTGGGACGCTTTAAGCATCGTTTAATATAAAAAAGAGCGTCCTTAAATGTAACATTTTTTGTAGTGAGAGATGTGAGGTTGTGATGATGGTGGTAGGTGGGGGTAGGTGTTGGTAGGTGGATTAGTATTTGATCCAAAGGATATTAGTAATCGGAGTAGATCTAATGGCTAAAACTTAGAAGCACCACATAGTTGGTGCTTCTAAAAGTATTCTAGCTTTACTATATATATATATATATATATATATATATATAGGCCATGACTACTATACTATTATGAGTATTGGAATCCTCGTACTCATAAGTTGTTTTCGATGATGGAGCTTCCGAATCGACGATCCACTCTGTTAAATATGATCTAGAGTATTTGAAACTTCTAGAAAATAAATTTCGTAAATTTTCGAAATCATAATAAAGTCCATCAAGCGGGCATAAAATGAACGGTCAAAATCGAACGACGTCCTAAAAAAGGATGATCGGATCCTTCAATTCAAGATCGGAGTTATTTATCTTTATCTAGGTAGTGAATAGAATTTTCTATCAAAAATTCAATCGATTCCGACTCTTTTACACCGTTAAACTAGCAAGTATCCCATACCGGCCGTTAAAAATTGTCAAATTTGTGACCTAGTGATCGTAAGGTACGTGATGTCGAAAAATTATAAAATTTGATTTTGATTTCTAGAAGTTTTAAATACTCTAAATAATGTTTAACGGTATGGATCGTCGATTCGGAAGCTCTATCATCGAAAACGACTTATGCGTACGAGGGCGATCGTACTCATAATAGTATAATTTAGGACCCTATATATATATATATATATATAT
This sequence comes from Aechmea fasciata, assembly GCA_025177825.1. Lineage (NCBI taxonomy): Eukaryota > Viridiplantae > Streptophyta > Magnoliopsida > Poales > Bromeliaceae > Aechmea > Aechmea fasciata. The sequence continues at coordinate 5,008,503 of CM045925.1, read as the reverse complement.
ATAGAGAGAGAGAGAGAGAGAGAGAGTCCGGCTGGTATGCTATTAATAGCACGACGAATTTGGTGCTAGTAAGTTTTCTACCCTTGGATTAACCCTTTGATTAATTTTATCCGTTAGATTATACTATTCAACCAACCACCCACTAAACTTATGAGTACGATCGTCATCGTACTCATAAGTTGTTTTCGATACTAGAGCTTAGTATCGACGATCCACTCGTTAAACGTTATTTACAAAGATTTAAAACTTCTAGAAATAAAATTTTATAATTTTTCGACGTCATTTACCTTACGATCAAGAGGTCACAAATTTGACAATTTTTAACAGTAGGTATGGGATACTTGCTAGTTTAACGGTGTAAAAGAATCGGAATTTGTTGATTTTTTTGATAGAAAATTCTATTAACTACATAGATAAAGATCAATAACTCCAATCTTGAATTGAAGGATCCGATCATCCTTTTTTAGAACGTCGTTCGATTTTGACCGTTCATTTTATGTCCATTTGATAGACTTTATTATGATTTCGAAAATTTACGAAATTTATTTTCTACAAGTTCAAATACTCTAGATCATATTTAACGGAATGGATCGTCAATTCGGAAGCTCCATCATCGAAAACAATTTATGAGTAGTAGAGGTCCACTACTCATAATATATATATATATATATATATATATATATATATATATATATATATATATATATATATATATATATATATAAGGATGTACGTGGGAAGCATGGTAAATTAAAAATTGTGAACGTGGGACTTATCGTACATTAATTAATTCGTTTTTGGCGCGAACTGTTTGATTAGAGTGTATTCTCTCGTAATTTCACGTCTATTCTTTATAGTATTTTTGCAAGTGGTTTCTCGCGCCAACTGCTTTAATCAATCATCCTTATCCAAATGAGTTTTTTTTTTTATTTCTTTGAGAGATAGATAAAGACGCTACCGCTTCATTTATTTTATTTAAATAAACTTAGAGAAATGTGAATCAATTAGGATTCGAATTTGAATTTCGGATACCAACTACTAAATCCTATATTTATATATTAATCTGTATGATTTGTCTCATATTTGATTTTTAAATTTATTTAAATTTTGAATTATGATAATTAATTTGTTTATATCAATTATTGATATATCGATCATGAATGCCAGTTTAAAAGTGAGGTGGGTTGCATAAATGCTACTACAGCTACAAAAGAATGCTTCTTCGTTTTTTTTTTTTTTTTTTGCCAATAAGAATAATATATTTTAACAGAGCCAATTATACATATAAATGTAAACGTATGATTATTAGTAAATTTTAATTTAATAATTTTCTGGAACTTTTGTATAATGTTACAGATTATTGGTCTGACATAATAGGGAGAGTAGAGTAGCGACATGGTAAAATATATGCGAATAAGAAATAAAATATGTAGGGATAAAAAATATAGATAAGAAATTATATATCTTTATGATAAATACTCTCTGTAGTTTACCGTAATTTTGTTTTAATATTCCGTGATATTACTATGTCACTTAAGACTATTATTTCTATTTTTACTTTTTGTTAGCACCCTGCTATCCTTTACGTTAAAATCAATAATCAACATGTGTTGTACACGCATCATTTCTTCACCTTTAATTGGGGACTCAAAAGTGAACACGTATGAGCCCTAATAAGAGATCTCTATGCCTTTCTCATCGATCTCTATATTATACTTTTCTTGTCGATCTGTGTGCAATATTTTAACAGAAATGCTCGGTACATGAAGATTTCACCGAAGAAGAGAAGGGTGATGCTAATGAAAAATAGAACGGATATTATATTTTATTTTATTTTTTTGTGAGGCTTTGATGTCTTTTTTTCTTGCTAAGTTCATCTCCTAAATGAATAAAACGATAGCATGCTATTTTTCAAAAAAAAAAAAAAGAAACAAATATTATATGGCACTAGATAATAAAGTTAAAATTACGGAATACCGAAATAAAAAAGCGGTCAAACACCGGGGAGTTAACTGAACTTTCTCCGATTTATTATTCAAAACTCCAACAACTATCATCATCATTACATAAATCTTAGGTTTTTATGTAAAATCATCTCATGGAATGTTCTAAAAATAATTAAATCTAATAATACGTACCAATAGAATCAGCACGGGTTAAAATGGCCCTAACGTATTGAACCCAAATCTAAATCATATCAAACGAATTTCAATTAATTTTATTGTTATTTATTATTATACGGACGTTTCGGCTCGCAGCCGCTCCCGGCTCCGCGTCGCACGCGCACGCACGCATCACGGGCGCGGACGTTGCTATGTAGACTTTGACCCACGTTAATTCCTCTCTCTATATTTAAGTTGTACTGTACATCCGTTTAAAACAGAGAAGAACAAAGAACAAAATGCAATGGAGAGGCAAAAAAATTATTTTTAATTCTATTTTTATTTTGTTTAATATTTTTATCATCGGGTGTTGAAAGAGTCTCCGTCAACTTCCTTCACGATCGTGCTAGCAGAAGGAGGAATTAATCGTGGGGGTGTTGTTTTGATTAATCACCGTAAGAGGCTTTAGCGGTCGTCGGTCGCTCGCGATCAATTAAGTTCTTATTTGGATTAAGCGATCATCTGTAAGTTTGTTTTATTTATTGTTATCATAAAATTAGTTAGATTTTAAATCACAATTAGATTTATGTGCGGAATTGTTCCAACAACTTTATACCCACTAGTATGGTGTAAATTTTACATCTTATCGATCAGCATTCACATAATCCCACTGCTTCCTAATAAAAACAATTTGACAAGACTAATTGGGGGTTGTGGATCTTTAAAAATGGATAAAAATAAAAAATTTAGCTGGAATCCGAGGTGCATAAATAGCATTGCTCTTTACTAATTTACCAACTCTCTATCACCCTGTATAAAAATATATGAAAACAGAGGGGAGAAAAAAAGAAAGAAGGAAAGAAAACGCCAAAAACATGCATGCGATTTCATCCTAAAATAATGTTTTGGGCCGAGATAGTGGTTCAAATTGACTTGAACATTATTATTTTAATGAAGATAAAATGGTCTCTTTTATAATTAGCACCGGCATTGGGTTCCGCGTAGAATATTTCAAAATTTCTTTTATATAGAAATTAGTTTACCTACGTACTCGCAGTACACCAAATATTTTACCCACTATTGAAGGCACTATTTCATATAAATTATCTTAAAGCAATTAATGCTAGTTGTATACTACTTAAAAAAAAAAAAAAAAAAGTAAATCCTAACACTTTCTTATCCAAAAGTTCATACTAGATCCTTATCTTGTCAATTATTTTTAATATTAAAATTTTTAAATTTTACAACTTTTTTTGAGTATACCAATAGAATTTTTCATTATCCTAATAGAAAAAAATATATATAGAGGCTCTTGACCTTTCCTAACCTTTAGTCTTTTTTGTGTAAACAAATATGTAAATTATTAATTTTAATAATTAAATTTCTTAAAGTTTACTAAATACTTAAATGGGCTACTGTCTTCGGTTGAAGCTACTAATTATAAATTCTTTTTGATCATATGTCCTATATATAATCTTATAAAATTTTAGAATATAAAAAAAATAAAAAATTGGACCTTAGCAAAAGAAATTGGTCATCCCCACGTTTATCAAATGCTAGAAATAGAAAAGATTAAAATAATAAAATGTATATATAGAGACCTCCCTTAACTATGGGTTGCTCGGAACTAGCCTCATCAATTATAAGTCTATATATATATATATAGATATATATATATATACACACCCACACGCACACTCGCACACACACACACACACACACACACACACACACGGTTTGACTTTTCTTATTAATTTTAAAAAATATTATCTGATTTGAACTAAATAAATTTGAGATCTTTTTTTTTTTTGAGAAAATATAGCATGCTATCGCTTCATTCAACTAATAAGTAAACTTAGCTAGAAAGTGAGGCAATCAGACCTCAGGTGAGAAGAAAAAAGGCAAAAAAATCTCCTAACACAGGGGATAAAAAAAATATAAAAAGAGGGAAGAAAAACAGCAAAAATTAGTTACATGAATGATCCCACGAGTCTCTAAGCGCTCTGATCTCCAACAATAAAGTCCCCAGCGTTCTTTTTGATTTCTGAAAAATCCATTTGTTGCGTTCCAGCCATACTACCCACCACGTTGCGGCGATGATCAACATATCTTTATCCCCATGTGCACCCCTTTTGGCACTACTCTTTTTACATAACTCCTTTACGGATGAATGATTGTTGAAGAGTAATTTATTAGGTAACAAACCTTTCAGTAATGCTGTAGTGTAGGCGCAGCCCGAGAATAGATGCTCCACAGTCTCCTTCTCATCCAGACACAAGACGTAGATCTCTGCTCCATTCCAACCTCTTTTGAGGAGGTTGTCCGTGGCGAGAACCTTATTTTTCAGCACAAGCCAGACGAAGATCATGACTTTAATAGGTGATCTGATCTTCCATAGATGTACCGAACTCTCAACTCTGACTCCGCCGTCAAGAAGAAATTTATACACTGAGTTGACCGTGAACGTTTCGGAGTGTGTCCACCTCCATATATCTAACTTTGCCTTGTGAGCTGCTTGGAAAAATCGTAGCAAGAAACTCCTTGAGATTCGAAAGTTGATCACTATCTCTCGGGGACGAAGCGGTGAATCCTGACACAATATATCTTGTGCCACTTCCACCCATTCCTTCCCCAACACTCAATCACTCTGGGGTTTTTGGAAGTTATCTTATCAAAGATATACGGAAACATAGTTCGCAATGAAGCTCATTCGCACCAGATATCGGTCCAGAAATTGACACTTTGCCCGTTCCCAATTGTATACGAGATACTACATTTAAAGACGTCCTTGGTCGTTAGAACACTCTTCCACCAAAAGGAGTAGGGCTTGAATGACCTGCCTTCAGCAAGTGGTTTTCGTCGTGTATAGTAGATTCCGGCTACTAGTGCACCACACAGATGGTGCCGGTTAGAGAAGAACCTCCACCACCATTTGGTCAGTAAAGCAACGTTCATGGCGTCTAGGTCCAATACCCCTAGACCACCCTCATTTTTGCTTCGGCAGACTACTTAATTTTCACTGAATTAGGCAATATCCTCCCATAGTAACAGTACTCCCCGGCCAGAAAAAGGCCCTCCTCATGGTTTCTAGACGACGCAAAACCCACTTCGGTGCCTTGAATATCGAGAAATAATAAATTTGAGATTTATTAAATACATAGGTGGTACTCTAAGATTAATTCGACAATTCCCATTATTTTTTAGTTAAAAGATTAATAATTAATGGCTACAAATAAAAGGTAAATTAAATTATAAGCGAAGCAATAAATGCGAACTATAGAAAGGAAAAGTTGAGGGGCGCATTTCAAAATAGGGCATGGTTGAGGGGGTCTACGTACGTCCATTCTCACAAAAGGAAACCTTCAACCGTGTGGGGCTCCAACTAATTAATTTTTGCGTAGTAGGTCAAGCTTTCAAATAAAAATAAAAAGTAAAATAAAATAAAACAAAATAAAATAAAATAAAGAAGAAGAAGCAATAATTGACCGCACCACTATGGTACCACCACACCTATAAAAGTAGCACCCAGATCGAGCAACCCAGAAAATGCAAAGCACTAATCCTTCTCCTTCTCCCTAGCTCCCTTACACAAGCAATCGATCGATCTCTTCATACATATATATATATATATATATATATATATATATATATATAGAGTTGGTAGAATACTCTTAAGAGTCTGGCGTTTCTTTCTCGAGTTGTTTTTCGATGATAGAGCTTCCAAATTGATGATCATTGAGCATGATCTATACCACTTAAAGTGTTTAGAAATCAAATTTCAAATATTTTCGACATCATTTGCCTAATGATCAAAGGGTTTCAAAATTTGTAATTTTAATGGTGGATAAGAGAGCGTTTTCTCGATTAACGGTGTAAAGATATCCAAATCAATTGAATTTTTGTTAGAAAATTCTTTAAACTATTTAAAACAAGATCTATACTCTTGATCTTGATTACAAGACTCATATCATCATTTTTTAAAGAATATTCATTTTCAACCATTCATTTTAAATTCACTAGATGGATACAAGAACAATATCGAAAGTGCGTGAAATTTGATTTCTAGGTAGTTTAAATGGTTTAGATCATATTTAACGAGCCAATCGTCAATTTGAAAGCTCTATCATCGAAAACAACTCGAGAGTAAAATGGGCTCAGACTCTTAAGAGTATTCTAGCTCAACTCTATATATATATATATATATATATATATATATATATAGAGAGAGAGAGAGAGAGAGAGAGAGAGAGAGAGAGATAGATAGAGCTTGTGCTCTTCTATTAATTTCTTATCATCATCATCTTAGACTCTCTCTATAGTGGAGAAGAGGTTGATCGATCGAGTAAGGATGCAAAACCTGGGGAGCATCGTGGACTCGATCATCGGCGGCGGCGCGAAAGGTGAAGGGCACGGTGCGGTGAAGGGCACGGTGGTGCGATGCGCGAACGTCCTCGACTTCAATGACTTAAGCGGAGCAGAAGAAGAAGAAGAGTAGGAGGAGAAATTGTGCAAACTTTGTCCAAATTACACCATTTCGCCCAAAATTGCATCATTTCTCCATCCTCTCCTCTTCTTCTTCATTCTTCTTTTTTACACCATTACATGGGTGCTAACTAATTAAGATGGGTGCCCTACTTAGGCTCCGGCGCCACAGAGGAGAAAATCATCGTCTTGGGCTCCGGCGCCCTGCTCCTCGAGTTCCTCCACGTCGACGATCTCGCCGACGCCCTCGTCTTCCTCAAGGACCGCTACTCCGACCTCGACCACATCAACGTCGGTAGTGGCACTGAGATCTCCATCCGCGACCTCGCCGAGATGGTCTGCGACGTCGTTGGGTTCCGGGCCGAGATCGTCTGGGACCCCACCAAGCCTACGAGGCCGAGGCAGAGAGGCGTATGCAGAGGGGTTGAGGTGGAGCGGGTGGTGAGGGGCAGGGGCGGAGGTGGGTGGAGGTCTACGAGGCCGAGGCGGAGAGGCGTACGCGGAGAGGTTGAGTCGGAGCGGGTGGGAAGGGCCAAGGGAGGCGAAAAAGGTGTATGCGGAGGGGTTGAGGCTGAGCGGGTGGGGAAGGGTTGAGGTGGAGAGGCGTACGCAAAGGAAGAAAAAAAAAGAGAGAGACAAAAAAAAAAGAGAGAAAGAAAAGGAATAAGGGTATTTTTGTCCGATGGCGAAAAATTTGATCAAAATCTGCAAAATTGAAAAAAACGATCTAGTTTTGCATAAGTTCAAAATTTGTGAATTTTTTATACAAATTGGCCTTGATTAAATGCTACAAATAGAAAAAATTAAATAATAAAATATACGTAGACCCCCTCAACTATAGATTGTTCGAAACTAGCCTCATCAATTATAGGTCGAGCCTGATATGATTGTGTCACGCCCCGGGTCATTTTAGAGTATAAAAACAGCGAAATTTTTTTTTTTTTAAACCTTGACCCCCAAAGGCATGTCGGACACCACAAATACGGGGAGACCAGCATTCAAACGGACGATCTCACTGTATTTGCACGGCATCGCACAAGTACAGAGAGTGTTCTTACAATCATACAACCACAACCACGTGTACAGATAATAATTACAATCAACATACACATCCAAACACCATTCACCACAGGTTATCCACAATTATCCATTCATAAATCCACATCTATCAGTTGAAATGTTTCCTACTCGGAAACTGGTTTTTGAAATACTAAGTTACCAAAATCCACGATAAAATCTTTTAAAAGCTGTTTCCCACACGGAAACCTTTTCTTTTTAAAACACTACCACGAGGGGTAGAAAACCTTTTTATAACATAAAACCAAGACCATTTTAAATCCAATTCAACCATATCACATGATAAGTTATTATGCCAGTTTAAAACAGAGAACATGAACCATAAAGTATAAGTCTAAGTCGTAAATAAGGTAAACAGAAAGTACTAAGGAAAAGCAAACCGCGGGTCGGAGCTAGACCGCGATCTAGGTACGCTCTCTCTTCTTTGTCATTGTGACTGCAACGTCACCGAGAAAAAGAAGGCGGGGGTGAGAACATGTAAACATGTCTCCCCTCTCGATGGATACCTCGTGGAGATAAACACAAGTGGAGATGATAGTAGTACAGTAGCTATGATAAACAAGTAAACGAGAGAGATATATAGATATGAAACAACAGCTACTGTAAGTATGCGTCAACAGGTATAGAAGTTAAAGAGTACCCAATCTGAACCAATGCTCTCTTGATCAGCACTGCAGACCTCAAGCCAATGCCCCTACTACTCACCAGTGTATATAACCCCTCTTGGGCTCACGGGTCGAACCTCTGCGACCACTTTTTCGGAAAAGAACACCCTCTTGCGGTGGATCAGACCGCCTGTGTTCGTGAAATGCGACGAGTACGTATCGGGCGATCAATGTAGATATGCTCAAAGATCATCCATCGGCAACTAGCCGACAATCCTGCCCCCCAGGGCCCAGCGACCACGTGGGTCGTCAAGTAACCAGAAGAACCAACCAGGTACCAAGTACTGAGTGTGACGACCAAATAGGTCTCAAGTATGTAAAGTAACTGACCAACTAGGTCCCGAGTAGAGAAAGAAACTGACCAACCAGGTCTCGAGTAAGAATGTAACTGATAGAAACTACTCTACTCCTACAGGTAGTGCAAAACCAAGAAGCTACTGAGCAGAGTAAGAATAAGAGTAATACGATGCACGAGTATGAAATAAGCAAGTAAAGGCAAGGGGTGAAGGAATCGTCACCAAGCTTGCACCACTGAACGGACGTCGAGTCGAGATACCCACCTGTAAATGTATGCCGAAGTCGACCTGCTGACTGCTGAACACCCGAACCTATAAAAGGGCCCTCGGGTTAGAATCCAAACCCTCGTCTTAAGTTCCACTACTATAATTCCATTTATAAACCCACGAGACTCGGTTTCCCTAAACCGATCGTCGAAACGCTCGAAAGTTAGAAAGCGTGCGGAGCTCCACGGGACCCACAAGTTATCCGGAACTTCCCGTATACAATATAAATCATCCGCTGCCACTAAATACCCAATTTAGTGTAACCAAAACAGCGGTGATGCCCTCACAACTCGAAACTGTGATTATTGCGCAATCGTTCCGATCCGGGTTCCCAAAAGCATCGGATTTGACACCGAAACCCCAAGTCGCTCACCCAATGTTTCCAAACCCTAGAAATCATGTGAGTGACCAGCCAACAAGGCTTAGCGACAAAGTGAATGTCCTACAACAGATGCGGAAGAAATCAAGACCAAACAACGTTAAGTCGGCGAATTTCGCGCGAAACGTTCGAAAATCACTTCGATTTTACGTAATTACTTCGGACCTTGGACAATCAGTCCAGAGGATACCCAAAGTACCCCTACGCTGTATACAGTGACCTCGTAATTTAAAATTGAATAAAAGTCCCTAAAGTTCCACAAAATCGTATTATTTTATGCGATTTAGGGCTATTATGGGTCGTGCACGCAAACCAATGCACCGTAAATTCTGAAATCGCACCTGCTGTAAGTCTTCGACATGCCGAAGACCGTGCTTACCTTTCGGAGCACTGTCGAACCTCGTAGCACGCGCACGAGCAACATTAATTCTCAAAATATCGCGCACGGCGCATAAAGTACTGTCGTCCCGCTAAACGAGGCATCGAAATTCAGAACGGAGGTGAGCATCGCGTTCAGCACGAAATTCCGATGCTCGTGCTCACCTCACATGGTCAAAAAGACCCACAGGAGCCTCGGGAATAGTGCCCTAACCCTAGAACTAGGTGCTGTTAAACAAAACTCAAGCCATACCTTAGCAGAGCTAGCGGCCGCCGCGTGATCGAGCGGCGGGCGGTCGGCGAGTGGTGGGTGCGGCCGGTCGGGGAGGTCTAGGGCAACCACGGCGGCGGCGGAGGGTGGCCGGAGGCACGGTGAAGGAGATCAAAAGACTCCTTTGCTCTCGGGTTAGGAGCTTCCGGCGGCGCGGCGGCGGCCGGAGGCGGTCGGGACGGCGATTGGTCGGCGCCGGAGGTCGAGGGACCACCGTGCTCCCTCAGTTGGGCGGCGGAGCGCACAGGCGAGGAGCACCAACCTCGGTGCATGCAGAATGCGGGGCTGCGGCGGGGGCTTCCAGCGGCGGCCGGCGATGAACGGGAGGGCCGGGGAAGGTGCGCACGAGGTGGCCTGAGATCGAGGAAGAAGGATGCAAGTCTTAAAACCCGACGGAAGTGCGCGGTTCAAGCTCCTTCCCGATCTCGGTCTAGGTGAGCCAACAATGGCCGCGACCTCTTCTCGCGGCTCAGGTGGCACTCGGCGACGGCGGGGATGGCGGAGATGCAAGCCCTGGTGGATGCGGTCCGGGGAACCACTTATCCCGCCGAGCTTGCCTTCCCGAGTGCAGTTGGTCCAAGATGAAGGTGGTGCGACTGTGGGGAGGAAGAAGAAGATGGAGTGGGGGAGTTTTAAAACAGCTGTGCGGCCGCCGTGACTGGGGACGCGAGGCGCGCGCGAGGGAGCGGAGGACTTCTTTGGAGGCGATTTGGTGGCTGGGGGATGTAGAGGGGCTCTTGGGTTAGGGTTTGGGTGAAGAAACCCTATAACCAAATATTATATAATATTGGCCATTTTGCAAATTAGCCCTCCACAGCCTATTATTTTCATTCAAGTCCCTGCCAGTATGTGAATCATGCGCGTAAGTCCCTTGACATTCGAAATCCCGCATTTCGGCGCATAAAATATTAGCACTTTTCGCGATTTACCGTTTTGCGATTTCGACCCTCTGCGTTCTTTTGGCAATTCCGATGATCCGTCTGTCGGATTCCGTCGGATCGCACCGTAGCGTTCGAAACGGCGAGACATCGAATCAAGCATCTCGTTTCGTCTGATTTGATCTCCGATTTGCGACGAAGCAATCTCCCTATATTTCCTCCATAATTCCCACTTATGTATTTATATATGTATAATCATTCAAATGCCTTTTTCTCGTCAACCGTGCATCAGAATCCGATTCCGTAAGTGCCATTGGATTCAGAATAGTCGAGCCGTTTGAAACGAGCTATTGAAGTCCCATGTTCGGAGTTCGGTACGCTTCTGGGCCATTCTCTACTCCGCGGCTCGCCGAAAATCCGGAGTTCCTATTCACTTAAGTCGTTTCTTCCGGGTCGCGTAACTTTTTCGTTTTAGCTCATTTTGACCTGAAACTTGACGAGTACTTTTGTAATTAAATTACACACAATAACATCGTCAACAAAAGGGTTTCTTTATTATGACAAAAATATCGATTATTACATTATTCCCCCCTTACAAGAAGTTTCGTCCCCGAAACTTAAATCAGAGATCCCCCGTAAATAACTGCGGATACCGCTCCCGTATGGAAGACTCAAGCTCCCACGTAGCCTCGCGCTCCTCGTGGTTCTCCCACTGAACCTTCATGTACGGACTGCTCCTGTTCGCAATCGCTTCTCCGCTCGTCCCAAAATCCGCAACGGAGCCTCGTCATAGCTCGGATCCTCTCGCAGTGTCGTGTTGGTGATAACATGGGACGGATCGAAATGTACTTCGAAGCATGGACACGTGGAAGACATTGTGCACCGGCGAGACTCGGAGGAAGAGCCAGCACATGCGCCAGGACCAATACGCTCCAGAATCTCAAACGGTCCCACAAATCGCGGACTAAGCTTGTTCCGCACCCTGAACCGTTTGATCCCGGCCCCTGGATGGCGATACCTTGAGCAGTACGTGCTCCCCGACCTGAAACTCTAGGTCACGTCTCCGCTGGTCCGCGTAGCTCCTGCTGTCGACTACGGGCGATCGGGAGTCGCTCTCTGCAACGCGAATCTTTGCCTCCGGATCCTCCAACAAGTCTAGCCCAATCAACTGGCGCTCACCGACGTCATCCCAACAGATAGGGGATCGACATCGACGCCCATATAAAGCCTCATATGGTGCCATCTCAATGCTCGCCTGGTAGCTATTATTATAGGCGAACTCCACCAGAGATAGGTAACGATACCATCCATCTCCATAATCCAGGACACAAGCGCGTAGCATATCCTCGAGAGTTTGGACAACGCGCTCCGTCCGTCGCTGCGGGGATGAAAAGTTGTCTTGAAATTGAGCTTCGTACCCATAGCCTGCTGTAAGCTCCTCCAGAAGTGGGAAACGAAGCGGGTGTCCCGCGCAGACACAATCGACAACGCTGCACCTTTGTGAAGTCGGACGATCTCGTCGATATATAACTGTGCCAGTCGATCTCGGGACCACGTCGTGTGAGTCGGCAGGAAGTGAGCTGATTTCGTCAACCGATCGACTATGGCCCAAATCGCATCGTAACCTTGCTGTGATCGAGGTAATCCAGTGACGAAATCCATCGTAATCTGCTCCCACTTCCATACGGGTATAGAAAGTGGTTGCAGCTTTCCTGCCGGTCGTTGATGCTCGGCTTTCACCTGCTGGCAAACCAAGCACCGAGCCATGTGCTGAGCCACATCTTGCTTCGTCCCAGGCCACTAGAAATTACCTTCAAGTCGTGATACATCTTGGTTCCGCTGGATGAACCGTATAAGGGGATCGGTGCGCCGCGGATAGGATATCGCTCCTCAACCCCGAGCCACTGGGTACGCACCATCTGCCTCTGAAACGCAAGGACCACCATCAGTGTGGATGGTGAAGTCTCCGTCCTTGCCCTGCTCGATCTCCGTCCGCACTTTCTGTAAGTACGGATCACTCTGCTGTCCGAGCATAATCCGTTCGTCGAGTAGTGTACCACGGAGACATCAAGCGGGCGTAGCTCGGTGGAAACAACCTCTATCTCAAGACGACAGAACTCCTCTACCAGACGATCCTGGCTCGTGATCATGAAGGACAGCTCACCAGAAGGCTGTTTCCGGCTCAAGGCGTCTGCCACCACATTCGCCTTTCCCGGATGATACTGGATAGTGAGATCGTAGTCCTTCAAGAGCTCAAGCCAACATCTCTGTCTGAGGTTCAGCTCCTTCTGTGTGAAGAGGTACTTCAGACTCTGGTGATCAGTGAACACCTCGCAGTGTGCCCCATAGAGATAATGCCTCCATAGTTTAAGGGCAAATACCACTGCCGCGAGTTCTAGATCGTGCGTTGGATAATTCTTCTCATATGGCTTTAGCTGACGCGAGGCATAAGCAATGACCCGATCCTGTTGCATAAGCACGCACCTAGCCCAACCCGTGAGGCATCACAATATACCACGAAGTCCTCACCGGGCCGCGGCAACGTCGAAGCAGTGCCGGGTCAATCAATCCTTCGGCTCGTCGAAGCTCTGCGACTCTTGCTCGGTCCAATGGAATCGTTCCACTTTTGCAGTCGACTTGTTCAGCGGTGCGGCGATTTTAGAAAAGCCCTCGACAAATCGCCGATAATAACCCGCCAAACCCAGAAAACTCCTGACCTCCGTCACAGAAGTAGGCTCAGGCCACTCGACTACTGAGGCTATCTTCTTCGGATCCACCGTAATGCCTGATGGAGTCACGATATGCCCCAGGAATGACACCTCACGAAGCCAGAATTCGCACTTCTTGAGCTTAGCATATAGCTTGTGCTCTCGAAGCAACTGCAGTACTCGCCGGAGATGATCCTCGTGCTCCTCATCACTCCGCGAGTAGATCAGGATGTCGTCAATGAAGACCACGACAAACTGATCTAAGTAAGCCCGAAAGACCCTATTCATCATATCCATGGAGGCTGCCGGGGCATTGGTAAGCCCGAACGGCATCACCGTGAACTCGTAGTGGCCGTAACGAGTTCGAAATGCGGTCTTCGGTACATCTTCAGCTCGGATCTTAAGCTGATGATACCCGGACTGAAGATCGATCTTTGAAAATACCGTCGACCCTTGAAGCTGGTCGAAAAGATCGTCAATCCGGGGTAGTGGATACTTGTTCTTCACCGTGACCTTATTGAGCTCCCAGTAGTCGAGGCAAAGTCGCAGACTACCGTCCTTCTTTTGTGAAAAGGGGGCACCCCGAGGAGACACACTAGGTCGGATGAACCCTCGATCTAAAAGATCCTCGAGTTGAGCCTTCAGCTCCTTGAGTTCGGCGAAAGCCATACGATAAGGAGCCTTCGAGATCGGTATTGTGCCCGAAACTAAGTCGATAAAGAAATCGACCTCCCTGTCCGGGGGCATTCCCGGAAGCTCAGCAGGGAACACTTCTGGAAAATCACGAACAATCGGAATCTCCTCCAATAGTGGTGCAGCCCGGCGGGTGCTATCTACCGAAGCCAGGTAGGCTATACACCCGGCGTTCATAAGTCTCTTGGCTTTAGCAGAGGAGATAGTAGCAGCAAAGTAGGAGCTCTTACATCCTCGGTAGACGTACACCTCCTCGCCTGGTTTTGCGAATGTCACAGTCCTCCGCTCGCAGTCGACAGTAGCGTAGTGCCTGGAGAGCCAGTCCATGCCAAGCACTACATCGAAGTTCTTCTTCACCGGGAGCATCATAAGATTCACGAGTAATCCCCGGTTATCCAGAACAACCGGGTACGACCGAAGATAACGATCAGCCACGATGTCTCCCGCTGGTGTGTGCACGCTGATAGATTCCTCGAGTGGGCTCGAGGAATGCCATGTTCACATGCAAAGGTATGCGAGATAAATGAATGGGAGGCTCCAGTATCAAAAATAGCTCTAGCACGAATGGTGGAGAGGGTGACAATACCTGCAAGAACGTCAGGACCGGTGTCGCCCTTGTGCTGGGTCAGAGCGAAGACTCGTCCTCCAGAAGCCTGGCGCGCCCCCTCAAACTGGCGTGAGGTAGAGGGCGCCCGGTGGGCAGACCTTTGGAGGTCTCGCGGTTCTGTGAGTCTTCTTTGGGGAGGAAGCGGCGCTCGTGTGGCTCCGGTTCTTTTAGGGCACTGAGCCAGAATATGGCCCCGTTGGCCACAATGAAAACAGTGACCCCTCTTCTGCGGACAGTCCGTCACTCGATGCGCTTGCCCGCAGATGACTCATGGACGTCTACCCTGTCGCTGACTGCTGGAGGGTGCGCTCCTCGCCGTATGCTGGGTGCGAGGGTACTTGGGTGGCCTATAGCTGGAAGAAGAGCCACCGCCAGCCCTGGCATGCGAGCGCTTCCTGTCCCCCGCTCGCTCGGGCGCGTCTCACTCAGCTCTGACCTCCTCGTGTTCGCTCTGAACGATCAGAGCACGCTCCAGACACTGGTCGAAGGTGATAATACCTCTACCTGCGACCAGCATCCGAATGTTGGATCTCAGCCCCCTCATGAATAACCTCACCTTGTGGTACTCATCCCGCACAGCGAAAGGAATGAGACCAACTATGCGGGAGAAATCCTGCTCATACTCGGTAACGGTACGGCTGCCCTGCTTCAAGCGCTCAAGCTCGCGCTCCAGATCCCGTTTGGTGCTATCTTTAAAGAACTGCTCGTGGAGAAGCCTCTTAAACTCTGCCCAAGAGGGATAGATACCCTCCAACTTGATCTCTAGATGACGCTGCCACCAAGCGTCAGCGTTCTTCTCCGGACAGTGGGCAGCCAATGGTACGTGATCCGCCACCTCGTAACGCAGATCACGGAACGGCTTCTCCGTATGGATGACCCGGTGCTCGAGCACCCATCCGTCATCCTTCTTCCCGAGAACTTCGGCGGATCAAACTTCGGGAAGCTGCGCCGGCTTCGCTCGCGTGCGGCGGCCTCGGCTGCGGGGTTATTGGCACCCTCGGCGGAGCGGCGTCGGTGGAGGCATCGCCGGAGGGTCTACGGCCGCGGGAACTGTCGGAGTCGGAGGTGGAACCGGGGGTGGAACCGGGGGTGCAGCCGCTGCAGCCTGCTGCTGCATATACTGCTGGAACATGCCAGTGAGGGTCGTCAGCTGACCCCTCAAAGCCGCTACCTCAGCCTCGAGCTGCTGTGTACGTGCATCTCCAGGCGGCTGAGCACCGCCCCGTCCCCCGCCACCCGATCCGCTGGCCGTATCTCTAGTGGCATCACCACGGCCTTGACCCCTAAGTGGTGGTCTACCTCTACCTCGAGCTATCTGTAACCGAAACACCAACAGTCAAATAGCAACGCATCGACTATATACAAAAACTCAAACCCCACACGCACTCACGTTCCTATAAACCGTAGGTCTTCCTAGGGTCAACCTAACCAATAGTTCAGTTCTCTTTTTATATTTTTCAAAACAACTTTGTGAATGGTGTTGTGGTTGTTACTTGTCTACGATACCACTTTGTCTGTCACGCCAGGGTCATTTTAGAGTATAAAAGCAATGAATTTTTTTTTTTAAACCTTGACCCCCAAAGGCATGTCAGACCTGCCACAAATACAGGGAGACCACTGTTCAAACGGACAGTCTCCCCTGTATTTGCACGGCATCGCACAAGTACAGAGAGTGTTCTTACAATCATACAACCACAACCACGTGTACAGATAATAATTACAATCAACATACACATCCAAACACCATTCACCACAGGTTATCCACAATTATCCATTCATAAATCCACATCTATCAGTTGAAATGTTTCCTACTCGGAAACTGGTTTTTGAAATACTAAGTTACCAAAATCCACGATAAAATCTTTTAAAAGTTGTTTCCCACAGGGAAACCTTTTCTTTTTAAAACACTACCACGAGGGGTAGAAAACCTTTTTATAACCTAAAACCAAGACCATTTTAAATCCAATTCAACCATATCACATGATAAGTTATTATGCCAGTTTAAAACAGAGAACATGAACCATAAAGTATAAGTCTAAGTCGTAAATAAGGTAAACAGAAAGTACTAAGGAAAACCAAACCGCGGGTCGGAACTAGATCGCGATCTAGGTACGCTCCTCTCCTCATCCGTGACACAACGTCACCAGAAAAAGAAGGCGGGGGGTGAGAACATGTAAACATGTCTCCCCCTCTCAGTCGATACCACGCGGAGATAAACACAAGTGTAGATGATAGTAGTACAGTAGCTATGATAAACAAGTAAACGAGAGAGATATATAGATATGAAACAACGACTCTTTGTAAGTATGCGTCAAGTATAGAAGTTCAAGAGTACCCAATCGAACCAATGCTCTCTTGGTCGACCTGGGACCTCAAGCCAATGCCCCTACTACTCTCCAGTGCATATAACCCCTCTTGGGCTCACGGGTCGAACCTCTGCGACCACTTTTCCGGAAAAGAACACCCTCTTGCGGTGGATCAGACCGCCTGTGTTCGTGAAATGCGATGAGTACGTATCGGGCGATCAATGTAGATATGCTCAAAGATCATCCATCGGCAACTGGCGAGCAATCCGCCCCCCGGGGGCCCGGCGACCACGTGGGTCGTCAAGTAACAGAAGAACCAACCGGGTACCAAGTGCGAGTGTGGTGACCAAATAGGTCCCAAGTATGCAAAGTAAGCGACCAACTAGGTCCGAGTAGAGAAAAAGCGACCAACCAAGTCTCGAGGAAGAATGTAACTGATAGAAACTACTCTACTCCTACAGGTAGTGCAAAACCAAGAAGCTACTGAGCAGAGTAAGAATAAGAGTAATACGATGCACGAGTATGAAATAAGCAAGTAAAGGCAAGGGGTGAAGGAATCGTCACCAAGCTTGCACCACTTAACGGACGTCGAGTCGAGATACCCACCTGTAAATGTATGCCGAAGTCGACGACACCGAACCTATAAAAGGTCCCTCGGGTTAGAATCCAAACCCTCGTCTTAAGTTCCACTACTATAATTCCATTTATAAACCCACGAGACTCGGTTTCCCTAAACCGATCGTCGGAATGTCCGAAAGTTTCGAAAACTGTGCCGGAGCTCCACCGGGACCCACAAGTTATCCCGAAACTTCTCGTATACAATATAAATCATCCGCTGCTACTAAATACCCAATTTAGTGTAACCAAAACAGCGGTGATGCCCTGACAACTCGAAACTGTGATTATTGCGCAATCGTTCCGATCCGGGTTCCCAAAAGCATCAGATTTGACACCGGAACCCCAAGTCGCTCACCCAATGTTTCCAAAGCCTAGAAATCATGTGGGTGACCAGCCAACAAGGCTTAGCGACAAAGTGAATGCCCTACAACGGATGCCGGAAGAAATCCGAACCAAACAACATTCCGTCGGCGAATTTCGCTGCGAAACGTTCCGAAAATCACTTCTGATTTTCTGTAATTACTTCGGACCTTGGACAATCAGTCCAGAGGTTACCCAAAGTACCCCTACGCTGTCTACAGTGACCTCGTAATTTAAAATTGAATAAAAGTCCCTGAAGTTCCACAAAATCGTATTATTTCATGCGATTTAGGGCTATTATGGGTTGTGCACGCAAACCAATGCACCGTAAATTTTGAAATCGCACCCGCTGTAAGTATTCGACATGCCGAAGACTGTGCTCACCTTTTGGAGCACTGTCGGACCTCGTAGCACGCGCACGAGCAACATTAATTCTGTAAAATATCGCGCACAGCGCATAAAGTACTATCGTCCCGCTAAACGAGGCATCGAAATTCAGAACGAAAGTGAGCATCGCGTTCAGCACGAAATTTCGATGCTCGTGCTCACCTCACATGGTCAAAAAGACCCACAGGAGCCTCGGGAATAGTGCCCTAACCCTAGAACTAGGTGCTGTTAAACAAAACTCAAGCCATACCTTAACCGAGAGCTAGGGCTGGCCAGCCGGCGATCGAGCGGCGGCGGTCCGGCCGGTGGTGGGTGCGGCCGGTCGAGAGGTCTAGGGCAACCACCGGCGGCGGTGGAGGGTGGCGGAGGCGCGGTGAAGGAGATCAAAAGACTCCTTTGCTCTCGGGTTAGGAGCTTCCGGCGGCGGCGGCGGCGGCGGCGGAGACGGCGATTGGTCGGCGCCGGAGGTCGGGGGACCACCGTGCTCCCTCCGTTGGGCGGCGGAGGCGCCTGGAAGCCGAGGTGCACCAACCTCGGTCTGCACCGAATCTGGGCGGCGGCGGGGGCTTCCAGCGGCGGCCGGCGATGAACGGGAAGGCCGGGGAAGGTGCGCACGAGGTGGCCGAGGTCGAAGAAGGATGCAAGTCTTAAAACCCGACGGAAGTGCGTGGTTCAAGCTCTTTCCGATCTCGGTCTAGGTGAGCCAACAATGGCCGCGGCCTCTTCTCGCGACTCACGGCGGCACTCGGCGACGGCGGGGATGGCCGGAGATGCAAGCCCTGGACTGGATCTGGTACAGGGAACCCTTATCCCCGCCAGGCTTGCCTTCCCGAGTGCAGTTGGTCCAAGATGAAGGTGGTGCGGCTGTGGGGAGGAAGAAGAAGATGGAGTGGGGAGTTTTAAAGCAGCTAAGCTGCGGCCGCCGTGACTGGGGACAGCGAGCGCGCGAGAGGAGCGAGAGGACTTGTTGGAGGCGGTTTGGTAGCTGGGGGATGTAGAGGGGCTCTAGGGTTAGGGTTTGGGTGAAGAAACCCTAAAACCAAACATTATATAATATTGGCCATTTTGCAAATTAGCCCTCCATAGCCTATTATTTCCATTCCAGTCCCTGCCAGTATGTGAATCATGCTCGTAAGTCCCTTCACATTTGAAATCCCGCATTTCGGCGCATAAAATATTAGCACTTTTCGCGATTTACCGTTTTGCGATTTCGACCCCTCTGCGTTCTTTTCGCAATTCCCGATGATCCGTCTGTCGGATTTCCGATCGGATCGCACCAGCGCGTTCAGAACGACTGAGACATTAAATCTAGCATGTCGTTTCCTCTGATTTGATCTCCGATTTGCGACGAAGCAATCTCCCTATATTTCCTCCATAATTCCCACTTATGTATTTATATATGTATAATCATTCAAATGCCTTTTTCTCGACAACCGTGCATTAGAATTCAATTCCGTCAGTGCCATTGGATTCAGAATAGTCGAGCCGTTCGAAACGAGCTATTGAAGTCCTATGTTCGGAGTTCGGTACGCTTCTGGGCCATTCTCTACTCCGCGGCTCGCCGGAATTCCGGAGTTACTATTCACTTAAGTCGTTTCTTCCGGGTCGCGTAACTTTTTCGTTTTAGCTCATTTTGACCTGAAACTTGACGAGTGCTTTTGTAATTAAATTACACACAATAACATCGTCAACAAAAGGATTTCTTTATTATGACAAAAATGTCGATTATTACAGATTGACATTTTTTAACGTATTATATGATGTACCAACCGTCTCTAGAGCACACTACAACAAAAACGGTCTATAGCGACACTTTTAAATATAGGTACATGTCAAAAAAGTGATGCTAGCTAAAATTACCGACACTTTTAAAAAGTGTTGCTATATGTGGGGTCGCTAGGTATAGAGTGACAGTTATAGAATGTCGCTATAATCTAAAAGAGTGCTACTAATTTACCAACACTTATTTAAACATTGAGCAACCGCAGAAACTCTATCTTGTTGGCTCCAGTGGCGAAGGAAGATGACAGGAAAGGCTCTTCGTCTAGAATTTCAATTGAGTGAAGAGAAGAGAAGATGGTAATTAATTTTTCTTTTTTTTATCTTTTTTTTTTTAATCGGGCCAAATGGACTAGGTGTGGTGGGTTGAGTAGAGTAATCTTTTATTTTTGGTTGGATTAGGTTTTATATTTAGGCATTAGTAGATATTTTTTTAAGTTTTAGCATAAATGTGACACTTACTCAAAAGTGTTAAACATATGTCCACATAACCTAATTACATTTGTAGTGGCAAATGGTAAAGAACTTGGTAGTTAGAAACAGAGAATCCAAGTTCAAATTATAGTTGATTCACACTTTCAGCTAAGTTTATTTCTAAATAAAATAAATTAATGAAGCGGGTAGCGTGCTACCTATCTTTCTGTTAAAAAAAAATATATATTAGATAAAGTGATTTTAACTAAATAAATTCATAATTTATTAAATACATCGGTGGTACTCTCAAATTCAACAATTTCTATTTATTTAATAAAGATATTAAATTAATTAATAGCTAATGGGTACGAATAATTAGCGTTGTAATTTGTAAGTGAAGAAACAAATATCAACTATCAAAATAAAAGTGGCATTACAAAATAGGCTTATGCTTGAGGGGTTCTTCATCCATTTTCGCACGAGGAAACCATGTGGGGGCTCCAATTAATTAAATTTTGGTCCAGCTTGCAAATAAAAGGCAAAGAAGAAGAAAAAGCAATAATTAACTGCACCACACTGATACCGTCGCTTCTATAAATAGCACTTGCGGCAACTCAGAAAAAGCGACCAACCAAGAAGCACTTCTCCACCTCTCCCTCCCTTCCTCAGCACAAGCAATCTCTTTATATATAAATATAAATAAATATACACACACACACACACGCGCGCACACACACACATATAGATAGAGCTTGCTCTTCTATTTCTCATCATCCCCGTTTGGTTGGAGAATAAAGCGAGGATAACTTTCGTTATCATTGATTCCAAACCTTGATTAATTGGCGAAATATTTTATCACTTATCAAGCTTGCTATTAGATTATTTCCGAATAGCAAGGGATTTGCTATTCCACCATTTTGGATGGAATAGCTATTCCAATACTTAATTTCAAACTTAATTAAAATTTTAAATTGAATTAAAATTAAATTATATAAATATAAAATGTTACATATTATAATACATTATTTTTATTATAAAATTATTAATTGTATTATATTAGTACATATTATTTATATTTAAATATTATAATAAATTCTTTTTATTAGATTTAAGTTTAAGTAGAATTTTAAAAAAATATATAAATTTATTATTAAAAATTATTTTTATTAATTTTTCCCACCCCTATTCTTATTTTTAAAATTTTAAAAATAAAAATTTCAATTTTTAAAATTTATAATTTATAATTTCAAAATTAAAGTTTATAATTATAAATTAAAATTTTAAATTTTAAATTTAAATTTTAATATTTTAAAATTTTCAAATTTTAAATTTTGATATTGTATATTTTTCAAATTTAAATTTGATCTTAAATTTAAAGTTTGAAATTTAAAAAATTTAAAAATCAATTTTAAATATGTTTAAGAGAATAATATCATTATCTTTTATTTATAAAATTCATTACCTTTTTTATTCTATCTTATCTAACCAAACGCTATTTCTTTTAATTCCAGAATAACCCAATTTTCAAAACGCAAAATTGATCTAATCCCCGCTTATCCCTCAATTTATACCTATCCCTGGAATAGCTGTTTTTTGCTTATCCCCAACCCAAACGATACCTTATTAGATAGTGCAGATCAGGTTAATCGATCAACTGCACATAGGAATTAAGAGGAGTTGTGAAGGATGCAGAACCTCCGCAACATCGTGGGCTCGATCATCGGCGACGGCGCGAAGGGCACGGTAGCTGTGAAGGGCACGGTAGGCTGTGAAGGGCACGGTGGTGCGATGCGCAAGAACATTCTCGACTTCAATGACTTAAGAGCATCCATCATCGACAACATCAGCGAGCTCCTCGGCAAGAAGGTCTCCCTCCAGCTCGTCGGCGCCACCGTCGGCGACCCGGTATGTCCTTGCTGTACTGCCTTTTCTTTCTTTATATATATATATATATATATATATATATATATATATATATATATATATATATATATATATATATATATAATTGAGCTAGAATACTCTCAAAAGTATCATCCCTTTGGTCTTTTGAGTTTCTAACTTTGAATCTAATTCTTGATTACTAATAAACTTTGGATTAAACGCTATTTCACCTACCACCATCTACGACCATCATCTCAATCCTATATCTTTCCAACCAATGGCTAAAAACTCAAAAGCACCACGCCCTTGGTGCTTTTGAGAGTATTCTAGCTCATATATATATATATATATATATATATATATATATATATAGTTGAGCTAGAATACTCTTAAAATCTTAGAGCCCATTTTACTCTCTCGAATTGTTTTCGATGATAGAGCTTCCAAATTGATGATCGGCTCCGTTGAACATGATCTATACCACTTAAAGTGTTTTGAAATCAAATTTCAAATATTTTCAACATCATGTGCCTAATGATCAAAGGGTTTCAAAATTTGTAATTTTAATGGTGGATAAGAGACGTTTTCTCGTTTAACGGTGTAAAGATATCCAAATCAATTGAATTTTGTTAGAAAATTCTTTAAACTATTTAAAACAAGATCTATACTCTTGATCTTGATTACAAGACTCCTATCATCATTTTTTAAAGAATATTCATTTTCAACCATTCATTTTCTCTCACTAGATGGATACAAGAACAATATCG
This sequence comes from Aechmea fasciata, assembly GCA_025177825.1. Lineage (NCBI taxonomy): Eukaryota > Viridiplantae > Streptophyta > Magnoliopsida > Poales > Bromeliaceae > Aechmea > Aechmea fasciata. Next base: position 4,985,185 of record CM045925.1, on the reverse strand, counting down.
AAAGTGCGTGAAATTTGATTTCTAGATAGTTTAAATGGTTTAGATCATATTTAACGGAACCGATCGTCAATTTGAAAGCTCTATCATCGAAACAACTCGAGAATAAAATGGGCTCATTTCTTAAGAGTATTCTAAACTCAACTCTATATATATATATACTCTTAATGTTATATATATATATATATATATATATATATATATATATATATATATATATATATATATATATATATATATATATATATATATATATATATATATATATTCTTAATATTTTTTGAAAGTATTCTAACTTAACTCAATATATATATTAGTGGTAGGTAAAATAGTATTTGATAAACGGTCTTTCTAGTACGTTTGAATATATAGCATTAATGGTCGGGATAAAATTAAATTGGACTAAGAATATGTAACTTTAATTATGTGTGATGTCCTGTCAATTTTATATGTAATTAATATTGTTCAATTCAAAGATTAATTATGCTTTTGATGGTTGTTATTGATATCGATCTTCGAAATTTAAAGCCGAAAGAGAAGGGTGTTTCAATTAATCGTGTCTTTGTCTGTGTGTGCGCAGATAACGAGAATCGGGGAGTGGTGGGGCAGCCGGCGTATTTGGAGAACTACATCAACTTGTTGCTGCCCCTGGCGGCAAGGGAGTCAAAGTACGAGGTAACTTTCCAGTGGGATGCGAAGACTGGAAGACCTGGGGCGGTGATCGTGAAGAACCATCACACCTCTCAGTTCTACCTCAAGACGCTGACCATCGATGATTTCCCAGGCAAGGGCAGGATAGTTTTCGTCTGCAACTCATGGGTCTACCCAGCCGGCAAGTACAGCTACGACCGCGTCTTCTTCGCCAACAACGTAAGTATATCGCCGGTTTAATATTTTCTTCTTCTTCTTCTTCTTTTTCTTTGTTTTGTTTGAGCTTTTAAATAAGCTGATTCTTTCGAGTTGCTTGAAATTACACACAAGTACGTTTAGATTTAGTCAATAAATTACACAAACTGATTAGATTTAGTCAATAAAAAAAAAAGAAAAAAAAAAAAGAGAAGATTTGACAAGCTAGCAAGGCTGCTTGGTGGGAGAAATTGTGTTGAAAAAGAAAATAAATAAATAAAGAGTAATGCTCCTATATTTTCTGTTTTTCGTTACCGTTTATTACGTCTGATAATTTAATTTAATTTTATTAAAATTATGACCTGCAATAGCATGTCACTTTGGAAGATGTACCGTTTACCATGTACCTCAATGAAGGGTATTTTTGTCTTTTAATATATAGATAATTTAGTCATTTTACCTCTATTATATTTTCTTTTTTTTATCTCCTTCTGTTCCCTTTTTCTCTCTCTATATTTTCTTTCATAATTTGGTACTTTATATAAGACAAATTTCAAATGATTTGACAATATGATCTTTTATATTTTCAAGTTAAATTAATTATTTTCGATTTGAAATATTTAAATGTAAATATTGTTTACACACGCAAATATTAAAATTTGATATATTTTCAAGTTAATTAATTACTTTCTATTTGAAATATTATTTACACATCCAAATATTAAAATTTTAATTAATTTCAAATTTTGAATTAAAATATTAATTTATATTTGAAATTATGAACCAAATTTAAAGTTGATTTGATAAGCTTATTTAAATCTTTCTATTTTTTAGATCTAATTTTTTTTAGTTAGTTAATTAAGAGATAGTGAATACTAAATATTTTCAATGTGTGTTGCATAGATATTCGTTTTCTTTTATGAGTATGGAATATTTTTTTATTGGGCGTTTGTGAAAAATATTCAATAGTAGATATTATTCGGTTGACGAGAAATTTGGATAAACATAGCTTTTTTTTTTTTTTTGTAAATGGAATGCAATATATTTTTTGCTACTAAAAATAGGTCTATCATCAACAATTTTAATAATTATCTCAAATCAATATAAATTTGTGAATCACATTTATCTACAAATTTAAAATTTTAAATTGTAATTTTATATGTTATATTTTATTAAAAAATATCTCATATTTTAAATATTAGTAGATAAGATTAAGATAATTTTTATATATTGAGTTTTAAAAAATATGAATAAATATTATATATACGGAAACTATTACGTGATTCGATATTATGTAGGTGACGGGTATTACGTGTGTGATTCGATATTATGTAGGTGACGGGTATTACGTGTAACAAAAAAAATATTTAAGAAACACGTAGATTGTTAATATTATTTATGATAAAATGCGATATTATATGGTCGGCTGTTATTAGAAGATAGGGTACATATATAAAAAGTGAAATTCATAGAAATAAAACTGTTTCTAAAATTACTATAATTAATATCCCTATAATTAATGCATAATTTTAGAACCTCAATTCTTAAAAATAAAACTATTTCTAAAATTTCTATAATTAATGCATAATTTTAGGACCTCAATTAAAAGTGTTTTAAAATATTGTATTGTTTAATTACCAAACTAACCTTAAATAAAATAATCTTAAAATAATCTTTTTACCTGCTAAGTATTAAAATTATATTTTTACCCTTAATTAATCAAGGGTTAAGATCTTTCTTTCTTATTATTTTTTTTAAAGTACCGAAGGATTACTCAAATAAATAACAGTGCTGAAACAATACCTCATATTACAAGTTTGGTGGATATGATTTAGCTGAAGCTGAACCTGAAACCAACCTGAGCACTTGCAGGTTCATCCCCAGAATATTGGGCTCAAATTTAAAGATGAAATGCATTGATTATCCCTAGCTATAGAAGTCGAGGATGAGCTTACAGTATGAGGCAAAAGTTAAAAAGGACTAGAGCCTGTAATTAAAATGTTCCATTAATTGTGACAGTACATCAACGGTTTGTACAACTTTTCACCTTAATATAATCATCTTTAGAACGGATTTGTGATCTTGCACAGGACCAAATCTATGGAATGGTATCAGTTGCTTAACTTGCAAACAAATTTAAGTAAATGAACATCAAGACGTTGTATTATTTTCAGGACTGGTCGATCATTGTGAGAACTAGCTAACCAATCAAAACTAAGCTGACTGACTACAAGATTACTTCAGCTTTGCAGTTAAACTGAAGAAAAAAAATCTCATTATGATAGTGTAACCATCGAAGATAACTAAATTCATGTAATCTCAAACTTCAATCGACAATTCGTTATAACTTGCAGATAAAGATATTCTGTTTTGCCTCGAATTGTATGAAAGACAAACAAATGAAACCAATTTTAGAATCGTATGGTCTATTTCTTAAGCTGAAGCAAAATTCATTTGATCCTTGCGAGCGAGGGTTCCTATATACAAATGAAGCTGCCGACCTGCTTCACTCTGGTTTCTGTGGCATTCTATAAATTTGTTGTTGTTGTTGTTGTTTTTGACAGACGTATTTTCGCGCAAACACACCGGCACCTCTGCTGCCGTACCGAGATGACGAGCTCTACCACCTTAAGGGAGGTGATGTAACCGGGCAGCTGCAAGAATGGGACCGTATTTACAACTACGCCTACTACAATGATCTTGGAAATCCCGACAGGAGTCCGGCATTAACTCGCCCTGTTCTTGGTGGTTCCGCAGAGTACCCCTATCCACGCAGGGGAAAGACTGGCCGCCCGCCCACCAAAACAGGTATGTTATTGTCAAATTTCTTTTTTTTCCCGTAAATTATGAAATATTTAAGTTACTGCAGAAGAGAATGATGTTTATGAAATTTTATATCCCCTTGAAATAGATCCTAACTCAGAGAGCCGACTGCGGTTGTTGAGCTTGGACATATATGTGCCCCGCGACGAGAGGTTTGGGCATCTCAAAATGGCCGATTTCCTCGCGTACGCTCTCAAGGCTGTCGCTCAATCGATACTTCCGCTATTGCAGTCCATCAGCAACTCTACACGGTTCGAGTTCGACTCGTTCGACGATGTGCTGAAGCTGTACGAAGGCAGCATCCCGGTTCCCAAAATCCCTTTGTTCGACGAGCTCAGGCAGAAGATCCCCTTCGAGATGCTCAAGGAGTTGCTCCGCACCGAAGGCAACCAGCGGTTTCTGAAGCTCCCCAAGCCACAAGTCATTCAAGGTTGGAAAAAATCGATGCTAGACCGGATTATTCCGCACATGTTGCTGAACTACTAAATGAGGTTTGCTGATAACTAATTAATATGCAGCTGATAAGTGGGCCTGGCGAACTGACGAAGAATTCACGCGGGAAATGCTTGCTGGAGTGAATCCTGTCATCATCAAACGGCTTGACGTGTTCCCGCCGGTCAGCAAACTCGATCCGAGCAAATACGGAAACCAGAACAGCACCATAACAGCAGCCCTTATTCAGAGCAACCTGGATGGATTGACAATAGATCAGGTCTATTTCTAGTTCTATCACTTTTTTGGATATTTAATGTGAGCACTAGAACAGAACAAATTAAGCATTTTTTTTTTTCTTTCGCTTTCTTTTCTGTAGGCATTGAAGGATAACAGATTGTTCATCTTGGATCACCATGATACACTAATTCCTTATCTGAGTCGCATTAATTCTACGGGAAACAAGATTTATGCCTCAAGAACGCTGTTGTTTCTAAAAGAGGATTCGACTCTCAAGCCATTAGCGATTGAGCTCAGCTTGCCCAGCCCAGACGGGGAGCAACACGGTGCCGTCAGTAATGTGTACACACCATCAGAAAATGGCGTTGAAGGAGCCATCTGGCAGCTCGCTAAAGCCTATGCCACAGTAAACGACTCCGGCGTCCACCAACTCATTAGCCACTGGTTGATTCTCTGGTCTCTTGTTCTGATCATTTGACGGCCATCATAATCTAGTTACTTAAAAGTCATTAATTTGCATTGCAGGTTGAACACCCACGCGACGATGGAACCGTTTGTCATTGCGACGAACCGGCAACTAAGCGCGCTTCACCCAATCAACAAGCTCCTAAGCCCGCACTATCGCGACACGATGAATACCAATGCCTTGGCCCGCCAGATACTCATCAATGCTGGAGGAATCCTGGAACTGACCGTCTTCCCTGGGCGGTACGCCATGGAGATGTCCTCTTTTGTCTACAAAAGCTGGAACTTCATGGAGGAAGCTCTCCCTGCCGATCTCATCAAGAGGTAGCAACGACAAAATTCAATTAACAGTTGTGATGTTACTAGCCAGATCTTCCTAATTATATATGCTTGTCGTCATCAGCGAATAAGTTAAATACGATCGATTATTTATTATTATTATTATTTTCCACAGAGGAATTCTGGTGGGCGACTCCGAGCACCCCGACAAGCAGCAACTACTGATCAAGGACTATCCATACGCTGTCGACGGACTCGCAATTTGGCACGCGATCGAGACTTGGGTGTCCGACTATTGCTCCATTTACTACCCGAGCGATGCCGCGGTCCAAGCGGACGCCGAGCTGCAGGCATGGTGGAAGGAAGTGCGTGAGGTCGGGCACGGCGACAAAAAGGACGAGCCTTGGTGGCCCGAGATGCAGGCGGTCTCAGAACTGACCCATGCATGCACGACCATCATCTGGGTGGCATCCGCCCTCCACGCGGCCGTCAACTTTGGGCAGTATCCTTACGCGGGATACCTGCCCAACCGGCCCACAATCAGCCGGCGCTTCATGCCGACGCCAGGGTCGGAGGATTACGAGGAGCTGAAGACGAATCCGGATAAGGTGTTCCTACGGACTGTCACCAGCGAGCTGCAGACGATTCTGGGCGTCTCGCTGATCGAGATTCTGTCCACGCACTCGTCTGATGAAGTGTACTTAGGCCAGCGCGACACGGCGGAGTGGACCGCCGACCAGAGCGCGCTGCAGGCGTTCGAGCGGTTCAAGGCAAGGCTGACGCAGATCGAGGCGGACATCGTCAAGCGGAATGGCGATCCGAGCCTCAAGAACCGTAACGGGCCGGTGAAGATGCCGTACACACTGCTTTATCCGACCAGTACGGTCGGGATCACGGGGAAGGGAATTCCGAATAGTGTATCTATTTGAATTGAATTCCATGTGTTGTTATCGAGAAAAACGGCCTGACAAGAAGTCCCCATGAAATAAATGATAAGATTAGGATTCGAATTGCCTACAATTTCCTGCATAAAATTTTCTACGCATCAGATTGATCCTGTAGTTGGATTTTCAGCACATTCAATTCACGACATCCAATAGCGAAATTTACTCTTTTGCTAAATTTTAGCGAAATTAATAATGTTCTGAATGGACTGCGTTCATAGAAACTTCTATCCATGAGGTTACAGGGCCGGGCCTAGGAATGGCACGGGTACTGTAGCTCGTGCCGGGCCAGCTGTACTGGTAATCATGTGCCGTGTTAGGCCAAGCCAATTGAGCCCGTCGGCACGACACGGCACAACCCATTACAGCCCGGCCCTGCGGGCTTCTAGGGAGTTGGGGATCCATCCCCAGCTCCCAAGCCGGACCTTGGGACCTGGGGAGCCAGGTTGGCTTCTCCGGTCCCAACTCCCAAGGCAGAGGAAACAAAGAGCCTAGGACTTTCCTTGGAAAAAAGTTTTTTAAATAATTATTCAAAATTATTAAAAAATTTAGTACTTTATAAGTATTTTAATAATTTTTATCTTTTAGCCAACATATTAGGAAAAAATTTATTGGCCAATTTGCATAAAAAATTCACTAATTTTTAGCTTTTGCAAAAGTGAGCCATCTTTTTTATTTTTGCAGATTTGATCCGATTTTTCAGCAAACTGACCAAAATACACTTATACCTTCTTCTCTCTCTGTCTCTCTCTCTTTTTTCTTTTTTCTTTTTTTTCTCTCGTTCTTTTTTTCTTTCCCTTCCCAGAGAGCAGCGGAGGCGGAGGCGAAGGCGGCCCGCTTTGGTTTTGTCCGGTGTATCCTTACCCTCACCCGTATACCCTCGACTTTCTCGCCTCTGACACTGCCAAGGCCGCGTTGCTACTTTTTTTTTCCCCCCTCTCTGCTCCTCTTCCACCGCCTCTGACGATGACGCCTATCTCACCCTCTCTCGCTCTTCTAGCCCTTTCCCTCCTCCTTAGCGCCCTCCGCCGCCTTCGACGACGACGCTTCTCCGCCGACATCGGTAGCCTCGGAGCGGGGGGATTTTAGCGGCGTCGTCGTCGGTGCCGTGGCCGTTGGCGAAGTGGTGTGACAAAAAATAATTATAGAAGAAGAAGAAGAAAAAAATAAAGACAAAAAATTATATAAGAATGAAGAAGATGATGAAATTGTACTGTTAAAATAAGATTACACTATTTTAAAACAAATTTGCACTGTTTTAATAAAAATTGTACTATTTGATATAGAAATTACACTATTTTGGAATGGATTTTACACTATTAATGCTAACGTTGCACTATTTAGGAGAATTTTGCACCATTTTTTTCTTTTCTTTTTCTCTTTCTCTTCTTCTTCTTCATCCGTTGCTCCATCTCGCCCGGCCCACGAAGGCGCGGTGAGGACTATCGCAGAGCTCGAGGAGGTCCATTCCAGTTGTTAGGAGTCTTCTTAGAGCAGAGGGGAAGAAGAAAGAAGAGGATGAGGAGGAGGAGGAGGAGGAGGAGGAGGAATAGTGCAAATAATTTTACCCAAAATTATACCATTTCGCCCAAACTTGCACCATTTCGCCAAATTTTGTACCATTTGATCCAAAATTGTACCATTTCTCCTTCTCATCCTCTTTCTCTTCCATCTTCTTTTTTACACCAATTGTAAAGGCTGAGATTTTTGACAGTGCAACTAAACTCTCTGTTGACGATGTTTATGTGTGTAATTTAATTACATAAGCACTGGTCAAGTTTCAGGAGAAAATAAGCTAAAACGGAGAAGTTACGCGATTATTACTTTTCACTTGAAGTGAATAGTAATCCGGTTTTCCGGAGAAACCGCGCAGGAGAGTTGGCTTCGGACGCGTATCGGACTCCGATCATAGCAGTCCAATAGCTCGTTTCGACCGGTTCAGCTATTCTGGAACCAATGGCACTTACGGATTTCTGATTCGATGCACGGTTTTCGAGAAAAAGGGGTTTTATTGAAAAGAGGGTTTTCGCACTTTGCTATTCTTGCATTGTGAAAGTCCTCGGACTCCGTACATGTGACCTAGAGTAAGGTAAGGGATGTTTGGGGTCCCTACTAGTGGTAGGGAAGCCTAATGCAGATCCGAAATTAAGGTTTCGCGGGATTACACATCGGTCTATGTGTAATAGTTGAGAATTTGGAGAGAAGATAGGTTTCGTCGCAAATCGGCGACCAAACATGAGGAAACAAAATGGTAGTTTCGATGCCCCCGACGTGCTGAACGCGATGGCGCGATCCGTTTGCAAATCTGACGAACGGATCGCCGGATATTGCAAGATTATCGCAAAGGGGTCGATATGTAATAATCGAATTGTTGGAGAGGGGATGGATTTCTTCGCGAATCCGTGACCGATCGAGGCGAAGTAAAATCATGGATTTATTGTCTCCGTCATGCTGATTGCGTTGGCGCGATCCGTTTGCAAATCCGGCGATCGGATCTCCGGATATTGCACGTTGATCGAGGAGAGGTAGGTGATGGCAAAATAGTATTTTCGCAAAAGTCTTAATATTTTATGTACCGAATTGCGTGATATCAGACATGAGGGTACATTCACACATAATACGCACGCTGTTAAGGATTCAGTACAAAATATTGAGTTTTGATGGGCTTTTCCGCAATTTGGAGCATATATATATTAGCCTTTTAGCCTTCTAGGGTTTGCTGGAATGATAACCCGAACGCTAGACCCTAGCCGCGCCCCCAGCCGCCTTCTTCAGGTTTCCCTTCTCTCCCCGCGTGCGCCGGCCGCCGGAGTTGGCCGATCATCCACCTCCTCCATCACATTCTCCGTTTGGCCTCTACCGTCTCTATCCGAGGGCAACTAGAGTGATCTACACCTTGGGCCCCTCTCCTGGCAGCGGCCCCGACCTCCGAAGACTCGCCGTGCCGGCTGCCGTTCCCACGCGCCGCCGTCGCGGCCGGGAGCTCTGCGGCCGACCTAGGGCCGATCGACCCGAGCGAGGCTTGCTCGCGAGCCGCGCGCCGCCGCCGCCCGGTGCCGTGTCGCCTTCCTGCGACCTCCGCCGGCCCTCGCCACCGGGCCGAGCCGCCCGAGCGCCGCGCCGCCGTCTTGACGGGCCGTGGACCGGATCCGGGTAGATCCGCCGTAGAGCTTCGATCCCTTTCGGACGGTCATCGCCACTTTGGATCCGCCGAGATGCGACTTCCCGAGCACCGCATACCTCCCCGCCGACCACCGCCGCCTCGGAGTGCCACCGCGCCGCGCCGAAGCCGCCTCGAGTTGCTAGACCGAGCACGGGCCGAGGTCGGCTCGCGGCTTCCTCTTCGAGCCACCGTCGCTCGAGGCCGCACCCAAGGCACCCTTCAGCCTTCGACACCGCCGCCGCCGTCCGGAAGCTTCCCGACCGCCGCCACGCCGCAGGCCTTGGAACCCGAGCCGGACCTTGTGCAGGCTCGGATTGATCCGACGACGCCGCCGCCGCTACCCGCCGACATACGAGGTGAGCATCGTGTTCTCCACGTCCTCCGCACCCACCCCTGGCTTCCTCCCGCGCCGTCGTGCCGCCGGAAGCCGGCCGGAGCGACCTTGCTCCGGCCAAGCCCGAAATAGGGCTTATTGTGGATGGATTACTGTTTCGGGCAATCCGGAGCTCCCCGATCTCTTTGGAAGGGAGCACGATGATCGTGACACGTCGTTGATCATCGTGCTCACCCTAGTTTCTGTCGAGGAGACTCTGTTTCGCTGTTTCGGCGATGTCGGTCCTTTTTGGGCCTTTTTGGTCACTATTTCTGCTTGCGCGCACTATTCTGGCTACCCGAGGCTGTTTCGATGCCTCCGGAGGTGAGCACGGTGATCGTCTGACAGTGGCGATCACAGTGGACACCTCAATTAGGGTCAGCGGGTTCCTGCTTAGCGAGATATGCATGTTTTTCGTCCAGTGTGCGCAGTTTGCTGATTTTCGGGTCGCTCCCGCGCATGCCACAGTGTTCAGATGTGCTTCGAAAGATGAGCACGACCTCCAGCACGCCGAGACCTATCAGCGGGTGTCTTGGTCTGGCTGAATGAGTTCTAGTTAGAGTAGTCGGACCATAAAAGCCCCGAAATCACATAAAATAGTGCGATTTCGGGTAATCTGGAGGGCTTTTATGCAATTGTTCTCGTAGTGGCTGCTGTTGACAGCATGTGTGAGTTGTGGGTAACCTATGGACTGATCGTCCAAGGTCCCAAGCTCTCGTGGAGACCGAAAATTGATTTCCGGCGCGTTTCTCGGCGAAATCCGCCGACGGAACGCGGGTTTGGTTCGGAATTATTCCGATGGTACTTTGTGAACTATTGTGTAGTCGCTGAGCCTTGTTGGCTGGTCACTCGGGTCATTTCGAGAGTTTAGAAATGATGGGTGAGCGACGGTGGGTTCCGGTGTCGAAATAGACACTTCCGGGAACCCGTATTCGTACAATTATCCGACGATAATTGTGTTGTAGGGTTAACTTGTGTTTGCTGCCAAAATATCCAAATTGGAGTGTTTTGTGGCAGCGCGTGACTCGTGACACGACTCGGTGCATTTCGGGACAGTTCGTGGGTCCCGACGGAGTCCCGGTGCGGTTTTCGGGACTTCCGGCGAGTTACGGTAATTGGTTTCGGAAAACCGATCTCCGTGGGTTTGATTGTGGAGTTGTGCTCTTATTATTTCTTAGTGGTGGGTTTAGTGTTTGTTATTTATGGTTTGGACACTAACCCGGTGGACCCTCTGTAGGTCCGGTTGATACTTCTTCCTCAGATGAAAGACAGACGCCGTATTTGTACAGGTGGGTACTTCGATCCGACGTTGGCACAGCGTAGTGCACACTCGGTGATGGTTTCTTACCCTTGCTCTCTTATTATTATTATTCGTGCGTGGAGCCTTGCACTGATATTATTCTGTTATTCTCTACTCAGATATGTCCACGCTTAGTATCATGTGTAGGAGTAGAGTCGTTCATCTATATGTGATACCTATGACCTGGTTGGTCGGTTCTCGTACTTCGTATCTGTGACTTAGTTAGTCAGTTCTAGTACCTTGTATCTATGAGTCGTTTCCTTGACTTCTGTTGTTGATGACCTTTGAGGTCGGTGTACCCTAAGGGTTGGATTGTCGGCTAGCGGTGACGGTAGTTCTGGATTATATTGATACTCTCCAGTGACCTGTTCGGTTGTTCGTTGTACACATATCCTAGTTGACTTGAGTAGTCAGTACTTCTGTACCTTTGGTAGGATGTAGAGTTGTTCCATCCTAGCTAGTTGACCTGAGTGGTCAGTTCTTGTGTTTCCTTGAGCAGTACTTGCATACAGTTGAGAGGATGTTGAGTTGTCCATCCTAGTTGACCTGAGTGGTCAGTTCTTGTGCTTCCTTACAGTGTGATGACATATTGGTCGGTTAGCCCTGAGGGGCAGTGATTGTCGGCTAGTTGCCGACGGTTATCTATTGAACATATCACCATTGATCGCCACTATTCGTACGCATTTCACGAACACCAGCGGTTTGGCCACCGCAAGAGGGTGTTCTTTTCCGGAAAAGTGGTTGGGAGTGCCAACCTGTGAGACCCGGGTGCTATATGCGAGGGTTATATGCTGTGAGATCCAGGTGCTTTATGCGAGGATCATGTACGTTCAGACTCGGGTGCTATATGCGAGAGTCATTTACTAGTTGAGCAGTTGTGGCACAGGCTTGAGGTCTGCGGACCAACAGAGCAGCAGATTCCAGATTGGGTATATTTGGTCTATACGTCCGGTTGACGCATATGTCTATAGTGGCATTGGTTGCATATATATATTTACTTACAGTTCTTTCCTTTTACTTATCTTGCTACTATAGTGTTGTTGCAGGTATACTTTCAGTTATTCTTTACAGTAGCAGTAGTTGTTCTTATACAACTTATTCATGTATATTGTTGCTACTGTATCTAGTATTTCACTTACCCATATTATTGTTTATTTCTTCCTGATCCGGTGAGTACTCGCCTTCATCGGCTTGCGGTACCCACTGGGAGGGGGAGACATGTTTACATGTTCTCACCCCCCCACCATTCTTCAGGTATTGCGGGCGGTGAGAGTTGAGACGAGACAGGAGACACGTTCGTAGCGGTCGATAGAGCTTCCGACCCAGGTTATTCAGTTTAGCTTCTACTCCTATTATTTCTGTTGATATAGCTTAGTTAGTTATATGGTTCAGTGTTTTTATTACATTTGAATATGTGGATTTTCATGAATGTAATAAAAAGGATTTCTGGATTTTGTAAAATGGAAAAGTTTTCTACCCCTCGGGGTAGCGTTTTTAAAAGATAAAAGTTTTCATGTGGAAAATAGTTTTAAAAGGTTTTTCTGTGGATTTATGTTAAACACAGATATGAATGAACCTGTGGTGAATGGTGTATGGATATGTAGATGTAAAATGTCTTTATATTCAGTTGTGGTTGTTTCCTGGTTGTACTATGTTACTCTGTACTTGTGCGACGCCGTGCAAATACGGGAGACTCGTCCGTGTGAACAAGTGGACTCCCCGTATTTGTGGCGGATCTAGCAGACCCTGTGGGTTAGGTTTTAAAAAAAAAAAAATTTCGCTGTGGTTTTATCCTAAAAGAGACCCCGGGGCGTGACACCAATACACCATTATACCATTACAACAAAAATCTCCTAAAAATCAAGGCGATGGGGACCCAGGAGCTCGACGACAACGAGGATGCCGAGGACGTCGTCGTCGGCGATGGAGGAGAGGGCGGAGGCGGAAGGGCGAAGGGGTCAGTGGGGCGGCAGGAGGGGTAGAGCGCGGGGATTGGCGGGTGTGCAGGGCGCCGGGTCGGAGAGCGGCGCCGGAGTCGGCGGCGCGGCACGAGGTGCGTGCGAGGCGGCGACAGACATGGCGGGCGACGAGGAAGTTGGCGCCGTGCACGACGGCATCTTATGACCAACAGAGGGGGTTGTCATCGTGGGAGAAGGAGAGGCGGTGGAAGGAGGAGGACGGGAATACGCCTTAGGGCAGTGCGTCGCATGCTTCCGGATTAATTAAGTTCTTATTTGAATTAAGCGATCATCTGTAAGTTTGTTTTATTTATTGTTATCACAAAATTAGTTAGATTTTAAATCACAATCAGATTTATGTGCGGAATTGTTCCAACAACTTTATACCCACTAGTATGGTGTAAATTTTACATCTTATCAATCAGCGTTCACATAATCCCACTGCTTCCTAAGAAAAACAATTTGATAAGACTAGTTGGGGGTTGTGGATCTTTAAAAATGGATAAAAATAAAAAATTTAGGAATCCGAGGTGTATAAATAGCATTGCTCTTTACTAATTTACCAACTCTCTATCACCCCGTATAAAATGTCACGCCCGGTCATTCTAGAGTATAAAAACAATGGAATTTTTTTTTTTTTTTTTTGATATAAACCTTGATCCCCAAGGACATGACAGACCTGCCACAAATACAGAGAGACCACTGTACACACGAACAGAGTCTCCCCTGTATTTGCACGGCATCGCACAAGTACAATGAGTCTTTTACAATCATACAACCACAACAAAGTGTACAGATATTAATTCCAATCAACATACACATATTCACACCATTCACCACAGGTTCATTCACATTTACCTTTGCATATAAATAACATCTATCTTTTAAAATGTTTCCTACCTGGAAACTAGTTCTGAAATACTAAGTCATAAAATTCCTTTTGGAAATCTTTTACAAACTGTTTCCCACACGGAAACTTTTTCTTTTGAAAACACTACCACGAGGGGTAGAAAACCTTTTTATCTTAAAATCCCAAAACCATTTTTACAACTCATTCCAAAATGATATTTTAATAATCACAAACAACAGTAAAGAACTGAACCATAAAGTGAGTCTAAGTTATTTACTCAATAAGGTAAATTGAAAGGAAATCAAACCACGGGTCGGGAGCTATATCGCGTGCTATGTACGCTCCTCACCTGTCGTCCCACTAGAACCTGCTGTAACACCTGAAAAAGAAGGCGGGGGGTGAGAACATGTAAACATGTCTCCCCTCCCAGTGGGTATCCACTAGTAACGGAGTAAAACAAAGGAAAGACTGGTAAGTAGATACAATAGTCAAAGTAAGCAGGAGAGAGATATATGTAATATAAACAAACTACTACTGTATGTATGCAACGAAAAACTGAGAAAATAATACCCAATCCATAACCGCCAATATTGGTCCGCAGACCTCAGGCACCCCTGTCTCTAAGCCTGCATTCAACCCAAGGTAGCCTATGGGCTCACGGTTCGAACCTCTGCGACCACTTTTTCGGAAAAGAACAACCTGGCCGGTGGATCAGACCTCCTGTGTTCGTGATATGCGCTCGAGTCCTGGGCGATCGATGCTGTTATGCTCAAACGCCAGACGTCAGCAACTAGCTGACAATCCCGTCCCTAAAGGGACATCGACCCCTTTGGGTCATTAGGTAAACTTGCCGACCACGTAGGTCACAGAAGCACTGAAACAAACCGACCGAACAGGTCACTGAAACTGAAGCAAACAGACCGAACAGGTCACTGAGAAACTGTAGACAAGCCGACCGAATAGGTCACTGAAACTGAAGCAAACTGACCGAATAGGTCACTGAGAAACTGTAAACAAGCCGACCGAGTAGGTCACTGAAACTGTAAAGGATCGACCAAGTAGGTCGCTGAAGAGCTGTAAACTCAAATCACTCTACTCCTATCAAGTTGTCTGCCACCACGAATGACGTACCTCGCACGGTGAAATTTATCTTGAATTTCCCGTGGGGTAGTATTCATGATTCAGATTAACATTTAAATATGTATAGTTATCAGGTATTGCGGATCCATGGCTTCCAATAAACGCAAGCGTTTATTGTATTACCCCCATAAAATATTAGGGTACCTTCGATTAAGAGACCTCTGAAATGCTGAAAATGAACTGGAATTGGACAAAAAGAAAATTTATAATTTATTGCTCAATTACATGGCTTTAACCAAGGGCATACCCTCAGTGTACATGAACAAAGCATAAAAGAAAATGTTTAATTTCATCTTAGTTATATGTTCTAAGATGGTCAAATTAATTTTGTTGGACTCTATATGTTTTGGAGCTCAATACTGTTCACCCTAAGATGAAAGATTGATTAAATTCCCTGTATATGTATTGGATTTAATCGAATCTGATTCAAATTAAACTCTAATTATATGTATTAGAGTTTGATTTGGTTTATTGAACTTTAACTGTATATGATAAAGTCCAATAGAGTTTGATTTGAACTTTAATCCCAAATGTATATATTAGGACTAGCTCAAATATTTGAATTAGACTCTAATTTTATATTTTTAGAGTCTGATATAATTAGGCTCTAAGTTTATATATTAGAGCTTAATCACATTTGATTTTGATTCATCTTAAGATGAAATATTAACTAAATCCTAATTATATGTATTAGGATTAGTCAAATTTAAATTAACCTCCAAGTATATGTATTGGAATCTAATTTAACTTCGTTTGTTTGAACTCCGAGCAAATGTATTAAAGTCCAACAAGTTTAATTTGATTACATGGTTTGATCAATTCTAAGCACATAATTAGAATTTGATCGAATATGGTTGTGATTTGGCTCTAGTTTTATATGCTAGAGGATCAGATGATTTGTGAAAAATGGGTTTTGGTTTAGTTTAACGACATTTCGGTCAGCTAAGATTTGGGTTTAGTTTAACGACATTTCGGTCGAAATTGGGTTTAGTTTAACGACATTTTGGTCGAGTTGGATTTGGATTGGTTTATGAAAATTGGATTTGGGTTTAGTTTAACGACGTCACGGTCATTTGAGTTTTGGACTTGGGTTTAGTTTAACGACGTTTCGGTCGAAATTGGGTTTTAGACTTAGGATTAGTTTAACGACGTTTCGATCGAAGTGGGTTTTAGACTTAGGATTAGTTTAACGACGTTTCGGTCGAAATTAGGTTTGGATTAGTTTAACAACATTTCGGTCAAAGTGGGTTTGGATTATAAGGTTTATGGTATTGGGTATTTGAGATTTGGTTCATGAATTTAGGCTCTTAGGTTTATGGTTTATGAACATAGGTTCATAGGTTTATGATTCATGAACATAGGTTCATTGGATTTATGGTTTATGAACATAGGTTCATAGGTTTATGGACTCGGTGTATGGATTGGTCCATAGTTTGTGGACTCGGTGTATGGATTGGTCCATAGTTTGTGGACTCGGTGTATGGATTGGTCCATAGTTTTGGTTCATAGTTTGTGGACCTGGTGTACAGGTTTACGGTTCATGATTCATGGACCGGGTGTACAGGTTTATGGTTCATGGTTCATGGACCTGGTGTACAGATTTATGCTTCATGGTGCATGGACCGGGTGTACAGATTTATGGTTCATGGTTCACGGACCGGGTGTAAAGGTTTAGTTTAATGGGTTTAATTTCGAAGTGGGCTTTGGTATTGGGCATCTTTGGGTAAATGGATTTTGGATTAAATGGATTTTGGGTTAAATGGGTATTGGGTTAAATGGGTATTGGATATATGGGTATTGGATATATGGGTTATTGGGTTTATGGGTTATTGGGTTAAATGGTATTGGTTTGGAATGAGTTTGATATGGGTTTAATGCAAGTCCCAATTTTGAAATTATTTGAAATTTGATCAAAATTAGGATGTTAATATTAGAAATCTCATGTGCAATTTTATTTTCAAATTCTCAATTCGAATGGAGTATGAATCAATATTTCAATTTAATATGAATTATGAGTCATGTCCAATTCGATTTAAGTGGATTTAACAAAGCTCCTCTCTTTAATTGGAATACTCTCGCTTTGGCTCGCCGTTAGCATTGACTTAGGCATTTCGTCGAGTAAGTGATTGATACGTCGACGACGGAGTAACATATTGACGACGAAGTATTTCGTCAAATGATTGAGAGCATCGCTCTCTTTATGATTCACCGTCGAGCAATTTGAGAGGAGAGCACCGCTCTCTCTCTCTCGGGTTCATTGCCGAATGGTTAGTAGGCGAACGAGAGGATCGCTCTCTTTATGATTCGCCGCCGAATAGTTGACGAGCGGATTTTGTTTGAGAGGAGAGCACCGCTCTCTCTCGGATTCACCATCGAGCACTTGGCGGGCGGTCTTCGTTTGAGAGGAGAGCACCGCTCTCTCTCTCGGATTCGCCGTCGAGCACTTGGCGGGCGATCTTCATTTGACTTCATTTGAGAAGATTTGAGAGGAGAGCATCGCTCTTTCTCAATTTCGCCGTCAAGCGGTTGGCAGAGGGTCTTCGTTTGAGAGGAGAGCACCGCTCTCTCTCTCGGATTCGCCGTCGGGCACTTGGCGCGCGATCTTCATTTGACTTCATTTGAGAAGATTTGAGAGGAGAGCATTGCTCTTTCTCTCAATTTCGCCGTCAAGCGGTTGGCAGAGGGTCTTCGTTTGAGAGGAGAGCACCGCTCATTCTCTTGGATCCACCGTCGAGCACTTGGCGGGCGGTCTTCGTTTGAGAGGAGAGCAACGCTCTTTCTCTCAGATTCGCCGTCGAGCAATTGGCGGGCACACTTCCTCTCTGTCGGAGCAGGTTCGAGCGGGTGGTGGAGCACACTTCCTCTCTGTCGGAGCAGGTCCGAGCGGGTGGCGGAGCACCACGCTCGGCCTGGCGGAGCACCACGCTCGGCCGTCGTCGGAGCGGCTTGGTCGTCGTCGGTGCGTCATTTGCTCCGTCGATGGCTAAGCATCAGACGGAGTCTTCATTGCCTTCGTCGTCGCTGTTAGCAACGACTCAGACATTTCATCGAACAGGTGGCGGGTCGTCTTGGTCGCCGATGTAGATCCGAGCGGATGGCGGAGCACCACGCCGTCGTCGGAGCAAATGCGAGCGGGTGGCGGAGCACCATGCTCGGTCGTCGGAGCAGATCCGAACGGGTGGTGGAGACGCGGTGACGCGGGCGACGGTTTGGAGAGGATTGGGGCGGTGGCGGAGCACCATGCCTTGTCGGAACCGAGCCGAGCGACGGGCGCGTTGGAAACGCGGCGCCCGAGGTGGCCGAGGGCGGTGGGCTCGTCGGAGGCGCGGCGTCCGGAGGTGGCCGAGCACCATGCTCGTGGGAACAGAGCCGAAGGCGACGGCGCGCGTCGGAAACGCGGCGTCCAAAAGTGGCCGAGGGCGGCGGGCTCGTCGGAGGCGCGGCGTCCGAGAGGTGGCCGAGCACCATGCTCGTCGGAACGAGCCGAAGGCGACGGCGCGTCGGAAACGCGGCGTCCAAAGTGGCCGAGGGCGGCGGGCTCGCCGGAGGCGCGGCGCCCGAGGTGGCCGAGCACCATGCTCGTCGGAACGAGCCGAAGGTGACGGGCGCGTCGAACCCGAGGGGCTCGCCAAGTCGAGGTCGACGGCGGCGGGGACGGCACCGAGGGGGCCTCAAGTGATGAGGGCACCGCGCGCCGCGCTCCGCACCGCGCCGTTGCTCGCACACCGCGCCGCCTCTAAGCCGTGCGTCGCGCTCCGTGTCGCACGTCCGCTTTCGTGCTCGCCGTTTCGCGTCATCGTGTGCTCGCCGCGTGCCGCATCGTCGCTCGCATCGCCGCACGCCGCACCGCACGCCGCTCCGCGAGGCGACGGTAACGAGATGCGGTCCTCGACGAGCGGCTCGTCGACGGGCTCGGTGGCGACGAAGAGGAACTCTTCGTTCCGGATGGCGCCGTCGAGGCCGAAGCGTGCGACGGTGGTGATGATGGCGCTGTCGAGCGGCTTCGGCCGTGGGGCTGAGAGCTCGGGCTCCCCTCCCGAGCTCTTTTTTTTTTTTTTTAGAACAGGGGGAATGAGATTGGGTTTTTTCTTTTCTTTTTTTTTTTTTTTGATTCTCAGTAGCTTTTTAATGGCCCTCTCCTCTCTCTTTTTCCTTTAGAACGTGTAGAGAGGGAAGTTGTAACGGGGGTAGTGGGGATATGGGTAGTTGTGGAGGAGATCGTGCAAAAATAAAGGGGTAGTTGGGTTTGCTTTTGTCCATGCACCTAGTGCATGGACCCATCTCATACCCCACATTTTTTTTTTCTTTTTTTTTTCATTACATTCAAACACAAGTATACTAAGTATGCATATAACTGAGTAGAGAATAGAAACGACAGTAAGGTGCAAGTAAGAAAAGTAAAGTAGAGTAGAGTAAAGTGAAGGAGTGTCACCAAGCGTGTACCACCTGCATCGACGACAACCGGATACCCACCGTACGATCGTAGAAGATCGTATCGTCGTCAGTGAAAACGAAGAAACCGGACCTACGAAAAGATCCACTGGGTTAGTGTCCAACCCACCACTAATAAACACTAACTCCACATCCCACAAACTAATCCCACGGAGATTGGTTTTTCCGAAACTAATTACCGTAACTCGTCGGAAATCCCGTAAATCGTACCGGGACTCCGCCGGGACCCACGAACTGTCCCGAAATGCACCGACTCGTGTCACGAGTCACCCGCTGCCATAAAACACTCTTATTTGGATGTTTTGGAAGCAAACATAAGATCACACTACAATACAATTATCGTCGGATAATTGTACAAACACGGGTTCCCGAAAGTGTCTTCTTCGACACCGGAACCAACCGTCGCTCACCGTCATTTCCAAACCCTCGAAATGACGCGGGTGACCAGCCAACAAGGCTCAGCGACACCGTAAATAACCACTAAGAGTTGTCGGAAGAAATCCGAACCGCAAACACGTTTCCGTCGGCGAATTTTGCCGAAAAACGAACCGAAAATCACTTCTGATTTTCTGTGAAGTTCTGGGGCCTTGGACGATCAGTCCAGAGGTTACCCGCCACACTCCTACGCTGTCTACAGCGACCACGAAATTCTAAATTGCATAAAAGTCCCCGAGCTCCATAAAATCGCATTATTTCATGCGATTTAGGGCTATTATGGGTCGTGCACGCAAACCGATGCTCGATAAATCGAGCCATCGCAGTCGCTGGAAGATTTCAGCGTGCCGGAGACCGTGCTCACCTTTCGGAGCACTGCCGGGCTTCGTAGAACGCGCACGAGCGACACGAAGTTCTGTAAATACTGCGCACAGCGTGTAAAGTACAAATTTTCCGCTAAACAAGGCATCGAAACTCCAAACGGAGGTGAGCATCGCGTTCAGCACGAAAAGGTGATGACCGTGCTCACCTCACTTGGTCAAAAAGACCCAGTACAGTCTCGAGAAACGTGCCCAAACCTTAGACTAGGTGCTGGTAATGAAAAATAAGGCTTACTGCATCAGGAGAACTAGGGTTGGCGCCGGCGGCTTGGCGGCGGGCGGTCGGCCGAGGACGGAGCGCCGGGTCGGAGAAGTCCGGGAAGGTCCTGGTTGGCGGCGGGAGCCGCCGGTGGCGCGGCGGAGGAGATCTACTCCATCTTCTTCTTCTCGGGTTAGATGGCGCCGGCGGCACGGCGGCGGGGACACCGGGACGGCGATGGTCCGCGAGAGGAGGCCGAGGGAAGGCGATGCTCCCTCGGGAGGCGGGGGATGCACGGAAGCCGAAGGGCTCTCCCACGGTCTGCGCCGGATTTGTGCGGCCGCAGATAAGTGAAGCGGCGGTCGGCGGCGTGCGATGACGCCGGGGAGGTGCGGCCGGTCGGGGAGGTCCACGGCACACGGTGGCCGGCGGTAGAGGGTGGCGGAGGCACGGCGGAGGAGATCCAAACCCACCTTGCTCTCGGGTTTGGTGGCTTCCGGCGCGCGCGGCGCGGCCGGAGGCGGTCGGGGCGGCCACAGGTCGGCGCCGGAGGTCTAGGTTATCGCCGTGCTCCCCCCCTCGGGCGGCGGAGACACTTGGGAACCGAGGGCCACCACCCTCGGTCTGCACCCAAAACCGAGCGGCGGCGGGGTTGCTCCGCGGCGGCCGGCGATGTACGGCAGTGCCGGGAAACGCGTGCCGGAGTCGTCTCGTGGCCGGGGAAGAAGGATGCAAGCCTCCTTAACCGAAGAAGGCGCTCGGATCAGCTTCTTCCTCGGGCTCGGCCTTGGTGGACCAACAATGGCCGCAGGAGGTTCTTGCGGCTCCAGCGACCCTCGGCGACGACAGTGATGGCCGGAGGGGCGCGCCTCGGGGTGGATCTCGCCGAGGAAAGGTCGGATCCAGACCTTGGAGTCTCCCTTTGCCTTCTGTGGTTTTTTTCTCGGCCAACAAGTGGAGAGGAGGAGGATGTAGAGGGGAGATCCGGGCTCGGGGATGCTGTTCCGGCGGCCGGAGCTCCTCGCCGGCGGGCGGGCCGCAAGCATGAAGTGGGCAGGGAGTTTCTGGAGGTGGTTAGTGCGGCTGGGGGAGGTGAAGGGCCATTAGGGTTAGGGTTTGGTGGAAGAAACCCTAAAATCCACTATTATACATAAATGCACAATTGCACTTTAGCCCACCATTTGCCATTATTTAATCCCTAGTCCCTGCCAGTGGATGAATCATGCGCGTAAATCCCTCTATATTCGAAATCGCGCATTTTGGCGCATAAAATATTAGTACTTTTCGCGATTCGCCGTTTTACCATTTTTACCCCTCTGCGATCATCTTGCATTTCAAGATCCGTCCGTCTGATTTCCGATCGGATCGAGCCGTTCGGCGTCGAGAACATCGAATCTAGCCTTTTACTTTGATCGATTTGGTCTCGGATTCGCGAAGTATCCATTCTCTTCTTTATTCCTCCAATATCTCCAATTATTTAAATATTTTTGTCAAATCGTTCAAAACCCTTTTTCTCGATATCCGTGCATCAGAATCAAATTCCGTTAGTGCCATTGGTTCCAAAATAGTCGAGCCGTTCGAAACGAGCTATTGAAGTCATATTATCGGAGTTCTGTACGGCTCTGGACCCATCCTCTATTCCCGGCTCATCCGGAAAACTAGAGTTACTATTCACTTAAGTCATTTTTTTCCGGGTTGCGTAACTTTTTCGTTTTAGCTCGTTTTGACCTGAAATTTGACGAGTGCTCTTGTAATTAAATTACACACAATAACATCGTCAACAAAAGGGTTTATTTATTAAGATAAAAATGTCGGTTATTACATCATTCCCTCCTTACAGGAAGTTTCGTCCCCGAAACTAGGTCAAGAATCCCCCATAAACAAATGTGGATAACGCTCCCGCATAGTAGACTCAAGCTCCCACGTAGCTTCGCGCTCATCGTGGTTCTCCCACTGAACCTTCACGTACGGAATGCACCTGTTCCGCAACTGCTTCACTTCACGTGCCAAAACCCGCAACGGAGCATCATCATAGTTCAGATCCTCCCGTAACTGTATAGACGGCAGTCTGATGACGTGGGACGGATCTGGAATATACTTCCGAAGCATGGACACGAGAAAGACATTGTGCACCCGGGCGAGACTCGGAGGCAGAGCTAACCTATATGCCACCAGACCAACACGCTCCAGGATCTCAAACGGTCCCACGAATCGCGGACTAAGCTTGTTCCGCATACCGAAACCGTTGATCCCCCTATATGGCGACACCTTGAGCAACACGTGCTCACCGTCCAGAAACTCTAGGTCACGCCTCCGCTGATCCGCGTAGCTCCACTGTCGACTCTGTGCAGTCTTGTTGAGGCACAAAAAAAAAAAAAAAAAAAAAATATATATATATATATATATATATATATATATATATATATATATATATATATATATGAGAGAAAAAAATATATGGTGTATGAAATGGGTCCATGCACTAGGTGCATGGACAAAAGCGAACCCACATCCCATCATCCCCACTACACACACGATCAACCACTCCCTCTCAACTTCTCTTCTCCTTCTCCATTAAAACAAGACCATCAAAGCACTCTCTCTTCCCCGGGGTGAATAAAAATAAAAAATATACAAAGTCTCTCTTTCTCTCTCTCGTTTTGGTGAACCCGAGACCCGCGTCTCCTCTAGGCGAGCCCCTCGGAAGTCGCGCCCATGGCCGAGCTCCGTCGAAGACGCCGTTACCTGAAGCCGCGCGAGCCCCTCGGAGGCCCATCCTCGGCCTATCTCCGTCGATGCGCCGATGCGAGCGACACGCGCCGCTCGAAGCGGCGCCGCGTCGCGCCTCGACCCCGCCGCTCGCCGCACCTCGAGCCCGCCGGCTGAGGACCGCGCCCTCGCGAGCGCCCTCCGCGCGCGCCGCGTGCCCTCGGCCGCGCGCGCCCTCGCGTGCCCTCGCGCACCCTCGGCCGCGCGCGCCCTCGCGCGCCCTCGCGTGCCCTCGGCTCACCGCTCGCGCGTGCCCTGCGCGCGCGCCTCACGTGCCCTCGGCTCACCGCCCGCGCGTGCCCTAGGCCGCGCGCGCCCTCGCGTGCCCTCGGCCTTACCGCCGCGCGTGCCCTCGGCTTACCACCCGCGCGGGCCCTAGGGCGCGCGCGCCTCGGGTGCCCTCGGCCGCACGGCCCGCGCGTGCCCTCGGCTCACCGCGCGCGCGCGCCTCGGCCTCATCGCCCGCGCGCGCCCTCGGCGCCGCGCGCGCCTCGGCCTCACCGCTCGTGCGCGCCCTCGGATTGGCCTGCGCCCTCGGACCCGCCGCTGTGAGTCCTCGGATCGGCCTCCGCCTCGATCGCCGCCCGCGGCCGTCAAGCCCGCCGCCCGAGCTCATCGACTCACGCCGCCGCCCGAGCGTGGTGCTCGCCACCCGCACGGCTCTACTCCGACGACGACCGAGCCGCTCCGACGACGACCGAGCCGTTCGACGACGGCCGAGCGTGGTGCTTCGCCACCCGCACGGTTCCGCTCCGACGACGGCCGAGCGTGGTGCTTCGCC
Organism: Aechmea fasciata; assembly: GCA_025177825.1. Classification (NCBI taxonomy): domain Eukaryota; kingdom Viridiplantae; phylum Streptophyta; class Magnoliopsida; order Poales; family Bromeliaceae; genus Aechmea; species Aechmea fasciata. The sequence continues at coordinate 4,961,359 of CM045925.1, read as the reverse complement.
ACCCGCACGGCTCCGCTCCGACGACGACCGAGCCGCTCCGACGACGGCCGAGCGTGGTGCGCCGCCACCCGCTCGGATCCGATCCGACGACCGAGCGTGGTGCTCCGCCACCCACTCAGCTCTACACCGGCGACCAAGATGTGCCCACCACCTGCTCGATGAATTGCCTAAGAGAGACGTCGACGACGAGGCTAAAAGAGAGGGAGCGGTGCTCCTCTCTAAAAATCATGCCGTCGATGTGCACGCCACCTGCTCGACGGAAAACCCAAGAGAGATGTCGACGGCGAGATTGAAAGAGAGGGAGCGATGCTCCTCTCTAAAAATCATGCCGTCGATGTGCACGCCATGTGCTCGACGGAATGCTTAAGCCATGTGCTCGACGGAATGCTTAAGCCATGTGCTCGACGGAATGCTTAAGTCATGTGCTCGACGGAATGTTAGCCAACCGCTCGACGGATTGACGGATTATTAATAAAACCGCTCGACGGAATTTTAATAAATCCGCTCGACGGGATGTCAACAAACCGCTCGACGGAATTTTAATAAATCCGCTCGACGGATTATTAATAAAACCGCTCGACGGAATTTTAATAAATCCGCTCGACGGATTATTAATAAAACCGCTCGACGGAATTTTAATAAATCCGCTCGACGGAATGTCAACAAACCGACGGAATTTTAATAAATCCGCTTGACGGAATGCCGATCAAATCGCTCGACGGAATTTTAATAAATCCGCTCGACGGAATGTCAACAAAACCGCTCGACGGAATTTTAATAAATCCGCTTGACGGAATGCCGATCAAACCGCTCGACGGAATACCGATCAAACCACTCGACGGAATATTTCGTCGTCGACAGGGGGTGCTCCTTAAAGAGAGAAATTCACTCAAAGAGATAGAGTGGGGACTTTGCTTGATTAAATTGAAATCAAATTAAAATTTCATGATATTAAGTGCTAAGCATTTGATTTTGAATTTAAAATTTTGATTAGATCCCACACTTGGGTTTAAATCTAACGGGCCCTAATTAAGCCCGAATTTGGAACCAAGTACCCAATATCACATATCATAAACCTAAATACCAAATACCCAATATCTAGTTAAACCATTAACCCATATATCCAATACCCGTTTAACCCAATACCCAATTTGACGCCATACCCATTTAACCCAATATCATTTGACCCAATACCCATTTAACCCAATAACCCATATATCCATTTAACCATTAACCCATAAATCTAAACCCATAATACCCATTTAACCCAATACCCATTCAATCCATTCATAAACACCAAAGCCCATCCACTTAAGGCCCAATCTCAAGCCCACTTCGAAATTAAACCCATTAAACTAAACCTGTACACCCGGTCCATGAGCCGTGAACCATAAATCTGTACACCAGGTCCATGAACCATGAACCATAAACCTGTACACCAGGTCTATGAACCATGAACCATAAACGTGTACACCAGGTCCATGAACCATGAACCATAAACCCATACACCAAGTCCATAAACTATGAATCAAAACTATGGACCAACCCATACACCAAGTCCACAAACTATGAATCAAAACCATAAACCATAAACCTATGCACCAAGTTCAAGTTCATGAACCATAAACCTATGAACCTATGTTCATGAACCATAAACCTATGAACCCATGTTCATGAACCATAAACTTATGAACCTGTGTTCATGAACCATAAACCTATAAACCAAGTTCATGAACCAAATCAAGTTTATGAACCAAACCAAACTCATGAATCATGAACCAAGTTCATGAATCATGAACCTAACCCAAACCAAATCCTATACACCGAATATCATGAACCATACATCAAATACCATAAACCTTCTAAACCTAAATTCCAACTTCGACCGTAACGTCGTTAAACTAAACTTAAATCCACTGCCGACCGTAACGTCGTTAAACTAAACCTAAACCCAAGCTCGACCGAAACGTCGTTAAACTAAACCCAAGTCCAACCTCCGATCAAACGCCGTTAAACTAAACCCAAATTCAAATAACCGAAACGTCTTTAAACTAAACCCAAATTCAATGACCGTAACGTCTTTAAACTAAAACCAAATTCAAATGACCGAAACGTCTTTAAACTAAACCCAAATTCAAATGACCGAAACGTCTTTAAACTAAACCCAAATTCAAATGACCGAAACGTCTTTAAACTAAACCCAAATTCAATGACCGTAATGTTTTTAAATTAAAATCAAATTCAAATGACCGAAACGTCTTTAAACTAAACCCAAATTCAAATGACCGAAACGTCTTTAAGCAAAACCCAAATTCAATGACCGTAACGTCTTTAAACTAAACCCAAATTCAATGACCGTAACGTCTTTAAACTAAACTCAAATTCAATGACCGAAACGTTTTTAAACTAAACCCAAATTCAAATCGAGCTCTAATACATATACTTAGAGTTCATCCGACGAACCCTAATACATACACTTAGGGCTTAGTCAAATCCTCACTCTAGCACATATAACTAGAGTGAAAAATATATTAAACTCGGTTAGTCCTGATACATATACCCAGGAATTAGCCACCCTCTACTTTCAGATAACATCAATCCAATGACCGAAACGTCTTTAAACTAAACCCAAATCCAATGACCGAAACGTCTTTAAACTAAACCCAAATCCAATGACCGAAACGTCTTTAAACTAAACCCAAATCCAATGACCGAAACGTCTTTAAACTAAACCCAAATCCAATGACCGTAATGTCTTTAAACTAAACCCAAATCCAATGACCGAAACGTCTTTAAACTAAACCCAAATTTCAATCGACCACCCAGTCGTTAAACTGGGTATCCAGTCCTATGAAATTCATGTACAGTGGGGGTATGCCCCTGCTTAAGCCATGTAACCGGCAGATCATATCAATAAAATCTTGTTTGCCCGTTTTGTCTCTTTATTATCAGCATTTATATTTGGTCTCTTAATCGAGGGTACCCTAACATTTTATAGGGGTAATTAACAATAGACGCTTGCGTTTATTGGAAGCCATGGATCCACAATACCTGATAAACATATATACATATACTTAATCTGAATCATGAATACTACCCCACGGGAAATACAAGATAAATTTCACCGTGCGAGGTACGTCATTCGTGGTGGCAGACAAGTCTGAAGTCGCTCTCTCGCAATGCGAACCTTCGCCTCCGCATCCTCCAATAAGTCAGGCCCGATCAACCGGCGTTCTCCGACATCGTCCCAACAGATAGGGGACCGACATCGACGCCCACATCAAGCCTCGTACGGAGCCATCCCGATGCTCGCCTGTTAGCTGTTGTTATAGGCGAACTCCACTAAGGGTAAACAGCGAAACCATCCATCACAGTAGTCCAGGACACAAGAGCGTAGCATGTCCTCTAGAGTCTGGATGACTTGCTCTGACTGTCCGTCGTTTTGTGGATGGAACGCTGTACTAAAGTTCAGCTTCGTACCCATAGCCTGCTGCAAGCTCCTCCAAAAATAGGAAACGAAACGAGTGTCCCGATCAGATACGATCGACACTGGCACACCGTGAAGTCGGACGATTTCGTCGATATATATAACTGTGCCAGTCGATCGCGGGACCACGTCGTGTGCATCGGCAGGAAGTGAGCCGATTTCGTCAGCCGATCACTACAACCCAGATCGCATCATGGCCTCGCTGTGATCGAGGCAATCTAGTGACGAAATCCATAGAAATCTACTCCCACTTCCATACTGGTATCGAAAATGATTGCAGCTTTCCTACCGGTCGCTGATGTTCGGCCGTCACCTACTGACAAGTCAAGCATCTAGCCACATGCTAAGCCACATCTAGCGTCATCCCAAGCCACCAGAAATTCTGCTTCAAGTCGCGATACATCTTGGTTCCGCCTGGATGAACCGTGTAAGGGGATTGGTGCGCCTCGGATAGAATATCGCTCCGCAACTCCGAGTCACTGGGTACGCACCATCTGCCTCTGAAACGCAAGGACCCATCAGTGTGTATGGTAAAGTCCCCGAAACTTGACCAGGTACTCACCATAATCAAATTTGAATACTGCTCCGCCAATGCGGTATCACCTGAGTACTGGTCAATTACATTTCCATAAATCACGACAACTCATCTATCGTTTCACCTGGACGGGACGAGGGTAAACATTCCATCCCAAATCTACGGATCAAGATTCACTGGAATCATATCCATCTTATAACCTGCGGACAAAGACAGTCCCGCGTCCAGAATTATCCGATCCCAACTTACAAATTCTGAGATAATAATTCATCCCTCAGAATTACTAGGTCCACTCAACTTTGGTCCGCATAGCCGTAACCGATTCGACTACGTCGAAAATTCACGTAGAAAAGTCACGGACAACAACGCGAGTTCGGAGTATGTTTCCGTAGAACTCATCCACAATATCAATTATCTCACCACGAGCTAAATGTATCGTTGTCCAAGACCTGAGTCGAATTACTCACCTTGGATACCACAGTCTCACACCAGTCACCCAACAACTACCACAGTCAAACCTCAATCAGTGGAAAGCCACCTGTGGCATTCAACAGTCCTAGGTCAAAGACCTCATTTTCCACCTGACCAAAAGGTCCAAGGCTGACAGTACCCATTGAACTAATGTCACGCCCCGGGGTTGATAATAAAGTGAAAAAAATACAGCGAAATTTTTTTTTTTTTGAAAACCTGACCCCAAGGTATGCCAGATCCGCGACAAATACAGGAAGTCCACTGTACAAACGGACAGAGTCTCCCCTGTATTTGCACGGCGTCGCACATGTACAGAGTGTAGTAAACTACCAGGAAAACAACCACAATACAATGAACTTATAACAATTAACAGTTATAGCTATTCATTCAACCATTCACCACAGGTTCACAACTAAGAGATGTAGAAGCTGATAAACATAGTAAGAAAGCCTTTTGAAAACTGTTTCCCACACGGAAATCCTTTCTTTTTAAAAACACGCTACCGCGAGGGGTAGAAAACCGTTTTATCACATAAAACCCATATTCTTTATTACATTATAAAACATCTCATATTCAAAGTAAATACTGAACTGAATCATAAAATACAGTCTAAGTCATAAAATAGGAAGGGTAAAGGAATAACCGACGAAGAGACGGAGCTATGTCGCAAACTAGACTCGCTCCTCACCAGCTGTCCCACTAAGACCTGCAACGTCACCTGAAAAGAAGGCGAGGGGTGAGAACATGTAAACATGTCTCCCCCTCCCAGTGGATACCTCGCGGAGATAGACACAAGAGGAGATAATAGTAGTACAGTACCTATGATAAACATGTAAATGGAGAGAGATATATAGATATGAAACAACAGCTACTGTAAGTATGCGTCAACGGTACGAAAGTACAAAAATACCCAATCTGTAAACTGCCCTATTGGTCCGCAGACCTCAGGCCTATGCCCACTGTCACTCTACCTGTGTACAACCCAGTACTGACCGCTGGGCCCACAGGGTGCATATAACCCACTCTAGGGCTCACGGGTCGAAACTCTGCGACCACTTTTCCGGAAAAGAACACCCTCTTGCGGTGGCCAGACCGCTGGTGTTCGTGAAATGCGTGTGTCTCTCGGGCGATCGATGCTGATATGCTCAATAGCCAAACGTCGGCAACCAGCCGACAATCCTGCCTCTCAGGCGTACTGACCGTATGGGTCGTCAAACTGTAAGGAAGTACCAGAACCGACCAATCAGGTCAACTAGGATGGAACAACTCAACATCCTCTCAACTGTATGCGAGTACTACTCAAGGAAACACAAGAACTGACCACTCAGGTCGACTAGGATGGAACAACTCAACATCCTCTCAACTGTATGCAAGTACTACTGAAGTAAACTGACCGAACAGGTCACAGATGTCATAGGCTGACAAGAAGTAATCTACTCTACTCCTACACATGATACTAAACATGGAAACACTGAGTAGAGTAATACTGTAAGAAACAGGTGCAAGATATATCTAGGATAAACGATATAAACAGTAAGGGTGGAAGGAACGTCACCAAACGTGCACCACTGAACGAACGTCGAGTCGAAGTACCCACCTGTAAGGATGTCGTGTCTGTCGTTTGACTGCAAAAGAGTGTCAACCGGACCTCAGGAAGGTCCACTGGGTTAGTGTCTAACCCACCACTAATAAACACTGACTCCACATCCCACAAACTAATCCCACGGAGATTGGTTTTCCGAATCCAATTACCGTAACTCGCCGAAAGTCACGTAAACCGCACCGGGACTCCGCCGGGACCCACGAACTGTCCCAAAATGCACCAACTCGTTTCACGAGTCACCCGCTGCCATAAACACTCCTATTTGGATATTTTGGCAGTAAACACAAGTTAGCCCTACAACACAATTATCGTCGGATAATTGTACGAATACGGGTTCCCGGAAGTGTCTATTTCGACACCTGAACCCACCGTCGCTCACCCGTCATTTCTAAACTCTCGAAATGACCCGAGCGACCAGCCAACAAGGCTCAGCGACTACACAATAGTTCACAAAGTACCATCGGAATAATTCCGAACCAAACCCGCGTTCCATCGGCGGATTTCGCCGAGAAACGCGCCGGAAATCAATTTTCGATCTCCACGAGAGCTTGGGACCTTGGACGATCAGTCCATAGGTTACCCACAACTCACCCATGCTGCTAACAGCAGCCACAACAAGAACAAATGCATAAAAGCCCTCCAGATTATCCGAAATCGTATTATTTTACGCGATTTCGGGGCTTGTATGGTCCGACTACTCTAACCAGAACTCATCTAGCCAAACCAATACACTCGCTGATAGGTTTCGGCATGCCGGAGACCGTGCTCACCCTTCGGAGCAATTCTGGACACTATAGAGTGCGCGGGAGCGACACGAAAATCTGAAAACAGTGCGCACTGCATGATGAACATGCAAAATCTCTCTAACCAGGAACCCGTTGACCTTAATTGAGGTGACCACTGTGATCGTCACTGACAGACGATCACCGTACTCCCCTCCGGAGGTACTGGAATAGCCTCGGGTCTTCGGAATAGCGCGCGCAAGCCGACACAGCAGCCAAATAGGCTCAAAAATGGCCGACATCGCCAAATCAGCAGATCGGGGTCTTCCCGACCATATCTAAGGTGAGCACGATGATCAACGATGCGTCTAGATCATCGTGCTCCATTCTGTTATGATCGAGGAGGCCCGGGTTGCTCGGAACAGAGAAACGACCAAAATAGCCCTAACATAAAGCTTACCGGAGCTTAGTGAAGGGCGAGGGTGGCCGGCGGCGGCCGGACGGCGGGCGACCGGCCAGGGAAGGTTGCTGGCATCAAGGGGAAACCGGGCGCGCGTCGGCCGGCGGGCCGAGGCGGGTAATGATGCCCTAGGCATCCAAACCCGAGAGGGCTCGGGTCCGGTCCGGCCATCGGGGGTCGCCGGCGGCGGGGTGCCGGTGGTCGATGGGTGCGGCCGGCGGAGAGCCGGGGCTCGCACGGCCGGCGAGACGACGGCGGTGACGGGAGATCGCGAGCCCGCGCGAGGCTCGGCTCGGCCCTCGAGGGGCCGCTGCGGCGGCCACGGCGGTCGGGGTGGCTCCGATCGGCGGCGTGTCGCCCGAGGTTGAAGGAAGAGGCGCGACGGCTGCGGATGCCCGCAGCTCGGGCATGACCGCCCGAGCCCGGGCTCGGGCCGAAGGTCTCCGGCGGCGGCGCCAAGGTGCGCGGCGGTGGCGGCGACGCTCTGGGTGGCCGGGGTGGCGGCTCGCCGGAGGTCGCGGGAAGGGCGGCTCGGCCGTCCCTACCCGGTGGCGGCGCGCGCGATCGACTGGCTCGGTCCGCCGGGTCGGGCGGCGGCCGCAGCGCCCATGGCACGCGGCGTGGCGTCGCCGACGGCGGCGGCGGAGGAGGTGTCTAGGGCTCCGGGGGTGGCGGCGCGAGGAGGAGGTTGCACCCAGACCTCGGCCAAGCTCCAACCCGAGGAGAAGAAAGAGAGAAAGATGGAGAAGGAGATGTTTCAGGGCTTTTCCGGCGACCAGGGGTGGTCGCCGGAGGCGGGGGCGTGCGCATGGGTTGGCCCAGATGAAGATGAGGTGGTTGGGGTTACGTGAAGGAATAGAAAGGGACCTAGGGTTAGGATTTCAAGTGGAAAGCCTAATGCAACCATATATACATGGTGCAGAATTGCAAATAAGTCCACCTACTCTCAATATTTTCGCTCCAGTCCCTCTCAGCATGTGTAAATCACGCATACGCACCTCCACGAGCGATTTCACGCGATTCAGCACATAAAATATTGGGACTTTCGCGAAATTACCAATTTGCCCACTTTGGTCTCTCCTCGATCAACGTGCGATTCCCGTAAATCCGTCCGTCCGATTTGTGAACGGATCGCGCCAGTGCGATCAGCGCATCGAAGACCTCAAACCCACGATTTTGGTTCGCCTCGGTCGGTCACGGATTCACGAAGAAACCCGTCCGTTCTCCAACGACCCGATTTTGCCAACATCGACCCCTTTGCGATCATCTTGCAATTTCCGACGATCCGCTCGTCGGATTTGCAAACGGACTGTACCATCGCGTTCAGCACATCGAGGACATTGAAACTAGCATTTTGTTTCGCTCGATTTGATCTCCGTTTCGCGACGAACTCATCTCTCCATCATTCCTTTAATAAACCAACTTATAAACATATACATTTATATATGTAAATTCGTTCGGGACCCTTTTTCCTTGACAACTGTGCATCAGAATCTGATTCCGTCAGTGCCAACGGTTCCAGAATAACAGAGTCGTTCGAAACGAGCTACTGGAAGCCTATATTCGGAGTTCGGTACGCACCGGAACCCCTCTCTACTTCTCGGATCAACGAAACGCCGGAGTTACTATTCACTTTAAGTCAAACTTCCGGGTCGCATAACTTTTTCGTTTTAGCTCGGTTTTGCCTGAAATTTGATGTGTGCTCTTGTGATCCATTTACGCACAATAACGTTTAAAATCGAAGGTCAAATTCAATCCAGATAAAAAGTCGGTTTATTACAACTAAACCATTCGTTCGCTCAATATTGCAGTCAAACCAACACGTGGTCCATGCAAGTCCATCACTTGATGCACAGGATTGCCAAGCGCACTATGCGTTACTAACCATCGGTGATGCTCAACATCTGTCTCCACGAGACTCTGTCGCCGCTGTCCTATAAGGGACCCTAGCGATCGATGTTCCTAGCAAGACCAAAACTTGTCTCATTGAGACCCAGGCGCACCTGTCACCACTTTGACTGGATAACATGCCATTCCTAGGTTTGCACGATTAATTTGAGAAGCAAACCCTAACATTATCACATACGGTGACTATCAAAGCCGAACACCAGGCTTAAGTCACTCAATAACTGTGATTTCGAACCTCTCGCCAAACAAACCGAGACTACTACGAACACCCAGACTCGAACTAGAGTCAAATCCATCTGCAGTCATGATAAATCAACTACGCAAATTAGCCATGGAATAACCCAAGGCTCGCTACGTGGTCAGAGATGACCAACACTCAAGAGTTCCCAAGACAATCTAGGGAAAATATCGACCCAATCCATAAGTCCCAAATAGGGAAAGGCGATATTTCGTCTCACTTTCGACAGTATATTGTCTGCAGCCAATATACTTATCAAAAGAAAAGCGAAATATCAGTAGATCCACTACCAACAACAAATTGGAAGCGTGACACATCGAAGTATCAAATCCATTAACATCTCTTCCCGGAACTAAGGGTTCACAACCATTATCATCGAAACATCGACTTTACAAGTTGACAATCGAAATCCGAACGACTCTAAATCGACTCACTGGGGGTCCATAGCTTTCAACCTCTGAAAGCTACAGGCGACACTAAGTCGCGCACGCGCAACTGAGGCTTGAGGAAATGGTTCCTCAAACTGTTTTTCGTACCACAATTGAGCTTAACTCGAAGCTCCAGGAACTCCATCAATACTCAGGAGTAACCCGCGTCAACTCAACTTCTATCGCCATCCACAGACGATTCCACAATACACCCAATTTAGGTGTTAGAATACCCGTACACGATGTAGGCCTCAACGGAAACCTGACACCACAACTGTGTCAGTCCGACTCTAGTACGCGTCAATTTGACGTATGAACTCGTTAAAGGTCAAAAGACTTGAACTGCTGATTCCATCAGCAACAAGGTTTAGGCGTCACAACCCTACCCAAAGAACTGCGAAAGCAACACCAATGTTGCAGTCGTCTAAACCCTGGACTACACTCTAGTAGCCCCACAGAAGTCGCGACCGTAACAGGTCTAAGTACCGTCTCCGTAGAGACACTCGCAGTAGCTCCCGTGTCTAAAGTAGGAAAAGTGGCCCGAGCGTCGGCAGTCAAGATACTCGCCTAGGCTCGAAAATCACTGGCCCTTCAAGGCCCCACCTGACAGGAATGGCTACACTTGGGGAACCTCACCCCGCCACTCAATGTCCAGAAAGAAGCACCGCCACTACTTCCAAATTAGACACCAGCTTGTGCGAATACTATAACACATACGGAAACAACCGTGCACTACGAGCTTACCCTACTCGAATGCAACACATGACACAAGTCCAACCCCGCACTCTCACGTGCCTATATACCGTAGGTCTTCCTAGGGTCAACCTAACCAATGGTTCAGTTCTTTTTATTTTCAGTTCAATTACTTTTCAAAACAACCTGTGAATGGTGTTGTGGTTGTAACTTTGCTCTGATACCATTTTAATCTGTCACGCCCCGGGTCATTCCAGAGTGTAAAAACAGCAGAATTTTTTTTTTTTTTTTTGATATAAACCTTGATCCCTAAGGACATGACAGACCTGCCACAAATACAGAGAGACCACTGTACACACGGACAGAGTCTCCCCTGTATTTGCACGGCATCGCACAAGTACAATGAGTCTTTTACAATCATACAACCACAACAAAGTGTACAGATATTAATTCCAATCAACATACACATATTCACACCATTCACCACAGGTTCATTCACATTTACCTTTGCATATAAATAACATCTATCTTTTAAAATGTTTCCTACCTGGAAACTAGTTCTGAAATACTAAGTCATAAAATTCCTTTTGAAAATCTTTTACAAACTGTTTCCCACACGGAAACTTTTTCTTTTGAAAACACTACCACGAGGGGTAGAAAACCTTTTTACCTTAAAATCCCAAAAACATTTTTACAGCTCATTCCAAAATGATATTTTAATAATCACAAACAACAGTAGAGAACTGAACCATAAAGTGAGTCTAAGTTATTTACTCAATAAGGTAAACTGAAAGGAAATCAAACCACGGGTCGGGAGCTATATCGCGTGCTATGTACTCTCCTGACCTGTCGTCCCACTAGAACCTGCTGTAACACCTGAAAAAGAAGGCGGGGGGGTAAGAACATGTAAACATGTCCCCCCCCCCTAGTGGGTATCCACTAGTAACGGAGTAAAACAAAGGAAAGACTGGTAAGTAAATACAGTAGCCAAAGTAAGCAGGAGAGAGATATATGTAATATAAACAAGCGCTCTTGTATATATGCATCGAAAAGCTGAGAAAGTAAATACCCAATCCATAACCGCCAATATTGGTCCGCAGACCTCAGGCAATGCCCCCTGTCTCTAAGCCTGCATTCAACCCAAGGTAGCCTATGGGCTCACGGGTCGAACCTCTGCGACCACTTTTCCGGAAAAGAACAATCTGGCCGGTGGATCAGACCGCCTGTGTTCGTGATATGCGCTCGAGTCCTGGGCGAACGATGCTGTTATGCTCAAAAGCCAGACGTCAGCAACTGGCTGACAATCCCGTCCCTAAAGGGACATCGACCCCTTTGGGTCATTAGGTAAACTTGCCGACCACGTAGGTCACAGAAGCACTGAAACAAACCGACCGAACAGGTCACTGAAACTGAAGCAAACAGACCGAACAGGTCACTGAGAAACTGTAGACAAGCCGACCGAATAGGTCACTGAAACTGAAGCAAACTGACCGAATAGGTCACTGAGAAACTGTAACAAGCCGACCGAGTAGGTCACTGAAACTGTAAAGGATCGACCAAGTAGGTCGCTGAAGAGCTGTAAACTCAAACCACTCTACTCCTATCAAGTATACTAAGCATGCATATAATTGAGTAGGGAATAGAAACGACGGTAAGGTGCAAGTAAGAAAAGTAAAGTAGAGTAGAGTAAAGTGAAGGAGTGTCACCAAGCGTGTACCACTGTACCGACGACAACCCGGATACCCACCTGTACGACTGTAGAAGATTAGATCTGTCGTCTGTGAAAACGAAGAAACCGGACCTACGAAAAGGTCCACTGGGTTAGTGTCCAGCCCACCACTAATAAACACTAACTCCACATCCCACAAACTAATCCCACGGAGATTGGTTTTCCGAAACCAATTACCGTAACTCGCCGGAAGTCCCGTAAACCACACCGGGACTCCGCTGGGACCCACGAACTGTCCCGAAATGCACCGGCTCGTGTCACGAGTCACCCGCTGCCATAAAACACTCCTATTTGGATATTTTGGCAGCAAACACAAGATAACACTACAATACAATTATCATCGGATAATTGTACGAATACGGGTTCCCGAAAGTGTCTATTTCGACACCGGAACCAACCGTCGCTCACCCGTCATTTCTAAACCCTCGAAATGACGCGGGTGACCAGTCAACAAGGCTTAGCGACACCGTAAATAACCACTAAGAGTTGTCGGAAGAAATCCGAACCGCAAATACGTTTCCGTCGGCGAATTTTGCCGAAAAATGCTCCGGAAATCGCTTCTGATTTTTTGTAAATATTTAGGACCTTGGACGATCACCCGGAGGTTACTCGCAACACTCCTACGCGTCTACGGCGACACGAAATTCTAAATTGCATAAAAGTCCCTGAAGCTCCATAAAATCGTATTATTTCATGCGATTTAGGGCTATTATGGGTCGTGCACGCAAACCAGTGCACCATAAATTCCGAAATCGCACTCTCTGTAAGTCTTCGACATGCTGAAGACCGTGCTCGCCTTTCGGGGCACTTTCGGTCACTGTAGAACTCGCACGAGCGACACGAAGTTCTGTAAATACTGCGCACAGCGCGTAAAGTTCACTTTTCCCGCTAACCGAGGCATCAAATGCCTAAGCGGAGGTGAGCGTCGCGTTCAGCACGAAATGGCGATGACCGTGCTCACCTCACTTGGTCAGAAAGACCAACTGTGGCCTCGGGAAATGTGTCAGAACCCTAGACTTAGCTTGCTGTAAATAAAACAGCTCACCTTTGGCCGAGAGAGCTAGGGTTGGCCCGGCGGCACGGCGCGCGGTCGGTCCGGCCGAGACGGGGCGCCGGGTCGGAGATGTCCCCGGAAGTGGTTGGCCGGGCGGAGTCGGCCGGTGGCGCGGCGGAGGAGATCCACCCCTCCAACTAGCCCTCGGGTTAGGTGGCGCCGGCGGCGATCCGGCGGCCGGGAAGGTCGGGCGGGGGCGATCCGGCGGAGGAGATTGCCGGGAAGGCGGGTGCTCACGTCGGAAGGCGACGGCGGCGGCCGCGGTGGAGGAGATGGCCGAGCTCGATGCACTGCAGAAGTCGGCGGCGCGCGTGATGCGGCGACGGCCGGCGGCGTGCGGTGACGCCGGGGAAGCGCGCGGAAGTTCTCGGGGGTTACCGCGGCCGGCGGAGGACGGCACGGCCAATGCGGAGCGACGGCAACCCGGGGAGCCCGTTCTCGGATGCGCTCGACACAGGCTAACCGCAAGCGGCGGCTAGCGGCTCGGACGGCGCTGGCGGAGCACGGGGATGGCCGGGAAAGTACGTCAGCGATGCCTCGTCGTCGGAGGAGGGCCGCGCAACCGGGAAGGCGGCGGCGGTGCTCCTAGACCGAGATTACCTAGGATCGGCCTGGGTGACTCAAGTTGGCCGCGAGGAGCTACGGCGGTGGCGGCGGCGCTCGGGGCCGGCCAGGGGGTGGTGCGCCGGCGACTCATCTCTGCTAGGAGTGTGATCCAAAGACCCAGGCTTTCCCGTTCACTCTCGGCCAAGATGGTAAGCTTGCGGCGAGAGGGAGGAAAGAGGTGGGCGTGGGGGTTCTCCGTGGCCGGGAAGCTTGCCCGCGGTAGGGGCGCGCCGGCGGGTGGTGCGCGCAGGTCTTTGAGAAGTCTTTGGGGGCAGCTAGGGTGGCTGGGAGATGAAGGGTTGGTTAGGTTTAGGGTTAGGTCCTTGAAAACCCTAAGAATCCCTTTTGTACACTAATGCGTTTTTTGCATTTTAGCCCTCCAAAGCCCAAAACTCATACTTTAGTCCCTGCCAGCATGTGAATTATGCGCGTAAGTCCCTTATATTTGAATTCGCGCATTTCGGTGCATAAAATATAGCGACTCTTCGCATTCCGCCGTTATGCGAATCTAACCCCTTTGCGTTCTTTTTGCGATTCCCGAAGATCCGTCCATCGGATTCACGATCGGATCGCGCCAGCGCGTTCAGCGCGTCGAGAACATTGAATCTAGCCTTTTACTTCGTTTGTTTTGGTCTCGGATTCACGAAGAAATCCATCCCCTCTCAACAATCCGATTATCGCGCATCGACCCCACCGCGATCATCTTGTAATATCCGACGATCCGTCCGGCGGATTTCCGATCGGATTGCGCCGGCGCGTTCGCACGAAGGAGACATCAAATCTAGCCGTCTATTTCATTCGATTTGGTCTCCGTTCTGCGACGAACCCATCTCTCCATCAATTCCCGTAATAAACCAACTTATTAACATATATACTTTATATATGTAAAATCGTTCGGGACCCTTTTCCTCGACAACCGTGCATCAGAATCCGATTCTGTCAGTGCCATTGGTTCCAGAATAGTCGAGCCGTTCGAAACGAGCTATTGAAGTCATATTATCGGAGTTACGTACGCACTGAACCCATCCTCTATTCCCGGCTCATCCGGAAAACTAGAGTTACTATTCACTTAAGTCATTTTTTCAGGTCGCGTAACTTTTTCGTTTTAGCTCGTTTTGACCCGAAATTTGACGTGTGCTCTTGTAATTAAATTACACACAATAACATCGTCAACAAAAGGGTTTATTTATTAAGATAAAAATGTCGGTTATTATATTTGAATTGCTCTACACCATTAAATTAACCAGCAAATGACTCATATAAATTCTAAAAAACTGTCGACCTTGTGATTCTTTAATTACTATATAAATAATTTTTAAATTTAATAAAATTTAGTTTCTCGATACTCTAAATACTCTCGATTAATGTTAATAATAACGATTATCGGGATCTATTATTAAAAACGACTTGATTGAATAATAATTGAATTCTTATATATATATATATATATATATATATATATATATATATATATATATATATATATATATATATATATATACTATGCTATTAATAGCACCAAGTAATTGGTGCTACCAAATTTTTAGCCATTGGATTGAGAGATGTGTGGTTAGGATGATGTAGGCCCCCTAAGGTTAAGTGGGTGGTTAGTTGAATAGTATGATCTAACGGGTGAAAATCATCAAAAGGGTAGATCTAACGGTGGAAAACTTGGTAGCACCAAATGCATGGTACTATCGATAGTATCCCAAAGGACTATATAGAACTAGGCTACTATGCTATTAATAGCACCAAGTCATTGGTGCTATTAATAACATAGTAGCCTAGTTATATATATATATATATATATATATATATATATATAGACCTGGCAAATTGTCACGCCCCGGGTCATTTTAGAGTACAAAAACAGCGGAAATTTTTTTTTTTTTTTATAAACCTTGACCCCCAAGGACATGACGGACACCGCCACAAATACGGAGCGACCATCGTACACACGGACGAGTCTCCCGTATTTGCGCGGCATCGCACAAGTACAAGGAGTCTTTTACAATCATACAACCACAATAAAGTGTACAGATATTAATTCCAATCAACATACACATATTCACACCATTCACCACAGGTTTATTCACATTTACCTTTGTATATAAACAACATCTATCTTTTGAAATGTTCCCTACTCGGGAACGGGTTTTGAAACTCTAAGTTATAAAATCCCTTTTGAAAACCTTTACAAAGCGTTTCCACACGGAAACCCTTTCTTTGAAAACACTACCACGAGGGGTAGAAATCCTTTTCCTTTGAAATGCTACCACGAAGGGTAGGAGACGATTTAATTCACAAATCATGAGTTCTTTCATAAACTTCCAAAAATCATTATAAGTTTCAATCCACCACTAAAGTAGAGATAGAACTGAACCATGATGTACTCTAAGTAATAAAACGAGAAAGGTAAGGAAGTAACCGAAATCTTTGGTAGGAGCTAAGCGTACTCTAGACCCGCTCCTCACCCGTCCCACTAAGACCCGCAACGTCACGAAAAAGAAGACGAGGGTGAGAACATGTAAACATGTCTCCCCCTCCCAGGGGATACCTCGCGGAGATAGACACAAGAGGAGATAATAGTAGTAGTACAGTAGCTATGATAAACAAGTAAATGTAGAGAGATATATATATATGAAACAACAGCTACTGTAAGTATGCATCGAAAAGCTGATAAAGTAAAATACCCAATCTGGAATCTGTTGCTCTGTTGGTCCTCAGACCTCAAGCCTGTGCCCCCTGTATCTCAAAACCTGCATTCAACCCAAGGTAGCCTATGGGCTCACGGGTCGAACCTCTGCGACCACTTTTCCGGAAAAGAACACCCCTGGCCGGTGGATCAGACCGCCTGTGTTCGTGATATGCGCTTGAGTCCTGGGCGATCGATGCTGTTATGCTCAAAAACCATACGTCAGCAACTGGCTGACAATCCCGTCCCTAAAGGGACATCGACCCCTTTTGGGTCATTAGGTAAACTCGCCGACCACGTAGGTCACAGAAGCACTGAAACAAACCGACCGAACAGGTCACCGAAATCAAACAAAGCGACCGAACAGTCAACGAAAAACAAGCGACCGAACGGGTCACGAGAAACGAAACATGCCGACCGAATAGGTCACCGAAACCGTAAGATGTGCGAACACCGCCAATCGGGCCAATAGGATGGAACAACTCAACATCCTCTCAACTGTATGCGAGTACTACTCAAGGAAACACAAGAACTGACCACTCAGGTCAACTAGGATGGAACAACTCAACAACCTCTCAACTGTATGCAAGTACTACTGAAGGAAACACGAGAACTGACCAACTAAACAACAAGGTCACTGAGTATACTGAAGTAGACTGACCGAACAGGTCACTGATGTCATAGGCTGACAAGAAGCAAACTACTCTACTCCTACACATGGCACTAAGCATGGAAACACCGAGTAGAGTAAAAGGCGCAAGATATATCAACGATAAAAGATATGAATAGTAAGGTGGAAGGAACGTCACCGGCGTGTACCACCGTACGGACGTCGGATCGAAGTACCCACTGTAAGAGCGTAGAAGAATCATCGTGGAAGTAAAGCGGCGGACCTACGAGAGGTTCCACCGGGTTAGTATCTAACCCACTAACACATACCACTAATAGCTCAACTCACAACTAATCCCACGGACATTGGTTTTCCGAACCAATTACCGTAACTCACCGGAAGTCCCGTAAACCACACCGGGACTCCGCCGGAACCCACGAACCGCCCCGAAAAGCACCGACTCGTTTCACGAGTCACCCGCTGCCATAAAACACTCCTAATTGGATGTTTTGGCAGCAAAAACAAGATAACACTACAATATAATTATCGTCGGATAATTGTACAAATATGGGTTCCCGAAAGTGTCTATTTCGACACCGGAACCAACCGTCGCTCACCCGTCATTTCTAAACCCTCGAAATGACGCGGGTGACACCAACAAGGCTCGGCGACACCGTAAATAACCACTAAGAGTTGTCGGAAGAAATCCGAACCGTAAACACGTTTCCGTCGGCGAATTTTTGCCGAAAAACGCTCCGAAAATCACTTCGATTTTTACGCAAAGTCTGAGGCCTTGGACGATCAGTCCAGAGGTTACCCGCAACACTCCTACGCTGTCTACAACGACCACGAAATTCTAAATTGCATAAAAGTCCCTGAAGCTCCATAAAATCGTATTATTTCATGCGATTTAGGACTATTATGGGTCGTGCACGCAAACCAGTGCACCATAAATTCCGAAATCGCACTCGTCGTAAGTCTTCGATATTCTGAAGACCGTGCTCGCCTTTCGGAGCACTGTCGGGCATCGTAGTGCGCGCACAAGTGACCTTAATTTCTGTAAATACTGCGCACAGCACGTAAAGTTCACTTTTCCCGCTAACCGAGGCATCAAATGCCTAAGCGGAGGTGAGCATCGCGTTCAGCACGGAAAGGTGATGACCGTGCTCACCTCACTTGGTCAAAAAGACCAACAGGAGCCTCGGGAAACGTGCCTTAAGCCCTAACTAACTTGCTGATAACTAAACAAAGCTCACCTTGGCATGGGCAGAGCTAGGGTTGGCCGCCGGCGGCACGCCGGTGGTCGGTCCGGCCGGGGAGGGGAGTAGCACGTCGGGGATGTCCCGGGAAGTGGTTAGCCGGCGGCGGGAGTCAGCCGGAGGCGCGGCGGAGGAGATCCACCCCTCCAACTAGCTCTCGGGTTAGGTGGTGCCGGCGGCGATCCGGCGGCCGGGGAAGGTCGGGCCGGGGCTGATCCGGCGGAGGAGGTCGCCGGGAAGGTTCTGCTCACGTCAGAGGGCGACGGCGACGCTCGGTGGAGGAGTTGGCCCAAGCTCGGCTGCACCGAGTGCGGGCGGCCGCAAGGTGGTGCGGCGACGGCCGGCGGCCGGGGGTGGCCGGGACGGCGAGCCCCGGGCTCTAGAGGTGGCGGGGCCGATGCGAGGGCGGTACGGCCGAGGAGGCGTTGGTCGCGCGCCGGACCCCACCTCGGGTCCGAGCGGGTGGCGGGCTGAGGAGCGAGGCGGCTCCGGCGGCGGTCGAAGCGACGGGACCGGCCGGTGCGGCAAGGGATCGGCGCCGGAGGTTGAGGGGGTCACCGTGCCCCCTTCCTTGGCGGCGGAGGTGCACAGGAAACCGAGGAGTTCCAACCTCGGTGCACCGGATCCGGCGGCGCGAGTTGCTCCGCGGCGGCCGGTGACGCACGGGATGACCGGGAGTGGCGCGCCAGAGGTGGCCAGAGGTCAGGGAAGGAGGATGGAAGCTTCCTTAGCCGAATGAAACGCTCCGATCTGATTCTTCCCCGAGCTCGGCCAGGATGGTCCAACAATGGCCGCGGCGGTTTCCTCTTGCTCCGGCGATGCACGGCGACGGCGGGGACAGCCGGGGTTGGGAGCCTCGGGCTAGATCTGATCCAAGGATGTCAGATCAGGCTTCAACAATCCTTCTAAGGCTCTCTAGTCTAGTTTAGTGGTGGTGCGACCCAAGGGGAGGAAGAAGACGATGGAGTGGGTGGTATTCCGGCGTTGGTGGCGGCTGCCGGCGGCAGGGGCGCGTGTAGAGAGATGGCAGGGGGCTGCTGGAGGTGGTTATGCTGCTGGGGGAGGTGAAGGGGCTAATAGGGTTAGGGTTAGGTCATGAAAACCCTAAAGCACCATTATATACACATAGGCCACTTTGCAATTTAGCCCAACACTTAGCACTATTTCACCTCAAGTCCCCGCGGATGAATTACGCGCATAAGCCCCTCCACGTTCAAAATCACGCAATTCGGCGCATAAAATATTAGTACTTTTCGTGTTTCGCCGTTTTGCGATTTCGACTCCTTTGCGTTCTTTTCGCGATTCCCGGAGATCCGTCCGTCGGATTCACGATCGGATCACGCCAGCGCGTTCAGCGCGTCGAGAACATCGAATCTAGCCTTTTACTTTGATCAATTTGGTCTCGAATTCGCGAAGTATCCATTCTCTTCTTTTTCCTCCAATATCTCCAATTACTTAAGTCTTTAAGTAAAACCGTTCAAACCTCTTTTCTCGATAACCGTGAGTCGAATCCAATTCCGTCGGTGGCATTAGTTCCGAATAGTCGAGCCATTCGAAACGAGCTATTGGAAGCCCGGGTTTGGTATGCGGTACGCACTTGAACCCAACTTCTATTTCCGGCTCATCCGGAAAACTAAAGTTACTATTCACTTAAGTCAATCTTCCGGGTCGCGTAACTTTTTCGTTTTACCTCGGTTTCGCTTGAAATTTGACGTGTGCTCTTATAATACAATTACGCACATATTCACCGTCTCCAAAAGGGTTTATTTATTATGATGAAAATGTCGGTTATTACACAAATGGGCAGGTTGGGTAACCCGTGGGTAGGTTATTGTACCCGCGGGTTACTTGGGCATGGGTAAAATTTACCCGTAAATTTTTGGGTAGTCAATATCTTTACCCATACCCGCCCGCGGGTGGGCGGATGGGTATGCGGATTACCCGTAAATTCTTTATTATTATTATTCTTATATTTTTTAAATGCAAAACACATATATATAAGTTTTAAAACCGTAATATACCTAATTGTTTAAAATATCATAACATATAATAAAAATATTTAAGGTCTTAAAGCAAAAATATTTCACAATATAAAAGACACGCAATAAGAAATTAGGATTAAAATTTTTAGGATGAGTAAATAAAAAATATATATTAATTAAGAAAATATATTTTATAACTAAAAAATATATATGCGGGTACCGTGGGTAGTCGCGGGTTACCCAAAATGCCCACTGCTTAATGGGTACCCACCCGTTTTACCCGTAATTTTTTGGGTTGGAAAAGTTGATACCCATACCCTCAAATTTGTGGGTAACCCGCGGGTTTGGGTCAAGATTGCCAGGTCTATATAGAACTAGGCTAGATTACTATTGATAGTACCAAGCATTTGGTGCTATCGAGTTTTCGGCCCTTGGGTGAAAAAACGTACGGTTATAATGATGTGGGCCCCCTAGGGTTGAGTAAGTTATTTGTTGAAAAGTATAATCTAACGGATAAAAATAGTCAAAAGGTTAAATCTAACGGTAGAAAACTCGATAGCACCAAACGTTTGGTGCTATCGATAGTATCCCAACCGGACTATATATATATATATATATAGCTAGGCTCCTATGCTTTCGAAAGTACGGGGGCCTCCGTGCTTGTAAGTTGTTTTCGATGATGGGACATTCGATTCGGCGATCAGTTCCGTTAAACATGATCTACGCTATTGGAACTATCTAGAAACCAAGTTTTATAATTTTTTGACTTCGTTTGTCTAGTGAATGAGTAGCCTCAAATTGAACGGCCGAAAATAAAAATCTCACAAAAAACAGTGATAAATGACTCAAATATCAAATCGAAAGTATTGATCTTGCTATTGATGTTTAGTAGAATTTTCTATTAAACTTTCATATAATTTGGATACTTCTACACCGTTGAACTTAAAAACATGCCACATCGGCCGTTAAAATAGTCATTTTTGAGACCATGTGATCGCTTGGTAAATGATGTCAAAAAATTATGAAATTTGGTTTCTAGATAGTTTCAATAGGGTATATTATTCCTAACGGACCTGATCGTCGAATCGGATGTCCCATCATCAAAAACAACTTACAAGTACAGAAGCCTCCGTACTTTCAACAGTACGGAAGACTTACTATATAGGGGCAATTGCTTATATACCCCTGAAAAGTTCCCGATTTTCCGATTTACCCCTCTTAGAAGGCTAATATTGAAAATACACCTCCTACGTTCCAACCTATTTCTAATATACCCTTAAAGTTAAAATCTGTTCAGTAACTCTGTTATCTCTGTAAAATTACTATTTTACCCTTTTCAAATATACCCTTCTACCATCACTGTCTTTCTTATTTCCCCTTAAAGTCAAGGGTACAAAAGTATTTCGACTTTTGGTTTTTTCCAATATACCCCTCTACCGTCACCAACCTTTCTTATTTGCCCTTAAGTTAAGGGTAAAATTGGTATTTTAATTTTTTTTAACTGTGGTAGATATTTAACTCACGTTTAACCCGAATGAATTTAACAGGAGATAACTGCGGGGGTATTTTGCAATAACGGTGGAACGTATGAGGGGCATTTTAGAAAGAAAAAAAAAGTAGGGGTAGATCGGATATTTTCAGACGCATGAGGGGTATATAGGCAATTATCCCTACTATATATAAATATAGAATTGAGCTCCTATACTTTTAAAAGTACCAAGTCATTAGTGCTTGTAAGTTTTTAGCTCTTGGATTAATAGATGTGCGGTTAGGATGATGTAGGCCCCCTTGGGTTAAGTGGGTGGTTGGTTGAATAGTATAATCTAACGGATGAAAATGCTTGGTAATTTTACAAGCACCTATGCTTATATATATATATATATATATATATATATATAGTCCGGCTATGGTGCTTGTAAAATTACCAAGCATTTGATGCTTGTGAATTTTTTACCGTTAGATCTACACCTTTTCATCCGTTAGATTATACTATTCAACCAACCACCCACTCAACCCAAGGGGGCCCACATCATCCTAACCGCACATCTATTAATCCAAGGGCTAAAAACTTACTGTCACGCCCCGGGGTCTTTTTAATAAGTAAAAACACAGCGGAATTTTTTTTTTTTTTTATAAACCTTGATCCCCACAAGGACATGACAGACCTGCCACAAATACAGAGAGACTACTGTACACACGGACAGAGTCTCCCCTGTATTTGCACGGTATCGCACAAGTACAAGGAGTCTTTTACAATCATACAACCACAACAAAGTGTACAGATAAAGAATTTAACTTACATCCATACACAAATTACACCATTCACCACAGGTTACATTCACAAGTATATAATCACAAATCCACATCTATCAGTTGAAATGTTCCCTACTCGGGAACTGGTTTTGAAACCCTAAGTTATAAAATCCCTTTTGAAAATCTTTTACAAAGCTTTCCACACGGAAACCCTTTCTTTGAAAACACTACCACGAGGGGTAGAAATTCTTTTCCTTTGAAATGCTACCACGAAGGGTAGGAGACAGTTTAATTCACAAAACATGAGTTCATTCATAAACTTTGAAAAATCATTATAAGTCTCAATCCAACACTAAAGTAGAGCTAGTGAACCATGATGAACTCTAAGTAATAGAACAAGAAAGGTAAGGAAGTACCCGATACTGGTAGGAGCTAAGCGTACTCTAGACCCGCTCCTCACCTGCTGTCCCACTAAGACCTGTAACGTCACCTGAAAAAGAAGAAGGCGAGGGGTGAGAACATGTAAACATGTCTCCCCCTCCCAGTGGATACCTCGCGGAGATAGACACAAAAGGAGATAAGAGTAGTAGTACAGTAGCTATGATAAACAAGTAAATGGAGAGAGATATATATATATGAAACAACAGCTACTGTAAGTATGCATCGAAAAGCTGATAAAGTAAAATACCCAATCCGAAATCTCGCTCGTTGGTCCTCGGACCTCAAGCCTATGCCCCCTGTCTCTCAAAACCTGCCTTCTACCCATATCAACCAATGGTCGCCTATGGGCTCACGGGTTGGCTCATCCAACCACCTTTCCGGAAAAGAACACATCATGGTACGGTGGATCAGACCGCCCGTGTTCGTGAACTGCGCTAAAATCCTGGGCAATCGATGCTGTTATGCTCAAAAACCATACGTCAGCAACTGGCTGACAATCCCGTCCCTAAAGGGACATCGACCCCTTTGGGTCATTAAGTAAACTCGCCGACCACGTAGGTCACAGAAGCACTGAAACAAACCGACCGAACAGGTCACTGTAACTGAAGCAAACTGACCGAATAGGTCACTGAGAAACTGAAACAAGCCGACCGAATAGGTCACTGAAAAACTGTAAGAAAGTACCAGAACCGACCAATCAGGTCAACTAGGATGGAACAACTCAACATCCTCTCAACTGTATGCGAGTACTACTCAAAGAAACACAAGAACTGACCACTCAGGTCAACTAGGATGGAACAACTCAACATCCTCTCAACTGTATGCGAGTACTACCGAAGGAAACACGAGCCGACCAACTGAACAACAAGGTCACTGAGTATACTGAAGTAGACTGACCGAACAGGTCACTGATGTCATAGGCTGACAAGAAGCAAACTACTCTACTCCTACACATGGTACTAAGCATGGAAACACTGAGTAGAGTAAAACTGTAACACAAAGGTGCAAGATATATCAACGATAAAAGATATGAATAGTAAGGTGGAAGGAACGTCACCAGCGTGTACCACTGTACGGACGTCGGATCGAAGTACCCACCTGTACGATCGTAGAAGATCGGATACGTCGTGCGTGGAAACGAAGAAACCAGACCTACGAAAAGGTCCACTGGGTTAGCGTCTAACCCACCAACACAAGTACTAATAGCACAACTCACAACTAATCCCACGGAGATTGGTTTTCCGAACCAATTACCGTAACTCACCGGAAGTCCCGTAAACCACACCGGGACTCCGCCGGGACCCACGAACCGTCCCGAAAAGCACCGACTAGTGTCACGAGTCACCCGCTGCCATAAAACACTCCTAATTGGATGTTTTGGCAGCAAACACAAGATAACACTACAATATAATTATCGTCGGATAATTGTACGAATACGGGTTCCCGAAAGTGTCTATTTCGACACCGGAACCAACCGTCGCTCACCCGTCATTTCTAAACCCCCGAAATGATGCGGGTGACCAGCCAACAAGGCTCAGCGACATAGTAAATAACCACTAAGAGTTGTCGGAAGAAATCCGAACCGTAAACACGTTTCCGTCGGCGAATTTTGCCGAAAAGCGCTCCGAAAATCACTTCTGATTTTCTGTAAATATTTAGGCCCTTGGACGATCGAGGTTACCCGCAACATTCCTACGCCGTCTACGGCGACCATGAAATTCTAAATTGCAAAAAAGTCCCTGAAGCTCCATAAAATCGCATTATTTCATGCGATTTAGGGCTATTATGAGTCGTGCACGCAAACCAGTGCACCATAACTTCCGAAATCGTACTCGTAAGTCTTTGACATGCGAAGACCGTGCTCACCTTTCGGAGCACTTTCGGTCACTGTAGAACTCGCACGAGCGACACGAAGTTCTGTAAACACTGCGCACAGCGCGTAAAGTTCACTTTTCCCGCTAACCGAGGCATCAAATGCCTAAGCGGAGGTGAGCATCGCGTTCAGCACGAAAAGGCGATGACCGTGCTCACCTCACAAGGTCAAAAAGACCTACTTTAGCCTCGGGAATCGTGCACAAAACCCTAGACTAGCATGCTGTTTACAAAATACACAGCTTACCTGACCAGGGAGCTAGGGTTGGCCGCCGGCGGTGCTCCGGCGGTCGGTCCGGCCGGTGAGTGGTGCGGGCGGTCGGGGAGGTCCACGGGAACCACTGGCCGGCGGCGGAGGGTGGCCGGCGGCGCGGCGGAGGAGATCAAATCTCCTCTTGCTCTCGGGTTGGGAGACCTCCCGGCGGCGCGGCGGCGGCCGGAGGTGGTCGGAACGGTGGTAGGTCGGCGCCGGAGGTCGAGAGGGTCACCGTGCTCCTCTCCTTGGGCGGCAAGGCGCCCGAAGCGAGAGCCACCACCCGCGGTCCGTACTAAATCCGAGCGGCGGCGGAGTTGCTTCGCGGCGGCCGGCGGCGTACGGGGCGCGGGAGACGCGCTCCGGAGGTGGCCGAGGTCGGGGAAGGAGGATGCCACCCTCTAAAACCGACGGCGCCGCGCGGTTACTTCTCCTTCCCAAGCTCGGCCGAGTCGGGCCAAGCTTGGCGCGCAGCTTCCTCACTGCGGCTCCGGCGGCGGCAGACAGGGCACGGGGTGGCGGGCGGAGGAGACGGCGCCGGAGCAACTCGGGAAGACGATGTTTCGTTTCCCAAGCTTCAAGAACCCGTGAAGGAGATGATCTCCATACCTCGGCCCCGGCTTCCGGCGGGCCGAGGAGCTTCGGCGGCTCCGGCGGTGCACGGCGACGGCGGGGTTGGCGGAGAAGGGAGCCCCGGTGGATCTAGCCCCGGGATGCTTCTCCGAGAGGTTCTTGCCCGGATCCATGGGGTTGCGGGGCGAGGTGGAGGAAGAAAATGGTCTTTGCGGGGTTCGGCGGTTCCTCCGGCGGCGGAGTTGATCGTCGGTGGCGGGGCACAAGCACGGGATGGGCGAGGCTATCCGAGGCGGTTGGGGGTTTCTTGGGAGGTGAAGGGCCTTTTAGGGTTAGGGTTTCACAATGAAACCCTAACACACACACTTATACACATTGCACAATTGCACTTTAGCCCACAATTTGCAATTATTTATCCCTAGTCCCTGCCAGTGGATGAATCATGCGCGTAAGTCCCTCCACGTTCAAAATCACGCAATTCGGCGCATAAAATATAGCGCCTTTTCGTGTTTCGCCGTTTTGCGATTTCGACCCCTTTGCGTTCATCTTGCATTTCCCGAAGATCCGTCCGTCAGATTCACGATCGGATCACGCCAGCGCGTTCAGCGCGTCGAGGACATCGAATCTAGCCTATTACTTCGTTTGATTTGGTCTCAGATTTGTGAAGTATCCATTCTCTTCTTTTTCCTCCAATATCTCCAATTACTTAAGTCTTTAAGTAAAACGGTTCAAACCCCTTTTTCTCGATAACCGTGAGTCAGAATCCAATTCCGTCAGTGGCATTGGTTCCAGAATAGTCGAGCCATTCGAAACGAGCTATTGAAGTCATATTATCGGAGTTCTGTACACACCTGAACCCATCCTCTATTCCCGGCTCATCCGGAAAACTAGAGTTACTATTCACTTAAGTCATTTTTCCGGGTCGCGTAACTTTTCCGTTTTAGCTCGGTTTCGCCTGAAATTTGACGTGTGCTCTTATAATACAATTACGCACACATTCACCGTCTCCAAATATTTTATTTCTTGTTCTGGAAAAATGCCAGTTATTACATCATTCCCTCCTTACAGGAAGTTTCGTCCCCGAAACTAAGTCAAGGATCCCTCATTAACAAATGCGGATAACGCTCCCGCATAATAGACTCAAGGCTCCCACGTAGCTTCGCGCTCATCGTGGTTCTCCCACTGAACCTTCACATACGTAATGCTCCTGTTTCGCGACGCTACCGGACCAACACGCTCCAGGATCTAAAACGGTCCCACAAATCGCGGACTAAGCTTGTTCCGCAGACCGAACCGCTTGATCCCCCCGTATGGCGACACCTTGAGCAGCACGTGCTCACTGACCAGAAACTCTAGGTCACGCCTCCGCTGGTCCGCGTAGCTCCTCTGTCGACTCTGTGCAGTCTGAAGTCGATCTCTCGCAATGCGAACCTTCGCCTCCGCATCCTCCAATAAGTCAGGCCCGATCAACCGGCGTTCTCCGACATCGTCCCAACAGATAGGGGACCGACATCGACGCCCACATCAAGCCTCGTACGGAGCCATCCCGATGCTCGCCTAGTAACTGTTGTTATAGGCGAACTCCACCAGAGGTAAATAGCGAAACCATCCATCTCCATAATCCAGGACACAAGCGCGTAGCATATTCTCGAGAGTCTGAATAACGCGCTCCGACTGTCCGTCGCTCTGCGGTTAGAACGCGGTACTGTAGTTCAGCTTCGTACCCATAGCCTGCTGCAAACTCTTTCAAAAATGGGAAACGAAACGGGTGTCCCGATCAGATGCGATCAACACTGGCACACCGAGAAGCCGGACGAGCTCGTCGATATATAACTGTGCCAGTCGATCACGGGACCACGTTGTGTGCATCGGCAGGAAGTGAGCCGATTTCGTCAGCCGATCACTACAACCTAGATAGTATCATGGCCTCGCTGTGATCGAGGCAATCCAGCGACGAAATCCATAGAAATCTGCTCCCACTTCCATACTGGTATCGGAAGTGGTTGCAGCTTTCCTCGACGGCCGATGTTCGGCTTTCACCGCCGACAACTCAAGCATCTAGCCACGTCGAGCCACGTCGAGCCACATCTAGCTTCATCCCAGGCCACCTAGAAGTTCTGCTTCAGGTCGCGGTACATCTTGGTTCCGCCTGAGTGAACCATGTAAGGGGATCGGTGCGCCTCGGATAGGATATCGCTCCTCAACTCCGAGTCACTCGGCACGCACCATCTGCCCTTAAAGCGCAAAAACCCATCAGTGTGGATAGTGAAGTCCCCGAAACTTGACCAGGTACCCTCCATAATCAAATTTGGATACTGCTCCGCCAATGCGGTATCACCTTTAGTCTTGGTTAATCACCCTTCCTTGTGTTTGGACGAATCAATATTACGAATACGGAAAGGATAGGACTTCAATCCCACCCGGACAAGACGAGGGTAAACATTCCATCCCAAATCTACGGATCAAGATTCACTGGAATCATATCCATCTTATAACCTGCGGACAAAGACAATCTCGCGTCCAGAATTATTCGGTCCCATCTTGCAAATTCTGAGATAATAATACATCCCTCAGACTTACTAGGTCCACTCAACTTTGGTCCGCATAGCCGTACTGATTCGACTACATCGATAGTTCACGTAAAAAAGTCACAAAACAGCTCCACAAGTCCGGAGTAAAATCTCAAAGGCCGAAAGGCACACTCCGACTAGCCAACAACGTCAACCTGCTCACTACGAGCACATACGAAACGTCATTCGAAAACTTGAGTCAAAACACTCACCTCGGAGACCACAGTCTCATTCTGGTTACTACATAAACTGTCGAAATCAAAACCTCGTCAACTGAAAGCCACCTTTGGCATTCGACAGTCCTAGGTCCAAGACCTCACTTTCCACCTGACCCAAAAGGTCCAACTGACAATACCCATTGAGCTCGACAATTTATTCGCTCAATAACCTCGATTAACCAACGCAGGTTCCATGCAAGTCCATCACTTGATGCACAGGATTGCCAATCGCACTATGCGATACCAACCATCAGTAATGCTCAACATCCGTCTCCACGAGACCCTGTCGCTGCTGTCCTATCAGGGACCCTAGCGATCAATATTTCGAGCAACACCAAATACTTGTCTCATTGAGACCCAGGCGACCTGTCACCAATTGATCGGACAAGCCTACCACTCCTAGATTTGCACAATTAATTTGAGAAGCAAATCCCAACATTATCACATACGGTGATTATCAAAGCCGACAACCAGACTTAAGTCGCCCAATAACTGTGATTTCGAACCTCTCGCCAAATAGACTGAGACTACTATAAACACCCAGACTCGAACAAATCCATCTGCAGTGATGATAAATCAACTGCGCAAATTAGCCAGGAATAACCCAAGGCTCGCTATGTGGTCAGAGATCACTAACACTCAAGAGTTCCCAAGACAACCTAGGGAAAACATCGACCCAATCTATAAGTCCCCAGATAGGGAAAGGATATTTCGTTCGACTTTTGACAGTACATTTTCTGCAGCCAATGTACTTATCAAAAGAAAAGCGAAATATCTAAGATCCACTACCAACAACGAGTTGGAAGCGCGACACGACGAAGTATCAAACCATTTGATACCTCAACACTGAACCGAATCCGTTGAACATCTGTTTGCAAGCCGACATATGAGGACAGATCGACTCTGGACCGACTCACTGGGAGTCACATAGCTTTCAACCTTTGAAAGCTACTCGCGACACTAAACCGCAAACCGTACCAACTAGGCTTAGGAAATGATTTCCGTAACCGATTTTTGCACCACAACGAGCTATACACAATGCTCCGAGGACTCAGACGATACCTTAGAGTAACTCGAGTCAAGACGGGTCCTAACAAACCATACACTATCCTATGACACACCAATTTAGGTGTTAAAATACCCGTACACGATGTAGGCCTCAACGGAAACCTGACGCCACAACTGTGTCAGTCCGACTCTAGTACGCGTCAATTTGACGTATGAACTCGTTAAAGGTCAAAAGATTTGAACTGCTGATTCCATCAGCAACAAGGAGTAGGCGTCACAACACTACCCAAAGAACTGCGAAAGCAACACCAATGTTGCAGTCGTCTAAACCCTGGGCTACACCCAAGTAACCCCACAGAAGTCGCGACCGTAACGGGTCTAAGTACGAGTCTCCGTAGAGACACTCGCAGTAGCTCTCGTGTCAAAAGTAGGAATAGTGGCCCAGGGCGTCAGCAGTCTAAGCCCAATATCACTGGCCTTTCAAGGCCCTAACTGACATCAGAGGAACCTCGCCCCACCACTCGATGTCCAAGTACACTGCCACTACTTCCTGACTGAGACACCAGCCTGTGCGAATACTGTACCACATACGGAAATAACCGTGCACTTCGAGTTTACCCTACTCGAATGCAACATAGGACACAAGTCCAACCCCGCACTCACGTGCCTATGTATCGCGAGTCTTCCTAGGGTCAACCTAACCAATGGTTCAGTTCTTTTCATTTTTACTTCAATTACTTTTCAAAACAACCTGTGAATGGTGTTGTGGTTGTAACTTTCGCTCTGATACCATTTTAATCTGTCACGCCCCGGGGTCTTTTTAATAAGTAAAAACACAGCGGAATTTTTTTTTTTTTATAAACCTTGATCCCCACAAGGACATGACAGACCTGCCACAAATACAGAGAGACCACTGTACACACGGACAGAGTCTCCCCTGTATTTGCACGGCATCGCACAAGTACAAGGAGTCTTTTACAATCATACAACCACAACAAAGTGTACAGATAAAGAATTTAACTTACATCCATACACAAATTACACCATTCACCACAGGTTACATTCACAAGTATATAATCACAAATCCACATCTATCTTTTGAAATGTTCCCTACTCGGGAACGGGTTTTGAAACTCTAAATTATAAAATCCCTTTTTAAAACCTTTTACAAACTGTTTCCACACGGAAACCCTTTCTTTGAAAACACTACCACGAGGGGTAGAAATCCTTTTCCTTTGAAATGCTACCACGAAGGGTAGGAGACAGTTTAATTCACAAAACATGAGTTCATTCATAAACTTTGAAAAATCATTATAAGTCTCAATCCAACACTAAAGTAGAGCTAGAACTGAACCATGATGTACTCTAAGTAATAGAACAAGAAAGGTAAGGAAGTAACCAAATCTTTGGTAGGAGCTAAGCGTACTCTAGACCCGCTCCTCACTTTCTTTGTCCCACTAAGACTGTAACGTCACACGAAAAAGAAGAACGCGAGGGGTGAGAACATGTAAACATGCCTCCCCCTCCCAGTGGATACCTCGCGGAGATAGACACAAAAGGAGATAAGAGTAGTAGTACAGTAGCTATGATAAACAAGTAAATGGAGAGAGATATATATATATGAAACAACAGCTACTGTAAGTATGCATCGAAAAGCTGATAAAGTAAAATACCCAATACGGAATCTGTGCTCTGTTGGTCCTCGGACCTCAAGCCTATGCCCCCGTATCTCAAAACACCGCATTCTACCCATATCAACCAATGGTCGCCTATGGGCTCACGGGTTGGCTCGTCCAACCACCTTTCCTGAAAAGAACACATCATGGTACGGTGGATCGGACCGCCGTGTTCGTGAAGCTGCGCTAAAATCACAGGGCAATCGATCTTTGTTATGCTCAAAAACCATACGTCAGCAACTAGCTGACAATCCCGTCCCTAAAGGGACATCGACCCTTTGGGTCATTAAGTAAACTCGCCGACCACGTAGGTCACGAAGCAACGAAACAAACCGACCGAACAGTCCATCGAAGCAAAGCGACCGAATGAGGTCAACGAGAAAGCGAAACAAGCCGACCGAATAGGTCACTGAAAAACTGTAAGAAAGTACCAGAACTGACCAATCAGGTCAACTAGGATGGAACAACTCAACATCCTCTCAACTGTATGCGAGTACTACTCAAAGAAACACAAGAACTGACCACTCAGGTCAACTAGGATGGAACAACTCAACATCCTCTCTACTGTATGCAAGTACTACTGAAGGGAAAACGAGAACCGACCAACCGAACAACAAGGTCACCGAGTATCTTGAAGTAGACCGAAAACAGTCACCGATGTCATAGGCGACAAGAAGCAAACTACTCTACTCCTACACATGGTACTAAGCATGGAAACACGAGTAGAGTAAAGCGTAACACAAAGGTGCAAGATATATCAACGATAAAAGATATGAATAGTAAGGTGGAAGGAACGTCACCGGCGTGTACCTTGTACGGACGTCGGATCGAAGTACCCGCTGTACGGCGTAGAAGATCGGATACGTCGTACGTGGAAACGAAGAAACCAGACCTACGAAAAGGTCCACTGGGTTAGCGTCTAACCCACCAACACAAGTACTAATAGCACAACTCACAACTAATCCCACGGAGATTGGTTTTCCGAACCAATTATCGTAACTCACCGGAAGTCCCGTAAACCACACCGGGACTCCGCCGGGACCCACGAACCGTCCCGAAAAGCACCGACTCGTGTCACGAGTCACCCGCAGCCATAAAACACTCCTAATTGGATGTTTTGGCAACAAACACAAGATAACACTACAATATAATTATCGTCGGATAATTGTACGAATACGGGTTCGAAAGTGTCTATTTCGACACGGAACCAACCGTCGCTCACCGTCATTTCTAAACCCCGAAATGATGCGGGTGACCGACCAACAAGGCTCGGCGACATAGTAAATAACCACTAAGAGTTGTCGGAAGAAATCCGAACCATAAACACGTTTAAGTCGGCGAATTTTGCCGAGAAAAGCGCTCGAAAATCACTTCGATTTTACGTAAATATTAGGACCTTGGACGATCGGTCCGAGAGGTTACCCGCAACATTCCTACGCCGTCTACGACCATGAAATTCTAAATTGCATAAAAGTCCCAGAAGCTCCATAAAATCGCATTATTTCATGCGATTTAGGGCTATTATGAGTCGTGCACGCAAACCAGTGCACCATAAATTCCGAAATCGTACTCTCTGTAAGTCTTTGACATACTGAAGACCGTGCTCGCCTTTCGGAGCACTTTCGGTCACTGTAGAACTCGCACGAGCGACACGAAGTTCTGTAAACACTGCGCACAGCGCGTAAAGTTCACTTTTCCCGCTAACCGAGGCATCAAATGCCTAAGCGGAGGTGAGCATCGCGTTCAGCACGAAAAGGCGATGACCGTGCTCACCTCACAAGGTCAAAAAGACCTACTTTAGCCTCGGGAATCGTGCACAAAACCCTAGACTAGCATGCTGTTTACAAAATACACAGCTTACCTGACCAGGGAGCTAGGGTTGGCCGCCGGCGGTGCTCCGGCGGTCGGTACGGCCGGTGAGTGGTGCGGGCGGTCGGGGAGGTCCACGGGAACCAGCGGCCGGCGGCGGAGGGTGGCGGAGCGCGGCGGAGGAGATCAAATCTCCTCGTGCTCTCGGGTTGGGAGACCTCCGGCGGCACGGCGGCGGGAGGTGGTCGGAACGGTGGTAGGTCGGCGCCGGAGGTCGAGAGGGTCACCGTGCTCCTCTCCTTGGGCGGCGAGAGGCGCCCGAGCGAGAGCCACCACCCACGGTCGTACTAAATCCGAGCGGCGGCGGAGTTGCTTCGCGGCCGGCGGCGTGCGGGCGCCGGAGACGCGCTCGGAGGTGGCACGAGGTCGGGGAAGGAGGATGCCACCCTCTAAAACCGACGGCGCCGCGCGGTTACTTCTCCCTTCCCAAGCTCGGCCAGTGGGCCAAGCTTGGCCGCAGCTTCCTCCGCGGCTCCCGGCGACGCGGCGGGGGCACGGGGGTGGCCGGGGCCGGAGGAGACGGCGCCGGAGCAACTCAGGAAGACGATGTTTCTGTTCCCAAGCTTCAAGAACCCGTGAAGGAGATGATCTCCATACCTCGGCCCCCACAGCTTCCAGCCAGGCCGAGGCTTGCTTCGGCGGCTCCGGCGGTGCACGGCGACGGCGGGGTTGGCCGGCGAAGGGAGACCCGGGCTGGATCTAGCCCGGGATGCTTCTCCAGTCTTGGCCCGGATCCATGGGGTTGCGGGGGTGAGGTGGAGGAAGAAAATGGTCTTTGCGGGGTTCGGCGGTTCCTCGGCGGCGGAGTTGATCGTCGGTGGCCGGAGCACAAGCACGGGATGGGCAGAGGCTATCTGAGGCGGTTGGAGGTTTCTTGGGAGGTGAAGGGCCTTTTAGGGTTAGGGTTTCACAATGAAACCCTAACACACACACTTATACACATTGCACAATTGCACTTTAGCCCACAATTTGCAACTATTTATCCCTAGTCCTGCCGCTGGATGAATCATGCGCGTAAGTCCCTCCACGTTCAAAATCACGCAATTCGGCGCATAAAATATAGCGACTTTTCGTGTTTCGCGCCGTTTTGCGATTTCGACCCCTTTGCGTTCATCTTGCATTTCCGAAGATCCGTCCGTCGATTCACGATCGGATCACGCCGGCGCGTTCGGCGCGTCGAGGACATCGAATCTAGCCTATTACTTCGTTTGATTTGGTCTCGGATTGTGAAGTATCCATTCTCTTTTTCCTCCAATATCTCCAATTACTTAAGTCTTTAAGTAAAACGGTTCAAACCCCTTTTCTCGATAACCGTGAGTCGAATCCAATTCCGTCGGTGGCATTGGTTCCGAATAGTCGAGCCATTCGAAACGAGCTATTGAAGTCATATTATCGGAGTTACGTACACACACAGAACCCATCCTCTATTCCCGCTCATCCGGAAAACTAGAGTTACTATTCACTTAAGTCATGTTTCCGGGTCGCGTAACTTTTCCGTTTTAGCTCAGTTTCGCCTGAAATTTGAAGTGTGCTCTTATAATACAATTACGCACACATTCACCGTCTCCAAATATTTTATTTCTTGTTTTAGAAAAATGCCAGTTATTACACTTACAAGCACCAATGACTTGATACTTTGAAAAGCATAG
This sequence comes from Aechmea fasciata, assembly GCA_025177825.1. Lineage (NCBI taxonomy): Eukaryota > Viridiplantae > Streptophyta > Magnoliopsida > Poales > Bromeliaceae > Aechmea > Aechmea fasciata. The sequence goes on along the minus strand of CM045925.1, from coordinate 4,926,497 downwards.
GAGCTCAATTATATATATATATATATATATATATATATATATATATATATATATATATATATATATATATATATATATATATATATAGAGAGAGAGAGAGAGAGAGAGAGAGAGAGAGAGAGAGAGAGTTGAGCTAGAATACTCTCAAAAGCACCAACCTCTTGGTGCTTTTGAGTTTCTAGACCTTGGATCTATTTTTTGTTTACTAATATCCCTTGGATCAAACACTATTTCACCTACCACCACCTACCACCATTTATTACCACCTACCACCATCATCTCAAATTTCTACATCTCTCCAACCAATGGCTAAAAACTCAAAAGCACCAAGCCTTTGGTGCTTTTGAGAGTATTCTAGCTCAACTCTATATATATATATATATATATATATATATATATATATATATATATATATATATATATATATATATATATATATATTCGGGCTACTATACTCATATGAGTATAGGGCCCTTCGTACTCATAATTTTTTCGCCGTTCAGATGAAAAAATGTGCGGCTAAGATGAGAGTGATTACAGTTAGGTTGGTAGTGGGTCCCGTAGGATTGAGTGAGTGGTTAGTTGAATAATATAATCTAACAGATAAAAATAATTAAGGGTGGATCAAACAGTCAAAAATTTATAAGTATAAGAGCCTCTATACTCATAAAAGCATAGTAATAGGACTATATATATATATATATATATATGTATGTATATATATATATATGTATGTATATATATATATATGTATGTATATATATATATATATATATATGTATGTATATATATATATATGTATGTATATATATATATATATGTATGTATATATATATATATGTATGTATATATATATATGTATGTATGTATATATATATATATGTATGTATATATGTATATATACGTATATATATATATATGTATGTATATATATATATATATATATGTATATATATATATATATATATACATACATATATATATATATATGTATATATATATATACATACATATATATATACATACATATATATATACATACATATATATATACATACATATATATATACATACATATATATATACATACATATATATATATATATATATATATATATATACTACTCATAAGTTGTTTTTGATCATAGGGCTTAGAATCGACGATCCACTCCGTTAAATATGATCCAGAGTATTTAGAACTTCTAGAAAATAAATTTCGTAATCTTTCGAAATCATAATAAAGTCCATCAAAAGGGTATAAAATGAGCAGTAGAAATCGAACGGCGTCCTAAAAATAGATGATCGGATCCTTCAATTTAAGATCCGAGTTATTGATCTTTATCTAGGTAGTGAATAGAATTTTCTATCAAAAATTCAATATATTTCAATTCTTTTACACCGTTAAACTAGTAAGTATCCCATACCTAGTTAAAAATTGTCAATTTTGTGAGCTTTTGATCGTAAGGTAAATGATGTCGAAAAATTATGAAATTTATTTTCTAGAAGTTTCAAATACTCTAGATCATATTTAACAGAGTGGATCGTTGATTCAGAAGCCCCATGATCAAAAACAACTTATGAGCAGTAAGGGTCCAATACTCATATGAGTATAGTAGCCCTACTATATATATATATATCTTGGTGCTTGTAAGTTGAATAGTATGATCTAACGGTGCTTGGTGCTTGTAAGTTTTTGGCCCTTGGATTAATAGATGTGTGGTTAGGATGATGTGGGCCCCTTGGGTTAAGTGGGTTGTTGGTTGAATAGTATAAGCTAACGGATGAAAATGATCAAAGGCGTAGATCAAACGGTAAAAAATTACAAGCACCAAGTGCTTGGTGCTTTTACAAGTACCATAATGGGACTCTATATATATATATATATATATATATATATATATATATATATATATATATATATATATATAGAGTGCGTTGCTATACTATTATGAGTATAGCAAATTTGCTCTACTCATAAACCCTCTACCGTCGGATCGCACAGAGATTTGTGCCGGATCCGATGGAAGAAAGTGTAACCGCGCTCTAACGGAGCGATCCCGTTTCTTTTCTTCTTCTTTTTCGTTTTCCCTTGTACTTTCTCCAACATCGATCCACCTTCTCCATTCCCATTCCTCCTCTTCCTTCCCGAGCTCGGACCGCGTGCACTCCTCCTCTCCTTCGCGAGCTCGGAACCCTTCTCCATCCTCCCCGAGCGCCCACGGAGCCCTCCTCCTTCCTCCCCGAGAAGAGGGACATTTCCAACGAGGAAGACAAGGACTTGGAGCTCTTCACCAACGGCGGCGGCGACGACGACGACGTGCTCAGCGAAACATCTTCTTAATTTGATTTATAATTTTTTTCCCTCCCCTTTTTTTTTCTTTTTTTAATTCTAGTTTGCCTCTCTTTCTCTCCTCTCTGGATTTGGATTTGGGATTTTTTTTTTTTTTTTTTTCCTTTTTCTTTAGACGAATTTTCTTCTTGTGATTGTTCTTGCTTGCTACTCGCTCGAGATTTTGGTGGGAGTGTGGAGTGGAGGCATTAGAGAGGAGGAACTTGATCAGCAGCAGCAGCTATGTTAATTCAAGGGGTTTATATGTTGTCTAGTGTTTATTATTATGATATGATTTCCGAAGGGCTTATTATCATAGTCCGCCGGAAAGAAGATGAATTTGAAGAAAGAAATGGCCTTCTTGTTTATAATATCCTAGGATCGATGAGGAAAAACCTAAACAGGAAGAATGATGTAACATTTCGGTTTTGAGCAATAATATATTTACTTATATATATATATATATATATATATATATATATATATATATATATATATATATATATATATATATATATATATATATATATATATATATATGATATCAATTAGATGCTAATCTGATTGAATATTTCATCTCAAATTTCTTCCTCTTTTTTTTGTGTGTGTGTTCTGTTCTTTGCTTTGCTTGCCGGATTGCAGATGAATATGATCTGATGATGTAGTGCTCGTTCCGCAAAGCTCGGCGAACTACTGCTGCATGTTGAACTCCCTCCAAATGTCTTTACTACATGTATGCATATTCAAAAAATGCCCTGCTTTTTAATCTCTGCCTTTACAGGACAGACAATTAATTATGAAACAGCCTGTCAATTAATCCACTGTATTTTGTTGAACTACTACTGCTTCTTAAATTAATTTCTGCATTTCCCACTTGTTCATGTTCTGTCACATATCGAACTTCTAAAGTCTTGAAGTTACGAGGTATGTTGGCTTAGAAGGCCATAGGAATGGTTCCGGTGAAGTTTGGAAGCTTTCGGGTGTTTCGGTGCACTAGGTGCGAGAACGAAGCCCGAAAGGCTATCTTGGGCCACGAGCTAAATCCGACGCTTGCGCGGATGAGATAATGATGTGGACATGATCCAAATCATGTGTGGGGAGTCTCGGTGCGATTTCAAGTGAATCGGAGACCCACAAGTCCAAAAGTGAGTTGGAACGGAGAGGAAACGGAACCCGAAAGGCTACTTTGGGCCGTGAGCCAAATCCGTCACTTGTGCGGGTGAAAGGATGATGTGGACATGATCTAAATCATGTTTGGAGAGTCTCGGTTCGATTTGAAACGAATCGGATGTCAAACGGGCCAAAAGTGAGTTGGAACGGAGAAGAAACGGTGAAAAAGCTAAAAATTTGGCTAAGTCCTGGAAAATCTGCCTTCGGGATCCGGATCCCATTGGTGAGGTCCGGACCTCACGCGCAGATGGACTCAGGTGGAGGTAGGGATGTCAATGGGTATGGATACCCGAAAAATTACCCGAACCCGAACCCGAACGGGGCGGGTATACCCGAGCTAAATGGATATGGATTTGGATATGGGTATAAAAAATAAAAACCCGACTGACATGGATATGGATTTTGTGTATACCCGACCCGAACCCGAACCCGAATCCGAACCCGAAAAAATTATATATATATTATTTATTTATTTATGTAAGATATAAAATATATAAAATATTATAGTAAAATATTTAATTATGTTTATTTATATAACATGAATGTATTTTGATTGTATTTTATTGTGTTTTGAAATTTTGATTTTACTATAATATATTTTTAAATATGGTAAAAAAATTCATTATTTGGGTTTGGTTTTCGGGTTCGGGTTTTCGTTCGGTTCGGGTTTCGGGTTTTTGGTCGGTCCTGGATATGGGGATGGATTTTTAAAACCCGTCGGGTTCGGGTTCGGGTTCGGGTATTAATTTCGGGTTCGGGTTCGGGTTTGGGTTTTTGAAAACCCGACCCAAACCCGACCCGTTGACATACCTAGGTGGAGGTACTTGGAGTCCGGACCCCATACATGAGGACCGGACCCTGCAGCCCGAAAATGCCCAGTTTGGGTTGTTGCAATGGATGAAAAGTTGAGGGTTTATATGCAATTTTGGCATATGTAGAGTGTATAGAGGGATAAACCCTCTTTTCTCTCTCTCCCTCACCCAGATCTCTCTCTCCCTCTCTTCTGTGTCGACCAAACCAAGGAGAGAAAGAAAGAAAGAAAAGAGAGAAAGAGAAGAAGAAGAAGAAGAAGAAGAAGAAGGAGAAGATGAAAGAGATTATGACGGTGATGATCATGGCCATCCTCTCCTCCCTCCTTGTGCAAGAGCAAGCTTTTGAGAGGTAAGCTCTCTCTCCCTCTCATGGTAGATCCTTAGATAATGGGTTTCTAAACCCTAGATATAGAGTTTTGATCTTCTTGCAAGCTTTAGAACCTTGTAGAGACTTGAAAACTCATGAAAATCATGTGTTCTTCAAGGTGCTCTAATGGTGGATTTCTAGGGTTTGCTCTAAGCACCCTATGGATGGCTCTAGTACTCTTAGATGAGTTTCTAGAGGTTGAACAGGCTCTATTTTGCTTGTTCTAGATATCAAAATGGTGGGATTGCATAGATGCAAACCTAGGGCTCCAAAATGGGGTTTTTAGAAATAGATGAATTTGATCTCATTTGACCCCATAGAAACCTAATTGGGGGTGCAACGAACGCATTGGCGCGCTCGGTTCGGTGATCCGACGAGCGAGTACAAAGATATTAATTATTTAATATATTCATACCAGATGTCCGCAGCACGCGAGATAGAAGCCCAAAATTTATGAAAACGGAACTGGGGCATCGTGAAGTCGTGGGATAACGGGGGAAACCTTCGGATCGTAATTCGGAGACCGTTCGAGTGGTCGTGCAAGAGTTCGAGCCAAACCGGGTCAAGAGTGCCGCGGGCGGCCGATTGCTAGTGTCGACGAGCAATCGGAGAGCATAATAAGGTGGGTTGTGTTTACCGAAGCGACTAGGTCGCCTGTATGTCTAAGAGTGACATAAGTTCATGATTGATGCATGTGATTCATGTATAGAAATTGCATGTTAAAGAACATAGTGTAAAATGCATAAGTAGAAATGCATGTTAAAGAACCTAGTGTGAAATTCTAAGAATGAGCATGATATAGAAATGCTAGGGAATGAATAAGCATGAGGTAAATAATGAGGCAAAGAATGCTAAGTAAAGAATGTTGCAAAAACATAGGCTTAGTATAATACAAACATATAGATCGAGTGGCATCTAACCTAGTGTAATGAACATAGGTTATAGTAAACCTAGAGTCAATGGACCTAGGAGTGTGGTAACTTAACCTAGTGTAATGAATATAGTGTGACGCCCCAACTTCCCAGGGGGTCACCCATCCTAGGACTACTCCCGTCCTAGCACGCTTAACTCTCTTAACCTCTTGGGCCTTGCCACCACCAAAAATGCTTAAGCCGGGTTAAGAGTTTAGCCCTATTATATCTCATATATAGGACTATCTGGGGTCTCACAATCTCCCCTCCTTTAAGCCCTGACGTCCTCGTCAGGCTCAGACTCACAAGTACCAGGCGATGTGAGACTCGTCTCGCTAGCCCGTCATCCAGACCCTGGCTCAGCCGAGACTAATCTCACACTTCCGGCTGGTAATTGGCTCTGATACCATCTGCAATTTCTGAAATAAATCGGGACGGTGGTAGGTCGGCGCCGGAGGTCGCCGGGAGTTCTCCCAACCCGAGAGCAAGAGGAGATTTGATCTCCTCCGCCGCGCCTCCGGCCACCCTCCGCCGCCGGCCAGTGGTTTCCGTGGACCTCCCCGACCGCCCGCACCTCACCGGCCGACCGACCGTCGAGCACCGCCGGCGGCCAACCCTAGCTCCCTCGGGTCGTGAGCGGTGTTTTATTAACAAAGATGCTAAGTCTAGGGTTCGACACATTTCCCGAGGCCACGCTTGGTCTTTCGACCAAGTGAGGTGAGCACCTGGCCATCGCCTTCTCGTGCCGAATGCGATGCTCACCTCCGCTTAGGCATTTGATGCCTCGATTAGCGGGAAATGTGTACTTTACGCGCTGTGCGCAGTGTTTATGGAACTTCGGGTCACTCATGAGAGTCCTACAGTGATCGAGGGTGCTCCAAAAGGTGAGCACGGTCTCCGGTGCGCCGAAACCTTCCAGTGACTGCGATGGCTCGATTTATTGAGCATCGGTTTGCGTGCACGGTCCATAAAAGTCATAAAATCGCATGAAATGATGCGATTTTACATTGAGTCAGGGACTTTTATGCAATTTTAATTTTTGTGGTCACTGTAGACAGTGTAGAAATACTGTGCGTAACCTCTGAACTGATCGTCCAAGGCCCCAGGACTCTACAGAAAATCAGAAGTGATTTTCGGAGCGTTTTCGTCAGATTATTTTTTGTCGCGGAACTATCTTTGTCCGCAGGTTATAAGATGGATATGATTCCAGTGAATCTTGATCCGTAGATGTGGGTTGGAAAATTTACCCTAGTCTTGTCCAGGTGGTACCGAAGTCCTATCCTTTCCCTATTCGGAATATTGATTCTGTCCAAACACAAGGAAGTGTGATTGACCAGTACTCAAAAGTGATACCGCATTGGCGGAGCAGTATCCAAATTTGATTGTGGTGGGTACCTGGTCAAGTTTCGGGGACTTCACTATCCACACTGATGGGTTTTTGCGCTTTAAGGGCAGATGGTGCGTGCCGAGTGACTAGGAGTTGAGAAGCGATATCCTATCGGTGGCGCACCAATCCCCTTACACGGTTCATCCAGGCGAAACCAAGATGTATCGCGACTTGAAGCATAATTTCTGGTGGCCTGGGATGAAGCTAGATGTGGCTCGGCATGTGGCTCGATGCTTGACTTGTCAGCAGGTGAATGCCGAACATCAGCGACCGGTAGGAAAGCTGCAACCACTTTCTATACCAGTATGGAAGAGATTTCTATGGATTTCGTCACTAGATTGCCTCGATCACAGCGAGGCCATGATGCGATCTGGGTTGTAGTGGATCGGCTGACGAAATCGGCTCACTTCCTGTCGATGCACACGACGTGGTCCCGTGATCGACTGGCATAGTTATATATCGACGAGATCGTCCGACTTCATGGTGTGCCAGTGTCGATCGTATCTGATCGGGACACCCGCTTCGTTTCCTATTTTTGAAGGAGCTTGCAGCAGGCTATGGGTACGAAGCTGAACTACAGTACCGCGTTCTATCCGCAGAACGACGGACAGTCAGAGCGAGTCGTCCAGACTCTAGAGGACATGCTCCGCGCTTGTGTCCTGGACTACGGTGATGGATGGTTTCGCTATTTACCACTAGTGGAGTTCGTCTATAACAACAGTTACCAGGCGAGCATCGGGATGACTCGGTACGAGGCTTTATATGGGCGTCGATGACGGTCCCCTATCTGTTAGGGCGATGTCGGAGAACGCCGGTTGATCGGGCCTGACTTAGCGGAGGATGCGGAGGCGAAGGTTCGCATTGCGAGAGAGAGCGACTTCAGACTGCACAGAGTCGACAGAGGAGCTACGCGGACCAGCGGAGGCGTGACCTAGAGTTTCTGGTCGGTGAGCACGTGCTGCTCAAGGTGTCGCCTTCCAGGGGGATCAAGCGGTTCGGTTTGCGGGACAAGCTTAGTCCGCGTTTTTTTTGGAATTGTTTGAGATCCTGGAGCGTGTTGGTCCGGTGGCGTACAGGTTGGCTCTACCTCCGAGTCTCGCCCGAGTGCACAATGTCTTTCACGTGTCCATGCTTTGGAAGTATATTCCAGATCCGTCCCAAGTCATCAGACTGACGTCTATACAGTTGCGGGAGGATCTGAGCTATGATGAGGCTCCGTTGCGGATTTTGGCACATGAGGAAAAGCGTTTACAGAACAGGACCATTTCGTACGTGAAAGTTCAGTGGGAAAACCACGAAGAGCGTGAGGCGACTCGGGAGCTTGAGTACTACATGAGGGAGCGTTATCCACATTTGTTTATGGGGGATCCTTGACTTAGTTTCGGGGACGAAACTTCCTATAAGGAGGGAATGATGTTATAACTGGCATTTTTCCAGAACAAGAAATAAAATAATTGGAGACGGTGAATGTGTGCGTAATTGTATTATAAGAGCACACGTCAAATTTCAGGCGAAACCGAGCTAAAACGAAAAAGTTACGCGACCCGGAAAAACGACTTAAGTGAAAGAACTCATGTTTTGTGAATTAAACTGTCTCCTACCCTTCGTGGTAGCATTTCAAAGGAAAAGGATTTCTACCCCTCGTGGTAGTGTTTTCAAAGAAAGGGTTTCCGTGTGGAAACAGTTTGTAAAAGGTTTTCAAAAAGGGATTTTATAACTTAGAGTTTCAAAACCCGTTCCCGAGTAGGGAACATTTCAAAAGATAGATGTTGTTTATATACAAAGGTAAATGTGAATGAACCTGTGATGAATGGTGTGAATATGTGTATGTTGATTGGAATTAATATCTGTACACTTTGTTGTGGTTGTATGATTGTAAAAGACTCCTTGTACTTGTGCGATGCCGTGCAAATACAGGGGAGACTCTGTCCGTGTGTACAGTGGTCTCCCTGTATTTGTGGCAGGTCTGTCATGTCCTTGGGGGTCAAGGTTTATAAAAAAAAAAAATTTCCGTTGTTTCTATACTCTAAAATGACCCGGGGCGTGACAGATTAAAATGGTATCAGAGCGAATTACAACCACAACACTATTCACCAGTTGTTTTCAAAATAATATAAAATAAAAAGGAACTGAACCATTGGTTAGGTTGACCCTAGGAAGACTTGCGATACATAGGCACGTGAGAGTGCGGGTTGGACTTGTGTCCTATGTTGCATTCGAGTAGGGTAAACTCGAAGTGCATGGTTATTTTCGTATGTGTTACAGTATTCGCACAGGCTGGTGTCTAAATTGGAAGTAGTGGCGGTGCTTCTTTCTGGACATTGATTGGAGGGGCGAGGTTCCCCTGATGTCAGCTAGGGCCTTGAAGGGCCAGTGATTTTCGGGCCTAGGTGAGTATCCTGACTGCCGACGCCCGGGCCACTATTCCTACTTTTGACACGAGAGCTACTGCGAGTGTCTCTACGGAGACGGTACTTAGACCTGTTACGGTCGCGACTTCTGTGGGGTTACTTGGGTATAGCCCAGGGTTCAGACGACTGCAACATTGGTGTTGCTTTCGCAGTTCTTAGAGTAGGGTTGTGACTCCTACTCCTTCTCGTTGGCTGATGAAATCAGCAGTTGGGTCTTTTGATCTTTAGCTAGTGCATTCGTCAAATTGACGTGTACTAGAGTCGGGCTGACACAATTGTGGTGTCAGGTTTTCCGTTGAGGCCTACGTCGTGTGCGGGTATTCTAACACCAAAATTTGGTGTGTTGTGGGTTCGTCTGTAGTTAGCGGTAGGAGTCGAATTGACTCGAATTACTCCAAGTAATGACGGAGTTCGTGGAACCTTGAGTGTAGCTCGGTTGTGGTGCGGAAATGGGAAACCGTTTCCTAAAGCCTCAGTTGCGTGCTCGCGACTTAGTGTCGCGAGTAGCTTTCAAAGGTTGAAAGCTATGTGATTCCCAGTGCGTCGGTCCAGAGTCGATCTGTCCTCATATATCGGCTTGCAAACCGATGTTCAACGGATTCGGTTCAGTGTTGAGGTATCAAATGGTTTGATACTTCGTCGTGTCACGCTTCCAACTTGTTGTTGGTAGTGGATCTACTGATATTTCGCTTTTCTTTTGATAAGTATATTGGCTGCAGACAATATACTGTCGAAAGTGAGACGAAATATCCCCTTCCCTGTTTGGGACTTATAGATTGGGTCGATGTTTTCCCTAGATTGACTTGGAAACTCTTGGTTGTTGGTCATCTCTGACCACGTAGCGAGCCTTGGGTTATTTCATGGCTAATTTGCGCAATTGATTTATCATCACTGCAGATGGATTTGACTCTAGTTCAAGTCTGGGTGTTTATAGTAGTCTCGGTCCATTTGGCGAGAGGTTCGGAATCTAGGTCCACTCAACTTTGGTCCGCATAGTCGTAACCCGACTCGACTACGTCGAAAAATTCATGTAGAGAAGTCACGGACAACACCGCGAGTTTGGAGTATGTTTTCGTAGTCCGAAACGACACATTCCTACTCGCCCACAACATCAATTAGCTCACCACGTGTTAAACGTATCGTTGTCCAAAACCTGAGTCGAAACACTCACCTTGGAGACTACAGTCTCACTCTAGTTACTACACAAACTGTCGAAATCAAAACCTCGTCATCTGAAAGCCACTTTTGGCATTCGATCCCTAGGTCCAAGACCTCACTTTCCACCTGACCCAAAAGGTCCAACTGACAATACCAATTGAGCTCGACAATTTATTCGCCCAATAACCTCGATTAACCAACGCAGGTTCCATGCAAGTCCATCACTTGATGCACAGGATTGCCAATCGCACTATGCGATACCAACCATCAGTGATGCTCAACATCCGTCTCCACGAGACCCTGTCGCTGCTGTCCTACAAGGGACCCTAGCGATCAATATTCCGAGCAACACCAAATACTTGTCTCATTGAGACCCAGGCGACCTGTCACCAATTGATCGAACAAGCATACCACTCCTAGATTTGCACAATTAATTTGAGAAACAAACCCCAACCATTATCACATACGGTGACTATCAAAGCCGACAACCATGCTTAGGTCACTCAATAACTGTGATTCCGAACCTCTCGCCAAATGGACCGAGACTACTATAAACACCCAGACTTGAACTAGAGTCAAATCCATCTGCAGTGATGATAAATCAATTGCGCAAATTAGCCATGAAATAACCCAAGGCTCGCTACGTGGTCAGAGATGACCAACAACTAAGAGTTTCCAAGTCAATCTAGGGAAAACATCGACCCAATCTATAAGTCCCAAACAGGGAAGGGGATATTTCGTCTCACTTTCGACAGTATATTGTCTGCAGCCAATATACTTATCAAAAGAAAAGCGAAATATCAGTAGATCCACTACCAACAACAAGTTGGAAGCGTGACACGACGAAGTATCAAACCATTTGATACCTCAACACTGAACCGAATCCGTTGAACATCGGTTTGCAAGCCGATATATGAGGACAGATCGACTCTGGACCGACTCACTGGGAGTCACATAGCTTTCAACCTTTGAAAGCTAGTCGCGACACTAAGTCGCGAGCACGCAACTGAGGCTTTAGGAAACGGTTTCCCATTTCCGCACCACAACCGAGCTACACTCAAGGTTCCACGAACTCCGTCATTACTTGGAGTAATTCGAGTCAATTCGACTCCTACCGCTAACTACAGACGAACCCACAACATACCAAATTTTGGCGTTAGAATACCCGCACACGACGTAGGCCTCAACGGAAAACCTGACACCACAATTGTGTCAGCCCGACTCTAGTACACGTCAATTTGACGAATGCACTAGCTAAAGATCAAAAGACCCAACTGCTGATTTCATCAGCCAACGAGAAGGAATAGGAGTCACAACCCTACTCTAAGAACTGCGAAAGCAACACCAACGTTGCAGTCGTCTGAACCCTGGGCTATACCCAAGTAACCCCACAGAAGTCGCGACCGTAACAGGTCTAAGTACCGTCTCCGTAGAGACACTCGCAGTAGCTCTCGTGTCAAAAGTAGGAATAGTGGCCCGGGCGTCGGCAGTCAGGATACTCACCTAGGCCCGAAAATCACTGGCCCTTCAAGGCCCTAGCTGACATCAGGGGAACCTCGCCCCTCCAATCAATGTCCAGAAAGAAGCACCGCCACTACTTCCAATTTAGACACCAGCCTGTGCGAATACTGTAACACATACGAAAATAACCATGCACTTCGAGTTTACCCTACTCGAATGCAACATAGGACACAAGTCGAACCCGCACTCTCACGTGCCTATGTATTGCAAGTCTTCCTAGGGTCAACCTAACCAATGGTTCAGTTTCTTTTTATTTTATATTATTTTGAAAACAACTGGTGAATAGTGTTGTGGTTGTAATTCGCTCTGATACCATCTGTGACGCCCCAACTTCCTAGGGGGTCACCCATCCTAGGACTACTCCCGTCCTAGCACGCTTAACTCTCTTAACCTCTTGGGCCTTGCCACCACCCAAAATGCTTAAGCCGGGTTAAGAGTTTAGCCCTATTATATCTCATATATAGGACTATCTGGGGTCTCACATATAGGTTATAGCAACCTAGAGTCATATGGATCTAGGTAAAGAACAGTGAACCTAGTGTCAAGGACATAGGTTGGATAAAGATGATAGTGGACCTAGTGTTAATAAATATAGGTCGAGTTGGAATGACATTGAACCTAGAGTTAGAAAACCTAGGTTATGTGACAAGAATGAGCCCTAGTGTCAATGGACCTAGGAGGTGAAGACAATGGACCTAGAGGGTCGTCTCTTGAGGGCCTAGCTAACCCTCAAGCTAGGTGGAATGGATTCATGGAATCCCGTGTTGGGACACCTAAGTTGGTGTCGGGCGTGTGCGACGATTTCGCCGTCCAGGGCTATACCACCGTCGTGGCGTGTGTGCGACGATTTCGCCGCCGGGTGGGTGAGCCAAGTTGAGTTCTATACCGGTTGAGCCGGCTGAGGATCAGACCGCCATGAGTTGACACCCTGTGTTTGGGGCACCATTGCTGGGTAAGTACGATACGGCCACACCAGGAGGCGAAGGAGTGACTCAAACCATTGTTGGGTGAGGGGCGATTAGTTCGCCGCCAGATGGTTAAGTCATGACTTGGGTCTTCGCTGGTAAGTCCGCCGTGATTGCCACCAGAATGGTTATGTCAAGTGACAGCTGGGTTCCGCGTGTGCGACGATTTCGCCGCGATGAGGCTGAGTCACAGAGGGCGGCAGGCTGTTGACGGCTGGGGTAGTTGCGAGACGTCCAACACCTCGGGCTAGACAGCGGGCGGATTATCCGCAATGGATTGACTCAAGGCCGAGTCGGGTGGCTTAGTGAGCTGAGGTAGAGCGACCTTAGAAGTGAATTGCTAAGTAGCATATGTGCCAAAAGGTAAAGAATGTAAAGACTAGCTAAACTTGTAAATGGCTAATGGATAGTGCTAGTAATAGCTAAACTTGTAAATGGCTAATGGATAGTGCTAGTAATAGCTAAACTTGTAAATGGCTAATGGATAGTGCTAGTAATAGCTAAGTTTGTAAATAGCTAAGTATGAATGGAAAGGCTAAAGTAAAGAAAAGCTAAGAGCTAAGGGGTAATTTTGCATATTGCATATTGTGAGGCAGGTTTTTATGTTAGTTGCAAGTTATATATCTATATATGTTTTTGGACTAACATATTTGCGGTCCTCCTTGGACCTATTGGTCGAAATTTGTTCTCTTGGGTGGCCGTACCCACCGAGAACTATGGACAATAGTTCTCACCCCGTGTTGTTTTTGGGGGTACGGGTAAACACGTGAGCGGCGCAGCGGCAATGTGAGGCAAGGGCGTAGCTCAGTAGATAGCGCCCTACCAGGAGACCAGAGATAGAAGTACCCCAGTTGACAGAGCTTAGGGGTATAGCAAGGGAGAACAAGTTGTAATAAATTGTAATCAAATTTGTAATAACTAGATTGTATTAGGAAGTTTGTAAAAGTTAAATTTGAGACGAATGGTTGTAATAGCAAGTAGCTGTTTTATGTTCATGATACTTCCTTATGCAATCTGATTGTGATATCTGTTTCTTTTTGGAACCTATTGTAATTGTATGGATTGCGACGCCTTGAACGTACAGGGAAAACTCTGTCCGTTCGGCGGTCTGCTCGACGCGCCCGAATCCGACCAAATTGGCGGGCACGGGGCGTGACATGTTCTCTCTTCCCCACTCACTCTTCTTCCAAGCTTGCTGATGCATGATTCTCAGTCACAAGACTCTGCATAGTTTTCCCCGGGTTTTCCATTCACCTGCAGTTCCGCCGGAGTTCAAACTGCTTCAAAGATTAAATATAACCAACCAAGTCTATGTTTTAGTATTATTATTTTTTACTTGCTCCTCTCGAGGTCGGGAAGGAGGAGGGGGGAGTGCGCGCTCGGAGTGGAAGGAGGAAGGCTCCGTGCGCGCTCGAGGGGGAAGGAGGAGGGTTCCGAGCTCGCGAAGGAGAGGGGGGGAGTGCGCGCGGTCCGAGCTCGGGAAGGAAGAGGAGGAAGGGGAATGGAGAAGGTGGATCTGATGTTGGAGAAAGTACAAGGGAAAACGAAAAAAAAAAAGAAAAAAAAAGAAAAGAAACGGGGACTCGTTAGAGCGATCCGTTACACTCTCTCCATCGGATACGGCACAAATCTACGTGCGGATCCGAGGTGGTAGAGGGTTTATGAATGAAACATTTACTATATATATATATATATATATATATATATATATATATATATATATATATATATATATATATATATATATATATATATATATATATATATATAGTGTGAATACTATGCTATCGAAAGCACGGAGCCTTAGTGCTTAGCAACATTCGAATCGTCAATCGACTCCGGTAAACTTGATCTAGAGTATTTGAAGTATCTAGAAAATAAATTTTATGATTTTTCGATATCATTTGCCTAGTGATTGAAGGAGCACAAAATCAAATAATTTTAATGGCCATAGTGAGCCGTTTGAAAGTTTAACGGTGTAGAATTATCCAAATTACGTGAAATTTTAATAGAAAATTCTTTATACTATATAAAACAAGATCAATATCTTTGATCTAAATTTTTAATGCCATATTATCGCGTTTTGTAAGATTTTTATTTTTATTTAGTTGATTTTTAGCCCTTCGTTCACTAGGTAAATAATATCGAAAAATTGCAAAATTTATTTTCTAGGTACTTCAAATACCCTAGATCAAGTTTAACGAGCGATCGACGATTCGAAAGCCACAACATCGAAAATGACGTGGAAGCACGGGCCCTCGTCTTCGAGTATAGTAGCCTTACTCTATATATATATATATATATATATATATATATATATATATATATATATATATATATATATATATATATATATATATATATATATATATATATATACTAACTACTTATGCTATTAATAGACTAAGTTATTGGTGCTACCAAGTTTTTGACCGTTGGATTGAGAGATGTACATGCGGTTCGAATGATGTGGGCCAGGGTTAAGTAGGTGGTTGGTTAAATGGTATGATCTAACGGTGAAAATCATCAAAGGGGTGGATCTAACGGTGGAAAACTTGGTAGCAGAGTCTTCGTCTTATTGATAAGCAACGACTATATATATATATATATATATATATATATATATATATATATATATATATATATATATATATATATATATGGGCAATTTCATCACTACCTCTCTCAAATATGTAAATATCGTAAATACCCCTGCAAAATTAAAAATATCATATATACCCCTTCAAATATAAAAAATTGTGAGATTACCCCTCCTTCCAACAGCCGTTATTGTAACCATGGTTAAAGCCTGGTTAAATAAAGGTTAAGTTAGAAAATGACTAATTTACCCTTAAAAAGCTTAGGCATTATTTTGACAGCGGGCAATTTCATAAATACCCCTCTAACTTTTAAAAATAACATATCTAGCACTAATTATTAGTGGGTTAAAAAATAAAAAAACCCCTCACCTATAGATCATTTTGAACTAGACCCCTTTAAGTTTTATTTTTTAAGATTAAGAGCTCATGAACTATCAGTTTTTTTTTTTTTTTTATTTGGACTTAGTTAAAAGTTTTTTAATTGAGATCCCTCACATGAATTTGTTAAAATTTTTAATTTTGTTGGGTAAAAACCACTCAATTGCTAAAATTTTAAAAAAACATTTAGGTTGAGAGGACATATATATAGAGAGTTTTGCTATAATACTATCAGTAGTAAATCTCGGTTTACTACAATTTATTTTTAATGATAAAGCTTCCGAATTGATAATCGGCACCATTAAATATAATCTAAACTATTTAAACTATTTGAAAATCGAATTTTACGCTTTTCCGAATTAGGATCACATCAAAGTGGACTATAGGTGACGAGTTTCATAAAATTTTATTTTATTGTTAAGAATAAATTTTTAATTAAAATTTTTTTTGTTTGAGCACATCATATAAGTAATACTCTAATATTAAGAATTGTGATATCAAAATATTTTTAGCGTGAGATATGTAAGTTATTTTAATAAAATTTTTAAAAATAAATCTTTAAATAATTAATGTTGAATTCTACTGTGGACAATTGCATTACTACTATGTATCATTTAAAAGTGAAAATCATAATGAGATTTAACTATCACACTTAATAGACTATAGATCTTTAATTGTAAAATTTTAAAAACAATTAATGTTAAATTATTATGTGATTCAAACGTTAAAAAATAATCATATAATTAATCTTAAATATTACATGGTTAAATTGTTGCTAGGGGTAAAATTGGTATTTATAAAATATTGGATGGCCTATTGACGGAAAGTTAACTTTGAAGGGTATTTATGAATATTTTTGGTTTTAAGAGGGTATTGATGATATTTTCTAGTTTAGAGGGTTATGTATGAAATTTCGATCTTCAGAGGGTATTGATCAAATTATTCCATATATATATATATATATATATATATATATATATATATATATATATATATATATATATATATATATATATATATGTGAGTACGATCGCTCGTACTCATGTTGTTTTCGATGATAGATTTTCCGAATCGACGATCCACACCGTTAAACGTTATTTACATTTAAAACTTTTAGAAATAAAATTTTATAATTTTTCAACATCATTTACCTTACAATCAAGATGTCACAAATTTTACAATTTTTAGCAGTATGGGATACTTGCTAGTTTAACGGTGTAAACTAATCGAAATTTGTTGAATTTTTTATAGAAAATTCTATTTAGTACATAGATAAAGATCAATAACTCCGATCTTGAATTGAAGGATCCGATCATCCTTTTTTAGGACTCGTTCGATTTTGACCGTTCATTTTATGCTCGCTTGATGGACTTTATTATGATTTCGAAAATTTACAAAATCTATTTTCTAGAAGTTTCAAATACTCTAGATCATATTTAACGGAGTGGATCATCAATTCGAAGCTCCATCATCGAAAACAACTTATGAGTAGTAGGTCTCTAATACTTATAATAGTATAGTAGTCGTGGGTGGCCTATATATATATATATATATATATATATATATATATATATATATATATATATATATATATATATATATATATATATATATATAGGCTATATATCTACTATCATATTAATAGGATAAGAGCATTTGTCCATCAAGTTTTTAACCCTTGGATGAAAAATTGTAGGGTTATGATGATATTAGTCGGTTAGAGTTGAATTGTCCTCCTAAGGTTGAGTGGTCCCCAGGTTATAGTATTTAATCTAATGGTTAGAAATGATGAAAAAAAATGATCCAAAGGCTAAAAAGCGATAGACAAGCGCTCTATCCAATTAAAAGGATAGTAATAGGACTATATATATATATATATATATATATATATATATATATATATATATATATATATATATATATATATATATATATATATATATATATACACACAGTGTGAGGTTACTATGCTATCGAAAGCACGAGCCTTCCGTGCTTCGTCGTTTTGATATCTTGCGACTTTCGAATCATCGATCGGCTCCGTTAAACTTGATCTAGAGTATTTGAAGTATCTAGAAAATAAATTTTAAAAATTTTTAGATATAATATGACTAGTGATCGAAGGAGCACAAAATCAAATAATTTTAATGGCCATAGTGAGCCGTTTGAAAGTTTAACGGTATAGAAATATCCAAATTACGTGAAAATTTGATAGAAAATTCTTTATACTATATAAAACAAGATCAATATCTTTGATCTAAATTTTTAATGACATATTATCGCGTTTTGTAAGATTTTTATTTTCACCGTTGATTTTTTGCCCTTCGTTCACTAGGCCAATAATATCGAAAAATCGCAAAATTTATTTTCTAGGTACTTCAAATACTCTAGATCAAGTTTAACGGAGCCGATCGACGATTCGAAATCCACAACATCGAAAACGACGTAGAAGCACGGAGCCCTCCGTGCTTCCAGAAGCATAGTAGCCTTACTCTATTAATAGCACGACGAACTTGGTGCTAGTAAGTTTTCTACCCTTGGATTAACCCTTTGATTAATTTTATCCGTTAGATTATACTATTCAACCAACCACCCACTAAACTTATGAGTACGATCGTCATCGTACTCATAAGTTGTTTCGATACTAGAGCTTCCGTATCGACGATCCACTCAGTTAAACGTTATTTACTGACATTTAAAACTTCTAGAAATAAAATTTTATAATTTTTCGACATCATTTACCTTACGATCAAGAGGTCACAAATTTGACAATTTTTAACGGCCGGTATGGGATACTTGCTAGTTTAACGGTGTAAAAGAATCGGAATTTGTTGATTTTTTTGATAGAAAATTCTATTAACTACATAGATAAAGATCAATAACTCCAATCTTGAATTGAAGGATCCGATCATCCTTTTTTAGAACGTCGTTCGATTTTGACCGTTCATTTTATGTCCATTTGATAGACTTTATTATGATTTCGAAAATTTACGAAATTTATTTTCTACAAGTTCAAATACTCTAGATCATATTTAACGGAATGGATCGTCAATTCGGAAGCTCCATCATCGAAAACAATTTATGAGTAGTAGAGGTCCACTACTCATAATATATATATATATATATATATATATATATATATATATATATATATATATATATATATATATATATATATATATATATATATATATATATATATATATAAGGATGTACGTGGGAAGCATGGTAAATTAAAAATTGTGAACGTGGGACTTATCGTACATTAATTAATTCGTTTTTGGCGCGAACTGTTTGATTAGAGTGTATTCTCTCGTAATTTCACGTCTATTCTTTATAGTATTTTTGCAAGTGGTTTCTCGCGCCAACTGCTTTAATCAATCATCCTTATCCAAATGAGTTTTTTTTTTTTATTTCTTTGAGAGATAGATAGACGCTACCGTTTATTTTATTTAGAAATAAACTTAGATAGCAATTAATATGAATCAATTAGGATTCGAATTTGGATCTCGGATACCAACCACAAAATCCTCTATTTATATATTAATCTTAATGATTTGTCTCATATTTTATTTTTAAATTTATTTAAATTTTGAATCATCATAATTAATTTGTTTATATCAATTATTGATATATCGATCATGATTGCCAGTTTAAAAGAGAGCTGGGTTTCATAAATGCTACTACAGCTACAAAAGAATGCTTCTTCGTTTTTTTTTTTTGCCAATAAGAATAATATATTTCAACAGAGCAAATTATACATATAAATGTATACGTATGATTATTAGTAAATTTTAATTTAATAATTTTCTGGAACTTTTGTATAATGTTTCAGATTATTGGTCTGACATAGTAAGGAGAGTAGAGTAGCTACATCGTAAAATATATGCGAATAAGAATAAAATTAATGTGTAGGGATAAAAAATAAAGATAAGAAATTATATATCTTTATGATAGATATACTCTCGGTATTGTTTACCGTAATTTTGTTTTAATATTCCAACCGTCCCTAGAGCAAGTGGCAAAGGGCTTGGTGGTTGGTATTAATCCCGTTGAATCCGGTTAATTCATTTTAAGTTTATTTCTAAATGAAATAAACGAAGCGGATAGCGTGTTACCTATCTCTCAAAAAAAAATATTCCGTGATATTACTATGTCACTTAAGACTATTATTTCTCCGCCTATCCTTTTCGTTAAAATCAATAATCAACATGTGTTGTGCACGCATCATTTCTTTACCTTTAACTTGGGTCTCTCAAAAGTGAACACGTATGATCCCTAATAAGAGATCTCTATGCCTTTCTCATCGATCTCTATATTATACTTTTCTTGTCGATCTGTGTGCAATATTTTAACAGAAATGCTCGGTACATGAAGATTTCACCGAAGAAGAGAAGGGTGATGCTAATGAAAAATAAAACGGATATTATATTTTATTTATTTTATTTTATTTTTTTGTGAGGTCTTGATGCCTCTTTTTGTAGCTAAGTTTATCTCCTAAATGAATAAAACGGTAACATACTATTTTGGCTTTTTTGCATAAAAAATCCACTTATTTTGGGATTTTGCAAAATCGGGCCATCTTTTTCGTTTTTGCAGATTCGGTCCACTTTTTCAGCAAACTGACCAAAATACCTTTTGCCTTTTTCTCTTTTCTCTTCTTTTTTTTTTGTCTCGTTCTTTTTTTTTCTTTTTCTTCCCAGAGAGCGGCGGAGGCGGAAACGCCACCCTCCGCCCGGCGACGTCGCTCTCGCCCTTGTCCGCTCCAGCGACGTCGCCGGCGACGAGCCCGCCTCCTCCGCCTCGGCCTCTCTCCCGACCCTCTTTTTACCGCGTCCTCGCCCAGGCCCTCTACCGCCGCGGCTAGGCCTGCTCCGTCGCCTCCTTGCTCGACGACAAGCTCCACCGCGGCCTCCTTATTCCTCCTCCTTCTCCGTCGGCGCGCCAACGCGAGACGAAGACGAGAGGATGCGGACTCGGCCTGGAGACAGTCGGAGTCGCGGAGGAGGAGCGTGGAGAGATGGGCGGCATCACTAAGCCGCGCGGCGAGCTCGCGGTTCTCAGCGCGCGAGGCGGCTCCAGAGCTCCTCGGGTGGAAGGAGGAAGAAAAAAAAAAGAAGAATAAACTGAGGGGAAGAAGGAGAAAGAAAAAAAAATAGAATAAACGGATGAAAAAGAGAAAGAAGAAGAGAATAAAAAATGGTGTTCCCTACCCGACCCCCCAACCGCCCCATCGACCCCCCTGCCTCTCCGTCTCCGCCCCCGCCCCTGCCTCCGTCCTCTCCGACGCCGACGACGATGTCCTCAGCATCGGCGTAATGGTGTAATGGTTTTAGGAGATTTTTGTTGGTATGGTGTAATGGTGTAAAAAAAAAGGTGTAATTGTGTAATGGTGTAAAAAAAAAAAATGTAATGGTGTAATGGTGTAAAAAAAAAAGGTGAAATGGTGTAAAAAAAAAGAAAGAGGATGAGGATGAGAAGGGGAAATTGCACAATTTCTTCTTCTTACCGTTTTCCTCTTTCTTTTTTTTTTAACACCATTATACCTTTTTTTTTACACCATTACACCTTTTTTTTTTACACCATTACACCATTATACCTTTTTTTTTACACCATTACACCATTACACCATAATAGAAAAAAATTTCTAAAAATCGAGACGGCGGGGACGCGGGAGCTCAACGCGGCGTCGACGCCTTGGACGTCGTCGTCGGCATTTTCTCTTTCCATTATCATTTTTGCAGATTAAATGGTGGCGGGGATGGAGCAAAATATTGAAAGCAACGGCTCGTCGTCTCCGACGATGGAGGGAGGCGGTGGAGCGGAGGTTGGGGAATGCCGAGGACCGTGAAGCCGCGAGCGGGTAGAGGCGAAGGCGGAGGCGCGAAGCCGAGCACGGCTTCGCCATTGGAGACAACAATGCCAACGCCGACGCCGGAGATGACGAGTAAAGGACGCGGTAAAATGAGGGGTCGAGGGAGAGGCCGGGGTGGGGGAGGCGGGCTCGTCGCCGGCGCGGACGAGGGTGACGTCGCCGGGCGGAGAGTGGCATTTCGCTTCATTTGCTCTCTGGAAAGAAAAAAAAAAAAAAGAACGAGAGAAAAAAAAAAGAAAAGAGAAAAAGGCATAAGGGTATTTTGGTCAGTTTGCTAAAAAAGTGGACCGAATCTGCAAAAATAAAAAAGGTGGCCCGATTTTGCAAAACCCCAAAATAAGTGGATTTTTTATGCAAAAAAGCCTACTATTTTTTCTCTCAAAAAAAAAAAAAAAAAACTGGATATTATATGGTACTTGATAATAAAGTTAAAATTACGAAATACCGAAATAAAAAAGCGGTCAAACACCAGGGAGTTAACTGAACTTTCTCCTATTTATTATTCAAAACTCCAACAACTATCATTACATAAATCTTAGGTTTTTATGTAAAATCATCTCATGGAATGTTCTAAAAATAATTAAATCTAATAATACGTACCAATAAAATCAGCACGTGTTAAAATGTATTGAACCCAAATCTAAATCATATCAAACGAATTTCAATTAATTTTATTTTGATCAAATTTCTTCAGTATTATCTCTTCATATATTATTGTACTGTATCGTCTTCATGTATGATTTTTTTCTCTCTGCTTGCTAATTCATCGGATAGAAAATGGTACTTTACACCCACTAGAATGGTGTGAATTTTACATCTTATCAATCAAGTGTTAATATAATCCCACTACTTCCTAAGAAAAACAATTTGATAAGACTAGTTGGGGGTTGTGGATCTTTAAAAATGGATAAAAATAAAAAATTTAGCTGGAATCCAAGGTGCATAAATAGCATTAATTGCTCTTTATTAATTTACCAACTCTCTATCACCCTGTATAAAAATATATGAAAAGAGAGGGGAGAAAAAAAAGAAAGAAAACGCCAAAAACATGCATTTTCATCCTAAAATAAAATAATGTTTTGGGCCGAGATAGTGGTGGTTCAAATTGACTTGAACATTATTATTTTAATGAAGATAAAATGGTCTCTTTTATAATTAGCACCGGCGCTGGGTTCCGCGTAGAATATTCCAAAATTTTTTTGATAAATTTATAAAAGTACATAGAAATTTAGTTTACCTACTCGCAGTACACCAAATATTTTACCCACTATTGTAGGCACTATTTCATATAAATTATCTTAAAGCAATGCTAGTTGTATACTAAAAAAAAAAACAAAAAAAGAAAAGTAAATCCTAACACTTTCTTATCCAAAAGTTCATACTAGATCCTTATCTTGTCAATTATTTTTAATATTAAAAATTTTAAATTTTACAACTTTTATTGAGTATACCAATAGAATTTTTCATTATCCTAATAATAAAAAAAATATAGAGGCTCTTAACCTTTCCTAACCTTTAGTCTTTTTTGTGTAAACAAATATTTAAATTGTTAATTTTAATAATTAAATTTCTTAAAGTTTACTAAACACTTAAATGGGCTACGTACTATCTTCGGTTGAAGCTACTAATTATAAATTCGTTTTGATCATATGTCCTATATATAATCTTATAAAATTTTAGAATATAAAAAATAAAAAATATTTCCTATTTGAGCATATAATAAAAGACAAAAATCAAACATTAAAACAACAAGGAAGAAAAAGTAAAATTTTGCATATGTCGAAGTGTTACAAAATTATGTTCATGACATGCAATTAAAATGGACTTATAATTAACAGCCTCAATTGATAGAAGCTAGAGGCCAGTCATTAAACTTTTTGATAAAATTTTTTTAAAAAAGTTAGTTGCAAAATTAAAAAAATCAGGCATGTATTTGCAAAAAAGGCTAATATTCAGTCGTCTTTGTACATTTTCCCCTTACTTATATTAAACAAATTGCCACTAGCACTATAGATTGTGTTAGCCTACGTAGGAGGCATGCTAAAAAAAATTGAAGTGATAGCTCTATGATGACACCAAATAAAAAATAATAATAATAATAAAAAAATTTGGACCTTAGCAAAAGAAATTGGTCATCCCCACGTTTATCAAATGCTACAAATAGAAAAGATTAAATAATAAAATGTATATATGGAACTAGCCTCATCAATTATAAGTCTAGTCATCAATTATAAGTCTAGATATATATATACACACACGGTTTGACTTTTCTTAGTAATTTTAAAAAATATTATCTGATTTGAACTAAATAAATTTGAGATTTTTTTTTAAGAAAATATAGCGTCTTACCGCTTCATTCAGTAAAGTAAATGAAGCTTAATACAAAGTGAGTAACAAGACCTCAGGTGAGAAGAAAAAAGGCAAAAAAATCTCCTGACACAGGAGATAAAAGAAATATAAAAAGAGGGAAGGAAAACAGCAGAAATCAGTTACATGAATGATCCCACGAGTCTCTAACCCTGTTTGGTATGGGGTTAAGGACCCCTTAACCCCATACTAACTTCCAAACATAATATTTTTGGGATGGGGTTAGTAATCCCCACCCCAAGTTGGTTTATCCTGGGATAGAGGTTTTGGGGGTGGGTTTCCTAACCCACCAACCCAATCCGGCTTTAGTCCCGCACACCTCCCAATGCACTCCTCTCTCCTCTTTCTCTCCCAAGATTGCAACTGCATGCCTCCCAATGCACTCCTCTCTCTCCTTTCTCTCCCAATGCACCCTCCCTGCACGCCTCCCAAGGTTGCAAAAACTCCAAAAAAAATTAGGGATAATTTCATCAATACCCTTCTAGAAGACAAGAATTTCATATATGCCCCTCTAAATTACAAAATATCAGCAATACCCCTCTAAAAAGTAAAAATATTCACAAATACTCCTAAGATTAACATTCCGTCAAAAAAGTCATCTAACATTCTGTAAATACCCATTTTACCCTTATTACTAATTTAACTAAGTGTAATAATTTAAGATTAATTACATGATCAAGATCAATTCTTAACCTTTCAATCACATAATAATTTCAACATTCTTTTTAAAATTTTACAATTAAAAATCTATAGTTTATTAAGTATAATAATTAAATCTTGTTATGATTTTTCGCTTGTAAATTATATATAGTTGTAATGCAATTGTCCATTGTAATATTCAATATTAATTTCAAGATTTATTTTTTTTTGAATTTTATTTAAACAACTCACATAAGTCGTACAAAAAATATTTTGATATAAAAATTTTTGATATTAGTATTTTTCATATGGACCCCTCAAGTAATAGTTTTTTAATTGAACATATATTTATTGTCCACAAAAAAGTAACATTGCATGAAGACCCGCTCACCCATTAGTTCACTTCAGCATGTTCCTAGCTTTGAATAATATATATATATATATATATATATATATATATATATATATATATATATAATTAATTGAGTTTCTATATTTTTAAAAGTATCGAGTTATTGGTGGTTGTAGATTTTTGTCCATTGGATTAAGAGATATGCGGTTAGATGATGTGGAATGCCTAGTATTGAGTGGGTGGTTGGTTAAATATTATGATCTAACGGGTGGAAATGATCAAAGGGTAGATCTAAGAGTAAAAAATTTATAAGAACCAAGTACTTGGTGCTTTTATAAGCACTATAGCCGGACTATAGAAAAGTAGGGCTACTATTATGACTATAGAGCCTTTCGTACTCATAAGTTTTCAAAATGATTTATGGATGAGGGTTTCCACATATTTTATCCACCAATAATTAGTACTAAAAATATTATTTTTAAAATTTTAAAGGTATTTATGAAATTATTCCTTTATTAGTTGCTGTCAAAAGAACAACCCAATCAAGGGTAAATTAGTCATTTTATAACTTCATCTTAACGTCCGTTGGAAGAAAGGGTATTTATGATAATTTTCTACATTTGAAGGGGTATATATGATATTTTTAATTTTATAGGGGTATTTACGATATTTATATATTTAAGAGGGCTATTGGTGAAATTGCCCCAAAAAATTAAGTTCAAAGGAAAAAAGAAATAATTTTTAAAATAATATTTTGAAATTAGCAAATGTGAGATAAATTTCAACTTAAAAATAACTTATTATAGTTGCTAATTAATTTTACAAATTTTAAAAATGACAACCGAATATGACAAATTATTTTTTGGTACAAAAATTTGCTTAAACAATAAAATATTATAATCAACAAAATTAGTTGCAAATAAATAATATTAAAAATATCCACTACAAAATATTATTATCACAACATTAGTGTGAGGGTATTTTAGTAATTTTGTTTTTTTACCAACTACTATCCTTCTTATCCCATCTACTTCAACCAAACACTATTTTTCACTATCCCGGCTTAACTCAAACCCCCAACCAAACACAAAAATACTTTAACCCCATCTTAACCCCAAACTTAACCCTATCCCTGGAATAGCAACTTTTTCCTTAACCCCTAACCAAACGGGGGCTAAGCGCTCTGATCTCCAACAATAAAGTCCCCAGCGTTCTTTTTGATTTCTGAAAAATTCTTTTGTTGCGTTCCAGCCATACTACCCATGACGTTGCAGCGATGATCAACATATCTTTATCCCCATGTCCACCCCTTTTGGCACTACTCTTTTTCCATAGCTACTTTACAGATGGATGATTGTTGAAGAGTAATTTATTAGGTAACAAACCTTTCAGTAATGCTATGGTGTAGGCACAACCCGAGAATAGATGCTCCACAGTCTCCTTCTCATCCAGACACAAGACGTAGATCTCTGCTCCATTCCAATCTCTTTTGAGGAGGTTGTCCGTGGCGAGAATCTTATTTTTCAGCACAAGCCAGACGAAGATCATGACTTTAATAGGTGATCTGATCTTCTATAGATGTACCGAACTCTCAACTCTGACTCCGCCGTCAAGAAGAAATTTATACACTAAGTTGACCGAGAACGTTTTGGAGTGTGTCCACCTCCATATATCTAACTTTGTCTTGTGAGCTGCTTGGGGAAATCGTAGCAAGAAACTTCTTGAGATTCGAAAGTTGATCGCTATCTCTCGGGGACGAAGCGGTAAATCCTGACACAATATATCTTGTGTCACTTCCACTCATTCCTTCCCCAACACTCAATCACTCTAGGGTTTTTGGAAGTTATCTTATCAAAGATATACACGGAAACATAGTTCGCAATGAAGCTCATTCGCACCAGATATCGGTCTAGAAATTGACACTTTGCCCGTTCCCAATTGTATATGAGATACCGCATTTAAAGACCTCCTTGGTCGTTAGAACACTCTTCCACCAAAAGGAGTGGGGCTTGAATGACCGCCTTGACAAGTGGGTTTCGTCGTGTATAGTAGATTCGGCTACTAGTGCACCCCCACAGATGGTGCCGGTTAGAGAAGAACCTCCACCACCATTTGGTCAGTAAAGCAACGTTCATGGCGTCTAGGTCCAATACCCCTAGACCACCCTCATTTTTGCTTCGGCAGACTACTTAATTTTCACTGGATTAGGCAATATCCTCCCGTAGTAACAGTACTCCCCGGCCAGAAAAAGGCTCTCCTCATGGCTTCTAGACGACGCAAAACCCACTTCGGTGCCTTGAATATCGAGAAATAATAAATTTGAGATTTATTAAATACATAGGTGGTACTCTAAAATTAATTCGACAATTCTCATTATTTTTTAGTTAAAAGATTAATAATTAATGGCTACAAATAAAAGTTAAATTAAATTATAAGTGAAGCAATAAATGTGAACTATAGAAAGGAAAAGTTGAGGGCGCATTTCAAAATAGGGCATGGTTGAGGGGGTCTACATACGTCCATTCGCACAAAAGGAAACCTAGCTTCAACCGTGTGGGGCTCCAACTAATTAATTTTTGCATAGTAGGTCCAGCTTTCAAATAAAAATAAAAAGTAAAATAAAATAAAATAAAATAAAGAAGAAGAAGAAGAAGAAGCAGCAATAATTGACCGCACCACTGTGGAACCACCACACCTATAAAAGTAGCACCCAGGTCGAGAAACCCAGAAAATGCAAAGCACTAATCCTGCTCCTTCTCGCAAGCTCCCTTACACAAGCAATCGTGCGATCTCTGCATACATATATATAGATATATATAGAGAGAGAGAGAGATAGATATATAGATAGAGCTTGTGCTCTTCTATTAATTTCTGATCATCATCATCTTAGACTCTCTCAATAGTGGAGAAGAGGTTGATCGATCGAGTAAGGATGCAAAACCTGGGGAGCATCGTGGACTCGATCATCGGCGGCGGCGCGAAGGTGAAGGGCACGGTGTCGGTGAAGGGCACGGTGGTGCTGATGCGCAAGAACGTCCTCGACTTCAATGACTTCGGCGCATCCGTCATCGACGACATCAGCGAGCTCCTCGGCCAGAAGGTCTCCCTCCAGCTCGTCAGCTCCACCGTCGGCGACCCCAGTATGTCCTTGCTGTACTGCCTTTTTCTTTCTTTAATATATATATATATATATATATATATATATATATATATATATATATATATATATATATATATATATATAAAATTCAAAAGCATCACCCTTAACTCAATATATATATATATATATATTAGAGGTAGGTAAAATAATATTTGATACACGGTTTTTTTTGTCCGTTTGAATACATAGCATTAATGGTCGGGATAAAATTAAATAGGACTAAGAATATGTAACTTTAATTATGTGTGATGTCCTGTCAAATTTATATGTAATTAATTGTTCAATTCAAAGATTAATTATGCTTTTGATGGTTGTTAATATTGTAAAACAACATTGATATCGATCTTCAAAATTTAAGCCGAAAGAGAAGGGTACGTGTTTCAATTAATCGTGTCTTTGTCCGTGTGCGCGCAGATAACGAGAATCGGGGAGTGGTGGGGCAGCCGGCGTATTTGGAGAACTACATCAACTTGTTGCTGCCCCTGGCGGCAGGGGAGTCAAAGTACAAGGTAACTTTCCAGTGGGATGCGAAGACTGGAATACCTGGGGCGGTGATCGTGAAGAACCATCACACCTCCCAGTTCTACCTCAAGACGCTCACCATCGATGATTTCCCGGGCAAGGGCAGGATAGTTTTCGTCTGCAACTCCTGGGTCTATCCGGCTGACAAGTACAGCTACGACCGCGTCTTCTTCGCCAACAACGTAAGTATATATATGGCCGGTTTAATATTTTCTTCTTCTTCTTCTTTTTATTTTTTGTTTGAGCTTTTAAATAATCTGATTCGTTCGAGTTGCTTGAAATTACACACAAGTACGTTTAGATTTAGCCAATAAATTACACAAACTGATTTGATTTAGTCAATAAAAAAAAAAAAAGAAAAAAAAAAAAAGAGAAGACTTGACTAGCTAGCAAGGCTGCTGGTGGGAGAGAATAATTAATTTATTCCTAGCCTATCTGATCGTGACTCCCACGAAATTAAAATATCACTTACTAAAGCCATAGATGAATCAACAAAAGAGAATTAAGAAATCTAACAATATAATGTATTGCAGTGGTTGTTTAATATCTATATATAGTGTAACCGACCGTCCTTAAAACAAATGGTAGAAGATTTGATGATTGGTATCCAAGATCCAAATTTGAATTTTAGTTGATTTATATTTCTGGCTAAATTTATTTTCAAATGAAATAAACGAATATGCTGATAATTATTTTTTTTATATTTATACAGCTATATATTCACGAGGTCTGCGCATACAGTGGGTGTTTAATTAATATCCATTTGTCGGACGTGCATAATACGCAATTCTATAATAAATTTCTTTTAATTCCATTTGCTCATGGATATCAGACCATTAATTACACTAGCCAGAGAGGAGTGGAAGCTACTAGTCTAGTCTCACGATGCACGCTGTTCGGACGATAAGTCCCTCGATCGATCCTGGGATTCTTTAGTAGGCGTACGTACTAAATATTAATTGCTCTGACTATGTGCTCAATATTTCTGGTTGGAGTGAGTATAAATAATTAATTCGGTAGATAGAAAGGTGCCCATCAGTTCCCGACCTACCGTGTGGTTCGGGGTTAAAAAAAAATTAGTTATTTCAGAAATAGTATTAAGTTCAGGATTAAGATAGAATTAGAGTATTTTTGTGTTTGGTTGGGGATTGAAATTAGTTCAAAATAGTGAAAAATAATATTTGATTGGAGTTGGTGGGTTAAGAAGGATATTGTATTATTATGAATAGAAAATAATGTTTGGTTGGAGTTTGGTAGGCTTAGCTAAGCCGGGATAACCCATTTGAGATAGGATTAGCTAACCCCACCTATTTTTGAAGGTGTTTGGGGATAATATGGAAATTAAGAGGTTATTCTACCCCTTAATTCTCAACCAAACGGAGGCTAAAAGAATTTTATATACGTGATATAGAATTGTAGTATATAAGTTGGGGATAGAACTTAATTAATAGTTATGCCTGGTAAAGGTGTAAACGAGCCGAACACAAGCGAACTGGGGTCGGCTCGTGTTCGACTCGTTTAATAAACGAGCCGAAAAATTCGGCTCCTGTTCGGCTCGTTTACTAACGAGCGATTCGATCTCGAGTTCATTTCGAGCCGAACACGTGCCACCCCTAATCCCTGGCTTCTTCACCATTGGGCTTAAGCTTCTTAAGCGGAAACATAATATATGATCGTTCAACGGTGGAGAATAATCTAAATTCAAATGGATGTAAAGTAATCAGCAGCGAATATTGAGTCACTCAAATCATAATTAAAAGATTGAAGACCGAGTCTCAACTCCTCATTACTGATTATGTTAAATCTTTTAATTAATTTAAAGACTTTTCTTACTAGTTACATCAGTATTATTATTTTTTATTTTATTAGTCTACTTGTTATTAATCTAAGCCAGTAGTTACTTTTCAAATCACTGGTTGTTATCATGAGTAGCATCATTAAAGTCAGATAATTCTAATTCTCGCTAGCTAGCGTGTTTCAATTAATTAAAGAGGCTTTGAAACCTGGGCATCTAGATATAGATAGAAGTTGTTTGAATATTGTATGTGGTCATAATTGTATTATAATTTTTCTTATTATATATATAGATAAGTGTCCATCTTAATTTGTACATATGAATTTATAAATTTAACTGTTGAAGTTCGAGTTGTACATGGATGTTCAATCCGTGTAATCGGAAATAAGTCCAAATTAGCCACAATTTTAATTAATTACCGCCTCTGAGAGGATAACGTAGACAAGAAATAAAATTACATGAACAAATTTTTTTATATCAAAATTAAGCTACATATAATTAAATAAATTATTTATATTCACAGTATTTTATATAATAGAGTACAGCATTCATATATAACAACTATTCTTTTATTAAAATTATTATTATTATTATTATGTTCCATTAATAAATGTGTGTCAGTTCTGGATGATTCTTGGTGTATGGTCAAAATTAAGAAAAGGCAAAAAGATAAAAAAAAAAGTTATCTTAATTGGTAGTATATGATACACCGTATATATATCTATCTATTTGTATTGGGTAGCTTGTCGGTTAAGCATGGAATCACACCCGTTCGAGACCGACTCGCTCGGGTCAATCCACACTGGTTGGAAATTAGAGAACCCAAAATATATAAAGACGAGAAAGGAAAAGAAATGGAAAGTGAAAAAACAAGGAAATGTGCGCCTTCTCCAAAAAAAGCCTACGTTGACCGTACAGAACATCAAATCAATTAATTAAAAATAGAATTATTATTATTATTTTTTTCAATTTCATTAAAAATTCTACTTTGCGTATTTTAAAGAAAATTAAGAATATTGCTATGCTTTTGTAAATATATCATTTTAAACATCGCAAATTATTTTTTTATTGTAGTTTTAATTTTCATAGTGTAGCATCCTATTTTTTAAATTGTTTTATAAATGTATAACAGAATAGAATTGTAGTAAAGGAATAATATATATATATATATATATATATATATATATATATATATATATATATATATATATATATATATATATATATATATATATATTAATATTATGTTATGGAATACATTGAGATTTACGAAAGATGCTCAATAAAATCCTTTTCACGAGAAGATAGGGACTAACTAGTACGAAAATTATCTAGTACACGTTATCAAAGCGAGACCAATTATCTAGTACTGGTTTTGCTTCAAAACCAGGGGCTTGAAAATTCCATTTTATTAGTTCTGGCTAGGGTGGTAATCTAGCTACATTGTTATGCTAAATTCTAAATTTCGAAATTCGAGATCGCTCATTTCGTTTAGTAAACGCCGAGAACACACGCTTGGAATCGGCTCAGCTCGTGTTCGGCTCAATATACAGAAACAATATATTTATATTTATATAATTTATTTAATTAATATTTTTATGTATAAATAAATAATTATATATAATATATATTTTTTTATTTAATTTTTAGCAAAATAAAAATATAAATGCGAAATTTCAATTATAAAAAGACCTATTTGTATATAGAGTTTTAACTATTAGATCAAAGTCTAATGGATAAGATTTTATAAATTTATTTTTTTAATATATTTAATCTAATTTTTTTTTATTTATTGTTCGTTAATTTAGTTTGGCTAGGTTCGACTCGTTTATTAAGCGAGCGAACACGAGCATTTTTCGACTCGATACTTTAATGAGTCGAGAAACGAGCCGAACACGAGTGACCCCGGCTCGCTCGTGTTCGGCTCGTTTACACCCCTAGTTCGCTGAATTAAAAATTTTATTTTTATAAATACCCGTATTTTAGTTTACTTTTTACTTTTTAAAAATTTATATTTTATCCCTTCAATTATTTCAAATTATTCTTTGAAAATGTGAATCAGTTAAGTTAGTAGAATTCGAATTTGGGATCTCGGTATTAAGTATTAACCAATAAGTCTTTTGTCACACATTAGAACGGCCAAAAATAAAAAGATAAAATGTTAGTTACTAAAAGTCAAAAATAAAAAGTAAAAAAATTGATGTTTATAGAGAGGTTTTCTGTAATTTAGTCATTGGTTTTAAAAGGAAGTCAACAAAGACTTCACAAAAAATTAGCTGACGTTAGTAATTTTTTATTTTTTTATTAACTAGTTATTATTCTAGGTGATACTGCATGTATTTATATAAAAATTAATTAATTTAGTTATCATTGTTTCTAATTTTAAAACTTAATTTTTAAATAATTAATAGTAAAATATTTTATAAACAAAATTAATATATAATCATCGCGCTCAAACACTTTTGAGTAGGGCTTTTAGGAAAAGCAACATAGTAAACTTTCACCGACCGTCTACAGCCAAGTGGCGAAGGGCATTGGTTGGTATCCGAGACCGAGTTCGAATCACTAATTGATTCACATTTCAAGCTAAGCATTTCTATATGAAATAAACTAAGCGGGTAGCGTGCTACCTGTCTCTCTCAAAAAAAAAAAAAAAAAAAAAAAAAAACATAGTAAACTTTCGAGTAAATTGCAAGGTAGTTAGGGGTGTCAAATGACCGGGTGGCCTGCCGGCCTGGCATGAAAGTTGGCCGGGTCGAGGCAAGCATGAGTATTGTAGCACTCGTGACGATCCGGCCCTGCGAGATAAATTGGGTGGTGCTGGCTCTTTCTCTGGTGGCCCGGTGGCCCGGCAGGACAGGCACGACACGGGCTTGGGCCTGAGGGGAGACCTCAGCACGGCACGGTACGGCCCGTGTGGCCCATGTCTAGCGAGCCGAACCCGCACAGGGACCAACTCCTGAGGCCTCACATTTTGATCCCTTTGGACCAAAATGCATTTTTCAACCGTTAAAAATTTGACTGTTGGGAGAGGTATTTTGGTCAAAAAATATTTAAAATTTTTAATAATTTTAAAATTTTAATATTTTTTATAAATGTATTTTAAAATTTGAATTTTTTCACTTATATATTATTTTTTTAAAAATAATATATTTTTTAAAAATAATATATATTTTTTATTTTTTAAAAATTTGAAATATTTTTAAAT
The DNA here is from genome assembly GCA_025177825.1 of Aechmea fasciata. Lineage (NCBI taxonomy): Eukaryota > Viridiplantae > Streptophyta > Magnoliopsida > Poales > Bromeliaceae > Aechmea > Aechmea fasciata. The sequence continues at coordinate 4,892,570 of CM045925.1, read as the reverse complement.
AAAATTAATAAATAAAAAGGGCTAGCCAGAAGCCCGACCCGGCCCGTATCATTCGGGCTCGGGGGCTGGGGTCCAATAACTTTGACCCGGCACGGCACGTCACGGCCCAACTTTGGGGCCAGACGGCGCGACCTCCGGCACATTTCGGCCCATCTAAATGTGGGCTGTGTCGGTTCGGCACGGTCCACATTACACCCTAACAGTATAGTACATAAAATTTTGATCAAATTTTATTTTAATTTTCAAAGTTATAAGTTCAACTTTAGGGTTGTTAGATTCTGTGTAAAATTGTATAAACCCCCTTTACGGTTGAAAAGAGTTTTTTCCTACTTTTTAGTGCATGTTCCGTGTAAAATAAAAATAGTTTTTTGTACATATTTGTTTGGCTACGAGTAAAAATAAAGTGGAATACTACTTCCTATTATCTTAATTTGCTAGTGTTCGGCTGTTTGGAAAGCTTGTTAGGATATAAATACCTCGCAAAAGAAAGATGAGATTGCCTTTTTTTTCATAAGATACTTTTCTAATTATCTGGATATATCATTTTCCTGTTAAAATAGTTTTATTTTCCTTAACCAACGAAAGAGACTGACATGTTTGGCATCGTTGTTAATTTTTTTTTTTTTTTTTTTCAAGTAAAATTTATTAACAGAAGAGTGCAAATGTGAAGGGTTGATTGCTTGCACTTCTTGGTTTCGAGCTATTTTTTGGTATAAGTAAAAATTTAGTAGTTTTTTTTCCTCTCTATGACTTAACCTAAAAAACTTCTCATTTGTCAACTCGTTAGGATGCACTATAGGCTAATCAGTGTTTGATAAAAATAGAAAAATCTATGCACCGACATGTTAAATAGTGAAGAAATTGTGTTGAAAAAGAAAATAAATAAATAAATAACAGTGCTGAAACAATACCTCATATTACAAGTTTGGTGGATATGATTGAGCTGAAGTTGAACCTGAAACCAACCTGAGCACTTGCAGGTTCATTCCCAAAAATATTGGGCTCAAATTTAAAGATGAAATGCATTGATTATCCCTAACTATAGAAGTCGAGGATGAGCCTTACAGTATGAGGCAAAAGTTAAAAAGGACTAGAGCCTTTAATTAAATGTTCCATTAATTGTGTCAGTACATCAACGGTTTGTACAACTTTTCACCTTAATATAATCATCTTTAGAACGGATTTGTGATCTTGCACAGGACCAAATCTATGGAATGTAATCAGTTGCTTAACTTGCAAACAAATTTAAGTAAATGAACATCAAGACGTTGTATTATTTTCAGGATCGGTCGATCATTGTGAGAACTAGCTAACCAACCAAAACTAAGCTGACTACAAGATTACTTCAGCTTTGCAGTTAAACTGAAGAAAAAAAATCTCCTAATGATAGTGTAACCATGGAAGATAACTAAATTCATGTAATCTCAAACTTCAATCGACAATTCGTTATAACTTGTAGATAAAGATATTCTGTCTTGCCTCGAATTGTATGAAAGACAAACAAATGAAACCAATTTTAGAATCGTATGGTCAATTTCTTAAGCTGAAGCAAAATTCATTTGATCCTTGCGAGCGAGGGTTCCTATATACAAACGAAGCTGCTGACCTGCTTCACTCTGGTTTCTGTGGCATTCTATAAATTTGTTGTTCTTGTTGTGTTTGTGACAGCCGTATTTTCGCGCAAACACACCGGCACCTCTGCTGCCGTACCGAGATGACGAGCTCTACCACCTTAAGGGAGATGATGTAACCGGGCAGCTGCAAGAATGGGACCGTATTTACAACTACGCCTACTACAATGATCTTGGAAATCCCGACAGGAGTCCGGCGTTAGCTCGCCCTGTTCTTGGTGGTTCCGCAGAGTACCCCTATCCACGCAGGGGAAAGACTGGCCGCCACCCACCAAAACAGGTATGTTATTGTCAAATTTCTTTTTTTTTTCCCGTAAATTATGAAATATTTAAGTTACTGGAGAAGAGAATGATGTTTATGAAATTTTATGTCCCCTTGAAATAGATCCTAAATCAGAGAGCCGACTGCCGTTGTTGAGCTTGGACATATATGTGCCCCGCGACGAGCGTTTTGGGCATCTCAAAATGGCCGATTTCCTCACGTACGCTCTCAAGGCTGTCGCTCAATCGATACTTCCGCTATTGCAGTCCATCAGCAATGAAACACCGCTCGAGTTCGACTCGTTCGACGATGTGCTGAAGCTGTACGAAGGCGGCATCCCGGTTCCCAAAATCCCTTTGTTCGACGAGCTCAGGCAGAAGATCCCCTTCGAGATGCTCAAGGAGTTGCTCCGCACCGAAGGCAACCAGCGGTTTCTGAAGCTCCCCAAGCCACAAGTCATTCAAGGTTGGAAAAAATCGATGCTAGACCGGATTATTCCGCACATGTTGCTGAACTACTAAATGAGGTTTGCTGATAACTAATTAATATGCAGCTGATAAGTGGGCCTGGCGAACTGACGAAGAATTCACGCGGGAAATGCTTGCTGGAGTGAATCCTGTCATCATCAAACGGCTTGACGTGTTCCCGCCGGTCAGCAAACTCGATCCGAGCAAATACGGAAACCAGAACAGCACCATAACAGCAGCCCTTATTCAGAGCAACCTGAATGGATTGACAATAGATCAGGTCTATTTCTAGTTCTATCACTTTAGGACATGTTTGGTTCGTATATTTTGGATCCGGAATGGAAATCGGTTTGATCAAATCCGGCCAATCTTGTTTGGTTCAAAGGAATCGATTTGGGACTCCCATTCCAAATCGGAATGGGAATGGTCCATTAGCTTACAAATTGATTCCGGCCTCCAAGCCCGGATGGAAATTTCAATCCCAAGCTCACACTTATCTCTTCCTAGGCCCAACCGAATATTTATTTACTTTATCCATCATTTTTCTTCTCTTCCATCTTTTCTTAGCATTAAAAAAAAAACGTGATATATTATTTTTATTATAGTTTTATTCAAAAATATTATGAATTTTTTTTTATAATTTTTTGCATAAATTTTTTTAAAATAAATTAAATTTTTTTTTTTCATAGCTCTAACTTGAGAGTTGTATTAATTTTTGTTTATATAAATTTTAGATAGTTTTATAAAATTATATTTGAAAGTAAAATTAGTATTAGTGTTATGTTATTCTATTATTTTTTAGGGTTATTTACATACAGGTCCCTGCAAATATAGTCAATTGCGAAAATATCCCTGCAAAAGCGAAACTAGGTGCATATCTGCAAAAATATTTTTTCAGATATGTCCCTGCAAAAGACGCGGCAGGGACATATCTGCATACTTTTGGACTTTTGCAGGGATATCTCACCTAGTTTCGCTTTTGCAGGGATATTTCCGCAATTGACTATGTTTGCAGGGACCTGTATGCATTTGACCCTATTTTTTATTTTGTATCAACCACAGAGTGAAATAGGAATAATTCATTCCGATTTCCAATCCAAAAATGAACCAAAGGTCATGGGGGAGTGAAGCAATCCGATTACCATTCCAATCCATTCCCATTCCATTATCGATTCCAATTCCACTCTTGAACCAAACAAGTCCTTAATGTGAGCACTAGAACAGAACAAATTAAGCATTTTTTTTTTCTTTCTCTTTCTTTTCTGTAGGCATTGAAGGATAACAGATTGTTCATCTTGGATCACCATGATACACTAATTCCTTATCTGAGTCGCATTAATTCTACGGGAAACAAGATTTATGCCTCAAGAACGCTGTTGTTTCTAAAAGAGGATTCGACTCTCAAGCCATTAGCGATTGAGCTCAGCTTGCCCAGCCCAGACGGGGAGCAACACGGTGCCGTCAGTAATGTGTACACACCATCAGAAAATGGCGTTGAAGGAGCCATCTGGCAGCTCGCTAAAGCCTATGCCACAGTAAACGACTCCGGCATCCACCAGCTCATTAGCCACTGGTTGATTCTCTGATCTCTTGTTCTGATCATTTGACGGCCATCATAATCTAGTTACTTAAAAGTCATTAATTTGCATTGCAGGTTGAACACCCACGCGACGATGGAACCGTTTGTCATTGCGACGAACCGGCAACTAAGCGCGCTTCACCCAATCTACAAGCTCCTAAGCCCGCACTATCGCGACACGATGAATATCAATGCCTTGGCCCGCCAGATACTCATCAATGCTGGAGGAATCCTCGAACTGACCGTCTTCCCTGGGCGGTACGCTATGGAGATGTCCTCTTTTGTCTACAAAAGCTGGAACTTCATGGAGGAAGCTCTCCCTGCCGATCTCATCAAGAGGTAGCAACAACAAAATTCAATTAACAGTTGTGATGTTAATTACTAGCCAGATCTTCCTAATTATATATATATGCTAGTCATCAGCGAATAAGTTAAATACGATCGATTATTTATTATTATTATTTTCCGCAGAGGAATTCTGGTCGGTGACTCCGAGCACCCCGACAAGCAGCAACTACTGATCAAGGACTATCCATACGCTGTCGACGGACTCACAATTTGGCACGCGATCGAGACTTGGGTGTCCGACTATTGCTCCATTTACTACCCGAGCGATGCGGCGGTCCAAGCGGACGCCGAGCTGCAGGCATGGTGGAAGGAAGTGCGTGAGGTCGGGCACGGCGACAAAAAGGACGAGCCTTGGTGGCCCCAGATGCAGGCGGTCTCAGAACTGACCCATGCATGCACGACCACCATCTGGGTCGCATCCGCCCTCCACGCGGCCGTCAACTTTGGGCAGTATCCTTACGCGGGATACCTGCCCAACCGGCCCACAATCAGCCGGCGCTTCATGCCGGAGCCAGGGTCGGCGGATTACGAGGAGCTGAAGACGAATCCGGATAAGGTGTTCCTACGGACTGTCACCAGCGAGCTGCAGACGATTCTCGGCGTCTCGCTGATCGAGATTCTGTCCACGCACTCGTCTGATGAAGTGTACTTAGGCCAGCGCGACACGGCGGAGTGGACCGCCGACCAGAGCGCGCTGCAGGCGTTCGAGCGGTTCAAGGCAAGGCTGACGCAGATCGAGGCGGACATCGTCAAGCGGAATGGCGATCCGAGCCTCAAGAACCGGAACGGGCCGGTGAAGATGCCGTACACACTGCTTTATCCGACCAGTACGGTCGGGATCACGGGGAAGGGAATTCCGAATAGTGTATCTATTTGAATTGAATTCCATGTGTTGTTATCGAGAAAAACGGCCTGACAAGAAGTCCCCATGAAATAAATGATAATATTAGGATTCGACTTGCCTACAATTTCCTGCATAAAATTTTCTACGCATCAGATTGATCCTGTAGTTGGATTTTTAGCATATTTATTAATTCAAAGAGCCTAGGACTTTCCTAGGGAAAAAGTTTTTTAAATAATTAGTCAAAATTATTAAAAAATTTAGTACTTTATAAGTATTTTAATATTTTTTTATCTTTTAGCCAACATATTAGGAAAAAATTTATTGGCCAATTTGCATAAAAAATCCACTAATTTTTGGTTTTTGCAAAAGTGGACCACCTTTTTTATTTTTGCAGATTCGATACGATTTTTCAGTAAAGTGATCAAAATAACCTTATACCTTACTCTCTCTCTCTCTCTCTCTCTCTCTCTCTCTCTCTCTCTCTCATTCTTTTTTTCTTTCTCTTCCCAGAGAGTAGCGGAGGCGGAGGCGAAGGCGGCCCGCTTTGGTTTTGTCCGGCGTATTCTTACTCTCACCCGTATACCCCCGACTTTCTCGCCTCTGACACTTCCAAGGCCGCGTTGCTACTTTTTTTTTTCCCCCTCTCCGATCCTCTTCCACCGCCTCTGACGACGACGCCTATCTCACCCTCTCTTGCTGTTCTCACCGTTTCCCTCTCCCTCCTCCTTAGCCTCCTCCACCGCCTCCGACGACGACCCTTCTCCGCCGACATCGGCGCTGCAGAGATCGGCCGCAGCGCCGCAGCCTCGGAGCGGGGGTTTTTAGCGCGTCATCGCCGGTGCGTGGCGTTGGCGAAGATGCGTGACAAAAAATAATTATAGAAGAGGAAGAAGAAAAAAATAAAGACAAAAAATTATATAAGAATGAAGAAGATGATGAAATTGTACGTTAAAATAAGATTACACTATTTTAAAACAAATTTACTGCTTTTAATAAAAATTATACTATTTGATATAAAAATTACACTCTTTTGGAATGGATTTTATACTATTAAGGCTAACGTTGCACTATTTAGGAGAATTTTGCACCATTTTTTTCTTTTCTTTTCTCTTTCTTCTTCTTCTTCTTCATCCGCCGCCGCCTCGCCCGCCCACGAAGGCGCGGTGAGGACTATCGCAGTTCGAGGAGGTCCCTTCCCGTTGTCGAGTCTCCTCGGAGCAGAGGGGAAGAAGGAAGAAGAGGATGAGGAGGAGGAGGAGGAGGAGAAATAGTGCAAATAATTTCACCCATAATTACACCCTTTCGCCCACCCTTACTCCTTCTCGCCAAATTTTGTACCATTTGGCCCAAAATTGTACCATTTCTCCTTCTCATCCTTTTTCTCTTCCATCTTATTTTTTACACCTCCATCTTTTTTTACACCAATACACCATTACACCATTACAACAAAAATCTCCTAAAAATCGAGGCGATGGGGACCCGGGAGCTCGGCAGCGACGACGGCAGCAGCGACGACGTCGAGGACGTTGTCGTCGGCGTCGGCGGCGAGAGAGAGGCGGAGGCGGAGGGGCAAAGTAGTCGGTGGGGGCGGCATGAGGGAGGCGACGCGGGGATTGGCGAAGTGCGGGCGTCGAAGCGAGAAGCGGCGGCGGAGTTGGCGGCGCGGCACGAGGTGCAGGCAAGGCGGCGGACATGGCGGGCGACGAGGAAGTTGGCGCCGTGCACGGCGGTGTCTTAAGACTAGCAGAGGGGGTTGTCGTCGTGGGAGAAGGAGAGGCGGCGGAAGGAGGAGGCGGGTTCGTCGGAGGAGGCGATGGAGGAGGGTCGGAGAGGGAAAAAAAATCGCAACGCGGCCTCGACGGGGTTGGGGGCGAGAAAGGCGGGGATGCGCGGACGAGGGTAAGGATGCTCCGGACAAACCGAAACGGGCCGCTTTCGCCTTCATCTCTGCCTTCACCATTCTCTGGGAAGAGAAAGAAAAAAAGAACGAGAGAAAAAAAAAGAGAAGAGAGAAAAAGGTATAAGGGTATTTGGTCAGTTCTTTGAAAAATCAGACCGAATCTGAAAAAACGAAAAAAGTGACCCACTTTTGTAAAAACCTAAAATTAGTAGATTTTTTATGCAAATTGGTCAAAATTATTTTATTTTTTTATTTTAAAATATTTTATATATTATAAAAAATAAAAAAATATTTACTGGGCCGGCCTAGCCCGGCAAAGCAAGTGCCATCTAGGCTGGAGGGCCGTGCTGGGTCGGTGTTCAGTAAGACCTGGCCCAACATTGCCCGGCCTGAATTTTAATCGAGCTGGGTTGGGCCGACCCCTGGCCCGCTTTGGCCTGAATAAACTCGCATTACACCTCTACCCGCTGGCTTCTCTAATGCTCCTATCCAATCCCCACCAAAAGAACTCGATCCAGGGATGGTCTGTCATGCCCCGGGGCCGATTTTAATTTTTTTTAATGAATATTATTTTTGAAATCAGAGTTACGAAAAATGTCCCATTTTTTTTTTAATTCAACCTGGCCCACATGACGTACAAACCTGCCACAAATTCAAAGTTCCTCTGTCCACTCGGACAGTCTCTTTTGTATTTGCACGGTGTACCAACAATTACATTAGGATCACAACCACAGTCTACATTCATCAATCAACAAACAATCCATGTGATGCATTTCCATACAGCTAGCGACCTTAGAGATGATGCATGCCTCTAGACACTCCTTAGGCGCTGGGTGATGCGATGCATTGTACAATAGTCATCTTATTTAAAAGTGCTCCCCACATGAAAGTTTTGATTTTAAATTCTATTTAATCATTCATAAAAATTATTTGAAAATCTTTTTAAAACTATTTCACACTCCGAAACTTCACTTTTGGAAACCGATTATCTCGAGGGGTAGAAAACCACAATGCGTAAATACATAAGTCCGAGAACCAATTATCCATAAAACCAAAACCACAGATCCATAAACTCCAATTGCAAGCATCATAGTAAATCAACTTAAACCAATTCACAAATAACCAAACATTCATAGTGATCATCTAACTGAACCATTTAATTATTAAATTACTAAATGCAGAAATAAAAGTAACTCAGTGACGGTCGCTACTGCAGACTAGCTAGAATGTCTTCCCGTCGTGCCAAATACCAATTTCTTGCCCGAACTATCTGGAAAAATGGAGGGTGAGAAACCACAATCAAGATTTTCTAGTGGATATGGTTGTGGTTTGTACCATATGCGACGCCATACAAATACAGAAAAAATTTTATCCGTGCGGACATAGAATTATCTATATTTGTGGTGGGTTTGTCATCCCTTGAGTCAAGATTTCAAAAAAAAAAAAAGCACTTTCCGCTGATCCGTTGGATTCAAATTTGGCCCTCTTTTCAAATCGCTTCATAAAAGAGATCCCGGGGCATGACAGAGTGGTCTCCCATATGGTAATAATATCTATTAACCTATATGAATTCGCAATGTTTTTTACCATGTGGCAAGTTTTCTTTCAACCTCACTAATCTTTTTTTAAACTCACAGTTGTTCTTGGCTCTTCCCCTACCACCGTCTCTATTCAATGACATATAATTAATGTGCTCTTTAATTTATATGTTATTTATTTTTCTCTTCAATATTAGTCATTTCTTCTCCCTCAACTCTGTAAGGATGTGAATTCTCGAAATCCGGGAGTTGCACGTCGTTTGGAATCGACTATTTGTCAATAGGATGAGCTTCAGAAAGTTTGAAATTGATCTGAGGGAAAAAAGTGCATCGGAGTTGGCCTCGGGAGCTAAACTGTGTAATCTGCACAAATCTGTAGATTCTGCAGGTGAAGACCGGTCTCTGGTGCAGAGACCGGATCCCGTAGGCTTGGAAAATGGCCTGAAGGCCATTTGCGCGCGTTGTGCTCTCGGGAACCGGACTTGATGATGAAGATCGGACCCTAGAGACCGGTCTTGGTCATCAGGACCGGATCCCGTAAGCAAGAAAGGCTGCCAAGAGCCTTTGCGCAGGAGTTTCGCGCGTGGGGACCGGACTTGCTGGTGGAGACCGGACCCTGGAGTCCGGACTCCGTAGCCAAGACCGGATCCCGTGAGCTGTAAAACGGTGGTTCCTTGTGGGGACCGGTCTCCCTGAATGGAGACCGGTCTTCAAGTATGCAAAATCCGAGGGGAAGGCCCTTGGAGACCGGTCTCGAGGTGTGGAGACCGGTCTCCATGCACGAAAATGCCCAGGCGGGGCTGCTTCATAATTTAGAGAGCTAAGGGGCTAATCTGCAATTGTAGCCCAAATTAGGCTATATGGCTCGTTGAACCCGATAACCCTCACTCCTCTTTTATTTTCTAGCCTCCAACACTACTCTCTCTCTCTCTAGCACGTCTCCCTCTCTCTCCCTCTCGGTTCGAGAAACGAAGAAGGAGAAGAAGCAGCAGCAGAGGAAGAGAAAGAAGAAGAAGAAAAGCAAGGAGAAAGGAAGGAGCTCCATCTCCTCCATCTCTTCTTCCTCTTGTGAAGCTAGGTTGAAGGTAAGCATCAAAACCCTTTAATGGTGGTTTTAGGGTTTTGATCCTTATGTTTTTGGGAGTGCTTTAGTAGTACCTAGAGATGCTAGTAGGCCCTTAGAGCATGCTTCTAGGGTTTTCTAATAGATGATTTCTATATAGGAAACCCTAGGGCATTAAAAATGGGGTTTTGGTAATCGAAGGGTTTTGATCTCGTTTAATTGTTCGTAAACCTAATTGATAGGTATTTAAACGCGTTGGTGGCAACGGTTCGGCCATTCGTCGAGTCGGAGCAAAATTATCGCCACGTGTGGTGCGCTGCTACGTCGTTTTGCTCGAGAACTTAAGCGGCGACAAGCGATCGTGAGAACGAGACTTTCTACCATTTGGCGACGTCGAAAAGGTGGGTGGTGACCATCCCGAAGCCACCGGACTACTTTTTATCTCCAAGCATAGTATAGTGAAACAATCTTGCATATTGTGAATGATATATGTGTAAAGTGCTAGTCGTAGTGATGAGTATATGTGCATGATTAACTTAGCTCACTTTATGCCATAGAAACTTAGTAGGCATGAGAATTAGGTGTAATGTGAGATTAGAGCTACTAGCAGGTGATATAGTAGAATTATCTAAATCAAAGAACGAGTGACACCTAGTAAACAAGAATGAGTGGCATTAATTAGTGTGAACAACATGAGTCGAGAACAAAGTATGATGACATCCCTATTAGCTAGGGTATCCTCCGTGGGTGAGGATTGGACCGTGCTCGCGTTGTCTGTTTATACTCGTGGTGGTCGCTCCACACGGGTTGTGCACTCCGGAGTACTAGGCACACGCTATGGTAGTAGTTACTTGACCGGCAGTAGCTAGCTATCCACAGACGGCCTCGGGCGAGTCGAGCAGTTTAGACTCCTTTGTCGAGAGGCAAGGGACGCGAGAGTGAGGCAAGCCTTTGGGCGAGCCAAGTGATTGGGTGTACGAGGGATTTGTGAACTTATTGAGCATAGTAGTGTGATAGTTACCCTTTTACTATGAATTGCATGCATATATTTTCAGATTCGAGGCATAGTAGAATATTGCATTTACTTTACAGTATTTCTACCGCTTTCAGTAATTATCTATCTATCTATTCTTCTACTTTTGCCTCCTTGAACCTAGTGGGGAGATCGGCGGAGTCGACGGCCGAACCCACTGGGAACTATGGAAGATAGTTCTCACCCCACTCTATTTCAGGTCCTAGCTCGTCAACGCCGGGTGAGGATCGTGGCAAGGGCTCGGTGCCCTAGTGGTAGTTTCAGATTACCTTCCTACTGCATTAGAGTTACCTTGTATTTACCTTTTGAGAGTAAGTCTTGTATAGGGTGAGGTTTTGTATTAATGTATGCCACTTGTAAGTTATTCGAAGATAAAATGTAATGAAAGGCTTAAAGACTGAATGAATGTAATAGATAAGCTTATCTCTTTTTTATTCACTTGTTGCTTACTTGTGACGCTTGCTTTTTTTGCTTAGCACTGGTTGTGCTTTGTTGATTGTGTATGTTATCAAGTTGTTTCTTGGGCACTTGTTGTACACAATCCTGGGATTTCCAGGACTTAGTCAAATTTTCGTCCATTTTTTCCTTTCGCACATGGGGACCGGTCTCCATCTGAGGACCGGACCCACGGAGACCGGTCCATTTGAGGACCGGTTCCCGTACGTTGGTATTTCGGGACTTAGCCGATTTTCCACCTTCCAAACTTTCTGTGCGCACAGAGATCGATCTCACCCACTGGAGACCTGTCTCCGAGAGCCAAACCTGCAGACTTGCAGATTTCTTCCATTTTCTTCTCCTTTTAGCTCTCGAAGATCCCCTACAATGCACTTTTTGCATTGTAGGTGCCTTCGGCCTTTCTGAAGCATTTCATTATCGAACTTTGGTCATTTTGACTGAAGTTCGACATTCGTTTGCCGAGATTTCAGTATATTACATTCTCCACCCCTTAAAAATAGTTTCGTCCACGAAACTAAACATACCTCAACTTGTAGACTCAAATAGATACGGATATGTCTTCCGCATCGCGTCCTCGTGCTCCCAAGTGGATTCCCGCACCACATGGTTGCTCCACTGGACCTTCACAAATGGAATTCTGCGACTCTGCAATTTTCGCTCCTCTCTATCAAGGATGCACACTGGATGCTCCTCGTAGGTCATGTCCTCGTGCAACTCCACGGGCTCATATTCTAGCACATGTGTCGAGTTGCGAATATGCTTTCGAAGATTCGACACATGGAACACATTGTGAACCCCCGCTAACCTTGGCGGCAATGCAACTCTATACGCCACCGCGCCAATGCACTCCAATGCGCTCCAACACCTCAAATGGTCCGACATACCGGGGACTCAATTTCCCGCAGACCCCAAATTGCCTTACTCCACGCATCGGCGATACTTTCACAAACACGTGGTCTCCAACCGCGAATTCCAAGTCCTTACGGCGTTTGTCAGCGTAACTTTTCTGTCTCAATTGCGCTGTCACAAGCCGCTGACGGGCAAGGCGAACCTTTTCCTCCGCCTCTCGCAATACATCGGGGCCAAGAGTGACTCTTTCGCCCACCTCGCTCCAATGAATCGGCAAATGGCACTTCTTTCCATACAAAGCCTCAAATGACGCCATCGCGATACTCTCGTGATAGCTGTTATTATACGCGAACTCCGCCATCGGCAAGTAGTCGTGCCATCCACCCCTATAGTCAAATACAGAGGCTCGCAACATGTCCTCGAGTATCTGTATGGTCCTCTCAGACTGTCCATCACTCTGAGGATGAAACGCCGTGCTAAAATCGAGCCGTGTGCCTAGAGCATCCTGTAGGCTCTTCCAAAAATGAGATGTGAACCTAGGATCTTGATCCGACACTATCGATACCGGAACCCCATGCAGTCTCACAACTTCATCGAGATACACCTGAGCCAATTTATCTCCCGACCACGTCGCGTGAATCGGCAAGAAATGGGCCGATTTTGTCAATCGATCCACTACGACCCATATCGCATCATGTACGCCCTGCAATCGAGGCAAACCCGTAATGAAGTTCATCGCAATGTCCTCCCATTTCCAAACGGGTATCGGTAAACCTTCCAGCTTTCCCGCCGGAAATGGACGCTCTGCTTTCACTTGCTGGCACGTGAGACACTGTGCCACAAATTCTCCAATCTCTCTTTTCATACCCGGCCACCAGTAATGCACTTTCAGATCTCGGTACATCTTAGTGCTGCCCGGGTGAATACTATAAGGAGACTGATGTGCTTCTTGCATAATCATCCTTCGAATCTCCTCATTCTTGGGTACGCACCAACGGTTCCTAAACCGAAGCGCGCCGTCGGTCCCAATGCTAAAGTCGTCAGCACTACCGCTTTCGACCTCACTCCGCACCTTCTAGAGATATTCATCTGAAGCTTGCTGTTCTTTAATTTTCTCCAACAAGGTCGGTTGCACAACTAACGTCGCGAGTGTTGCCGGCACTCCCGGCGCTACCACTTCCAAACCCAATCGTTCCATTTCTCTTTGCAACAACGGTTGTAGCGTAATTGCCGTCGCCAAGTTTTCTACAGATTTTCTACTCAGCGCGTCAGCCACGACATTGGCTTTCCCCGGGTGGTATAGTATAGTGACATCATAGTCCTTTATCAACTCCAACCACCGCTGCTATCGTATGTTCAACTCTTTCTGGGTGAACAAGTACTTCAAGCTTTTATGATCAGTGTAAATTTCACAGTGTTCACCATACAAGTAATGCCTCCATAGCTTTAGTGCAAATATCACTGCAGCTAGCTCCAAATCGTGTATCGGGTTATTCTTCTCACAAGCCTTCAGTTGGCGAGAAGCATAAGCTATCACTCGACCATTTTGCATTAGCACACACCCGAGACCACTATAGGAGGCATCACTATACACCACAAAGCTCTCCCCCGGAGTCGGCAAAGCTAAAACCAGGGTCGACATCAATCTGTTCTTCAAGTCCTCGAAGCTCCGATCACAATCGTCGCTCTACATGTACTTCACCCCTTCGTGCGTGAGGCGCATTAGTGGAGTAGTGATTTTCGCGAACCCCTCCACAAACCGCCAATAATAGCCCGCAAGTCCAAGAAAACTGCGGACCTCCGCAACACTCGTCGGGCGAGGCCAATCCTTTATTGCCTCAACCTTCTTCGGATCTACCAAGACTTCGCTCCCGGATATCACGTGGCCTAGGAAGGTAACCTCCGACAGCCAGAACTCGCACTTCTTTAGTTTAGCATAAAGCTTCTCCTTGCGAAGTATTTGCAGCACGGTCCGCAAATGTTCCTCGTGCTCTTCCTCACTCTTCGAATAAACCAACACGTCGTCTATGAACACCACGACGCATCGGTCCAACAACGGCCTAAAGACTCGATTCATTAAGTCCATAAACGCTGCCGGGGCATTGGTAAGCCCAAACGGCATTACTGTAAACTCATAATGGCCATACCGCGTTTGGTACGCCATCTTGTGCACATCCTTCGGCCAAATCTTCAATTGGTGATAACCCGGCTGAAGATCAATCTTCGAATACACCCGCGACCCTTGCAACTGATCAAACAGATCGTCAATCCTTGGCAACGGGTACTTGTTCTTTATGGTCACCTTGTTCAACTCGCGATAATCCACGCAAAGTCGGAGTGTACCATCATTCTTCTTCATAAACAGCACCGGAGCACCCCACGGTGACACGCTCGGCCTCACAAAGCCCTTATCAAGGATGTCCTGTAGCTATGCTTTCAACTCTACCAACTCCGCCGGTGCCATTCTGTAAGGAGCCTTCGAAACTGGCGCCGCCCCGGGAACCAAGTCTATGATGAACTTGATCTTCCGGTCCGGTGGCAATCCTGGTAACTCCGCCGGAAAGACGTCCGGATACTCACATGCTACCCGTATTTCACTAAGTTCCGGGTACTTCTTCTGGGTGTCCACGACGGTTGCCAAATAGGCCTTACATCCACCCTTAATCATCTTCCTCGCCCTCGGCGCCGACACAGTCGCCGCGAAGAGCGTGCTCTTACACGCCTGATACACTAGATCCTCGTGATCAGGTTCACGAAACGTGATTCTCTTGCTCTCACGGTCAATCACCGCATAATACTTGGAGAGCCAATCGAACCCCAAGATCACATCGAAGCCCCACATATGTTTCAACACCAACAGATCCGCTGGCATAATCCAATCTCCTATTTTTATCGGACAATCCGGGCACCAATCATGTATATTAAACGTATGTTCTGGGGCATTGACCCACCAATGATTAGGGCAAAACGCTACATCAAAATCATGCATCTTCGCAAACAGTGCACCAACAAATGAATGCGATGCTCCTGTGTCAAACAACGCTCTAGCCCTAGTGCCTTTAATTGAAATTATACCTGCCACAACATCACTTGGCGCAGCAGGTTGCTCCTCCACCTGAGCGGCGAAAACCCGTCCGCCCGGTGCTTGTGACCCCTCCGGCTGGGGTGAGGTTGTCGCACGCTCGGCCGACATCGTCGGTGGTAACCCCGCAAGCTGTCTTGGGGTAGACGGTGACGACGCCGCCGTCGGCGCAGATGATGTCCACCTCAGGCACTCCCGAATCATATGTCTCGCTTGACCGCATTTAAAGCACTTCCCCTCACTCTGCGGGCAAGCCCTCGGCTGATGCTCCCCGCCACAGATAACACATCGGGAAGGCCTCCAACTCCTCTACTGTTGTCGGAGATACCGAGAAGGTTTCTTAGCATTTGGCCTGCCCCCGACACCGCCCTCCGTCCGCTTCTTTCCTTTATCACGCGACTCCGCCATGGACTCGCACTCCTCACGAGCATAGGCGTTACCATGCTCTGCCCACAACGCTCTATCAAAGACCTCCGCATAGCTCAACTTGAGGATCTGCACCGTTTCGTAAATCCTCGGCCGAAGTCCTCGCAAGAACCAATCGGCCCGATCCCGGTCATCACGAACAACATCCGGGACGCAATCGATTATGTGAGAGAACTCTTGCTCGTAGTCCGCTACCGAGCGATCTCTCTACCTCAGTTTGCGAAACTTTTCCTGGAGCTTCTGCTTCACCGTATCTGGGAAGTAATTGGCGAACACCGCCCTCTTGAACTCCTCCCACATCATTGGCGAAAGGTCGGAAGACCTATCACGCTTAATCCGCCTCCACCACACCTTCGCCGTCTTTCCTAGGCAACGGGTGGCAATATAAACCTTGTCCTTCTCCGACGTGCTAAGGTCCTCGAGCAACGTCTCCATAGAGTCGATCCACGACTCCACCACCTCGGGCTCCGTCAATTCCCCTTCAAGTATCGGTGGGTTGAACTTCTCAAACTTAACGAGAGCCGCCAAAGCACGCTCCCGCTCCGCCTCTACTGCCGCACTGTCAGGATCTGAGGTCCCCGACCCGGCCGGTACTACCGTAACTGGCACGGCCGCCACGGGCACTCCCTCGGTCGCGCCCAGCACCACAACAGGGGGTGCAGGAGGCCCTCCACTAGCCTGAGCCGCCGCCACCTGTTCCCGCTCCACTATCTCGTGAAGTTGCCGAATCTGCTCACCCTGAGCTCGCACCGACTCCGCTTGTTGTCGTACTACTCCGATTAGTGCGAACAACTGCTCCCGAAGCTCCCCGTCGCCGCCTGCTCCGGGTTGCTCAGGAGCCACAGTCGGTTCCTCTGGCATCGACCGCGTTCGAGGTCGTCCACGAGACATTGTACCTGAAAGGTAGCATATACATTAGCTACACAATCAACTTTACTTAAACGTACCCAATTAGGCGAAAGCAGCACTTATATTTGTTCTCGTCCCAAGCGTAATGTTGTTGGCCACCCAACATTACACAAGGTATAGAGAACCGATTCCATCTTAACCTAGCCTCTAATCACATTAGAGACGACACACTTCAACCAAATCGAGTGCTTTCGCTAACTTAGATTCCGCGTCACTCGCGTTTCCTAGATCCTTATGTCTTGTCCATCCTAAGGGTTTCTAGGTCCATTCCTATTTTTCTTTCACTTTGGGCTATGATACCAAAACATTTGTCACGCCCCGAGACCGATCTCTTTAACCGGCCCGGGCCCGTCGAACAGACGCCGAACGGACAGAGTCTCCCATGCCCGCCCAGGGCTCAACACAAGTACAATTCAAGAGTATGAAAAGCACAAGCGAAAGCATATACCAATGGCTTACACGAGGGTAAGCAATAGCCAAGCGAACGAAAACTAAAACTAAACTAAGCAGATAAGATGATTTACTTTTACATCATTATATCACTTTACATGCTCTCTTTTACAAAATGAACTTGCATACATATTACATTCTTTTCTTCCAAATACACTTTATTTACATTCAACTTCCAAAAGTAAATATACAAGAGGTATGCGACTAGAAAATAAACTCCACTAGTGCAGTCGCTAGCTACGATGCGAGGCCCTTACCACGGTCGCACGCTGGCTCGCTCGGTCCAGGCTCTGTAGAAATGGTGGGGTGAGAACCACTACAAGAAGATGACTTATTAGTGACAGTAAAACATTGTCACTAAAACTAAAAAATTTGTCACTAATAGTTTTAGTGACGACAAATACGGTCACTATAAGTTGTCACGCTATGTCCCGTGGCAAATAGATTTTGTGACGGAAAAAAAAATATTGTCACTAAATATAGTATTTATGACAAATTAATTTTGTCACTAAATGTTATTTATTTGTCACCAATAATATTTATAAAATGGTTGAACATAAAACATATTAATATTGGGTGACAATATATGCCGACACTAATAATTAATGAGTGACATCATTATCCGTCACTAAATATTGTATTTATGATGATGATTATTCACTACACACTAACATTTAGTGATAATAAAGTTTGTCACAGAATATTACATTTATAACGATAATATTCATCACTGATATATTTGTCACTATTATTTGTCACTACATTATCAGTCATAAAACCAACTAGTTTCAAATAACCAATTGAAATTTATAATAAAAGCATATCAACAAGATTTTTAAATTCTAATAACGAAACGACATTAATATTCTCACATTCGTCGTACAAAATACCTCCCAATATCTCCAATTTTTTAAGTACATGACAAATAGTTTTCAAATTCAAACTAAATTATTCAATCTAAAATAAGTACATTTGATTATATAATCCACATCCAAAATAAAAGATTGTCGAATACTAATACTATGTAGAAATTGCACCACTCATCCTTACCTGCAATGAATTTAAAACAAATATAATTAGACAAAATTGAAATCAAACAAAGATAAAATAAAAAAAAAATATTAATGTTAAGGATAAGTATGATCCAAGTGGAGCTCCATTTTTTTTCTCAACATATGCTCTTTCCTCATCTTCTAATAATTTCTAATTTAATTTAACAAAATAAAACTAGAAACTAACTGAAAAATAAAGCTAGAAACTAGCAACAAAACAAATAACATTCAACAAAATAACTAGCATATGTGTTCATCAAATTCATCTAAAACTAGATATCTAGAATGGCAAATGAAACTAGCAAGACAATAAAATAATATTCAACAAATAACCAGATTAATCAAGATTAATAACCTAAAAGTCAACTTCAGTAACAAGATTATCACCTAAGTTGTCAGTTTTTCACCTCTTTTTGCAAAATAAGATTTATTGCAAATGTGTCACGGTCCACAAGTGAATTACGAGGTCCTTTTTTTTTAGCAAACTAAGAGGGCCATGTCCAGCAAAAACAATTTAAGCTATATTACTGTTTTGCATTCGTTTATAAAAATCGTCGGAAAATAGTATTGGAATATGTTACTGCCTCACTCCCCTTATAACTTTAGTCTCTAGACATGCACACACTCGAATCATCAAGAATCTATTTTACAGCCATATAAGAAAAACAACTTACAAAAATAGATAGCCAATGATTTGATCCCTCAAATAGACATACCACATAAGTGAAAGTGCATCTTACAACCTACAAGCTATATAGGACAAACACATCAAACAATAACTTAAGAATCATAAGAAACATAGATGCCCTGAGAGAACGACACTAAGAACATTCGCATCTATCAAAATAAAAAATTATCCAAATATGGTCAAAAAAGATAGTCCCTGTAATACCATGAGAGAAAATTAATTTGTTAAATCAAAATGACGGAGAAAAAAAATCAAGATATAGCAACCAAATATGGTCAAAATTTACCTGAATGACATTACAATAAGGGCAAGTCCAGTCCCTGCCAAGGGGGAAAGGTTAAATGATCAAAATTTGAATTTTAGACTTCATAATACAATGTTGAGAAAAGGTAATATACAAAACAGATACATATAATCATCTATTCACTAGCAAGATGCACTGAGAACTGAAGAAGCTACTTGTTATAGAATTGATACGCCACAAGCCAACCGACAACTACTTGTTCACAAATAAGCTCGTAATTAAGAAAGCAAAAAATATTTTTACAAAGTTTTTCAAGTGTATACCTTCTTCCTGTGCCTAACAAGCCGCAAAGCAACCTCAACAAGTGTTAGCAAGAAGAATAACATCACCGCACGCCTGGATCGGTCCTTCCCGAATTACGTGACTATGGGCCACGACAAAGAATAAACCCATCTATATGACACCCCATATCTCTGCAACACAAAAATGACACACCTTTCAATATAGCAAAAGGTGACAAGATACATTACCCGCACAAAAGGAGAAGGATCATACATTTTTACAATATCATTTTCCTCCAAGATGGTTTCGCGGCCATAGGAGAGAAATGGCACACGGTGTTGTTTACAGATATGCAAGTTGGGAACGCCACACCCTCTCGATCTTTTCGTCACGTTCTTGTACACATTACAAGTTTGTCAAAAAGCCCAATCAACAAATTTCCATAATTAGATAAAACCTTTTTAGCTAAGAGCACATTTAATTACTGCTAAAAATAGTCCCCAAAAGGAGTAATAACTTACTCTCTGATAAAGGCATACCCCTTCTCGCAAATGTCTACGATCTTCGCCTTTGGTTTGCACTCGGATACAACAAGCCGTAGAGCCTCTGTTGCCAAAAACCAGTTTAAGTCACTCTTCTTCAAATTAACGTCAAATACTACAAATCTACCACTTATTCGATGGTAAAAAACAAATTTTTAACATTATTTAGAGGGAAAAAGAAGAATTTATTACTGTTAACGATCTCAGCGGCAGTTTTGTACTTGGTGACAACATCGGGTGAAGTGAGATCCAACTCCTTCTCCTCCTTTAACTCGTCATCCAACATCTTCTTAGTCCAAAATCTTCTAACAGAAACAAAACAAAGCAAGGATGAAACCTGGGCAAAAGAAACCACTATACGATCAAAAAAATCACAAAACCCTAACAGCATACCAGGAGAAGAACACCAAAAATTAGGGTTTCGAGCGAGGAAGGAGAGGGAAGGAGCTTCTTTATAAGCCAATTTCTTTACCTCCATGGACACTGTTGAAATCATCATCAGAATTAGATTCGAGAATACTGACGGAGTTGAACCAAACATCTTCTTGACATAGACCCGCAAATATTTAAGTCACCAATAAGGTAGTAAATTGCAAAATATAAAGTACACTAGATAATGAGAAGAACTGTAAAACGATGAGAACATAATTTTCTACTCTAAGTGTATAACATAGGAATAATAATCTGAACTTTGTGTCAGATAAGTAAAATAATGATTCTTCTCATGCTTAGATTAGAGTCCTTCTCTTTAGAACCCAAATTGCAGGAAACCTCCATCAAAAAGGTCATTTTGCCTCCCTGAAATATTGAACCTAAATATGACACCCGTAATTTATAAGATGTCATCACTTTGTCTCAGTCAACGTTATTCTAGGCAATATTTATCACTTTGCCCATAACTTTCAATGGGGGTTAAAAGGAAGGTTTTCAAATTTTAGAAGAGCAATGCGATAGCCATGGAATTTAGGGAGTGTTTCCTGCAATATATATAAATATTTAGCCTTCTATAAATGAATGACTAAAGCACATCAACAAGCTTTTCCATGATTTTAAGTGAATGATATTAAAAGATGCGCAAGCCTATATAACAAGAATGACTTAGAGATGGTACCAAAATTTTCAAAATAATAGTTCATGTACACCAGAATTTTGCTAAGAGTCGAAGAACTTCATATTAAAAATCATCCAAATCTTAATTTACTGAATAATCCAAGTTACAAATGAGTACCTGGTATTAGGTATCTTGTAGCCAAAGGAATTTGGATTTTTGGATTTGCTGTCATTAGACGGAAGGGAATCAAGCAAACCAACAAACATGGCGAAAATTTCAGGGCTAGTGCGCTGGCCTTTTTCTATATCTTGAAGACCAAAGTGCCAGCAAAATCTCTGATCCTTATAAAGTTCTAAAGGCCTTGCACCTGAACATTTTTTTCAACATCAGAATAGAACAATTTGCATGCACATGAAAGTAATTGTCTATTCGATTCAGAGAAGACAAAATGAGTCATTTCACATGCTGCATAGGTAATATCTGATGAATCACACAAAATTAAGTCGCATATATATATATATATATATATGTGTGTGCGACTTAATTTTGATGATTTCTCTTGAGTAAAAAAATATAGTTTAAATGTGCCTAAAATAAAATTAACATAAAAAATAAATGATTTACGAGCAAAAGTTACTTACAATCTCTTCTCCAAGGATCCATGCAAAATGGACTTATTGACTAGCCCTACCAAATTAAAAGGGTTCAGAGCTCATTATAATAAATTCTATTTCCTATTAAAGAAAATTTAATTTCGCTTGCCCATTATTTTGGAAAAAAATGTGTAGCATTTTAGCGAATATGCATTTGAACTCTTAATTTTGACAATTAGACATCTTAAACTTTTATCAAATAATTGCAGAACAAGCATTTTAACTCTTAATTTTGACAATTAGACATCTTAAAAGCAACCTAAAATCACCAAATTCCCATATGAACTCACATGGTTAACAATAGAAACAAGCAAATCACACCAATTTGTACATGAATCAAAGCAAAACAACTTCCTCTTCTCCTTCCTCTCGAATAATTGATGAATAAATTACAAAAAAAAATCCTAAAAAATTAAAGAACGAATACCTGTCGAATGAGACTATCCGCGAGGAGCTGATGCTTGAAGCCAAAGCCGAGCTCGACACGGACTCGCGACGCCGGCGCCGTTGTCGTGCTCGTGCTGTGCGGCACCGCCTGCGTCGGTCGCCGCTCACACCGCCGTTGAAGCTCCGCGGCTGCTCCCGTCCCCTCCGATTCCGCATGGCGATCGTCGGAGATCTCTCCGGCGGCGATCGTTGGAGATCTCTCCGGCGGCGATCGCCGGAGATCTCGGCAGGAGCGATCGCCGGAGATCTCGGCAGGAACGAAACCTAGAATGTGAACGGTTTGGGAGATAAAAATGTCGGGGTGTATGCTAATGGTAATAGGTGTGAGTTGGGTACTTAACGTGTAAGTATGAATAAATAAATAAAGTGTTAATATTTTTGTAAATAGTAATTGTGGTGCAGTGGTTAAGAGGAATTTTAGATTTGTTTAGGTTGCGGGTTCAAGTCCTATTCTACTATATTTGTGACAGTATTTTTTTTTGTTTTGTAACTAAAAGTTGTTTTGGTGACATCCAAAATTAAAATTCGTAGCAAATGCACTACTTTTTTGTAGTGACATGTTGGACTTGGACTTGACTTAGGAGAAAACCACGATTTGATCGACATATGTATACACTACCGGATTTAGCTCTAGGAGCCGTGTTGTCTTTGTATCGTCGCAGGGTTAGTGCGATGGATACCCAGGGTAGTGTAGCTTGCATTTACGCTCGTGCTGGGGTGCCGAGCTTATTTTATAGCAGAGTCTAGGCTGTTTCCGGTTGTCGGGGGCCGTCGGGGTAGACGGTGGGATCAGATCACTGTTTTGGTCTCAGATTGTGCCGAAGGCACGTAGAGTCGGTTGTTAGACTTGTTTAGACTCTAGTTATGAGATTTTGACTATTTGGAGCCTGATTGAGCTCGACAGAGATACGCTACAAACTCGGTTGGGTAACTCTCCCGAGTGCCACTCCGGAGTTGGGCGCTGTGCTTTCGCATTGGTGTCGGGTGTGCAGGTTGGACTTGCTCTCCACTGAGGGTTAAAGTGGGGGTAGCTGTACAGTCGCAACCGGGCACGGGACAGGTGCGTTCACAATCCCAGGGACGGGTATGATTACAGTCCCCTTTCAGATTGGTCTATAGGTGTCGGTTTAGAGCATGATAGCATAGCGACATATAACTGTAGAGTATTTCCAGCTTTCATTACTACATTTCCTTACCCCTGTAGACTTAGTGGGTGGACCGATGATGTTGAGGGCGGCACCCACTGAGGACTACTCGTTTTTACAGTAGTTCTCACGCTCCCTTTCTTCCACTGTTGTTGCAGGCCTTCGGTTTCGGCGGCTGCTCCTTCCGAGGCTGATCGCGGCAAGGGCGTTGCGAGCTAGAGCCCTACCCTTCTATTGCCGTTAGAGGATCCTTGCTGCAGGTAGTAGTTTTTTGGTTGGGAGTTATGTACATACAGTTGTTAACTCGCTGGAGCGAGTAGAGTTTTGTATCTGGTACTTTGTATGTATATAGAACTCATGTTTTTCCTACCTGTTTGTTTATAGTCATTTCAGCTCGATGCTAATGTTTGTAGTATTGTATGTTATACAGGTACAGCTATGCTTCGTATACAAGGAAAATTCTTTTGTATACGGTGGATTTGTCGGCGTGCCCGGGAAACGTGTAATTCGGGGCGTGACACCCCATGACTCTTTCTCCTTACCCCAGGTGCGCGGGACCCGTGCCCGGCAGGTGCGCGCGCCCCACGCCCGGCCGGGCGCAGACGCGGCTCGAGGGGAGTTCACGGGGTCCACTAGGCCGAAGTGGCTTCGTGGACCACAAGAGAGGGAGGTCCAGGGTGGACCTCGCCTCTCATTAATTCTTTCTCTCTCTCTCTCTCTCTCTCTCTCTATATATATATATATATATATATATATATATATATATACATACATATATATATATATATATATATATATATACATATATATATATATATATATATACATATATATATATATATATATACATACATATATATATATACATACATATATATATACATACATATATACATACATATATACATATATATAGAGTCCTATTGTATGCTTATTAATAGCACGATGAATTTGGTGCTAGTAAGTTTTCTATCCTTGGATTAACCCCTTTGATTAATTTTATCCGTTAGATTATACTATTCAACCAACCACCCACTCAACCCTAGGGGGCCCACATCATCCTAGCCGCACATCTTTTAATCAAAGGGTAGAAATTTACTAGCACCAAGTCATTGGTGCTATTAATAGTATTCCACCTAGTTCCATATATATATGTATATATATATATATATATGTATATATATATATATATACATATATATATATATATATGTATGTATGTATGTATATATACATACATACATACATATGTATGTATGTATGTATATATGTATGTATATATACATACATACATACATATATATATATATATATACATATATATATATATATATACATATATATATATATATATACATATATATATATATATATACATATATATATATATATATACATATATATATATATATATATACATATATATATATATGTATGTATATATATATATATATATATGTATGTATGTATGTACATATATATATATGTACATACATATATATATGTACATACATACATACATATATATATATATATATATATACATACATATATATATATATATATATATATATATATATAAAATTTTATTTATAAATATATATATATTTATTATGTATAGTATTTTATTTGTATATAGATATATTATTATATAATTTACTATTTATTTTTATATAATGTAAAATATATAAATACATATTAAATAATTTAGACTACTGGTATTAGATATAAATATTAATTTTATAATATTGAGCTGTGAGACCCCATATAGTCCTATATATGAGATATAATAGGGCTAAACTCTTAACCCAGCTTAAGCATTTTGGGTGGTGGTAAGACCCAAGAGGTTAAGAGAGTTAAGCGTGCTAGGACGGGAGTAGTCCTAGGATGGGTGACCCCCTGGGAAGTTGGGGTGTCACAGATGGTATCAGAGCCAATTACCAGGAAGTGTGAAATGAGTCTCTACCGAGCCAGGGTCCTGACGACGGCTAGCGAGACGAGTCTCACATCGCCCTGGTACTTGTGAGTCCGAGCCTAACGAGGACGTCGGGCTTAAAGGAGTGGGGATTGCGAGACCCCATATAGTCCTATATATGAGATATAATAGGGCTAAACTCTTAATCCGGCTTAAGCATTTTGGGTGGTGGTAGGACCCAAGAGGTTAAGAGAGTTAAGCGTGCTAGGACGGGAGTAGTCCTAAGATGTGTGACCCCCTGGGAAGTTGGGGTGTCACATGAGCATTCACATATATATTGTACATTAAAAAAATAATAATAATGTAGCTTAAGTTAATTTTATATTTGATGAAAATTAATTGCAAGAATCACAAACAATGATTTCTTTTCTCATTCACTAACTACTGTCGGACTACGATAAGTATTAAAATTATTTTAAAAGCTAATGGGGGACTACTATGCCTAGAAAATATTTTGATGTACTTATTACACCATTTAAATTCTGAAATTAATTTTTATAACTAATTTTTAAAATTAATTTTTTAAATAACTACCCGCAGCATTGCGCGGGTCCTTTAACTAGTAAACAATAGAAATGTCAAAGTATGTGCCATAAAGCCTTATGTAAAATACTCCATTAATTTCATGTACTCGTCTTTAATCATAAGACCAGAAGTTTCCAGTGATGGAATTTCCAGGTATGTAAAACAAATAGCAAATTAAATACATACCTAAATTCAGAATCAAATAAAATAACTCACAGAGCACCGTAGAGAAGAAATTCTTGATCAATCTGTGGAAGCGTAAAGTCCGGCTATGATCTGGAAGTCACGAACCGGACTTTGGTGATTTGGTTTCTCCTCCTATTTCAGGCACTCTACCGTATGGTGTGGAACCGATGGTAATTTTTCACCAGAATGCGTATAAGAAGGTGGCAGGACCAATACCACTTTATATAGAGTCCAAATCGACTTCCCATCAAAGTCTGATTAGGATTCTATTTAAATTTAAAATAGATGGGATAGGGATAAAATATACCATATCAAGTAGTTCTATATCTGTTAGGATTGATCTTTATCTATAGTAAATCCAGATTTGAATATGATTAATTGGGCCACAATATATGGAAATTCTAACAATCTCCCACTTGGCTCATATTAATTATATTCCATGAACGGATTTTCTATGCTCCAATCTTTATTACGCATTATTGGAAACTTTATGGTCAAATATCTTATAACTCACTTGTTCTTTAGCTCAAACTAAAAAACTACAATGATAGGAACTATGGCGGTCCACCTCTTCATAACGAAATTTTCCTTCTACAATTACCGTATCATTTTTATCTCCTAGCCGAGTACTTTATATGGCACAACTTTATGAATGAACTTAAACTGTATGTTCATTCGTTAATAGACGAAACTTTATGTCTATTAAATGGTCCAACACAGCTGCATTAAACTTTATTGAAAAAAGATAGATGTTACAACTTTATACATCAAAAGAACTAATTAAACCCATACTTTTAACATGATCTGTATATGACCCAGGTGTCGACCCCTTAGTCATTGTGTTTGCAATCATACACTTGGTACTGATGTATTCAATTTGTAACATAACCTTCATCTATCTTCTCTCTCACAACAAGATATTTGGTGTCCAAGTGTTTACACCCCGCTGTAATCTTGTTGTTATTGGCAAAAGAAATCGCAGCTCAACTATCACAGAAAATTTTTATTGGATAAACACCAAAGTCCACAATTCTTAAGTCTGTGATAAAATTCCTAAGCCAAAAAGCCTGTGATGTGGTCTCGTAACATGCAATATGATCCAAAGTCCCTTTCAAATACCTCATAACCTTTTTAACAGCCTTCCAATGCTCAACGCTTGGATTACTTTAATACGTACCAAGTAATCCAATGACAAAAGCAATATCCGGACATGTGTACGTCTGTGCATACATAAGACTACCAACTGTAGAGGCATATGAGATATTTTTCATCTGTTCAATTTCTAATTGGTTCTTGGGACACTGAAAAACATTAAGCTTATCCCCTTTCTGAACAGGAGCAACACTAGGCTTACAATTATGTATTTCAAAATTTTTCAAAACTTTCTTTATGTAGGCCTTTTGAGATAGACTGAGTAAACATTTATGTCTATCCCTTTAAATTTCAATATCAAGAACATATGAGGCCTCACCTAAAACTTTCATTTCAAAATTTTGGAAAAGAAATTCTTTAGTGTTATGCAATAGCCCAAGATCTGTCACGCCCCGGGACCCAGCAGAAGCTCGCCCGGCGCGTGCATAGACCCGCCGTACATCTAAAACATATAAGGCGTCTACCAAAAACGATAAATAACCAATAAGAGAAGAAGCATCTAGAAGTATCAGAGCAAAAGTAACAACTAGATTTCTAGAATAGGAAGCAAAGTACTAACATCCACTATGAAGCTATAAAGGTAAAACAATAAGGATCTCACAAGCAAAACTATAAAAGAGTACATGGTGGTCTCTATATATGGATACATAACTCTCTCAATCTCACCAAAAATAAATAAAGAGAGAAAACCCCTACATAGGAGTAAAAGCTGAAGCTATCTAGCTAGGCGACCCCCTTGTCGCGATCCTGTGCCTCCGCCGGTGCCGAAGGCTCTGTAACGCATAAGAAACAGAGGGCGTGAGAACTATTAAATAATAGTTCCCAGTGGGCAATTACTGGCTTCAGTTGCATGCTCCACTAGGCCCAAAACGAAATAAGTAAGTGGGTAAGTATAAACGAAATAAGCAACAAGTACCGCTAAAGCATAATATCTCTACTTAGCATGAATGTGCATAAGTAAGCAACTAGTCTAAGCATGAATAGTAAGTATAAGCAACAAGTCCAATGTCCATAATGCAATAGTAAAGTGTCAAGTTTTACTACTCTAGTCAATGTCCAATGTCAATTAAACTACTTTAGTTTAAATCTCATAAGACCCGCCCGTAGGCTGTCTGGCCTGAAGACCCACCCGAAGGCTGTCTAGCCGATGCCGAGCCTAATGGCCCCGTGGTAGTCAACATCCCCACCTTAGGAATGAGTCTATCCAACGGCAATCCACTTCGGCGCCCAATCCCGCACTGCGAATAAATATCTCCTTGGCCAACTCCGGAGTGCCGGCTTGTAGGGAGCGACCCTCACAAGCATGTGCGAATGAGCACAATGGCAAAGTAATCATAAGATCCGTCTTAAGTACCAAGTCGTCATGTCTAAAACATGGAAAGTAAAGCTACTGTGTCCAAGACCTATCTCTATGTCATCATGTCTCTAACATGGAAGTAGATGTCCAATGACATATGTCAATGTCTCTATGTTGCAGTTTCACAGTTTTCTAAGTTAAGTGCCCCTTTGTGACGCACTGGACTTTGCAAATGGCAAGGTTCGAGTGATGGATGTGAGATCTGAGCTTTTCCAGATTTTCTGAAGGGTCGTTGACTGTGTTCCGACCTATGGCACGAGTACCGAGGTTAGTGGATGATTTCCAAGCACTAAAGTCCAAAAAGCTGGATTTTAGGTTGCTCTCGGGTTGAGTTTCAGAGCTTTTGTACGCACAAAATTGTTGCTATACCTAAGACAAAATGGTGGCTATACCCCAGACAAGCCAAGATTTATACCAGATAGATGAGCCGCCGGGCAAACCCGAGGCTCGTGTTTGTCAAGCTTTAGGTTTATACCAGACAAACCGGATTTGTACAAGATAGCCGGCGCTTTCGAAAGTCCGAAATCAGGGGCTTATTGGCATTTTGTTGCTTCTAATATAGCACCCCACCCCTAGGGCTTCTCTTGTCTTGAGAACAAAGGAGAGGAAGGTAAGAGAGCTTCTCTCTCTATCCATTTACTTCTCCTTGGATTTTTGGTTGTTTTCTTGTGGATTGATCTCCCTCTTCTCTCTCTTTTGCTTGTTGGTGCATCTTCCACCATGAGGGAAGGTTGGAAGCTTGATTTGGGAGCTAGTTGAAGGAAGATCTTCAACTTTGGTGACTCTAGAGCCTTGATTAGAGCTTCAAGAGGTAAGCAACTTCTCCATTTCCTTTAGATTCAAGTTTGGTTGCTTCTTTATAGTTGAAACCCTAGATTTTGGGAATTAGGGTTTTATTTGGGGCTTTTTGATTTGGGGCTTTTAGATTCCTTTTGAATGGTCTAGAACCTTTGTATAGGTTACCTTGGGAGGGATCTAGCTTCCTTTTGGAATTTCTAAGAGTATTGTTGCACATTTAGGTGAGTATCTCTTGACTTTGACCTAGATGTTTAAAGTTTGAACTCAAGACTTTTCTCTTGAGGTTGTAACTCCTAGGATCTACTTTGTAGGGTACTAGGAGTAGGAATCGAAGCTTCGTTAGCGGTTCGGAGCGACGCTTGGAGCGACGGTGGGTTTGGCCTCACCTAGCACAAGGAGAAATTCTCATTGGTGCTTATTTGCTTATGGTTAAATGGAAATTAGTTCATTTTCATGCTATTTGATTTATTTGTGAATTTTAGAATGCTTAAGATACATATGTTATGTGTAACGCAATTTTACTCTATATAGTAGAGACTTATGCATGTGAGAGCTGAAGCTTTGTAGCATTCTATTGGGAAACTTAAAACTATTTGTTTAAGAGGATTTTGACATGTGTTTGAGAACATAGATATGCATGACATAGGAGAAAAGCCCTTGTCATTAAGCGGCATTGGCTTGGCATCAAAAGTGTAGAATAGTGAGCTAATGTCATCAAGCGGCATTAGGCTCGTGAATGAACTTGACATAGAGAATCTAGTGTCATGAGAATATTTGAACTAGACCGTAGGGTTGCTAGTCACTATTGCCATATTGAGACATGAGGTTTGGACTTGAGACTTGACTTTACTTGTTGCCATTTGTGCTCTTTCGCACATGCTTGTGAGGGTCGCTCCTCATGCTCCTAAGACCGTGAGTTGGCCTTCGCGATTCGTTCGCGCGTGCGGTGTTGAGAAACCTACGGGACCGTTGGAACAGACTCATTCCTTGCGGGGGATGTTGGGCTACCACGGTACTTAGGTGGCACAAGTTGGGTTACTATGGTAAATCCTAGTGAAAGAGAATTGAACTTGGACGTTCATCCTTACTAAATGACAATCACTACTAGATAGGACTTAGTAGTTGGATTATGTGGACTTCACTTGGGGTTCTAGTATACTTGTTAATGCTTTAATTACATTTTAGTATACTTGTTGGTTATAGTAAAACATCTCATTTTATATGTTGGAACGGGAAACTATGACATCTAATTTTTGAAACATAGTTATGGTAGCATTTCTTTATGCTTTAATTGCAAGCTTAATTATATCGCGCTTTTACTCTCTTTTTCTTTTGGGCCTAGTGGTGCAATGGTGCAGGTCAGTAATTGCCCACTGGGAACTATATGTTTATAGTTCTCACGCCCTCTGTTTCTGACTCTTTCGGTGCTTCTACATCGGGGAGGCTCGGGACCGCGCAAAAGGAGTTGCCTCGGGATAGCGACTTGTGAGAGGGTTTTGGATAGGTGGTTTTCTTTTTCTCTTGTTTTATTTTGGAGAGAAGGAGTGTTTTTACCTTGTATAGAGACCACCACTTTTGTGTAATTGAGAGGTTATGTTGTTAGCTGTGTACTACTCTCTATTTCTATGTTAGTGATTTAGACGCTTTACTTTCTTTTACTTGTGGTTTGGTTCTTGTTTAGTTGTGGCTCTGATGTTCATAGTTGTAGCCTTATAATGTTTTAATTCCGCTGTTTTTAGTTAGACGCCTTGTATGTGTTGACATATGGCATATGGTCCGGCACACTTTGGGGAAGGTCCCGCGACCCCGCGGCGTGACAGATTAATTTGGTATCAGAGCCTAGGGTGACGTATTAGAGGACCTAGTAAACCTTAGGCTGGTTGGACTATAAGGATTAGACTCGTGAGAGACGTGATCTATTGGACTTATAAGCGAAAGTGTTTGATTGGGTTTTATGATAACTCTAAAATGTTGGAGTTTAATCGAAGTGTATAACTTCTAGCTTCGCGGAGGGTTACGTTGGCGGCCGACAACGTAACATCGGGCGTTAGTAGACAGCACACTTCTTTACTTTCGCACGATTTGGGTTCTTGAGTGGGGTTACGATAGCGTGGGCTTTACTAACTTACGCTTTATGTTGTTGCAGTGTGGATGCCTATTACTCGTTCCCAATTCGTCGGGGCCGATAACATGGCATGCATTGAGGAGGTCGAGGCCTCAGCTACTTCCGAGCCCAGCGAGGTCCGCGAGTTGAGGACCGGTGGCGGTCCTCACGGACCTTGTGGCTCGGCGACGGCGGCGGCCCAGAAGAGCCGAGGCGGCGCGCCGACAGACGAGAGGATGAAGCGACCGGAGGACCTTCTTCCGCGAGGCGCCGCCAGGGAGGCCGAGACACCGTACCACCGCCTCCACCGAGGTGGTAGCACCGAGGGCGCCGACCCGGCCGCCGGATTTTTACGTTCGCACCGTCCGTGCACTGCAAGAGAGAGTGGCGACGCACCGCCGCCCGACATGCCCCCGGGAGGAGCAAAGGTGTTCCCGACGATGGTTGAGGGACTTGAGCGTGATCGACTTATGAGCCGCCTCAACGAGTTCAGAGGTGCAATCCACGTGTGTTCGATGGCGAGAACGTGGATCATTGGATAGTCGAGAAGTGGCTTATGCATACGGAGAAGCTCTTTCGCGACACTTTTGTTGAGGAGAGGGACAGAGTGTGGCTCGCCACTCACCACCTGGACGGCGAGGCCTATCAGTGGTGGCGGCACATCCAGGAGAATCCGAGCACCGACTTGGCATCGATGACTTGGACGAGGTTCAAGGGACTGCTACTCGAGCACTACTTCCCTGATAGTGTTCGGCGCCAGATGGAGACAGACTTGAGCAGCTTGCGCCAGGGGGAGCGGACAGTGGCGGAGTATGAGCGGGAGTTTACCAGACTGTTACACTGTGTACCTTTCGTCGTGCGGGACGACGAGGACAAGGCCAGGATTTTCGAGAGTGGACTGAGGCCTTCTATCTATAGGCTTGTGCAGTCCGCTAACCTGCGCACATACCGTGAGGTGGTAAATCGCGCTCTTATTGTGGAGCGGGGCGCGATAGGGATGAAGGAGGGGCAAGAAGGCTTGGATCGGGGCAAGGGCAAGAGGCCCTCAGGCGAGGGTGCGAGTCAGACGCACTCAAGGAAGCCGCCGAAGTACCCCAGAGCCGCCTCGAGGACGAGGTATCCCACGCCGCCGAGGACCGTATCGACGGCAGACACCGCGCCGTGTGATTTGCAATGCCCCACCACCCCCGACGGTGCCCGCAGGTCCTGGGGCCGATGTTACTCTTGTGGCCGGGAGGGCCACTTCCGCCGGATCGCCCGAGGGGATCCGCGCCGACACCGTCGTCGCCGCCAAGACTAGCTTCACCAGGTTCCAGCCCGGGGACACCTGCAGCATCCTACCAGGCCGGGAGATCTTCTGCACAGAGGCAGAGCGAGGGGTCTCGACAGGGCCCGAGTGGGCGTTTGTATGCCGCCTGCATCGAGGCAGCGCAAGAATGAGGATGTCGTTGCGGTGTATCATTTTGATTTCCAAAGATTCGAGTTCGTGCTTTATTTGATACTGCATCTTGCTCTTTTATTGATCTACCGTTTGCCGAGTTGCATGACATCCCTAGGACACCTTTGGCACATTCGGGACGAGTGGTTATACTTGGACATTCTATAGATGTTCGAGAGTGTTGTATTAGTTGCCCAGTTCAGATTGGGGATTGGATCATGCCCGTGGACCTATTTGTGGTGCACAAACTCGGGGAGTTTGATTTAGTTTTGGGCATGGATTGGTTGACCCGGTACTTTGCAACGATCGATTGTGTGAGACGTACTGTGACTTTTAGAGAGCCTGGTCACGAGGAGGTTGTGTTTCAGGGTTGCCAGAGTTCGCTGTTTGCGATGACTATTAGCTCCTCTCGAGCTAGGCAGTTGATTAGCAGCGGGTGCATAGCCTATTTGGCTAGTATTGCACTCCGAGATATTGAGGACTCTCCTAGGGTTGAGGATATTCCTGTGGTGAGGGAGTTCGAGGATGTGTTTCCAGCTGAGCTACCAGGAATGCCGCCTGATAGGGAGATTGAGTTTGTAGTAGATCTCGTCACTGGGACTACTCCAATCTCAAAGGCACCCTATAGGATGGCACCAAAGCAGAGTTGAAAGAGCCGAAGGCAGAAAGTGAGCCGAAGGCACAACGAGACCTTTTGGATAAAGGTTATGTGAGACCGAGCGTGTCACCTTGGGGAGCGCCTTTCTTTTTGTGAAGAAAAGGACGGATCACTTCGCTTATGTATGGATTATCGTGAACTTAACAAAGTCACGATTAAGAATAAGTATCCGTTGCCGAAGATCGATGATCTGTTTGATCAGCTTCAGGGATCTAGCGTGTACTCCAAGATCGACTTGCAGTCGGGTTATCATCAGCTGAAGATCAAGCCTGAGGATGTGTCAAAGACGGCTTTCAGGACACGGTATGGACACTATGAGTTCACCGTTATGCCGTTTGGGCTTACTAATGCCCCGGCAGCTTTTATGGATTTAATGAACCGTGTCTTCAAGCCATATCTGGATAGATTTGTCGTAGTGTTTATCGACGACATTTTGGTTTATTCCCCAAGTGATGCGGATCACGAGGAACACTTGAGACTTGTACTTCAAGTGCTTCGGGAAAAGAGACTCTATGCCAAGTTGAAGAAATGCGAGTTCTGGCTTAGAGAGGTGGCGTTTTTGGGCCATGTGATTTCAGGATCAGGTATAACCGTGGATCCCAAGAAGATTGAAGCCGTCAAGGATTGGCCAAGACCGACGAGTGTCACAGAGATACGGAGTTTTATCGGTTTAGCCGGCTACTACAGGAGGTTTGTTGAGGGATTTGCTAAGTTATCTACTCCCCTCACGAGACTCACGCATAAAGGAACGAAGTTCATTTGGAATGATGCGTGTGAGAGAAGCTTTCAAGAGTTGAAGCTGCGATTGACTACCGCACCAATCCTAACCTTGCCAGTTGCTGGAGCAGGGTATGTGATTTATAGTGATGCTTCCTTTAATGGATTGGATTGCGGGTTGATGCAGGATGGAAAGGTGATCGCGTATGCTTCACGCCAACTGAAGGAATATGAAAGGAATTATCCTACTCACGATTTGGAGTTGGCGGCTGTAGTGTTCGCACTGAAGCTATGGCGTCACTATCTTTATGGTGAGAGGTGTGAAGTGTATACGGATCACAAGAGTTTAAAGTATCTGTTCACCCAGAAGGAATTGAACTTGAGGCAGCGCAGATGGTTGGAGCTCCTCAAGGATTATGATTTGACGATACTTTACCACCCAGGCAAGGCTAACGTGGTGGCTGATGCGCTAAGTAGGAAATCGACAGAAAACTTAGCGATGATGATAGTTACTCAACCGCCGTTGATCGAGCAGATGAAGCGGTTGGAGTTGGAGGTGGTGACTCCTGACACACCTATGAGGTTGATGACTTTGGTGGTGCAACCCACTTTATTGGAAAAGGATAAAGGAAAAGCAAGCTCTTGATGTGGAGTTGCAAAGGGTTCGAGCGAAAATGGTTGATGGTTGCACCGGTGATTTTAGTGTGGACGGTGGTGACTTGATGAGATTCCATGGGCGGATTTGTGTACCGGCGGAACCGACGCTTAAAGAGGAGATTCTCCTAGAGGCACACCGTGCACCGTATGCTATACATCCGGGAGGCACCAAGATGTATAAGGATTTGAAGTTACACTATTGGTGGCCCGGGATGAAAAAGGACGTTGGCGAGTTTGTGGCTAGATGTTTAACTTGCCAACAAGTAAAGGCTGAGCACCGAGTTCCCGCGGGGAAATTACAGAGCTTACCGATTCCAGTGTGGAAGTGGGAGAAGATCACCATGGACTTTGTGATGGGACTGCCCCGCTCTCGTGCCGGCATGATGCTATATGGGTGATCGTGGATAGGTTGACAAAATCGGCACATTTCATACCTATCCATACTACTTGACCGGAGAGAGACTCGCACGGGTTTACTTGGATGAGATTGTGCGACTTCACGGAGTACTTACCTCGATTGTATCGGACAGGGACACACGTTTTGTGTCACACTTTTGGAGGAGTCTGCAGGACGCCTTGGGTACTCGACTTGACTTCAGCACTACTTTCCACCCTCAGAGTGACGGGCAGTCAGAGCGTACTATACAGACACTCGAGGATATGCTTCGAGCCTGTGTGATCGACTTCGGGAGGATGGTCGCAAAGATCTACCGATGGTCGAGTTTGCTTATAACAACGGTTATCAAGCAAGCATCAAGATGGCGCCATTTGAGGCACTCTATGGACGGAAGTGTAGATCGCCACTTCACCGGAGTGAAGTTGGTGAGAGTTTGGCTTTAGGCCCGAGATGTGCTCCGGGAAGCGAGAGGACAAGGTTCGCATTGCTAGGAGCGGTTATTGACACCCGCAGTAGGCAGAAGAGCTATGCTGATAGACGTCGACGAGACTTGGAGTTCCAGATTGGAGACCATGTCTTTTTGAAAGTCTCGCCGACTAGAGGAGTAAGGAGATTTGGGATCCGGGGTGAGTTGAGCCCCGTTTCATTGGACCGTATGAGATTCTTGAGCGTGTGGGCCGGTAGCGTATAGACTTGCTCTACCGCCGAACCTATCGGGTGTACACAATGTCTTCCATGTATCGGTCCTCCGAAGTATATACATGATCCACCATGTTTGTGATGCTACACCATTGGAGCTGAGGGACGATTTGAGCTTCGAGGAGCAGCCCGTGAAGATTTTGGCTCGCGAGGTGAAGAAGTTGAGGAACCGGGAGCTTTCTTACGCGAAAGTCCTTTGGAGCAACCACGAGGAGCGGAGGCCACGTGGGAGCTAGAGAGTGCGCTTCGAGAGCGCTATCCCTATCTCTTTCAGATGGAGTCATGAGGTATGACTTTAATTTCGAGTTTCGCGGACGAAACCTCTTTTTAGGAGGGGTGAATGTGACGCACTGGACTTTGCAAATGGCAAGATTCGAGTGATGGATGTGAGATCTGAGCTTGTCCAGATTTTCTGAAGGGTCGTTGACTGTGTTCCGACCTATGGCACGAGTACCGAGATTAGTGGATGATTTCCAAGCACTAAAGTCCAAAAAGCTGGATTTTATGTTGCTCTCGGGTTGAGTTTCAGAGCTTTTGTACCGGTACAAAATTGTTGCTATACCGGTACAAAATGGTGGCTATACCGGTACAAGCCAAGATTTATACCGGTATAGATGAGTTGAGCAAACCCGAGGCTCGGGTTTGTCTGTTTGAGGTTTATACTGGTACAAACCGGATTTGTACTGCAGATAGCCGATTTCGAAAGTCCGAAACGCAGGGGCTTATTGGCATTTTGTTGCTTCTAATATAGCACCCCAGCCCCTAGGGCTTCTCTCTTGTGCTGAGAACAAAGGAGAGGAAGGTAAGAGAGCTTCTCTCTCTATCCATTTACTTCTCCTTGGATTTTTGGTTGTTTTCTTGTGGATTGATCTCCCTCTTCTCTCTCTTTTGCTTGTTGGTGCATCTTCCACCATGAGGGAAGGTTGGAAGCTTGATTTGGGAGCTAGTTGAAGGAAGATCTTCAACTTTGGTGACTCTAGAGCCTTGATTAGAGCTTCTAAGAGGTAAGCAACTTCTCCATTTCCTTTAGATTCGAGTTTGGTTGCTTCTTTATAGTTGAAACCCTAGATTTTGGAAATTAGGGTTTTATTTGGGGCTTTTTGATTTGGGGCTTTTAGATTCCTTTTGAATGGTCTAGAACCTTTGTTTAGGTTGCCTTGGGAGGGATCTAGCTTCCTTTTGGAATTTCTAAGAGGATTGTTGCACATTTAGGTGAGTATCTCTTGACTTTGACCTAGATGTTTAAAGTTTGAACTCAAGACTTATCTCTTGAGGTTGTAACTCCTAGGATCTACTTTGTAGGGTACTAGGAGTAGGAATCGAAGCTTCGTTAGCGGTTCGGAGCGACGCTTGGAGCGACGGTGGGTTTGGCCTCACCTAGCACAACGAGAAATTCTCATTGGTGCTTATTTGCTTATGGTTAAATGGAAATTAGTTCATTTTCATGCTATTTGATTTATTTGTGAATTTTAGAATGCTTAAGATACATATGTTATGTGTAACGCAATTTTACTCTATATAGTAGAGACGTATGCATGTGAGAGCTGAAGCTTTGTAGCATTCTATTGGGAAACTTGAAACTATTTGTTTAAGAGGATTTTGACATGTGTTTGAGAACATAGATATGCATGACATAGGAGAAAAGCCCTTGTCATTAAGCGGCATTGGCTTGGCATCAAAAGTGTAGAATAGTGAGCTAATGTCATCAAGCGGCATTAGGCTCGTGAATGAACTTGACATAGAGAATCTAGTGTCATGAGAATATTTGAACTAGACCGTAGGGTTGCTAGTCACTATTGCCATATTGAGACATGAGGTTTGGACTTGAGACTTGACTTTACTTGTTGCCATTTGTGCTCTTTCGCACATGCTTGTGAGGGTCGCTCCTGGCAAGCACTCGAGGAGTTGGCCTTCGCGATTCGTTCGCGCGTGCGGTGTTGAGAAACCTACGGGACCGTTGGGACAGACTCATTCCTTGCGGGGGATGTTGGGCTACCACGGTACTTAGGTGGCACAAGTTGGGTTACTATGGTAAATCCTAGTGAAAGAGAATTGAACTTGGACGTTCATCCTTACTAAATGACAATCACTACTAGATAGGACTTAGTAGTTGGATTATGTGGACTTCACTTGGGGTTCTAGTATACTTGTTAATGCTTTAATTACATTTTAGTATACTTGTTGGTTATAGTAAAACATCTCATTTTATATGTTGGAACGGGAAACTATGACATCTAATTTTTGAAACATAGTTATGGTAGCATTTCTTTATGCTTTAATTGCAAGCTTAATTATATCGCGCTTTTACTCTCTTTTTCCTTTGGGCCTAGTGGTGCAATGGTGCAGGTCAGTAATTGCCCACTGGGAACTATATGTTTATAGTTCTCACGCCCTCTGTTTCTGACTCTTTTCAGTGCCTTCTGCATCGGGGGAGGCTCGGGACCGCGGCAAAGGAGTTGCCTCGGGATAGCGACTTGTGAGAGGGTTTTGGATAGGTGGTTTCCTTTTTCTCTTGTTTTATTTTGGAGAGAAGGAGTGTTTTTACCTTGTATAGAGACCACCACTTTTGTGTAATTGAGAGGTTATGTTGTTAGCTGTGTACTACTCTCTATTTCTATGTTAGTGATTTAGACGCTTTACTTTCTTTTACTTGTGGTTTGGTTCTTGTTTAGTTGTGGCTCTGATGTTCATAGTTGTAGCCTTATAATGTTTTTAATTCCGCTGTTTTTAGTTAGACGCCTTATATGTGTTGACATATGGCGGGTCTGGGCACACTTTGGGGAAGGTCCTGCCGACCCCGGGGCGTGACACCCTTGATGACACGTAATCTTTCTAAGTCCAAACATGAGTTCTAGGTTCAAGAATACATAATTCTAACCATTTTCCACTTGCAACATAATGTCCAACTAGGATAAAAACGAATACTTTAAACATGCATGAATACGATACAAGATGCTCTACTACATAGAGGTAAATTTTCACAATACATGGCACATGCATTTTAAGTATTCATAAATTCACATAAATCCTATCTAACATGGAAATGCATGCGAAACGATTAAACAGAACCAATTAACCGTATAGGGGACATTTTTCCTTATCCACATGAAGCCAAACCCACCAAGTGATCCAAGCGTTGCTCCGAAACGCTAACGAAGTTTATATTCTTGCTCCTAGTGCCCTAAGAAGCAAACCATAGGACTTACAACCTCAAAAGATGAACCATGAGTTTAATTTTTAAGAAACTTCAACAAAAATGTGAAGACACTCACCGAGTGCGAAGGAAGCTCACTCGATCTCCAAATCGGAGTTAGAGTCCTCGCAATCCAATTTAAATAAAGGTTCCAACCCATCAATTTGGTCCCAAAGCTAGGGATGCAAACGGGGCGGATCTGGGGGCGGG
Source organism: Aechmea fasciata (assembly GCA_025177825.1). NCBI lineage: Eukaryota > Viridiplantae > Streptophyta > Magnoliopsida > Poales > Bromeliaceae > Aechmea > Aechmea fasciata. The sequence goes on along the minus strand of CM045925.1, from coordinate 4,853,563 downwards.
AGCCCCGCCCCGCCTCCCGCCCCGATTAGCAAAAACCCGCCCCGCCTCCCGCCCCGAATCCGTGACGGGTTAAAAAATACATCCCGTAACCCGCCCCGCGTCGTAACCCGCCTCCCGCCGGCGCCCCAAATCCGCCCCGCCAACTAATATTTTTTATAAAATTATAAAATTATTAATTATTAATATTTTGTAAAATATAAAATAATAATTTTTAATAATATTATATATATTTTAATAATATTAATTATAAAAATAAAAAATATCAATCACAATTTAAAATAAAATTAAAAAATTTCAAATACATTAGAAATGAGAGTACTAACTTACTTGTATTTTAAACTTTTTTGTAAACATATTATTTTTTAAAAATATATATTTAAAATAAAAATAATTTCGGGGCGGATTCGGGACGGATTCGGGCGGATTCGGGTCGGGCGGATTCGGGCGGATCAAAAATTTCCCCGTTTCTGCCGAATCCGCCTCGGATCATAAAAAGCGCCCGTTTCCTTCCCGAATCCGTTTATTTCCTCCCGTTTACTGCCCCATTCGGGGCGGGTCGGGGCGGGGCTCCACCAACCCGGATCCGTTTGCATCCCTACCCAAAGCCCTCAAAACGAAAATCCCCCAAAAAACCCTAAAATCCAAATCTAGGGTTTCTACACCATAAAACCAATAAAGGCTAAATCTAGAGGAAAGGATCAAGATACTAACCTCTTAGAAGCTTCCAACAAGGCCCAAAGTCCTCAAGGTTGGAAGATCTCTCCTCAATCAAGCTCCACTCTCCAAGTCCAAGCTTCTCCCAAGGTGGATAATGCACCAAGAAGCCAAAAGAGAGGAAATAAACCCAAAAATCCAAGAGAGAATGAGCTAAAACTCAAAGGAAGTGAAAGAGGAACTCCCTTACCTCAAATCCCTGTGTGCTCAGCTCAGGGAGGAGCCCTAGGGGCGTGGGGTATACATATAGAGGTGCACAAATGCAGAAAACCCCCTGGAGAAGGCCCAGTTCAGAATCTGCCAAAGTGTACCGGTACACGGGCAAGTGTACCGGTACAAATCCTGCGAAACTACCAAACCCGAGCCTCGGATTTTCGGATTTCGACCAAGTGTACCGGTACAAAATCCAAAGTGTACCGGTACAAACCATCAAGCCTGTACCGGTACAACCATCAAGTCTGTACCGGTACAAAGCTCAAAAAACTCAATCCGAGAGCTGACCAAAAATCCGACTTTTCAGTTTTGGTGCCTAGATGCAAACCATCGTTCTCGGGGTTCGAACCATAGGTCGGAACACTGTTAACAACCTTCCAGAAAATGTGGAAAGGCTTTGAACTCAAGTCAAATACTCAAACTCCGCAATTTGCGCAAGTCCAGTATGTTACAAGATCATTATTGGTAAGCAAAATATCATCAACATAAAGGACTAAGAAAATTATTTTACTCCCACTAACCTTTAGATAAATACATTGATCAACAATATTTTCCTTAAAACCAAAGGTTAAAATAGTTTTAAATTTTAAATACCATTATTGGGAGGTTTCCTTTAGTCCATATATTGATTTCTTTAATTTGCATACCAAGTGGTCCTTTCCCTTTTGCAAGAATCCTTCAAGTTGATTCATATTGTCACGCCCCGAGCCCGATCCTTTTGGCCGGTTTGAGAACGTCAAACAGACGCCGAACGGACAGAGCCTCCCCTGTCCGCCCAAGGCTCAACAAGCACAGATAGAGTATAAAATTTTTTACACATGCGGAAGCATACATAATGGCTTGCACGAAGACAAGCAGTAGCCAAAGTGAAAGTGCTAAACATAAACATACAAGTAACATGATTTCATTCAATAACATACATGTAATTATCTTACATCTTGAATTCTTTAAAATCCTTACATTCCTTTGCATCATTTCTTTCTTACATCACATTACCTCAAAATAAAAATTAATTATATTTAAGCTAACAACTATAATTATCAAATACAAAATATGATATAAAAATGGAAATGCGACTATAACCCAAAATGTATACCAACTCGGGCGGTCTCTATCTAGGGCGCGACGCCCTTACCGCGATCCTCGGCCGGCTCACTCGGTCCCGACCCTTTGGAGATAGTGGGGTGAGAACTACAACGAAGTTCCCAGTGGGTTCGGCAACCAACCATGCCGACTTTCCCACTAGGTCTAATTCAGGCATAATAGAAGAAAAGGAAAGACAGTAACCAACTAGCAAATGCAGTTAATATGCCTGAAAGTAAACGATAATATGCTCAAAATAAAAGGCATGCAAGATCATAAGTTCAATACCCAATCTCTTGGCTAACCCGTGGGTTTCGCCCTCAACAAGACTCAACCAACTCAAAATCCCTAAAATCGGGGAGATACTTGCTGCGACCCGACGGGACCGTCCTCTAGGGAGATACTCGCTACACCCAGTGATGACAACTCCGGAGCACATCGCCCGAGGGGGAGCTACCGCCCTTGAGCAAGGACTATATGGTGAGTACGATCAATCCAAAACTTTAAGGATTCCAAATCTCAATCCATTCCTCGACTTCAAGGAGAACTTATGTTTATATGACCCTTAACTCTAAGGTTGTTGTCATAATGTCAATCTCAAGACTCTAGTTGTAAGATACCGAACTTCTGAAATCATGAAGTTGCGGTAGAAGGTAATATATCGGATTCTTAAATTAAAAATAAATAAAAATAAAAATAGTGTGAGATACTATTTTTATTGGGTTTATAGAAGTAAAATGTAAGCACTGGAATGACACATGAAATCGGACTGAAAACAAGATCTAGAATTTTCTGTGAGAGAACGGGCAGATAAATTAGCAGAAAATGCACAGTGTCAGAAAATTATGAAAACTGGGGGATATGTCAGGATTATTTGTACGAGGCTATATTTAAAGTTTCGTGCCGTTCTAACACCCGGAAGATGAGAAATAAAATTCGAATGCTATCTGATAGCGATTACAGTTCGGTAGAGTTCGCAGTGACCAAACGGGGTCGAAACTGAGAGATTTAAATTTCTTCTGTTAAGTTATGTAAAAACGAATATAGCTGTCAAATTTGAGCTCAAACGGACATTCCGAAGGGCAGGCGAAAATATCGAAGCTTCAGCTGAAAGTTGAAGTGAATAGTATGAATAGTGTTTTGGGATTACTTCATAAAGAAGCAATTGCTTCTTCTCCCTCAACGTGCAGCACCCTCAAAGCCATCACACGCATGGAGAGGAGAAAGAAAAACCCTCTTTTCTCTCTCTAAATATCTCTCACATCTCTCAATATTTCTCGCCCAAATTCGCGGTGTTGGCGGAGAACGATCCTGCGAACGCGTTGGAGGCGACGGATCGAGCTCTCATGCGCCCGTTTGTGCGGCGTATTTTCGACTCGGCGTTCACAATGGTGGTAAGTGTTTAGGGTTTGGTTTATATGCTCTAAAAATGGATTTAGAGGAATCCTAGCATGCTAATTAGAGCTTTATTGCCTAAATCATAGGTTAATTTAATAATTTTTGCAATAGTAAACCTATAGGGTTTAGAAATGCAATTTTCGCTGTTAGATTGGTTTGATCTAAATTGAACCTGCGTAAACCTAATTGCTAGGCAACGAAACGCGTTGGCGAAGTCGGTTCGGCAATCCGACGAACGGTTTGAGAGATCCGAGCAAAACAAGGGTTTGGAACAGCATATTAGCACAAAGAGGCTAAAGTAGTGATTGGAGGCTACGAGTTGGACGTCGTTGCTTCGTGGAGCATCCCAAAAGGTGGGGGGTGCCATTCCGAAGCCATTGGGCTAACTTTTATGTCTAAGTAAATTATTAGTCATATTGCATATATATGTACATATGTATATAGTTTCATGCATAGTAGGGTTGGTATGGTTAAATTGCTATTCTAGTGTGCTTCCTTATCGTGTGGAACTACGGGAGTTGCATTAGGACATAGGGAGCATGCTTGCATCCTCCTTTATCGTGCGGCACCGTAGGTTTGCATTTGGACATAGGAAGCATAGGCATGAGTATATGACATTGAACCCTAAAGACGATTTAATTATGCATGATTATCAACTAGAGATATATGAACCAAGTATAGATCTTGATAATTGACAATATGACATTATGACATTGTGACTTAGTGTAAAGAACACTAGAGCTATATGAACCAAGTATAGAACTTGATGAATGACAATGACACTGACATATGACATAGTGTAGTGACACTAGTGACATGAGTACCAAGTAGATAACTTGATGAATGACATGTGCAATGACATAGTGTAAAGAACACTAGAGATATGTGAACCAAGTAGACAACTTGATGACAAATGACATAGAGATATAGTGCTACAAAAACACTTATGTAGTTCCCCTGTATTGGATGCCCTCCAAAGTGGAGGAGATGGTTACTAGTTCCCCTGTGTTGGATGCCCTCCAAATTGGAGGAGAAGATCATACTCACACACCGCTCGCCGTCGTGACGTGGTCGCTCCACACGAGTAGTGCGAGTCTCCGGAGGTCTTGGCACGTGATTCGATAGGGATAGCCTATGTGGGGTCCCGAGGGATAGCCTATGTGGGGACCCGCAGACAACCCATTGGGTTGAATGTGTTGAGTCGTGGGCGTGCCTACGGGCTAGCCATGGATTGGGTAATAACATAAGAACATAAAAGTATTTCATACATACTTGATTGGGACATAGTAGCATGTTAGATATTTCATAATTATATCATGATCTTGTTGTTTCAGGCATAGCGGTCGTTGCATTAATTATATCATGCTTTACATACAGCAGTTACAGCTTTAAATTATCTATCTATCTATCTATCTATCTACTTTTGCCTGCTTAGACCTAGTGGGGAGATCGGTGGGGTCGGTGGCCGAGCCCACTGGGAACTAAGGAAGTTAGTTCTCACCCCACTCAATTACAGGTTCCAGCGCGCAGGCGAGCAGTGAGGATCGCGGTAAGGGTGTCGCGCCCTAGTTGGTAGTAGCCACCTACTTGCATTAGAGCCACCCGTGGTATCATTTTGGGAACATAATTGTATAAAGAAATGATGTAACCTACATTTTGGGAGATGAATATGTATTTATATTTCGAGGTTAAAGAATGTAAGCAAATTGTTGAATGGTTGTAATAGATAGACTTTTCTCTCTTTATGTTACTTGTATATATATACTTGTATCTTGCTCTTGTTGTTGTTCGCACCTTTAGGTGCATCGTCTCGTCATGTATGTAATAGAATTCTTTTTCCTGGGCAATTCTTTGTACATGACTTGTTGTCGAGCCTTGGGCGGACAGGGAGGTGTCGTCGTTCGGCGCTCGATTTGCGTTCCCGAACCGAACCAAATTGGTAGCGGTCTCGGGGCGTGACAGGTTAAAGATGGTATCAGAGCAAGCTAAGAGCAAGCAAAGAGAGAGTCTAGGATTGACCTAGGAGACCCTAGGACGGTGAACCTTAAGGCTATAGGTGCGTGAGCGAGACGTGAACCTAAGCCGGGTGGCGGAAGTTGAATTGATTGGGTTGAGTATTGAAACCTCTAAGATGGACATTAGAGGTAGACTCAAGATGTGGTTTATTCTTGACCAAGTGTGTTCATGTTGGGCGATCGACAACATGAACCCGAGGGATGAGAATAAATGCTCTTGCATGACTTTCGCCCGATTTGAGTCGAGTCGATGTTAGTTGTTGCGTGCTTGACCTAGAGAGTCAAGACTGATCATGTTGTCGCGATTCGAGGGACGATGGCACCGCGTAGGCGATCTTTGTTTAGATCGGCGCGGTAGGGGACAAGTGATGTCCCTGAGTGTTTCGACGTGCGAGCGGAGACTTGGAACTTCGTAAACGGTTGGCCACACTCGTAGGAGTGATGAGGCCACAGGCCGAGTTGGTGCAACGACAGCGAGAGGCTGTTATGCGCCAGGAGGAGCGGACTAAAGGACTCTAAGAAACGATCGGTCGATTGGTGACCGTACTGTTTTCAGCTCGTCGAATACGGTTGGGAGTTGCGGAGAAGGTATTTCCGTCGAGGTCGGGCAACCCGACTTCTATCAGTTCAGAGGTGAAGGCGTTGAGGGAGTGAGCTTTGGCTGCTCTCATGACCTTCAAGCAGTTTGATCCGTCTACCTTGATAGAGAGGATGCGGATCCGTTGATCGTGGAGTTGTGGATCGACTCCATGGAGATTCCCTTTGAGGATTTGTACACTGTGGTGCGGGACAAGTATTGTCCATAACAGTTGACGAAGGTGTGGTGGATAGGCGTCGAGTGGAATCGATCGCCTAGTCTCCCTCTTATGGCTTGGGAAGTGTTTCGGGGATTGATGATCTCCGTTTATTCCCCGACAGTGAGGAAAAAAGTCGGGTGAGGTTCGAAAGCTGCGGCGAGGAAGCTGCACCGTGGGGGAATACGAGTGGGGATCCTCCTGCATTGTGAGTTGCATCCCGAACGAAGTGTGGGATGACAAGGATGTGGCCGATGTGTTGGTGCGGAGACTTCGGCCGAACGCGGTCGAGGTTGTGGATGTACGAAAGTGGATTCTCAAAATTCGAGGATTGGACTTCATCTGGAATTGACTAATTGTCGATTTAGTACGCTTCGAAAGGGCCGAAGGCGTTGGAAACCTAAAAAGTGCAAAGTGGCCTTAGTGGAGGAGTAAGGTCTTCATCTTCTTCCTCGAGTGGAGAGAAGCTTTTAGAGTCGAGCTCTTGAGCTTGCTGATGGCATGCATCTAGAGTTTTGCTATTTAGACTCTAGAATGGTTTGGGATGACCAGACCTTGGCGTTGGCGACGACCTTCCCCTCCCCGGGACAACTTGTGGACGTGCAGCCTTTGGCACGGTCTGGAGAGCGAGGTGTGATGGTTATGTAACTGAAGGGTTCGCGGTGAGCGCCAGGTGGCTATGGATATGTGACCCAGGTTGAAGAACCTGTGGCTGCTGGTGAGGACCTAGCAGGTATGGTTTCGCTAGGGCAGGCGTATGCTTTTGCATAATGTTAAGTCGATGCATTGCATGCATTCATTAAATGGTCTGTTCCTACTATTAATTATGCATTAGTATAGTAGAGACCAATGGACGGGTGAATGTAGATACCCGAGCATGCTTGCGTGTGGAAACATGTTACCTGTTGAAGCAGGTAGAGAGCCAAGTGGTACTAGCGAATGGCTAGTAGTGATTTTTGGACGAAGTGGTGCGGCAACTCTCAAGGCAGTGAGCAGTGGATTGCGAGAGTTGAGCCGTGATACTTGAGGATACCCGAGTAATCCGAGCGTTTCAAACGTAGTTTCGATAAATCGAGCAGTGAAAGTAGAACCGCTGTAAGAGCGTGACCAGTTAGTGGTCGAGTCCGGGCATATAATGATACCTCAAATTGAGGTAGGTGAGTAGTGCTCATGCGACCAGCGTGCATAGACAAGGTTGCCTAGTGCTGGATTTGGTTTGGAACGCTATAGAGGCGTATAGAGCGCACGAGTATAGGTACTCGTGGTGTGCGATATTGACTCAGCCGGGAGAGTGAGTTGGCAGTAGCACTTTAGCATGGCTAAGTGTGAAGCGGGCCATAGATCACTCGTAGGGCTGGTGGCTCGCACTAAGTGCTTAGGAGCCGGTAAAGTGTGTAGCTCTATAGAGCATGTCGTATAGGACGACGTTGGCGGGTAGTGCTTGGGGGACGACCCGTGCCTGGACCGTTTGTGGACTGTGGAGCCTGGGCCCTTTGGGCAGGCGCAGTCAGCTGCAAGTGGCAGCGGCCCGATACCTATAGGTAGGGCAGAGTTTTGGTCAGGACGGTAGTCCGAGCTTATACCCGGGAGCGTGGAAATGCCACGTGTTGGATCTCAGGATCGAGAATGCACTGAGAGTAAGGTTGTGACCCAACCCAAGAATTTGATGTGGGTTGCGATCTTGATAGGTCCTGGTTGGAGTGTGTGCGAATTCCAAGCGAGAATGTCGCCCAATGCTGATTGGGTCTACGCTTGCGAGTAAGAGACATCGAGCGTTGAGACACGTCTAGGCGGTAGGCCGACGTAGGGTTGGTGACCATTGGTCCACCCGTAGAGACCGAAGATCGGTGTGGCCGGTAACTCTATTAATGAGTTTGGCTTAGGATCACGAACGAAGTGTTCGTGTGAGATGAGTGCGACAGAAGGGGCCGAATTGGCCGTGGCCATTGGAATTTGAAGCAAGTGGTCCCTAGGAGACACTTGAATAATGGAGGCCACGCGAGAGAGTTGGAGTTGATGCTCTCAGGAGAGTTGGAGCATAAGGATAGCGCTCTCCAGTGGATTGATATTTAAGATGTGCCGAAGTGCGCCATCTCACGATAGAACAGGGATCCGGTTGGGATTGGAACACTCGCGATTAAGCGATGCACCTACGATATTGCTTCTAAGCAATGACGGTGATCGAATCGGAGTGTGTTCCCTGAATTGAGGGTGAATGCAAGGAAGAGTTGTATAAGACTCTTGGATAGCCAGAGTGGTAAAGCGCCACTTTGTGGACGCCTGACTAATCCGAGAAGGTCTACCCGTGTGCATTGTGTAGTGGTGGTGGGTCGTTCGACTAGTTGGCGCATTCATGCTAGATCCACGCCACGAGGATGGCGGGTAGTCCCGGTTTCAAAGGAAGCGGTTCGGCCTGGGTGTGCCGTTTGTGAGTGGGGTTGGAGTAGGTAAAGTCGTCGAGTATCGACTTGCCTTACCACCGAGACTCGCGGGAGTGGTAACGCACTTTCAGAGTTTTACTTGACTGATGTGAGTGAATCTGGTCTTATATCTTCCGTAGTGGGCCTCTTGACAATCCCGATGAGTAAAAGGCCACTCCGAAGTGCGAAAGTACATTGAAACTCCAGATTGCTCGATAAGCTGAGTTGTAGCGTGAAGCGATTTGAGGTGCGGGGGAAGCTGAGTCCCCGTTATGTTGGGCCAAGTATTTGTTGATGGCCGAGTCCGCCTACAACCACGGTTACCAAGTCAGTGTGGAGATGGCACCGTTCGAAGTCCTTTGCGGGCGGAAGTGCCGATCTCCTGTGCATTGGGGTGATGTAGGTGAACGAGCGGTGATAGGTCCCGACGTGTTGCGGGAGGCGGAAGAGAAAGTTCGCCTCGCTCGTCAGCGGATGCTCACTGCGCAGTCGAGGCAACAAAGTTATGCCAATAAGCACCGTAGAGAATTGGAATTCGCGGTAGGAGACCGCGTGTTCTTAAAGGTCTCGCCTATGAGAGGCGTGAGACGGTTTGGAGTACAAGGAAAGTTGAGTCCTCGATATGTTGGACCGTATGAAGTGTTGGAACGCATTGGTGCGGTAGCGTATCGAATTGCATTGCCGCCGCAGCTAGCGGATGTCCATAACGTGCTTCATGTTTCCAACCTTCGAAAGTATGTTCACAATCCCGATCACGCCATGATGCATGGGCCGCCGGAGCTTCCAGATGATTTGAGCTATGAAGAGTTTCTGGTGGCAATTATTGCTCGGGAGGTGCGCAAACTGCGGAATCGCGAGATTCCTTATGTTCGAGTTCGGTGGAGTAATCACGACGATCGTGAAGCCAGTTGGGAGCTCGAGAGCGAGATGAAAACACATCATCCTCATCTATTTGGGGAGTAAGGTATGAATGTAAGTTTAAGTTAAATATAAGTGTTCGTTTCGAGGACGAAACTCCTTTTAAGGAGGGCAGGATGTAAGATACCGAACTTCTGAAATCATGAAGTTGCGGTAGAAGGTAATATATCGGATTCTTAAATTAAAAATAAATAAAAATAAAAATAGTTTGAGATACTATTTTTATTGGGTTTATAGAAGTAAAATGTAAGCCTGGATTGACCTGTGCTGAAATCGGACCTGAAACAGAAGATCTAGAATTTTCTGTGAGAGAACGGATAAATTAGCGAGAAAATGCACGGTGTCGAAAAATTATGAAAACTGGGGGATATGTCAGGATTATTTGTACGAGGCTATATTTAAAGTTTCGTGCCGTTCTGACACCCGGAAGATGAGAAATAAAATCCGAATGCTATCTGATAGCGATTACAGTTCGGTAGAGTTCGCAGTGACCAAACGGGGTCGAAACTGAGAGATTTAAATTTCTTCTGTTAAGTTATGTAAAAACGAACATAGCTGTCAAATTTGAGCTCAAACGGACATTCCGAAGGGCAGGCGAAAATATCGAAGCTTCAGCTGAAAGTTGAAGTGAATAGTATGAATAATGTTTTGGGATTACTTCATAAAGAAGCAATTGCTTCTTCTCCCTCAACGTGCAGCACCCTCTAAGCCATCACACGCATGGAGAGGAGAAAGAAAAACCCTCTTTTCTCTCTCTAAATATCTCTCACATCTCTCAATATTTCTCGCCCAAATTCGCGGTGTTGGCGGAGAACGATCCTGCGAACGCGTTGGAGGCGACGGATCGAGCTCTCGTGCGCCCGTTTGTGCGGCGTATTTTCGACTCGGCGTTCACAATGGTGGTAAGTGTTTAGGGTTTGGTTTATATGCTCTAAAAATGGATTTAGAGGAATCCTAGCATGCTAATTAGAGCTTTATTGCCTAAATCATAGGTTAATTTAATGATTTTTGCAATAGTAAACCTATAGGGTTTAGAAATGCAATTTTCGCTGTTAGATGGGTTTGATCTAAATTGAACCTGCGTAAACCTAATTGCTAGGTAACGAAACGCGTTGGCGAAGTCGGTTCGGCAATCCGACGAACGGTTTGAGAGATCCGAGCAAAACAAGGGTTCGGAACAGCATATTAGCACAAAGAGGCTAAAGTAGTGATTGGAGGCTACGAGTTGGACGTCGTTGCTTCGTGGAGCATCCCAAAAGGTGCGGGGTCGCCATTCCGAAGCCATTGGGCTACCTTTTATGTCTAAGTAAATTATTGGTCATATTGCATATATATGTACATATGTATATAGTTTCATGCATAGTAGGGTTGGTATGGTTAAATTGCTATTCTAGTGTGCTTCCTTATCGTGTGGAACTACGGGAGTTGCATTAGGACATAGGGAGCATGCTTGCATCCTCCTTTATCGTGCGGCACCGTAGGTTTGCATTTGGACATAGGAAGCATAGGCATGAGTATATGACATTGAACCCTAAAGACGATTTAATTATGCATGATTATCAACTAGAGATATATGAACCAAGTATAGAGCTTGATAATTGACAATATGACATTATGACATTGTGACTTAGTGTAAAGAACACTAGAGCTATATGAACCAAGTATAGAACTTGATGAATGACAATGACACTGACATATGACATAGTGTAGTGACAATAGTGACATGAGTACCAAGTAGATAACTTGATGAATGACATGTGCAATGACATAGTGTAAAAAACACGAGAGATATGTGAACCAAGTAGACAACTTGATGATAAATGACATAGAGATATAGTGCTACAAAAACACTTATGTAGTTCCCCTGTGTTGGATGCCCTCCAAAGTGGAGGAGATGGTTACTAGTTCCCCTGTGTTGGATGCCCTCCAAATTGGAGGAGAAGATCATACTCACACAGTCTGCTCAGCGCTCGTGACGTGGTCGCTCCACACGAGTAGTGCGAGTCTCCGGAGGTCTTGGCACGTGATTCGATAGGGATAGCCTATGTGGGGTCCCGAGGGATAGCCTTTGTGGGGTCCCGCAGACAACCCATTGGGTTGAATGTGTTGAGTCGTGGGCGTGCCTACGGGCTAGCCATGGATTGGGTAATAACATAAGAACATAAAAGTATTTCATACATACTTGATTGGGACATAGTAGCATGATAGATATTTCATAATTATATCATGATCTTGTTGTTTCTGCATAGCGATAGTTGCATTAATTATATCATGCTTTACATACAGCAGTTACAGCTTTAAATTATCTATCTATCTATCTATTTATCTGCTTTTGCCTGCTTAGACCTAGTGGGGAGATCGGTGGTGTCGGTGGCCGAGCCCACTGGGAACTAAGGAAGTTAGTTCTCACCCCACTCAATTACAGGTTCCAGCACGCAGGCGGGCGGTGAGGATCGCGGTAAGGGTGTCGCGCCCTAGTTGGTAGCAGCCACCTACTTGCATTAGAGCCACCCGTGGTATCATTTTGGGAACATAATTGTATAAAGAAATGATGTAACCTACATTTTGGGAGATGAATATGTATTTATATTTCGAGGTTAAAGAATGTAAGCAAATGGTTGAATGGTTGTAATAGATAGACTTATCTCTCTTTATGTTACTTGTATATATATACTTGTATCTTGCTCTTGTTGTTATTCGCACCTTTAGGTGCATCGTCTCGTCATGTATGTAATAGAATTCTTTTTTCTGGGCAATTCTTTGTACATGACTTGTTGTCGAGCCTTGGGCGAACAGGGGAGGTGCTGTCCGTTCGGCGCCTGATCGGCGTCCCCGAACCGAACCAAATTGGTAGCGATCTCGGGGCGTGACACTAGTGATGTCAAGTTCTCTACTTGTTCTTGTTCTTGTCAATGATGCCACACTTGTTGTCTAAGTACTCTAGACTTGTTATTGCCACACTTGTTCTCTATGTTCATGTCCAATGTCAACTTATTTATGAAGTACTCTAAGTTCTTGTTCTTGTTCTTTAGCATGCATACATAGGGTTCTTGTTCTCTATCTACAATCTCATACAATTCTACCTCATGCATTTGATCTCACAAAAGCAATAAGAAATGTATATTAAACCCTACTATGCAACATGCTCAACATATATACATGCTCAAATATGACACTTAGACATAGAGAGAAGTCCGATGTCCTTGGAATGCACCACCCACCTCTAAATATTGTAGATAGGTTGTGGTTCGAGTCTCGTGCTCAACCGATCCCTACTCTGCGACCTGCGCGTTAAACAGAGCCCTAAGCAGGCTAGTTTACATAGCAGCTCATAGATGAGCTTTTCGTTTAAACAAACGGAGTTGTCCCACGCGTTGGGGATACTCCCAATTAGATTTCTACAAGGTCAATTCGACCCTAGAACCCCCAGGTTCAAAATCCCCAAATTTGGGTGCTCTATCAAGCCCTATGTGAAACCCTATGTTTTGATCTCATACACAAGCAAAAGAGAGCTTGTTACAACCCTTAGAGATGATCTAAGACCATCTAAACCATTTCTAGGGCCTCCACTTGGAACCCTAATGATCTACCATGAGAGCTCATGAAGCTTCCATAGATTTCATGGAGCATGAAGCTCTACAAGGTCCCTACACCAAAGAGAAGCTCAAAACCTAACTCCTTAGAACCAAAAACACAAACCCTAACCTAGGTTTTCCTTAGAAACCTCACCTTGGCCCAAGCTCCCCAATGTCTACCTTATAGGAGAGCTTCTAGAACCTCCAAAGCCTCCAATCCACCTTGTCCAAGCCTTCTTCGCCTTTTCTCCAAGCTCTAGAGCTCCTTTTCTAGAGAAAGAAAGAGGGGAAATGAGAGGGAGTGGTGAGGGAGTGAATGGCTGTGAGGGAGAGAGGGGCTAAGCCTATATTGTGTTGTTACAATTGCCAAAAAGCCCTTCAATCTCGAAAATTTGCAAACTGCCCAGTCTGGGCATTTTTCGTGCTCTGAGACCGGTCTCAGTCCTGAGGACCGGTCTCGGGATGTCCGGTCTTGGACCAATGTCCGGATCTCGTACGCTGGAATTTCAAGACTTAGCCATTTTTCTCCCTGTTACGCAGAGGATGTCCGGTCCTGACCGCAATGTCCGATCTTGGGAGGTCCGATCTCGGCTCATTGTCCGGATCCCGTACGCTGGAATTTCAGGACTTAGCCAAATTTCCTCTCCGCGCAGCTGGGCTCCCGTGGCATCCGGTCTCCATGCATGGGGACCGGTCTCTACAAGCTCCAAGTCTGGAAATTTTCCAGACTTATAGATTTGCCTCATCGGATCCCGTTTTCATTACACATAGGTTTTAAAACACTTAAAACCTTGTGTTACTTGACTCACTCCGCGTTCCGCTCATTTTGACAGAACTCGGCACGTTCTATGAGGAAGTGGGTTGTTACACATATACACCTCTTCATAGAGATTCTCATTTAAAAAGCAGTTTTAACATCCATCTGATGTAGCTCGAGATCAAAATGAGCAACTAGAGCCATAATAATACGAAAAGATTCCTTTCTAAATACTGGAGAGAAAGTCTCTTTATAGTCAATGCCTTCTTTCTGAGTAAATCCTTTTGCCACATGACGGGCCTTGTATCTCTCTATGTTACCTTTGGAGTCCCATTTGATTTTTATAAATCCATTTGCATCCTACTGGTTTAACTCCAATAGGTAACTCAACAAGATCCCATACCCTATTGTGGTTCATGTCTCATCTTTCATGGCATTGTACCATTCCGTAGAATTACTACTATTTATGGCTTCGGAAAAACTAAGAGGATCATCTAAACTCTTACCATTCTCATAAAGATAGACAATATAATCACTGGACATAGCCGGTCTACTCTGTCTTGAGGATCTTCTTAAATCTATCTGATTATCCACATGTACATCTTGATGTCGATTATTCACTTGTACATCTTGATGTGAATTATCAATGATAGGTTCACAATCATTTTGTGGTTCCAAAACGACTTGTTGTTCTACTGTAACAGGAACCATCAAATCGTGAGGGACAATAGTGGGTCTGTTATGTATAGAATCCGAATCCTCTTGAATTTTCTCAAATTCAATGAACCGGGGTTCAGAGCTCCCACTAATTACACCATTCTCAATAAACCGTGCTGTTTTAGTTTCAGCAATCTTTATAGAAAGTGATGAACAGTAAAACTTATACCCTTTGGACCTTTCTGAATAACCAATAAAATATCCTGATATGGTTCGTGGATCCAATTTCTTTATTTGTGGATCATACAATTTGGCCACAGCTTGACAACGCCATGTATGAAAATGTCTTAAACTGGGTTTCCTATCTGTCCAAAATTCAAAAGGAATCTTAGTGACAGCCTTAGTAGGGACCCAATTAAGAATATACAAGGCAGTTTTGAGTGCCTCACTCCATAATGATATTGGAAGGGTAGAATTACTGATCATACTCCTAAGCATATCAATTAATGTGCGGTTCCTTCTTTCAGCAATACCATTCTGATTAGGTGTTCCTGGCATGGTGTATTGTGGAACAATTCCGCACTGCTCCAGAAACTTAGCAAAAGGTCCAGGGATTTAGCCTTTATCTGTTTGTCTACCAAAATATTCACCACCCCTATCTGATCTGACTACTTTTATCCTTTTCTCGAGTTGATTCTCTACCTCAGCTTTATATGCCTTAAAGGCATCTAATGTTTCAGATTTTTTCTTTAAGCAAATAGAGATAATCATATCGAAAGTAGTCATCAGTAAATGTGATAAAATATTTATGGCCAGTAAATGATAGAGGAAGAGGTCCGCATATATCGGTATGAATCAACTCTAATGTTCCATCAGATCTTTTAGCACCTTAAGAAGAGGTTTTGGTCTGCTTTCCCTTTATGCAGTCCACACACATTCCAAAGTCAGAGAAGTCCAAATCATCTAAAATGCCTTCTCTAATTAATCTTTGGATTTTCTGTTTCGAGATGTGTCTTAACCTCTTATGACATAATATGGATGACCTTTCATTATTAATGCCACGTTTTGATCCAACATTTTCGTGCATGGTGAGAAGGATTTCACTAAATGAATCATCTAAAAATACTTTATATAGATTATTTTTTAAAACACCAGAGCCAACTATCTGAGATTCATAGGATAATAAAAAAAATTTTATTATCAAAATTAAAACTATATCCAATCCGACAAGTTTCGAAATAGAAATTAAATTTTTAGAAAAATTTGGAACATAAAAAGTATCAACTAAATCCAAAATGTTACCAGTAGAAAGAACTAATCTAAATGTTCCTACAAATTCTACTTTAGTTGAATTTCCTTCAGCTGTATAGATAGTCACTTTATCTTTACTGGGTTTTTTCCGATTTTGAAATTTCTGCACGGAATTCGCCATGTGGCATGTAGGACCAGAGTCAATCCATCAAGTATTAGACGGAACAGAAACTATATGCAACTCATGCATCAAAACTAAAAATTTATCCTTCTTCTGGAGCCATTTATGTTACTTTCGGCAGTTCTTCTTCATATGACCCTTTTCTTATAAAAGAAGAACTTGGGAGTCCAATTACTTGATTGGCCTTATGAACCAAATGGAACTTCCTTATTCTTTCTTTTAAGTCATTCTTGCACTTACCATTCTTAGCACGCTTTATTTGTTTGTTTGAGAAACAAAGTTAATTGCATTTTGTTTCTCTTGTATTAATCTGCCTTCCTCTTGCACACACATGTTCAACAATTCATTAATTGACCATTTATCTTTATGTGTGTTGTAAAAGATCTGAAATAGTCCGTATTCAGATGGCAAAGAGTTCAAAATAAAGTGCACTAAGAATGAATCAGAGATGGTTACTTCAAGTGCGATGAGTTGCGCTGCAATATCTCGCATTTCCATAATATGCTTGCGAATCGAGCCATTTCCGGAGTACTTCATGGAAGACAGTTTATTCATTAAGGTGCTTGCTATGGCTTTATAGGAGCTGACAAACTGCTCCTCGATGACCTTTAGATAATTTTTGGCTTTATCACATTTTGGGATTGATCCCCATATGCTTTTTTGATACTTTTGACTTTATGAGTATCAAACTTAAGCGATTGGATCGTTTCCATTTTTCCTGCGCGGATTCCTGCTGTGGAGTCAATGACCCCACTACCTTAGGCGGTTGTTCAACGCGCAGAGCCAAATCTAAATTCATACACCCTAATGTAAGCATGATCTGTTCTATCCACTCCGAATAATTAGAACCATTAAGTATAGAAACAAATTCATCAATAGGAACAGAAAATGGAGTCATCGCTGGAAAATAAAATGCATGTTTTTATCAATAAAATACCACATCAAAATTATCACACCAAAATTAAAAAAATACCCTTTATGTGACATCACAACCCCTCCTTTTGGAGCAGAGTTATGAACATAAGTATTTTTCATTCCTTATGCATATACTTTATATGACATCACAACCCCTCATTTGGGAACAGAGTAATGAGCATAAATATGCAATCATTCATTATGCATATACTTTATATGACATCACAACCCCTTTTTTGGGAGCAGAGTTATGAGCATAAATATGCAATCTCTTTATCAGAGACTAATTTAAACTTTCTGTGGGTCATGATAATTTCAAATTTTTCGTATAAAGAAATTGTCAGCTTTGGCCAGGCAAATTTCTCCAAACGAGTTATAAGAGAATTACCATCCTACACCACCCATTTACCTTCACGTCTAGACCTCCTTTGGGAGCAGACTAAACATAATATTATGATGTAATTTTCGCATGCACTTTTTTAAAATAATTAATTTATCTTTTCTTCCGGTCAGGGCCGCTTTGGCTTGCACCCGAACAGTTGAAGCAATATATTAATCGACTTAGTCTTTGCATGATTAACATGAAAATTATCAAGCGCTACTTTAAAGTAAATTAAATTATTATTTCTTTTAATTAGGACCGCTTTGGCATGCACCTAACCAATCGAAATAAAAAATTAATTTAACTTAGCGCCAAATATTAAATAATCGTAAACAATTATGATTATTTAATTTTCATGTTCATTCGGTCAAAAATACGAATATAGATGCGATAATTTAAAACATAATATCGTAATAAAAATTAAACTTTATATATTCTAATTTGACCATAAATATAATATAAATAAATTTATGATAAATTAATATTGTATACAAAATTAAACCTTATGTGAACGGATTCTCTATGTTCACGATACATTATTAAAGATAAAGACTTTAACAGATCGAATTATGATGAATAAAGAAGTTTAAGTTGATAATATGCGTAAAACCGAAAAAAAAAAGAAAAAAACTTTCGTAAAACAGAGAAGACCGAATTAGAGAAGAATTAGAGAAGTATTGAAGATTTTGACCAAAATTCTTTATGCCATTGTTTCAAAAAATTCGAAACGCACAAGCAATTGGTCAAAAATCTTCCCGACTCGGATCCAGGCGTCACAGGTGACACTGCGGCGCACATTCTCTTGCCGTAGGATGTGCACTTGGGGTGCCTTAATTAATTAGCCTCACGTATATGCTGATTAATTAAGCCTCGTGCGCCCCCTCCCCCTGCTGCCGTGCATCCTCAAGACGGGCCAATAGTCTTGATTAATTAGCGATGTACCTGATGCTAATTAATTTGGCCTTCACAATTATAATCTTCTCTGTTAGTTAGCTTTCATCTAAACAAGCATAGCACTCATAAACTAGTCGCATGAGATGTACTGCCGCGACTAGGCCAAGCATGCGTCATACGGCATCAAAACCAGCAAGGTGGCACAACAAAAAATCTTACATTTAAGGACACTTTAAATGATATTTAGCGACGCTTTAAAGTGTCGGCAAAAATAATCCCGACGCTTGTAAAGCGTCGTGTAAATAGTCGTTAAATAGACATATCGGGATAAATATACCGACGTTTTAATATAGCGTCGGAAAATTTATATAAATATTTGATAAAACTATGTTTATTAGCGGCGCTTAATCATAGTGTCGGCAAATTCTAAATATTAAAGACGATAGAAAAAAACGTCGTTTAAAAAGCGTCAGTTCTTCTAAAAATCTTGCGCAGGCCAGTGTGGCATCCGGTCTTGGCAGGCCAAGACTGGTCTTGGCTGGGGCGGTCAGGATATAACCCACACGACTGTGCTTTTTCTCCCACTCTTCAGTTCTTATTTTTTCTCTGTTTTGAACTGGATTTGTTGCTTCATTCTTGTTTATTCTAGAAAACATTTCTACAAGCTCTATTTCCTATTTTTCCCCCAGATCTATGAGTACATTGGTTCAAACCCTAGGTTTTCACTGTTTTTACTGTTCACAAAAGCTAGTTTCGGAATTAGCTCATTTTTGCTCTTTTTAATGCATGATTCACAGTATTAAACATGTTGTAAACGCCCCTAGGATGCTTTAGATGATTTTTAAAATTTTTGACCAATTATTCTTAATTATTGATATTTTTATGGTCAATGTTTGTGATTTTTTTGTGAACAGCGGAGTCTCGATTCCTCACTATGTATTCGTGGCTCTTAGTTCTCGTGTTTCTCAGGGCACGGGGTGGTCCGGGAGGAAAGCGAAGGCGCTCCTCGGCACATCAACTGGTCGAGCAACCGGAGGAGGATGTTGGAAGCGAACATAATCCCGGTGATGAATAGGCACCGGAGTCCCAAGAAGATGGGTTGTGGAAGCTCAGAGATGCCCCCACCTGATACTGACGCAGATTAGATATGATCGAGACCCTCCTTTTGTCATTTTGGCGCTTTCGGACAAAAAGGGGGAGATGTGACTGGATATGGGGAGATGACTTGATGATGATGATGTTTTCTGATCTGATCTTTGATGTTCTGATCTTTGATATTCTTCTTTTTATGCTTACTTAGGATGCTTGTATCTATGACTAGATCTTTGACTTAGGACTTAGGATTGTTAACTCTTGAATCTTGAATGTGTGTTGAGATGTTTTTGCAGGGACGTTCAAGACTTCAAGACTCCAATGTCTAAGTCATAGAGTCTGTAGTAGGTTGAGTTTGAACTTGTAATTTTGTTTTTATTGGATCGGTCATGCAGGGGATTATCGTTTGGTGATTGCGATAATTCTCATCTTTTTGTTTTTGAGGTTTGTACGGGCTTATAGATTGTTTTGTCACGAAATCGCCAAAGAGGGAGATTGTTAAGGATTTTATAGGTTGGCGGATTTCGTGAAGTTATTGGAGTCTTGAAGAAGTCAAGAACACAAAGATGAAGATCGATGATACAAGACTCGTCGGAGAAGCTCGGCACCTCAGGTATGATTTAACGAATATTTATAATGATTTAAATCATGAAAATAGTGGTTAGAAGACTTTAAGTACTTTTAATTTGATGAATTTTCAAAACAAAGGTTTTATAGGATGAATGTCCGGACATTGAAGCATTGTCCGGATCCCGTAGGCTTGACATTGCGTAAGGTTAATTCCTGTCCGGACATCCTTGGCATTGTCCGGTCTCAATACCATGGGATTCTATGTTACGCAAGTCAAGACCGGACATCCTTGGCATTGTCCGGACTCGGTACGCTGAGAAAGCATTGACGGAAGGGTGGACCGGTAGAATGGCTCAAGACCGGACATCCAAGACCGGACATTTTTGTCAAGACCGGACATTGGTTGCGTGAAAATTTCCAAAAAAGGCTGATTTGAATTCTACTCTAATTCTAAGTCTTCTAACACTATATATAGACCATGGGGGATACATGGACGGGTATGCTTGGTAATGCTTAGATTTTAGACCAATTTAAAACCCTAGAAACTCGTTCTAAGCTTTATGATTCTATTCTTAAAGCGAGTTTCGTTTTATTGATCGTCGATTTGATTCTAGGTTTTTATTTCAAATATACCTTCATGAATCGAGTCGATGATTAATTAAAAAGGGATTCCCCCATTGTCTATGGTTCGTTAACATAGAAATCATCATAAATCATCGTTCTTCTACTCCGGACGGAGATTAGCGCGGGGATCGTGTGCGAAGGCCGAGGACTCGATGGACGCTTTGAGAAGTCGAAGCATTGACGCGGCAAGGAGTTGCTGCGTGATCGTTTGGAGGATTTCAAGCGATTGTGGACCAGCGAAGGAGATCCACGTTGAAGATTCGGTAAAATTGGGTAAAGTCGTGGGTAAATCGTCTTGTACTCAATTGTTTCTTAGTGGATAGTTCGTGTGATTGGTCCCGTGGGTTTTTCACTCCGGTTTGGAGTTTTCCCACGTAAAAATCTTGTGTGTGATTTTTATTTTCCGCATTTACTTTAAAATCGCATTGGGATTTTTGTTTTGCCGTTTTACACCTATTCACCCCCCTCTAGGTGTTGATTACCTTTTAGATCCTTGGACCCTATAAACCTACAATTGGTATCACAGCGGGTATAGGTTGTAGACAATGGCCGAGGGCAGTAACATTAATCGACCTCCTCTCTTCGATGGCACTAACTATGCATATTGGAAAGTCCGCATGAGGGCGTTTCTTATTGCCATCGACGAGAGAGTTTGGCAAGCGGTGGAATTTGGTTGGAGACACCCCACCGAGATAGTCGATAATGTCACCGTCCCCAAACCGAGAACTAAATGGACGAAAGATGAAAACGAGTCATCTTCGTTTAACGGCAAGGGCATAAACGCTTTATTTAATGCCTTGTCGCAAACGGAGTTTACTCGCGTTTCGGCTTGTGGCACTGCGAAAGAAATATGGGATACTCTACAAGTTACGCATGAAGGAACTAGCTTAGTAAAGGTCCAAAAATTACAAATGCTTACTAGTAAATTTGATTCGATTTCAATGGACGAAAACGAAACCTTTACCGAGTACTATACGCGTCTACAAGGCGTTGTGAACTCATGCGCTAACTTGGGAGAGAAAATTCCGGAGTCGAAAGTGGTTAGAAAAATTCTTCGTACTCTCCCGGAACATTTTAGGGCAAAGGTTGCCGCGATCGAAACGGTTAAGCATCTGGACGAGATGAAAGTCGAAGAATTAGTAGGAGCTCTTCAAACTTATGAGATGACTTTTCCCTCTAATTCTTCTTTTTCCAAGTTGTCTTCTAAGTCTATAGGATTGGCGCTCAAATCTACCAAATGAGGCAACGCGGATTCTTCTTCCTCCGAGACGGGCTCGGACACAACTTTGGAGGACTTCGAAAAGCAACTTGCACTTCTAACGAGGAAGTTCCGACGGAACTTTAAAAGAAGATTTCCTCCAAAGTCATCGTCTTCCAAATCGAATAGACCTAAAGGGAGTACTTCTTCTTCTTCTTCTAAATTTAAAAATTCTGAAAATTTTTCTAAACAATCTTCCAAAGATAAGAAAAGTGGAGAAGGACAAATCCAATGCTATAAGTGTCGGGGATTTGAATATATAGTATCGGATTGTCCGAGTAAGAATTCAAATAAGAAGAAGGCTTTGCAAGCCATCACTTGGGATGACCCTTCCGATGAGGAGTCAACCTCAAGCGATGAGGAAATAAATGCCACTGCTTTAATGGCACATGATTCCACTTTTATGTGTTTATCCTCTATTGACTCTATCTCAGTGTCTTCAATGCATGAACAATCTACGCCGGAGAACTCGACGGACGAAGAATTGGATGGAGATGATATGATTGACGCATATCGTCAATTGGTCGTGGAGTCGAAGAAGATGGCCAAGCACAACAAGAAGCTTCGACGTAGAATCATTGATCTAGAAGGAGAAAATGCTAACCTAATCACATCGACAAGAAACTTGGAGCAAGAGAAGGACGGATTGTCGAGGGCCTACAATTCCTTAATTGAGAAAGTTGCTTTACTTGAGAACGAAAAAGAGATGTGCGAAGAAAATTCGAAATATCTCAACAAGCAACTCTCGGAAGCAAAGGAGGCGAATTTGGAGTTCACAAAGACCATCATTCAACTCAAATCGGATATGAACAAGTTCTCCTCCGGATCTACTAAACTCGACAAGATGCTAGGAATTGGTCAAACTAACAAGTTTGGACTTGGATATGAAAGAATCTACATTGACCAAGTCTCTAAGCAAGCAGGCGTAACTTCGACAAAATCGACTCCTAAGGTTCAAGGTACTTTCGTTCTTTCTAATAAATTATTTTCTACTAACAAAGTTTGTCATCTTTGTGGAGTTCTAGGACATGTGAAGAGGTTTTGTGCACAAAAGAAGAAGAACCCCACAACATCCTTGAATCAAAGGAAATCACAGAAGCCGAATTTGAATGAACCTAAAATAAAGACCAAACAAATTTGGAGACCAAAAGTGGATGATCAAAAGAACAAGAGAACCAAAATCGTCGACAAGCATCTCAAGACGCATTCTAGTCGACCCACGCACCCTAAAACACGTAAGGTTTGGGTGCGCAAAGGTGAAATCTTTCCTTACTTTATTAGTCTTAATCAGTTCATTGTTGCATCAAATGATTCATCCATCTCTCCAACTTCTTCATCCGAAGTTCCTCCTATTGAAGTATTGTAGTTGTGATGCTCAGTGTTATGGATGAGATGTGTACTATTTGACTATCGGATTCCTTCCTCCACCTTTTCAATATTCCGGGAACACGAGTGCCATTAATATTTCTAAAAATCCTGTTCCACACTCTTGAATTAGACATATTGAACTAAGACATCATTTATTAAGAAAATTGGTCAAACATTCTTCAACTTGAATAAATTCCTACCGATGATCAATTTGATGATTTTTTAACTAAGCCTTTAGAGCAAAAATGTTTTCTACATTTAAGAAAGGCTATCGGTATGAATACTTCTATCTAGATACATTCTATGGGCCATTACTTATATACTGTCAATTTTGCATCATTCACTCATTTGCATAGAAGTTTTTATTTGATCTTGCTTGTGGAATGACTTGATCTTATTTTTGCTTTGTTTGGACCTTATAACTTGATCTCAATTTTTGCATAATTTATTTTAACATTGTTCGATTCACTTCAATTCTTCTATGTCATTCTATTTGAACCTCAGCATCTTCTAGAAATTGCTTCTATATACTTGTTAAATTAGTGCATCTCTCTTGAACTATCGAAAGTGTATTAAATTTCATTGATTATTTGCATGATGAGAAAAATATTTTCCTTATTTTCTGAAATCACAATAATATTATCTCATTGAGGGTTGCACTAATTGAGGGGGAGTAATCTTAAAATGAAAAGATGTGAAAAGAGTTACATCCCCTTTGGGAGTGTGAAAACAACCACCAATAAAAGATGTGGAAAAAGTTACATCCCTTTAGGAGTGTGAAAACTACCACCACATGTAGGAAAGAGCTACCACCCCGGTCGTCCGGTAAGTGTGTGCAGCTACCACATGAATATATGTG
This sequence comes from Aechmea fasciata, assembly GCA_025177825.1. Taxonomy (NCBI): domain Eukaryota; kingdom Viridiplantae; phylum Streptophyta; class Magnoliopsida; order Poales; family Bromeliaceae; genus Aechmea; species Aechmea fasciata. The sequence continues at coordinate 4,829,625 of CM045925.1, read as the reverse complement.
TACATCTCTGAAAGTAAGATTAAAAATCAAGATTGAGATGTTAAGTGTCAGTTCTATTTAATCCTTTTCTCGAATGATATAAGGTGGAAGTTAAAAGATGCTCGAAGAGCCACTCCTTAAATTCGATTTGTGCATAACTCAATTGGACTATATTCTTGTGTTTATTTCAGTTTATAAGATCTACTTTAATCTTTATCTATGCAAATTTGAAATTTAAAATTGGTGCAATTATTATTTAGATCTCGATAGACGTGTTTAACTTGACGGTATGTTGTATTAATTTTTAGTTAATGTGTGATTCAACTTCTATGACATTTTTGAAGTGTATTGAATCGAATTTTGTTCATATATTTCATGAAATATCTGTTGACAGTCAACTGGGTGCTAATTTTTTTTTAAAAAAAATTCTCAGTTTTTTGTTGACTTGGGCACTGAGACCGGTCTCGAGTTTCAAGACCGGTCCTCACAGGTGCACACTGCACAGGCCAGTGTGGCATTCGGTCTTGGCAGGCCAAGACCGGTCTTGGCTGGGGCGGTTAGGATATAAGTTACCGCACGACTGTGCTTTTTCTCCCACTCTTCGGTTCTTATTTTTTCTCTGTTTTGAACTGGATTTGTTGCTTCATTCTTGCTTATTCTTGTCTAGAAAACATTTCCTCAAGCTCTATTTCCTATTTGTCCCTCAGATCTATGAGTACATTGGTTCAAACCCTAGGTTTTCACTGCTTTTACTGTTCACAGCAGCTAGTTTCGGAATTAGCACATTTTTGCTCTTTTTAATGCATGATTCACAGTATTAAACTTGTTGTAAACGGCCCTAGGATGCTCTAGATGATTTTTAAAATTTTTGACCAATTATTCTTAATTATTGATGTTTTTATGGTCAATGTTTGTGATTTTTTTGTGAACAGCGGAGTCTCGATTTCTCACTATGTATTTGTGGCTCTTAGTTCTCATGTTTCTCATGGCACGGGGTGGTCCGGGAGGAAAGCGAAGGCGCTCCTTGGCACATCAACCGGTCCAGCAACCGGAGGAGGATGTTGGAAGCGAACATAATCCCGGTAATGAATCGGCACCGGAGTCCCAAGAAGATGGGTTGTGGAAGCTCAGAGATGCCCCCACATGATACTGATTCAGATTAGATATGATCGAGACCCGCCTTTTGTCATTTTGGCGCTTTCGGACAAAAAGGGGGAGATGTGACTGGATATGGGGAGATGACTGGGAGATGACTAGATATGGGGAGATGACTTAATGATGATGATGTTTTCTGATATGATCTTTGATGTTCTGATCTTTGATGTTCTTCTTTTTATGCTTACTTAGGATGCTTGTATCTATGACTAGATCTTTGACTTAGGATTTAGGATTGTTAACTCTTGAATCTTGAATGTGTGTTGAGATATTTTTGCAGGGACGTTCAAGACTTCAAAACTCCAATGTCTAAGTCATAGAGTCTGTAGTAGGTTGAGTTTGAACTTGTAATTTTATTTTTATTGGATCGGTCATGCAGGGGATTATCGTTTGGTGATTGCAATAATTCTTATCTTTTTGTTTTTGAGGTTTGTACGGGCTTATAGATTGTTTTGTCACGAAATCGCCAAAGGGGGAGATTGTTAAGGATTTTATAGGTTGACGCGGATTTCGTGAAGTTATTGGAGTCTTGAAGAAGTCAAGAACACAAAGATAAAGATCGATGATCCAAGACTCGTCGGAGAAGCTCGGCACATCAGGTATGATTTAACGAATATTTATGATGATTTAAATCATGAAAATAGTGTTTAGAAGACTTAAAATACTTTTAATTTGTTGAATTTTCAAAATAAAGGTTTTATAGGATGAATGTCCGGACATTGAAGCATTGTCCGGATCCCGTAGGCTTGACATTGCGTAAGGTTAATTCCTCTCCGGACATCCTTGGCATTGTCCGGTCTCAATACCATGGGATTCTATGTTACGCAAGTCAAGACCGGACATCCTTGGCATTGTCCGGACTCAGTACGCTGAGAAAGCATTGACGGAAGGGTGGACCGGCAGAATGGCTCAAGACCAGACATTCATGTCAAGACCGGACATTGGTTGCGTGAAAATTTTCAAAAAAGGCTGATTTGAATTTTACTCTAATTCTAAGTCTTCTAACACTATATATAGACCATGGGGGATACATGGACGGGTATGCTTGGTAATGCTTAGATTCTAAACCAATTTAAAACCCTAGAAACTCGTTCTAAGCTTTATGATTCTATTCTTAAAGCGAGTTTCGTTTTATTGATCATCGATTTGATTCTAGGTTTTTATTTCAAATATACCTTCATGAATCGAGTCGATGATTAATTAAAAAGGGATTCCCCCATTGTCTATGGTTCGTTAACATAGAAATCATCATAAATCATCGTTCTTCTACTCCGGACGGAGATTAGCGCGGGGATCGTGTGCGAAGGCCGAGGACTCGGTGGACGCTTTGAGAAGTCGAAGCGTTGACGCGGCAAGGAGTTGCGGCGTGATCGTTTGGAGGATTTCAAGCGATTGTGGACCAGCGAAGGAGATCCACATTGAAGATTCGGTAAAATTGGGTAAAGTCGTGGGTAAATCGTCTTGTACTCAATTGTTTCTTAGTGGATAGTTCGTGTGATTGGTCCCGTGGGTTTTCCACTCCGGTTTGAAGTTTTCCCACGTAAAAATCTTGTGTGTGATTTTTATTTTCCGCATTTACTTTAAAATCGCATTGGGATTTTTGTTTTGCTGTTTTACACCTATTCATCCCCCTCTAGGTGTTGATTACCTTTTAAATCCTTAGACCCTATAAACCTACATAAAGAAGTAATAAATAAAATTAAATTCATCAAATTAATTAACATAATAAAAGACAATTAAAGAGAGTAAAATAAATATTTAGAGATTTTGGATTTTACACCAACAATTTTAACTTTTATTTCTTTCTTTTCTTTTTTCCCTACTTTCTTCTTTTGCTTCCTTCGGAGGCCCCAGCTGTCTCAATCTTGTATGCTTAATTCATCCCGTTTTATGAATAAAGCAAGTAGCTTGCTACCATTTCTCAAAAAAAAAATTCAGAACTATTGCGACTCCAAAATATTATATACCATGCCATGAATAGGTAACAACTCAGAGCACGAGCCTATAATTTTGTTAATTGATGAAATCGACTGTTGCTGTAAGTCGAATCCTTTACAAAAATATCAAGCTAGGGAGCTAGTGCTACACAAGTTGCTTTGAAATTAAATTGCAGCAAAAGTGTCCCATACCATGATGTCGTGTTACAGGATATATATTTCTTTAAAAGGAGAAGGTGGAATTCCTATCCATAGTTTGTGTAAGAATGTTAAATGGACAGGAATTGGAAATATTTATCCTACTTGCTGTTCATATATCCTACTTGCCGTTCATATATATATAGTAACAACTCAGAGCACGAGCCTATAATTTTGTTAATTGATGAAATCGACTGTTGCTGTAAGTCGAATCCTTTAAAAAAATATCAAGCTAGGGAACTAGTGCTACACAAGTTGCTTTGAAATTAAATTGCAGCAAAAGTGTCCCATGCCATGATGTCGTGTTACAGGATATATATTTCTTTAAAAGGAGAAGGTGGAATTCCTATCCATAGTTTATGTAGGAATGTTAAATGGACAGGAATTGGAAATATTTATCCTACTTGCTGTTCATATATAGTTCAATGTTCTGAAAATAGAGAAACACTATGATAGTTAATGTTTTTTTTTTTTTTTTTTTTCTTTGAGAGATAGGTAGCACGCTATCCGTTTCGTTTATTTCATTTAGAAATAAACTTAGCTAGAAATGTGAATCAATTAGGATTCGAACTTGGGTCACGGGTTTTTTGTTTTGTGCATTAATATTTCTCATCTGATGTTAATATCCTATCTCTCGCTTCATGCACGTTATCCTCAGAGTGAGACATCCCTGAATATGACACAAAGTAAAAAATAAAGGATTTATTTGATCCTTATATAGGACATGCGGTAAATGTTCTTTTTCAGTTGTTGTGATCCTTATTGCTGGTTTTTCTATTTTACTAAACATGAATTCTATATATATATATATATATATATATATATATATATATATATACATATATATATATATATATAGAGAGAGAGAGAGAGAGAGAGAGAGAGAGAGAGAGAGAGAGAGTTGAGCTAGAATGCTATCGATAGCAAATCGGCACTTTTGCCACCTATTTGTTTTCGATGATGGAGCCTCCAAATTGATGATCGGCATCGTTAAATATGATCTATACCATTTGAAGTATTTAGAAATCAAATTTCATACATTTTTTATATTGTTCTCTTATCCATCGAGTGGACAAAAAAATAAACGGCTGAAAATGAATATTTTTAAAAACTGATGATAGGAGTCTTGTAATCAAGATCAAGAGTATAGATCTTATTTTAGATAGTTAAACGAGAAAACGTCTTGTAATCAAGATCGAGTGGACACAAGAATTTTCTATCAAAAATTTAATTGATTTAGATATCTTTACGCCGTTAAACGAGAAAACGTCTCATATCTACCATTAAAATTATAAATTTTGAAACTTTTTGATCATTAGGCAAATGATATCGAAAAGATTTAAAATTTAATTTTCAAATACTTCAAGTGGTATAGATCAGGTTCAACGGTGCCGATCGTCGATTTGGAGGCTCCATCATCGAAAACAAATGGGTGACAAAAGTGCCGGTTTGCTATCGATAGCATTCTGGCTCAACTATTAATAGGATAGGAACACTTGTCCTATCAAGTTTTTAACCCTTGGATGAAAAATTGTAGGGTTAGGATGATATTAGTCGGTTAGAGTTGAATGGTCCCCCTAGGGTTGAGTGGTCCCCACCGGGTTATATTATTTAATCCAATGGTTAGAAATGATGAAAAGAGTTGATCCAAAGGCTAAAAAACGGATAGGACAAGTGCTCCTATCCTATTAATTGGATAGTAGCCGGACTCTATATAGGCTAGGGCTACTATCCTATTAATAGGATAGGAACACTTGTCCTATCAAGTTTTTAACCCTTGGATGAAAAATTGTAGGGTTAGGATGATATTAGTCGGTTAGAGTTGAATGGTCCCCCTAGGGTTGAGTGGTCCCCAACGGGTTATATTATTTAATCCAATGGTTAGAAATGATGAAAAGAGTTGATCCAAAGGCTAAAAAGCGATAGGACAAGTGCTCTATCCTATTAATAGGATAGTAGGACTACATATAGGGCTACTATCCTATTAATAGGATAGGAACACTTGTCCTATCAAGTTTTTAACCCTTGGATGAAAAATTGTAGGGTTAGGATGATATTAGTCGGTTAGAGTTGAATGGTCCCCCTAGGGTTGAGTGGTCCCCACCGGGTTATATTATTTAATCCAATGGTTAGAAATGATGAAAAGAGTTGATCCAAAGGCTAAAAAACTGATAGGACAAGTGCTCCTATCCTATTAATAGGATGGGTTATTTACATACAGGTCCCTACAAATATAGTCAATTGCGGAAATATCTCTGCAAAAGCGAAACTAGGTGAGATGTCCCTGCAAAAGTCCAAAAGTATGCAGATATGTCCCTGCCGCGCCTTTTGCAAGGACATATCTGCAAAAATATTTTTTCAGATATGTCCCTGCAAAAGGCGCGATAGGGACATATCTGCATACTTTTGGACTTTTGCAAGGACATCTCACCTAGTTTCGCTGCGAGATATTTCCGCAATTGTATGTTTGCGAGGACTGTATGCATTTGACCCTAGTAGGATAGTAGCCAGGACTCTATATAGGCTAGGGCTACTATCCTATTAATAGGATAGGGACACTTGTCCTATCAAGTTTTTAACCCTTGGATAAAAAATTGTAGGGTTAGGATGATATTAGTCGGTTAGAGTTGAATGGTCCACCTAGGGTTGAGTGGTCCCCACCGGGTTATATTATTTAATCCAATGGTTAGAAATGATGAAAGAGTTGATCCAAAGGCTAAAAAGCGATAGACAAGTGCTCACTATCACTATTAATAGGATAGTAGCGGGACTCTATATATATATATATATATATATAACTAGGTTACTATGCTATTAATAGCACCAAGTCATTGATGCTACTAAGTTTTTGGCCGTTTGATTGAGAGATGTGCGGTTAGGATGATGTGAGGTTAAGTGGGTGGTTGGTTGAATAGTATGATCTAATTAATGGGGGTGGTTGGTTGAATAGTATGATCTAATGGGTGAAAATCATCAAAGGGGTGGATCTAACGGTGGAAAACGTGGTAGCACCGAGTGTTTCGTGTTATTGAGAGCTAGGATAGCAGTCGGACTATATATTATATATATATATATATATAGAGTTGAGCTAGAATACTTTCAAAAGCACCATTGAGGTGGTGCTTTTGAGTTTTTAGATTAGATGGGAAGATGTAAGGTTGAGATGATGGTGGTAGGTGGTGGTTGATGGGATAGATGGTGGTAGGTGGAATAGTGTTAGATCCAAAGGCTATTAGTAATAAAAAAGTAGATCCAATGGCTAGAAACTTAGAACCAAAAGTTGGTCTTCCAAAAGTATTCTATCAATTCTATATATATATATATATATATATATATATATATATATTGATATAACGGCCAAATTTTTTTTTTTTTTTTTTGTCATGATTGTATAATATTTTCTCTTTGTTGTTGTGACCTGTTAACTGGCAACACACTCTAGCTAGGTAATTAATAAGAATGATTAAAAAAAAAATTTCAACATATTTTTTTTATCTTTAAGTTTAATTATTAAAGCTAGAAGAAAAAAATAAATTTCTTATAAGTTGAAGTCTTACAAAATTATGTTAATGACATGGAATCAAAATAATATTATAATTAGCAATCTCAATTGACGAGAGAGATCATTAAATGATTTGATAAAATTTAGAAGAATTAGTACCCAAATTTAAAAGCTCATGGCGTGTTTGTCAAAAGGCTAATATACGGGCGTCTTTATATATTCTCCCCTTGCCTAAACAATTTGTCACTTAGCATACGTAGGAGGCTGGTTAAAAGGAATAAAAAATGAAGTGATAGCTCTGACACCAAATAAGAAATAAAATATTCCAACCTAGATTTAAAAAACCTAAATGTTTTCCACGTTGATTAAAGGCCGATTTGCATAAAAAAATCCACAAAGTTTGAGATTTTACAAAATCGGATCACCATTCTCACTTTTGCAAATTTGGACCGAATTTTTCACTATCGGACGAAAATATCCTTATTCCTTTTTCTTTGTCTCTCTTCTTTTTTCTTTTCTTTTTCTTCATTATTTTCTTCTCGAGGAGTTCCGCCACCTCTACCTCTGCAGCGCCCGCCCTCCCCATCGTCTCCTCCTCCTCCTCCAACGAACCCACCTCCTCCTTCCGCCGCCTCTCTATTTCTCACGACGACACCGGCCCCCACCTCCTCCCCCAGATCCGACCCTATCTCGAGTTCCACCACCTCCTCCGCTATGCCCGCCCTCCCCATCGCCTCCTCCGACAAACCCACCTCCTCCTTCCGCCTCCTCTCCCTCTCTTATGACCACACCCCCATCGCCTCCGCCTTCGCCAGCATCGAAGAAAGAGTGGACAAAGATGTAGAGGATAGAAAAAAAATGGTAAATGTTAAAAAAAATAAAGAAAAAATTTGTCTCTTTGAAAGACTATTATATATTATTACTATTATCGAAAAAGGAGCAGTTGCACGATTCCATGAACGGGGCGACGCATAGACGTTAATCCGGTGGAAGCTGAGTGTGAAGCCGACGTCTGAGAAGCCCGCAGTGGCCACGCGGTTGTCGTTCTCGGTGACCACTGTGAGGGCCATCCGAACGCCGAGCGTGCTGGATTGGTCGTAGTCGAGTAGTCCGAGGTGCGCCGCCTGCACGCGGAGCGGAAGGGAAGAAGAAAAAGAGGAGTAGGAGGAGAAATTGTGCAAACTTTGTCCAAATTACACCATTTCGCCCAAAATTGCATCATTTCTCCATCTTCTCCTCTTCCTCTTCCTTCTTCTTTTTTACACCATTACATGGGTGCTAACTAATTAAGATGGGTGCCCCCACTTAGGCTCCGGCGCCACAGCGGAGAAAATCATCGTCTCGGGCTCCGACGCCCCGTTCCGTGAGTTTCTCCACGTCGACGACCTCGCCGACGCCCTCGTCTTCCTCAAGGACCGCTACTCCGACCTCGACCACATCAACATCGGTAGTGGCGCTGAGATCTCCATCCGCGACCTCGCCGAGATGGTCTGCGACGTCGTTGGGTTCCGGGCCGAGATCGTCTGGGACCCCACCGAGCCTACGAGGCCAAGGCGAGAGAGGCGTATGCGAGAGGGGTTGAGGTGGAGTGGGAGGGGAGGAGGCGAGGGCGGAGGTGGGTGGAGGTCTCGAGGCCGAGGCGAGAGGCGTACGCGGAAAGGTTGAGTCGGAGCGGGTGGGAAGGGCCAAGGGAGGCGGAAAAGGTGTATGCGGAGGGGTTGAGGCTGAGCGGGTGGGGAGGGGTTGAGGCGGAGAGGCGTACGCGAAGGAAAGAAAAAAAAAAAAAAAAAAGAGAAAAAGAAGAGAGAGAAAGAAAAGGAATAAGGGTATTTTCGTCCGATGGCGAAAAATTCGATTAAAATCTGCAAAATTGAAAAAGGCGATCTAGTTTTTCAAAAGTTCAAAATTTGCAAATTTTTATACAAATTGGCCTTGATTAAATGCTACAAATAGAAAAAATTAAATAATAAAATGTGCGTAGACCCCCTCAACTATAGGTTGTTCGAAACTAGCCTCATCAATTATAGGTCTAGATATGATTGATATGTTCTTAACGTATTATATAATGTACCAACCGTCCTTAAAGCAAATGGTAAAGGACTTGGTAGTTGGTAACCGAGATTGATTCGAATTAGTTGATTAATTCTCAATTTAAAATAAAATAAATCGATGAAGCGGGTAGCGTCTTTCTATCTTTCTCTTAAAAAAAAAAACATATTAGATAAAGTGATTTTAACTAAATAAATTCATGATTTATTAAATACAGCGGTGGTACTCTCAAATTCAACAATTTCTATTTATTTAATAAAGATATTAAATTAATTAATAGCTAATGGGTACGAATAATTAGGTGAAGAAACAAATATCAAGTATCAAAACAAAAGTGGCATTACAAAATAGGCTTATGCTTGAGGGGTTCTTCATCCATTTTCGCACGAGGAAAACCTTCAACCATGTGGGGGCTCCAATTAATTAACTTTTGGTCCAGCTTGCAAATAAAAGGATAAGAAGAAGAAAGAGCAATAATTAACTGCACCACACTGATACCGTCGCGTCTATAAATAGCACTTGGGGCAACTCAGAAAAAGCCACCAACCAAGAAGCACTTCTCCACCTCTCCCTCGATCCCTTCCTCGATCAGCACAAGCAATCTCTTCATATATAAATATAAATAAATATACACACACGAGCACACACACACACACGTATAGATAGAGCTTGCTCTTCTATTTCTCATCATCTTAGACTCTTATTAGATAGTGCAGAGGTTAATCGATCAACTGCACATAGGAAGAGGAGTAGTGAAGGATGCAGAACCTCGGCAACATCGTGGGCTCGATCATCGGCGGCGGCACAAAGGGCACGGTGCCGGTGAAGGGCACGGTGGTGCTGATGCGCAAGAACGTTCTCGACTTCAATGACTTAAGCGCATCCATCATCGACAACATCAGCGAGCTCCTCGGCCAGAAGGTCTCCGTCCAGCTCGTCAGCGCCACCGTCGGCGACCCCAGTATGTCCTTGCTGTACTGGTTTCCTTTTTTTTTAAAAAAAATACCGATCTGATAAAAAAAAATAAGCTAAAAATAGTTATTGAGAAATGCTGATCTGATGAAAGGATCAGATGAACCAGTGCTCTATGCAGACGAGCAGAAATGACAGTCAACAGAAGAGATGAACAACTGCTAGTCTCTAATAAAAATTTAAGTTAGTAAAGAGTAATAATGTTATTATAATATTTTAACATTTAAGAGGGGAAATTTTTTTGTAAGTGGAGGATATTATTATATATAAGGCAAGAAGCCTTCTCTAATAATATACTATATTAAATTAAAGATGCATGTGAGACATTAACCGTACGTCTTGCCTCATGTTGCCGCAAGAAAAATAATGCCACTTGGTAGAGGACTTGATAAGCGTGCTTAACTGACGCGGACGAATTAAAATATGATATGTGAGGCATCAAGAGCCGCTAAAATGATAAATCCCAGAGTAAGAATGGACGAGGAAGTGGGTGGAGAACCTGCTGGGAGTGATTCCTACGATCAATAAAGGCACGATTCTAGCGTTCCCAACGAAGCTGATGGTTCGGTAACTACAGGCTCACAACAGTAATAAATCTCTAGAGTTTTACTAGAGTAAACAAAATTAAAAATATAGATAAATTAAATAAATTTATATTGGATAAATCTAGACTATTTGTATATTTTATTAATTTAATCTGTCTAGTTAATTTGATTTATTAAATTGATTTTGACTCTTATCTTTAGGTTTTTTTTACTTTTTAATTTTTAGTTAATTTTAAAATTTTAGTTTGTCTCCTTTTGGTTTACAATTAGCTTCTTAACTTTTATTATTCATTTTAATTAAATTAGTATCATGATTTAAAAACCAGATATTAAACCGATTGATTTGACTGATAAGACTTTAAACTATTCTATCAAAGGTCTGATTTCAAACTATTAAACTGAATAAGATTAAGAACAATCTAGAACCGTTAAAGATAATAAATGTTTTAAACAGAATAACTTTTTAACTGTTAGAGATAATAAATATTTTAAACATAATTTTAAATATAAAAATTAAAAAGATTAGGATTACTATTCGGAAAAAGGGTTAGGGATTTGAATTTGAACCCGACTAACAATCGCAAAATTTATTTCTGAACTTGATGGATTACAAAAATTCATATCTAAATCCAAAACTGAGCAATTTTTTGAAACACAAAACCGAACCCAAACGTGAAGATCGGAACCTGAAATAATTATTTCTCTTTACCATATTTCAAAATATTTTATATTAAATTTAAAATTTTAAAATATAAATTTGAATATAATATTAAAGTTTATATATTATTTGGGTCTCATTCAAGCTGAATATAGACAAAATCTATAGTTGGTCCACAAAATAATCTCACGTTTTTGTTATGAAATAATTTGAAACTTTTCTTATATGAAACCTAGTTAGTTAATTAGCGAATTATTCATGAATTATTAAAAATTCGAATTAAACGGTCCGTTTACGAATTTTTTTCAAAGAACACGAATTACTTGCGAATTTTTAGGTCAGTCGAATTATTTGAGAATTATTCGCGAATAATTCGCGAATTATTAAAAATATGAGTAAAAAATTTAGAATTTTTATTTTTAAATATAAATTAGCTTATATTTTATATTTTATACCAAATTCGTTTTTTATGCCGAATGTTTCAACGAATTTAAAAGTTAGAAAATAAATTTTATGTGTATTATATACGTACCAAATTTTTGACTAAATTAGGGAGATAAAATGACTAAATTGCTCACGAATTAAAAGACAAAAATATTCTTTTTCGAGCACTACAACAAAAATAGTATATAACAACACTTTTAAATATCAGTACAGATAAAAAAAAAAAAAATGATGCCGGCTAAATTACCGACATTTTTAAAAACTGTTGTTATATGTGGGGTTGTTAGGTATATAATGACAGTTTAAGAGTGTCGGTATAATCTAATAAAAGTACTGCTAATTTACCAATACTTATTTAAGCATTTAGTAACTACCAAAACTCTATCTCGTTAGTAACTACCAAAACTCTATCTCGTTGGCGGGTGGCGAAGGAGGAGGAGAGCGAAGAGCTTTTCGTCTAGAATTTCAGTTAATTAAGTGAGAGGAGAAGGGTAGATGATGAACTTTTTTTTTTTCCTTTTCTGTTTGTAATCGGGGCAAATGAAATTTGAATGGGGTGGGTTGAATAGAGTAACCTTTTATTTTTAGTTGGATTGGACTTTATATTTAGGCCTTAATAGATTGTTTTAAAAGTTTTGGCATAAATAGGATATTTACACAAAAGTGTTCCAAACATATGTCCCTATAATCTAATTCTAATGTAGTGGAGGTACCTGATACCTCTCTTAAAGTGACCTACTATTGCATGTCATAATTTTAAGAACATTAAATCTGAACCGTTGAATGGTTGTGAATGAACGGTAACAGAAAAAAAAAAAGTATAGAAGCATTACTCAACTAATAAACAATTAATTACATTCTGGGCAACATCTATACAACAATATCCACTATAGCTTTTTCTTCTGATTAACCCATGTCTAACTATGCATAACCATTAAATCATAACAAATGATAAATCCCAACTTTTACTTTGGATAAGTATTAATCCTATTCAATATATAATTTGGATATACTCTATCTCTAAGTAAATTTTAAATAAGTTTGAATTATTATTTCTAATGTCCCCCCTTAATCCAAACTCCATCTTCAAGCTGTGAACTCCGTGAAACGAGCACTTTGATTTTGCAATCTCTGTTGCTATCGTTGTCGTCGTGTTCTAGTTGTGCAGCATGATGCATGTCCAATGATATTGCCATGGTTGAAATCTTGACCACCAGTAATTTTTATCATATGCATAAGTTCTTATAAATTGTTGATACCCACAAATATCTTAAAAAACATGTAATTTTAAAAAGATTGGATCGAATTGAATTTTTTTTATTTTGTGGTAGCCGAGAAAAGTCTGATCGACACGGATGTTTGTTCGGTATATTGATCTCGATTTGTAAATTTTCATATGCTTTCTGTTTTCATAAATCTAATTTGTGATATGCATCTTCGATCACGTCAAAATACTGGTAAACTTCCTCCCTACTTTGCTGCATTATTTTTTCATCAATAAATTTTTTTTTCAATCATATTATTATTGTAAACTTTGTCATCCTGAATTGCATCGTTTTGATTATCAACATACTCTTCACGAATCTGATCTTTTTCATGATTTTGATCAGATTTTTCTTTCCAAATTTCTTTGCAAATTGGATTCTCTATATCTTCACTATTGGGTTGATTTTTTTCTTTTTCTTGAATTTCATTCTCATCCTGCAAGTCTTCTCTTCCAATTTTTAATAGCATTCTCCATATTTCTCGTACCATCTTTATCGTTAAAATTTTTCCAACCAACGATAGATTCACTATTTGAAAAATATATAACAAAAGTTTTCTATCACTCTTTCTAAATTCTTATTTGCCAAATCTTATTTCATAATTTCTATTCTTTACCACATCCCATAAAGCTTGGAATTCTAAAAAATATTGAATGATGATTTTTCATCGTTTAAAATTTGTTCCATCGAACTTTGGTAAGCCAGGTTGAATAAACCAATTATCTAAATCCGTAACAAAAACTTGATAATCTGAAAAATAAGTTTCATATTTGTACCTTTTTTTTGAGGATGTTCTTAGTTTATCGAGGTCTCACCAAATTTTCTATACTTCGGTTTGCTTGCCTAACCCTTTTGATTATCTCGTCAAGTTTTCTTTGATATCTTCATGGGCTCTTCTCGCTCTCTTTTCGTCAAGCATCACAACCACTTGCTGTCGTTTGTTGTGCGAAGGCCAACTTCTTTAAAGCGATTCCTTCGTTTTGTTTTCACTTCAATATCACCTTCGTTGATCAGCTACGAGTCGCTTGACTTTGATGTAGTTATTCAGTACATTGGATTTATGTTCTTTTCGAATATACTGTCATCTAATTTATAAGTCTTGATATCACTTGTTGGGAAGCGGTACTTGTTCTGATACCGATTATGTAATCCAAGATTTAAAATAGAGCAAAACAATATAGAGAAGAGATATTGGAGGAGGAAAAAAAATAACTAAACTAATAAGTAATTAATTTCATTCTGGACAACATCTATACAGTCATGTCCACTGTAACTTTTTCTTCTAATTAACTCATGTTTAACTATATATAACTATCAAATCATAAGAGATGGTAAATCCCAACTTTTACTTTGGATAAGTCTAAATTCTATTCAATGTATAATTTGGATATACTCTATCTCTAACTAAATTTTAAATAAAGTTTGAATTATTATTTCCAACATTAACTCTGTATAGTGTCCTATGAATTAATATTTTATAATTAATTGATCAATTCAAGATCATGCCAATAATAATTAATATAAATTGATAGTTATTGTAAAATAATTTGTATCTCCAAAATTTAACGCGAAATATATGCTTGTCTGTGCGCAGACAATGGGAATCGGGGAGTGGTGGGGCAGCCGGCGTATTTGGAGAACTACATCAGCTTGTTGCCGTCGCTAGCGGCAGGGGAGTCAAAATACAACGTGACTTTCCAGTGGGATGAAAAGACAGGAATACCGGGGGCGGTGATCGTGAAGAACCATCACACCTCCCAGTTCTACCTCAAGACGCTCACCATCGATAATTTCCCAGGCAAGGGCAGGATAGTTTTCGTCTGCAACTCCTGGGTCTACCCAGCCGACAAGTACAACTACGACCGTGTCTTCTTCGCCAATAACGTAAGTCCTTTAATATTTATTTATTTTGGTTAACTAGCAAGGCTGCTGGCAGGCATTCAAATCTATATCATCGGTCTAAAATACTTAAGCCTAATTATTATTATAAGTGTGTTCGTTACGTATAAACACATCAGACTTTCTCATATTATCCGATATGAAACTATTGGAATTTTCGTTAGCAATAATAACTCGTTGGATCAAAACTACCGGCCCAAAATGCTTAAGCCCAGTTATTATTAATAGTGTGCCAATTACTTATAAACACACACATCAGACTCTCCCATATTATCCGATGTGTGACTATTTGGATACTACATATCGTCCTCCTTAGCCCAACTCAATCATAAATAGTCTCAGATTCACCCGGCAGTAATACCAAGTATAACAATCCAACCCGCTAACAATAATAATTTGTGGGTGGAGTTTTCTTATATATTCAGTGACGATTTCATTTCTATTCGATATGAAATTATTGGGATGTGACACTAGCTTCGAGCACTAAACCGCATATAAATCCCAAAAGAACCTAAGAAATGGACTAGTTATATTTGTACCTTTTGTAAAGAATTCTCCTATTTTTTTCTTTTGGATTCTGCCTGTACGTCTCATTATTTTAAATATCTTCTGTCCAAGTACTTCTGAAGGCTAAAAGTGCGGATCTCAAATTAAGGTCACGCACGTATCATTTGCATCTAACTAGGCATGTCGACGAGCCGAACACGAGCGAGCTGGACAGACTTGTGTCTGGTTTGTTTAATAAATAAGTTGAACATGAGCCGACTTGTTAAAGTATCGAACTGAAAAATTCAACTTGCGTTCGGCTCGTTAATAAACAAGCCGAATATGAGTTGACTCATGGTACCCAAGAAATAATAAGTTAAAATAATTATATTGGATATATATAAATAATAAATTTATAAAATCTTATCCGTTAAACTTTGATCTAATAGTTGAAACTTTACATATAAATAAGTTTTTTATAATTGATTTCGCCTTTATATTTTTATTTTACTAAAAATCAAATTATATATATATATATATATATATATATATATATATATTAAATAAATTATGTTATTGAGCCGAACATGAGCGAGCTGACTCCAGCTCATGTTCGACTCGTTCATTAAAAACGTTAAAAAATTCAGCTTATATTCGACTCGTTTACTAAACGAGCGATTCGATCCCCAGCTCAATTTGAGCCGAACACGAGCTGGCTCGTGAACAGCAAGTTGGATTGCTGCCCTACATCTAATTGCCTAACCATAAGACTTTAGCAATTTAATGATTGGTAAGAAGATTGATAACAAAAGATTTATTATAGAATTCACGTTATGCTTACTCCTAAAAGTAAAATTGGTACTGTTTAAAATAATTTGTTTTCTCGGACGTGCAAAGGGTCCGCAATTCTATAAATTTCTATTGATTTTGAGTAGATTTTATTGTTGAAAAAATGCACAGAATTTTTCATTCTGCTTGGAACGACTATAAGCAGTGCAGACAAAAAAAAAAAAAAAACCTGTCTGTCCCGAGAAGGAGGTGGTAGGTTTGTACAACTTTTCACCTTATATTAATATAATCATCTTTAGAACGGTGTTTTAATTTTACACAGGATAAATTAATCTATGGAATGGAATACGAACCCTCATGATGTCGGTTGCATAGTTTGCAAACATTTTTAAGTAAATGAACTCCAACATGTTGTATTATGGCCCTGAAGAAAAATCTAAATCTGATCTTTATTTTCATGATTGGTCAATCATTGTGTGAATTAGCTAACCAATCAAAATTAAGCTGGCTGACTACACGATTACTTCAGTTTTGCAGTTAAAACGAAGGAAAATTCTCCTCATAGTAGTATCACCACCGAAGTCTACTAAATTCATTTAATCTCGAACTTTAATTGATAATTCGTTAACTTGTAGATAAAGATACTCCGTTCGCCTCGAATTATATGGAAGATACACTAATGAAACCAATTTTAGAATAGTATGGTAAATTTCTTAAGCTGAAACGAAATTCATTGGACCCTTGCGAGGGTTCCTATAAACAAATGAAACTGCAATCCTGCTTCACTGTGGTTTCTGTGGCATTCTATATATAAATTTGTTGTTGTTGTTGTTGTTGTTGTGTTTTTGACAGACGTATTTCCGTGCAAACACACCGGCACCTCTGTTGCCGTACCGAGATGATGAGCTCTACCACCTTAAGGGAGACAATGTAACTGGGCAGCTACAAGAATGGGACCGTGTTTACAACTACGCCTACTACAATGATCTTGGAAATCCCGACATAAGTCCGGCATTAGTTCGCCCTGTTCTTGGTGGTTCTGCGGAGTACCCCTATCCACGTAGGGGAAAGACCGGCCGCTCACCTACGAAAACAGGCATATTATTGTCATTTTTTTTTCCGTAAGTTTTGAAATGTTTAAGCTACCGGAGAATGATCTTTACTAAATTTTAATGTCCCCTTGAAATAGATCCCAACTCAGAGAGCCGACTGGTGTTGAGCTTGGACATATATGTGCCCCGCGACGAGCGGTTTGGGCATCTCAAAATGGCCGATTTCCTCACCTTGGCTGTCAAGGCTGTTGCTCAATCTATACTCCCGCTATTGGAGTCCATCAGCAACTCTACACCGTTCGAGTTCAACTCGTTCGACGATGTGCTGAAGCTGTACGAAGGCGGCATCCCAGTGCCCAAAATCCCTTTGTTCGACGAGCTCAGGCAGAAGATCCCCTTCGAGATGCTCAAGGAGTTGCTCCGCACCGACGGCAACCAGCAGTTGCTGAAGCTCCCCAAGCCACAAGTCATTCAAGGTTGGGAAAAATGAATGCTAGACCGGATAATTCTGCAGATGTTGCTATCTTCTAAATGAGGTTTGCTGATAACTAATTAATATGCAGCTGATGAGTGGGCCTGGCGAACTGACGAAGAATTCACGCGGAAAATGCTTGCTGGAGTGAATCCTCTCATCATCAAACGGCTTGACGTGTTCCCACCGGTCAGCAAACTCGATCCGACCAAATACGGAAATCAGAACAGCACCATAACATCAGCCCATATTCAGAGCAACTTGGATGGATTGACAATAGATCAGGTCTATTTCCATATGTGTATATATGTATATATATATATATATAGATATATAAACGAAAACATAATGCTATCACCTTTTCGGATATTGTATGTGAGCACTAGAACAAAACAAAATTGAACATTTTTCTTTCTTTTTCTTTTTTGTAGGCATTGAAGGATAACAGATTGTTCATCTTGGATCACCATGATACACTAATTCCTTATGTGAATCGCATTAATTCTACGGGAAATAAGATTTACGCCTCAAGAACGCTGTTGTTTCTAAAAGAGGACTCGACTCTCAAGCCATTAGCGATTGAGCTCAGCTTGCCCAGCCCAGACGGGGAACAACACGGTGCCGTCAGTAATGTGTACACGCCATCAGAAAATGGCGTTGAAGGAGCCATTTGGCAGCTCGCTAAAGCCTATGTCGGAGTAAATGACTCCGGCATCCACCAGATCATTAGCCACTGGTTGATTCTCTGCTCTCTTGTTCTGATCATTTAACCACCATCATAATCTAGGTACTTAAGTCCTTAGTTTGCATTGCAGGTTGAACACCCATGCGACGATGGAACCGTTTGTTATTACGACGAACCGACAACTAAGCGCGCTTCACCCAATCTACAAGCTCCTAAGCCCGCACTATCGCGACACGATGAATATCAATGCCTTGGCCCGCCAGGCTCTCGTCAATGCTGGAGGAATCATCGAGCTGACCCTCTTCCCTGCTGGCTACTCAATGGAGATGTCTTCTCATGTCTACAAAAGCTGGAACTTCATGGAGCAAGCTCTCCCTGCCGATCTCATCAAGAGGTAACAGCAACAAAATTCAATTAACAGTTGTGATGTTAATTACTAGCCAGATCTTCCTAATTATATATGCTTGTCATCAGCGAATAAGTTAATTAAATACGATCGATTATTATTATTATTTTCCGCAGAGGAATTCTGGTGGGCGACCCCGAGCACCCCGACAAGCAGCAACTACTGATCAAGGACTATCCATACGCTGTCGACGGACTCGCAATTTGGCACGCGATCGAGACTTGGGTGTCCGACTATTGCTCCGTTTACTACCCGAGCGATGCGGCGGTCCAAGCGGACGCCGAGCTGCAGGCATGGTGGAAGGAAGTGCGTGAGGTCGGGCACGGCGACAAAAAGGACGAGCCTTGGTGGCCCGAGATGCAGGCGGTCTCAGAACTGACCCATGCATGCACGACCATCATCTGGGTCGCATCCGCCCTCCACGCGGCCGTCAACTTTGGGCAGTATCCTTACGCTGGATACATGCCCAATGGTCCCACTATCAGCCGGCGCTTCATGCCAGCGCCAGGGTCAGTGGAGTACGATGAGCTGAAGGCAAATCCGGATAAGGCGTTCGTACGGACTACCACCGGCATGCTGCAGACGATTCTCGTCCTGTCGCTAATCGAAATTCTGTCTACACACACGTCCGACGAGAAGTACTTAGGCCAGCGCGACACGCCAGAGTGGACGACCGACCAGAGCGCACTGCAGGCGTTCGAGCGATTCAATGCGGCGCTGGCGCAGATCGAGGCGGACATCGTCAAGCGAAACGGCGATCCGAGCCTGAAGAACCGGAACGGGCCGGTCAAGGTGCCGTACACACTGCTTTATCGGACCAGTGAGGCCGGAATCACGGCGAAGGGAATTCCGAATAGTGTATCTATTTGAATTCCATGCGTTGTTATCGGCAAAAACGGCCTCGGTGTGATAATTAACAAGTCCCCGTTACTACTAGGTGGGGCGTGAAATAAAGTGTGTGTTTCTTTCACCTACCCCGTTGCTTAGGTGGGGTATGAAATAAAGTGTGTTTCTTTCACCTATAAGCGTGCTAAAGGGTTCGAATTGGGTACAATTCCGTGCATAGTTTTTTCTATGGACGGATTGATCGTATTGCTGAATTTAACAAAATTCTTTGGCATATCGAATGGTAAAATTTACTCGAACTGCTAAATTTTAGCGAAATTAATTATATTAAAAATCAGCGGCTAAATGAACTTCCTTTGTTGAGAATCCTATGCACAGGACTGTAGAAAATTTCTTTTATTGTGCCAAAATGATGCCAGTATAATTATTTAGTCTTTTTCCTTTTTTTTCTTCTTTTTTCTGGACTTGACCCGTGGGCCTCCCTAACGCCCCTATCCAATTCCTGTACACAACAAAAGAACCTAGCCCAATGGAGAATGCCAACCTGGGAGTGGAATTCCCACAACCTCCAAGATCTTTAGCCCAAATTAAATTTATTTTAAAACTTGAGAGGAGATTTTTTTCTTTTTTTTAAAAATCATACTACTATCAATCTTGATGGTGAAATTGAGGATGGCTTCCCACCATCGCCATGCCCATATTCTCCCTCGACCTGGCCGTTCTTCTGCCCTAGCCCACCGTCCCCAACGCCCTTCTTTCCCCCTCCACTCCCTCCGACAGCCTTATACCCACTTTTTCCGTCCACACTCTCGCTTTCTTCGTCCTCCCTCTCGCCTTTTTCGTCCTCCCTCCTCTCAACGGCCTTTTACCCACCCGCTTTGTCGTTTCTCCCGTAGACTTCATACCCCACCACCCCCTACCCCACCACCCCCCCTACCTTCACGACCACCTATTCCACCACCCCTGCCTTCACGGGCACCTCCTCCTTGGCCTGTGGGTCGAGCACGTGTTCGGCAGAACTTTACCTACAAAGATGCCATCCTGTCTCGTCCTGCGCGCCCCCTTCCTCTCCACTAAGCCACTACCCCACCCTTTTCCTCTGCTGCTTTCCATCTGCTACCGTCCCTCCCTCCCAAATTTCTCCTCAACCCTTCGCTTCGGGGTCGTTGCTTCCGGTGCTTCGAGAGGGGCCATTTCGCCGCTCGCTGCAGGAAACTGCGTCGCTGTCTCCTGTGTATGAGAACGGGTCACCTTGCCTCTCTCTGCGTCGCCCGGCGTCAGAAGGCACCAGCGGACCCCCCCCTTGCCCCACTCGATCGGCACCCGGTCTCAAGCGGTCCCCCGTTTCACCCCGCCGGAGGACCACTTGCCTCGGGCCCCCGCCACAAGGTCTACGTCCGCGACGGCAACAACTACTCGCCCTATGTCCACTCCCCGGCGCTCCTACCTGGCTTCTTACCGCCGCCACACCTTTGAGCCGGGACCCTCATCTTCTCGGCCCTCGGAGCCGGAAACCTGTCGGCCTTCAACTACGGCTGCTTTTCTCCCCTCTAGACCTCCCCCCGCGGGTCTACCCTGTCTCTCTTCCTGCATCGCCCGGGTTGATCTCCCTAACCCCCACCCTGACGACATTGACGACATCCTTGCTCGGGGACTGGCGGCCAGGTTTGGGAGACCAAGCTCGGAGTTCAGGGTGGCATCCTTTCTCCCGTCGACACGAGCGATCATCTTTCCTAGTTGGGCTGTCAGGGAGTCGACCGTCGGAAGAAACTCCTTCACGTTTGAGGGGCACACTTTTCTCTTCTCAAACTGGAGAGAGGTGGGGGAAAGGGAGAGAGGACACCTACGTCACAAAGTTTGGATCAAGTTGCATAACTGGCCAATCCTCTGCTGGAATCCAGAAGATGTGAAGGCTGCTGTTTGTGGTTTTGGAGAGCTTTGGGATGTCGACGCTCTTAGCGAGCAGTGTTCAAATGTTTCCTACTTTCGCCTCTTGCTCATTGCCAAAGACGTTAACCTTATCCCGGAGTCGATCGATCTCATGGTGGAGGACAGATGCTTCTCGATCCCCATTGAGATTGAATCTGTCGAGGACGCAAATCCTATTTTTCTTGGGGAGAGCCTTGATGAGCGTCTGGACCTCGTCACTTTAGAAGCGCAGGAAAATTCATCCGCCAGACGGGGTTTACTTCGGTCCCTGCCTATCGTGATCGAGGCCTCTCCTCTGCACCTTGGCAAGGGGCCCCCCACGGCGGACGACGGAGATCTTCGGGCCGGGTTGAGCGTTCGAGGAAGTCCGCCCTCCGCCGCCGAACATGGAGGTGGAGGCCGATCAACGGGGCTCTTCTTTCAAATTCGAATTCAAACGGCTGCTTCCTACCCCTCCAGTACAACCATGCTGACGCTAGCAGGGCGGCAACTGTCAGTGGACCTGCGGAATCACGTGATCACTCTTCTGCTCCGCCGACCAAGGCAGCCTCGGCAAAGGCATTCGTTGGGCCATCCGACCTGTCTAACGCGGTTCAGTCTGGGCCGCGCTCGGACAGGGCCCCATCTACACCTCACGGGCCTTTGGCTATGTCGGGTCCACATGCGGCTCCCTTCACGCCACTGTTTGGGCCGGACCTGCAGGCGGGCTCCATTTCCTCCACCCCCCTCCTTGGGCCTTCCGCCTCGCCCCCGACCCTCCTTGGGCCTTCGACGGCACCCAGCCTTTGCACTACTATGGTTGCTCAGCTTGGCCCTTTCGCTGGCCGCTGCCCACCTGTGGTAGCCCATCCCACTGCCGAGCTCTGCCCACTCGTGGTCGCTCAGCCCAGCCCCGATGCTGATCCTCGCTCGACTTTGGCTACCCAACCTGTGGCCCTGCAGCCCACTTCCCCTTCTTCATCGGCTGCTGAATCTCCACCGCCTCCTGGTCCAGTGGGACTAGACTCGTCTCTCCCGAACTCTTCGACAGCCTCTAGGGGGGTTGACACCCGCACCACCTCTGGAAACCGATCCATCTTCCGACGCAGCTTACGTCTGGCGGCTAAAAATAGAGAAAACAAAAGATCCACTATGCAGAAGGCTCAGGACCTGAGGTGCAAGAAGATAAAAGTCATAATTCCGACCATGAACCAACCGCGCACGCGACTATTGGCTCGAAAAGCGGGGACACAGGCTGACGCAGCGGTCGACCCGGGTATCTCTGACTCCATCGCTAGTCCTAATGGAGGGAAATCTCAGACGGCACCGTCGACCTGTGACGTGGCCTCTCCAGAGAACAGAGAAACTTCTCGCCCCCTTACCCCGGAAGAGATACAGCTTATCAAGACTGTTTGTGGGATTTCTGATCTAGATGTTGGTCTTTGGCGCGAGCCTAATTGTCGGATCACTTATGCTCGCACCAATGGCGCAAGCACTACAAGAGGGTAGTCATTCTTTGGTCTTTGTTTCGACCTGGGTTCATCGTTCGTTTCTTTATGGCTAGGAACAGAATCTTTCGTTTTCTAACTTGGAATGTACGAGGGCTCAACGATCCCTCAAAGTGTGCTGTCGTCAAACTCTTCTTTCGACACATCAAATGTTGTGTTGTTTGTCTCCAAGAAACTAAACTCTCGTCTACTTCTTTTACCAAGTTTCGCTCCTTTGCGGTCCTCCACCTGAATGACTTCCGAACTCTAAACGCCGACGGGACTAGAGGCGGCCTCCTCACAGCCTGGAACCCTTCTCTTTTCGAATGTGTCCAAGAATGGTCTGGCAGATTCTCGCTCACGATTGTGTTGAAGAGGATTGTGGATGGGAATTTGCTAACAATTTCGAATGTCTATGGGCCGACTACAGCACATCTACGTCCGGACTTCTTCCACGAGATTCGAACTATCGGCGAACGGGCGACGGGGTCGTGGACGATGCTCGGTGATTTCAATGTACTTCTTTCTGTTCAGGACAAGAATGGCCCCTCCGCAAACATCTCCGACATTCTTAGCTTCAGAGACGTTGTGCAGGACCAGGGCCTGCTCGACCTTCCGTTACTTAATAAATCCTTTACCTGGTCAAATGGAAGGGGGGCCCCGACTTTAGAGCGACTGGATCGTGCATTTATCTCTACTTCCTGGCATCTTGCTTTTCCCCGTTCCACCCTGCGAGCCCTCCCGCGACCTCGATCTGACCACACGCCCTTGGTACTTTCTGCTTACTCCTTCATCTCACGCGCCAATGTCTTCAGATTTGAGAGCTACTGGCTGCGCCACCCGGCTGCCTGCGATGTCATATCCACGGCGTGGAACTCAAACTCGCCTTCAACGGCTTCAGACTCGGTGAACCTCTTCTCGCAGAAAATCAATGCCGTTCAATCAGCTCTTCAATCTTGGAGTGCAGGTCTCTCCTCTGCAATTAAGGAGCAGACCAAACTCTGTCTCCTCTGGATTCAATGGCTCGACAAAGCAGAAGAGAGAATTTTACTGCACCTTGAGCGCAACTTGCGACAAAAGCTTAAGGCTAGATATGAAGAATTATGCTTACAAGAGGAGATTAAGTGGAAACAGAGATCCAGAGTTCATTGGCTCAAGGTAGGAGACGCGAATACAAAATTTTTTCATCTCAAGGCCAGTGCTCGTAGAAATAGAAACTTCATCTCCAAACTGTCCAATGGTTCGGTAACACTATTCTCACCTGAACCCATCGCGGAGCACCTATACTCCTTCTTCCACAACCAACTAGGCGTGACACACGACCCCTCGGCAAAAATCGACCTACATACAGTCTATCCCGAAGCGATTATCGACCTCTCTGGACTCCACACACCGTTCACTATATCTGAAGTCAAGAGAGCAGTTTTCTCTTCTGCTCCCGAAAAGGCCCCAGGCCCCGACGGGCTACCGATGCTCTTCTACCAACGTTTTTGGAACCTTCTAAAGGAGGATATTATGACTGTTTTCAACAGCTTCTACAACGACTCGGCGAAGCTGGATCAAATCAACACAAGCTGGTTATGCCTTATCCCCAAGAAGAATGAGATCCTTTACGCAAATGACTTCCGCCCAATAAGTCTTATACATAGCATGGTGAAGCTGATCTCAAAGGTACTAGCGACACGACTGCAACTTTTTTTACATGACTTAATCAACCCCTACCAAGCTGCCTTTATCAAAGGTCGACATATTTTCGACAACTTCACCTGTGCCCATATACTCATCCACCATTTACATACAACCAATGCCCAGGCAGCTGTGTTGAAAATAGACTTCGAGCGAGCATTCGACCGAATAAATTGGAGTTTCTTATTTGAACTGCTACACGCAAGGGGTTTTTCTCCGCGATGGATCTCTTGGATTCAAGCCCTGCTTCAAACAGCTAGCACAGCCGTGATCCTAAATGGCAATCCAGGCAAAAGCTTTACTTCTAAGAGGGGGCTTCGTCAAGGCTACCCACTTTCTCCTCTACTTTTTATTTTATGTGTGGATGTTCTATTCAGACTGCTGCAGCGGGCAACGACAACCCACCTACTACCAGACCTAGGAATCGGAAATGCTAGACTGCACACCCTCCAATTCGCGGATGATCTTATTATCTTTTCGGATGGCTCCACAAGGTCAGTTGCAACTATTAAGCTTATCCTTGACAAGTTTGCGGCGTGCTCAAGCCTCACAATTAATTTCAATAAAAGCTCCATCACCCCAATCAACCTACCAGCATCCCATTCTGCTTGCTTAGCTAACTCTATTGGCTGCTCGGTCAAAGAATTCCCACTGACTTACTTGGGTTTACCACTATCACCCAAAAGACTAAACAAATCTGATTATATGCCGCTTATCGAGAGAATTGACAATCGCTTGGCGGGATGGAAGGGACTTACGCTCTCAAGGGGGGGCCGACTAGTGCTCCTAAACTCGGTCCTCTCGACCACCCCATTATATTTTTGCTCGCTGTTTCGAATGCCGGCCTGGGTGACAAAGTCTATTGACAAAATGCGATGCCATTTCTTCTGGAGGGGACAGAAGCTGCATAATGGCTTCCACTGCCTAGTGAAGTGGGAACAAGTGTGCCGCCAAAAACGGTCGGGCGGGTTGGGAGTCAGAAACCTCTATGCGACGAACTCGGCCTTGCTGATGAAGGGTTTATGGAATTTTTACACCTCGCCAGACCTCCCTTGGGTCAAACTACTGAAGCAAAAACATTACAAGCATAGACAATTGTCGGCTGGAAACCACTCGACGATCAGGTGTTGTCAAATTTGGAAAGGAATACTCAACACCGTGCCTCCTTTTCATGTTTCCACACGTGTGTCACTAGGTGATGGCCAGACTACATCTTTCTGGAATGCGAGGTGGTCCGGCGAGTACTCATTGCGAACTCAATTTCCCAATCTCCATGCCATTTCAAGCCATAAACACCTCTCGGTTGCGGCGTGGATGCGACGCTTTGCACAAAACACCACATTGGCATTCCGATCTGCAGATTTCCTGCGAGAACAAATTGAAGAACTCCCTCGCCTCACAGCGCTGATACAGAGCACCGTCTTATCATTTGATGCCGACAAGATTATGTGGCGCTGGAACGATGATGGGCGGTTTGAGGTAAGTAGAGCTTACAACCTGCTTACATTTGATGGCATAAATGTCTGTGCCATCCCTTTCCTTTGGAACCTGAAGATCCCTATCAGGGTTAAAGTGTTTATATGGCTTGCCGCGAGAAATAAAATCTTCACCGCCGACACACTATCTCATAGGGGCTGGCAAGGTCCTTCGATTTGTGTCCTCTGTTCGATGAACGAGGAGACTCTAGAACACCTCCTTTTCTCTTGCATCTATGCAAAGGCTGTCTAGAACCACCTACTGCTAGCTACCCCGACAACTCGCCACTCGTTGCGACTCACCGGGGGATCTAACGGAGCGATGGAATCGCGCTCGGGCTTCTGTAAAGGGACAGAGGAGGAAAAATTTTGACCTATGCTTAGCAACTACATGCTGGGAACTGTGGAAGGAGAGAAACAATCGCATATTCTGCGGACTCCTCACTCGAAGCGACGAAACAGGAACGAGAGTAGCTAACACGGTGAAGCTCTGGCAATTCGCGCTTGGAAAATGAATGTAATGCGCTTGGAATATGTTTGCGACTTCAATCTGGGAACCTCCTCATCCCTCAGCATGCTGCGGACCTTTGGCTACTTTGGGCTTTTCCTTCTTCTTTTAGGTGCTTCACATATTGTTGCTTTTTGAGGTTCTTTTGTTAAGGCACTTTTGCTGCCCTTAAGCTTTTGTACTCCCTCCCTTCTCTCTCTATAAATAGGGTATATCCCTGTTTCCTCAAAAAAAAAAAAAATCATACTATATAATTATTATTGCACAGATAAGAATTAGATACTTCATATTGATGCATAGATCGAATCATAAGTGTTGGCATTTGGTTAAACTAAATCGAGTGCGCCCATGGTTGACGGTTATTACATTATCTAATTGGAGTAGGATTAATTTAACTTCTAAATTGAAAAGATAAATAGAGATATATTATAGCAATATTAAAATAATAATTATAAACCGGTTCGGCCTAATCTCTTATTTATCTATTAGAATTTTGAGATCCCTTATAAATATAGCTATTTCTTATAAGAAATGACAAGAAATAATATAATAATTTGTAAACTCTCTTGTGAGTGAGAGAAACCACATCCTTCATTAACTTATTATTCTAGAGGATATTAAACGGTAGATTAAAGATCGCGCTCACTTGTAGTTCGATCTACCGCGGGTTTGGATCATTAGAAGACTTTCGTATACGGTCTGAGAACACGTGAATTAATCTTTACGATCCGGGCCTATCGTGTTCTAGCACGAGTCGCTTCCGCAAACGGTACAAACGAATTTTTTCGCTGCGTTCTATATTTGGTATCAAAGTCATATTAGGTTGATTTTGTTCCCTAGATTTTTATTTTTTTATTTTTATTTTTATTTTTTTTATTATTATTTTTTTTCTAGGTTGTATGCCTAGATTTAAATCTACTAGCGTTTAGATTTTTTTTCTTGCATGCTTATAGGCGTTAATGACGGGTTTTTCTAAGACGAATATATTTGCATAATTCTTACACATCTTATAGGACCTTTGTTGTAGATTACATCTTCAAATTTTGATTTAATTTTGTTCTATATTTTATGAGAAAAATGAAATTCTAAATTGAAACTTCGTGGGTGGCTTGTTTGATATGTAATGCATATCCTATTGTGAGACTTGTATGGTTTGGAAGAGCTTCTCACAAACTTTCTATTGATATATTTTTTATAAAATTTGGAGTTCTATGTTTGAAGTTATGAATTTTATAAATTTTTTCAAAAAAAAGAGGCACCTGCCCTGTGGCCTGCGCAGGCGGGCAACTCGCGCGGGCTCATAGCTCGTGCGGGCCTGCAAGCCTGCAGGCCGGTAGGTTGCGGGGGCCTGCAGCCCATGCAGGCCTACAGCTTGCAGGTTGGATATGCCCGACAGGTTGCGCTTGCCTGCAATGCAGGCCCGGCCCACCCCGCACGAGCTGGCGTGCCGACCCATCCCTGCCCGCTTCGGGCTCGTGGTAGTGGACGCGAGCCTAGGGCGAGAATGTAGATCCGGCCCAGCCCGGCCTTCGCGAGGTAAAAAGCGGCCTGGGGGCATAATATGCTTTTGTGATATGTTTTGCATGCATTTATATATTATGATATTTTTTTAATTATGACTTTATGATGTATGGATAAAACCTTTTGGCATAATATAGAATTTTATGCATTCGATTTTATGTGGGAGTTTTTATTTTGGTAGAGTAAATTATATATTTTTACTTTCAAATATTTTGTGCAACTTAATTAAATAATTAAAAAATTGACGTAGGGTGTGTGATGTGATTATGAGCATAGTGAAATTTTTTGTTACGCATATATAAATTAATTTTTAATTTATTTAATTAGAGATATGACAAAATTGAATATATGTATCATGTGCCAAATTTTGAAATATCTTTTTCTACGTATTGTGTGAACATAGTGAGATTAAATAGCCTCCAAACAAATTGTTGTAGATTTGATCAAAGGCGAAAAATTGGACGGTGACAATTACGATATTTGGCACCGTAAAATTCAATATGTACTCTCTGAGCATGAGCTTCTAGAAAAATTGAGTAATATAATGATCGAACCAAAATGAACCAAAATGCAGAGGGCAACAGTGCCAAAGGTCGCTGAGATATAGAAGCCTATAATAATTGGCTTAAAAGGAATCGCATTACTCGTATCACGTTGCTAAGCGGTATGCAGAATGATCTCTTGTGCAAGTATGAGCAGTACCCGATTGCGTATGACATGTGGGAGTGTGAGATACCGAACTCCTACGGATATGAAGTTTTAGTCGGAACTGAGAATGTAACATATCACATCACTGTAAATCGTGCTGAGTTCCGTCAAAATAAGCGGAACGCGGAGTCAAACAAATTTGGACAAGTTACAGTGGGTTCTAAGTGTTTTAGAACCTATGTATAGGGAATAGGGACCCGGGAGAGTGAAATATGGAAATTTGGTTAAGTCCCAAAATTTCAGCTCTCGAGGATCGGTCTCTGCTGGAAGAGACTGGTCCCAGTAAGCGCAAGAATTGGAAAACGGCTAAGTCCTGGAATTTGAACTTATAGGAACCGGTCCCTGGGGGTGAGACCGGTCCCCGTGTGCGTAATCAACCAAAAATGAGAAAAATTGGCTAAGTCCCTGAAGGTAGAACTACGGGGACCGGTCCATGTGGGGAGAGACCGGTCCCAGTATGCGAGAAATGCCCAGGTTGGGCTGCTTCCAATATTGCAAAGTTGAGGGGTTTAAGTGCAAAGTTGCATGGAGATGGGTTATATGTGTGTGAGGGTTATGCTAGGGCTCATTTCTCTCACACCCAACACGAAAGTATCTCCCACTCTCTCTTAAAACCTTCTTTCTCTCTCTCTCTCTCTCCTTTGCTCTAGAGCTTGGACCAAGTGTCACGACCCGCGACCACCCGCCAATTTGGCCGAAGTCGCGGCGCTGCCGACAGACCGCCGAACGGACAGAGTTTTCCCTGTACGTCCTAGGCGTCGCAATCAATACAGTTACAAGAGGTTCCAAACAGGAACTGATACGACAATCAAATTGCATAAGGAAGTATCGAAAACATAAATGCAGCTACTTGCTATTACAACCATTCAACCCAGATTACAAATTCTTACATTTTTCTTCAAACTCCCTAATACAATCTAGTTATTACAAATTTTATTACAACTTTATTACATCTTGTTCTTTCCCTGCTATACCCCTAGCTATGCCGACTGGGGTACTTCTATCTCAGTCTCCTGGTAGGGCGCTACTGAGCTACGCCATTGCCTCGCGCTGCTGCTGCGCCGCTCACGTGCATACCTGGGAAATACCCCAAAACAACATGGGGTGAGAACTATTGTCCATAGTTCCCAGTGGGTACGGCCACCCAAGGGAAAAGCTCGACCAATAGGTCCAAGGAGGCACTGCACATATGTTAGTCCAAAAACATCTATAGATATATAATTTACAACTAACATAAAAACCTGCCTCACAATATGCAATATGCAAATTATCATTTAGCTCTTAACTTTTCTTTACTTTATTGCTATTCTTTACTTTAGCCATTTCATTCTTAAACTTAGCTAATTATTTAAGCTAACTATTCACATTCTTTACCTTTTGGCACTTATGCTACTTAGCAATCACATCTAAGGTCCACTCTTCCTCAGCATACTATGCCACCCGACTCGGTCTTGAGTCAATCAATTGCGGATAATCCGCCCGCTGTCTAACCCGAGGCTTTGGACGTCTCACAACCACCCCAGCTGTCAACAGCCTGCCGCCCTCTCTGACTCAGCCTCATAGCGGCGAAATCGTCGCACACGCTGAACCCAGCTCGAGTCACTTGACATAGCCATTCTGGTGGCGAACACGGTGTACTTACCCGGCGAGGACTAAAGTCATGACCTAACCATCTGGCGGCGAACTAATCGCACCTCACCCAACAATGGTTCGAGTCACTTCTCAGCCTCCTGGCGGCGCACGTATCGTACTTACCCAACAATGGTATTAGTCACACTCACGGCGGTCTGATTCTCAACCCGGTTCAACCGGTATAGAACTCAGCTCAGCTCACCCACCCGGCGGCGAAATCATCGCACACTCGCCAGGACGGTGGTTTAGCTCTGGACGACGAAATTGTCGCACACGCCCAACACCCACTCAGGTGTTCATAACTCGGGATTTTCGGAATCCATTCCACTTTGCTCGAGGGTTAGCTTTGACCCTCAAGAGTCGACCCACTAGGTCCATTGTTCTTTACATCCTAGGTCTACTTGACCATAGGGCTCACTCATTATCACATAACCTAGGTTGACTTAACTCTAGGTTCAACGCCATTCTATTCTGACCTATGTTTACCAACTTTAGGTTCATTATCATCCTAGTTTAACCTATGTCCTTTACATTAGGTTAGATGTCATTCTCCTAGGTCCATTTGACTCTAGGTTTACTACAACCTATGTTCTTGACACTAGGTTGGATGTCACAAGATCTATATGTGTATTTTGTCCATGACTCACATTCTTTAATTAGCATTCTTATACTTAGCATTCTTATACTTGGCATTCTTTTACTTCATTATTTAACTCATGCTTACTTGTTCTCTAGCATTTCTATATCACGCTTTCATCATGCTCATCGTATCTCTACTATGCTAAGCATACATTTCCCTACTCACCTAGCATTATACATTATGCTATTACATGCACCTACTGAGCATTTTACACTAGGTTCTTTAACATGCATTTCTACTTATGCATTTTACACTAGGTTCTTTAACATGCATTTCTACTTATGCATTTTACACTATGTTCTTTAACATGCATTTCCTATACATAGATCACATGCATCAACATGAATTTATGTCACTCTTAGACATACAGGCGACTTAGTTGCTTCGATAAACACAACCCACCTTAGGTTTGCTCTCCGATTGCTCGTTGACACTTGCAATCGGCCGCCCGCGGCACCCTCGACCCGGTTCGGCTCGAACTCCTGCGCGACCAACCGAACGATCTCCAAACTTCGATCCGAGACTTTGTGGCGTTACCCCACTCCTTCAAGATGTCCCAGTTTCATTTTCATGAATTTAAGGCTTCTATCTTGCGTGCTGCGGATATCTGGTAAGAATATATTAATAGATTAATATCTTTGTACTCGCTCGTCGGATCACCGAACCGAGCGCGCCAACGCATTCGTTAGACCCTCAATTAGGTTTATATGGGGTCAAATGAAATCAATATCATCTATTTCTAAAAACCCCCTTTTCAACCCTAGGTTTTGTATTTATGCAAATCCACCATTTAATTTCTAGAACAAGCAAAGGAAAGCTTGTTCAACATCTAGGAACTCTTCTAAGAGTACTAGAACCATCCCTAGGGTGTTTAGAACAAACCCTAGAAATCCACCATTAGAGCTCTACGAAGAAAACATGGTTTTCATGGGTTCTTCGGCTACTACTACGTTTCTACACTTGTAGAGAGATCAAAATCCTAGGTTTAGGGTTTAGAAACCCACTACTAGAAGATTTACCATGAGAGGAGACTAAAGCTTACCTCTCAAAAGCTTGCTCTTGCACAAAGGAGGGAGGAGAGGATGGCCATGATCATCACCATCATAATCTCCTTCATCTTCTCCTTCTTTTTCTTCTTCTTCTTCTTTCTTTCTTTCTTTCTTTCTTTCTTTCTCTTCTTCCTCTTCTTGCTGTCGACAGAGAGAGGGAGAGAAAGAGCGATCTGAGGGAGTGAGAGGGAGAGGAGAGAGTTTATTACCTCTCTAATCACTTAACCCCCTGCACAATTGCTATAAAACCCCTCAACAATGCTTATCTTGCAACAGCCCAAACTGGGCATTTTCGGGTCTCAAAGACCGGTCTCCATGTCTGGGGTCTGGACTCCAAGTATCTTCGCCAGACTCCAATCGAGCGTGGGGTCCGGACTCCAGCCTCAAGTCCGGATCCCGAGAGCAGGATTTTCAGGACTTAGCCATTTTCAGCCTCCTGCGCAAGCCAAGACCGGTCTCCACCATGGAGTCCGGACCCTAGAGACCGGTCCCCACAGTCAAGACCGGACCCCACAGGGGTCTCCAGCCTGCACAAAGGACTTAGCCAATTTTTCAGCTTTTTTACCGTTTTTTCTCCGTTTCAACTCACTTTTGGCTCGTTTGGCCTCCAATTCTTTTCAAATCGAACCGAGACTCCCCAAACATGTTTTCAAACATGTTTTCATCATCTTTTCATCCACGCTAATGCCGGATTTATCTCACGGCCCAACATAGCCTTTCGGATTTCATTTTCGCACCTACGCGCACCGAAACGCCCGAATACTCACGAACTTCACCGGAACCAATCAAATAGCTCTCCAAGCCAACATACCTCGTAACTTCAAGACTTTAGAAGTTCGGGATGTTACACCAAGGAGGAGTTTTTGTAGCAAATTAGACCTCCACAAATTGCGATGTTCGAGTGTTTGACTTGGATTCCGAACTTTTCCACACTTGGTGGAGGGCCGTATACGGTGTTCAGACCCATGATTTGAAAATTCTGGATTTTGGCTAAGTCCTGAGAGTTTCACTCTCGGGGACCGGTCCCTGGTGGGAGAGACCGGTCCCCCTTGGCTGTGGTTGCGGCAGGCTGTGGTGACTGGTCTCCGGGCCCGGGAGATCGGTTCCCGTACGCGTTTTTGCGGGGGGGTCCTGAGGGACCGGTCTCGCCTGGGAGAGACCGATCTCTCAGCCCGAAAACTGCCCAGACCAGGCAGTGTGCAGGCTGCATTGTTGAGGGACTTAACTGGATTTTGTTACATTAGAGGGCCTATATGGCATTTTTTCTCCCTCTCTCCCTCATTACTCTCCCTCACACTCTCTATTACACTCTAGAAAGAGAAGAAGAAGGAGAAGGAAGGAGAAGAAAGAGAAGGAGAAGAAGGAGAGCAAGCATTGGAGGACCTTGAGCATCTTCCACTCCCTATTTTCTCACCATTGGAGACTTGGAGCTTGCTGTTGGAGCTTTTTGGAGGATCAACCTTCAACCCTAGAGCACTTTGAGATTGGTTTGAAGCTTCTAAGAGGTTTGTAGCAAGTTTCCTTACTCTAGATTTGACTTTTGGTGCTTTGGTTGAGATGAAACCCTAGAATTGAGATTTATGATTTTTTTTGGGGATTTTTGATTTAAGGGCTTTGGAACCTAATTGATGGGTTTAGAACCTTTGTTTAGGTTGGATTTGAGGGACTCTTATTCCCATTTGGAGATCGAGAAAGCTTCCTTCGCGCTTCAGTGAGTTTCCACCCTTTTTCCTTGAGTTGTTTAATGATTGAACACATTGTTCTTCATTTCGATGTTGTAACTCTTCTAGTCCACATCTTAGGGTGCTAGGAGACTAGATCGAAGCTTCCTTAGCGGTTCGGAAGGCCAAGCGAAACACTTGGTCGGTTTGGCTTCATGAGAATAGGAGAAAATGTCTCCTATGTGGTTAATTATTTTTGTTTAATCATTTTGCATGCATATTCATGCTAAATAAAATTTATATGAATTTTGAAATACTTAAAATGCATGTGTTATCTTTCATGAAAATTTATCTCTATATATTAGACCATCAAGTGTATTGTGCATGCATGTTTAAAGTCTTCTCTATTCCAAGTTGTAAAACATGTTGCATGTGGTGAAATAGTTAGAATTATGTATTCTTGAACCTTATACTGATGATTGGAACCTATAAAGATTAAGTGTCATAAAGGGGCACTTAACTTAGAAAACTATAAAACTGCAACATAGAGACTTGACAATAGGCCATTGACTTATGCTATATATA
Source organism: Aechmea fasciata (assembly GCA_025177825.1). NCBI lineage: Eukaryota > Viridiplantae > Streptophyta > Magnoliopsida > Poales > Bromeliaceae > Aechmea > Aechmea fasciata. The sequence continues at coordinate 4,795,426 of CM045925.1, read as the reverse complement.
TTCCATATTTTAGACATGATAACATAGAGATAGGCCTTGGACATAGTGTTATACATTCCATATTTTAGACATGACGATTTGAGACTTGAGACGGATCGGTTCGATTACTTACTAGTGTGCTCATTCGCACATTCTTGTGAGGGTCGCTCCTTACAAGCTGGTACTCCGGAGATGGCAATCACGATACATATTCGCCGTGCGGGTGTGACGCACTGAATCTTTGCAAATTGCGATATTCGAGTGTTTGGTTTGTGTATCGAACTTTTTCACACTTTGTGGAGGGTTGTAGACGGTGTTCCGACCCGTGGTTCAAATTTATGGAAGTTTTGGCTAAGTCCTGAGAATTCCACTCTCGGGGACCGGTCCCTAGTAGTGAGAGATCGGTCTCCCTGATTGAGTGTAGCGGAGGACTTGGGGCGACCAGTCCCCAGCCCTGGAGACCGGTTCCCGTACGCGCGTTCTGTGGGAGGGTCCTGAGGGACCGGTCTCGGCTAGCAGAGACCGGTTCCTGTACGCGTGCTTTGCGGGAGGGTCCTGAGGGACCGATCTCGGATGGTAGAGACCAGTCTCTCAGCCCAAAAATAGCCCAGAATTGGGCAGTGCTCAGGATGCTTAGTTGAGGGGCCTTTTTGAATTTTGTTACAATAGAGGGCCTATATGCCTCTTCCCTTGTCACGCCCCGAGCCCGATCCTTTTGGCCGGTTTGAGAGCGTTAAACAGACGCCGAACGGACAGAGACTCCCCTGTCTGCCCAAGGCTCAACAAGTACATATAGAGTATAATTTTTGCACTTGCGGAAGCATACAAAAATAGCTTGCACGAGGGCAAGCAATAGCCAAAGTGAAAGTGCTAAACTAGATATCATACAAGTACTATGATTTACTTTAAATCACATACATGCTTGCTACTTTGAATATTAAATTCTTTACATACTTTGCATCATTTCTTTTTACATCCCAATTATTCAAAATAAACTTTAATATATTTAAAATAGCATCTATAATCATTAAGTACAAAAGATGACATAAAAGGAAAATGCATCTACAAAAGTAAAACCATGTCGGGCGGTCTCTACCTAGGGCGCGACGCCCTTACCGCAATCCTTAGCCGGCTAGCTCGGTCCCGGCTCTGAGGAAATAGTGGGGTGAGAACTACTACAAACTTCTCAGTGGGTTCGGCAACCAACCACGCCAACTTTCCCACTAGGTCTAAATCAGGCATAATAGAAGAAATGTAAGAAAGTAACCAACTAACAAATACAGCTAATATGCCGGAACAATATAAAAACTATGCTCAATAGTATGCTCATGATGAATGCAAGGTCATAAGTTCAATACCCAATCTCTTGGCTAACCCATAGGTTTCGCCCTCAACAAACTCGCCAACTCAAATCCCTACTATCAAAGAGATACTCGCTACGACCCGACGGGACCGTCCTCTGGGGACATTCTCGCTACGACCCAGTGATGACAACTCCGGAGCACATCGCCCGAGAGGGAGCTACCGCCCTCGAGCAAGGACTAATAGGTGAGTACGATCAATCCTTAACTTTAAGAATTCCAATTCAATCCATTCCTTGACTTCAAGGAGAACCATGTTCATATGACCCTTAACTTTAAGGTTGAAATGTCATAATGTCACTCTATTTGCATTCTCTAGACTCTACTAGTGTCAAGTACTCTACTTGTTCTTGTTCTTGTCATTGATGCCACACTTGTTCTCTAAGTGTTCTAGACTCGTCAATGCCACTCACTAAATTCATGTCCAATGTCATATTTATCGTCTAAGTACACTAGGTTCTTGTTCTTTAACATGCATACATAGGGTTCAACGATTCTCACATCATACAACTATCACATGCATTTAAACTCACAAAATACAATAAAAGCTCATAATAAACCCTACTATGTAATATGCTCAATATACATATATATGCTCAAATATGATACTTTAGACATAAAGAGAAGTTCGAGGTTCTTGGCATACACCACCCACCTCATAGGGTCGTAGGGATGTCCCGGTGATTTTCTTGGAATTTTTGGACTCTTAATCCGCATGCTGCGGCTATCTGTTAAATTTTAACCTTTAGTCCATAACTTTTTATACGTTCGTCGGATCGACGAATCGAGCGCGTCAACGCGTCGAACACACCCCCAATTAGGTTTCTATAAGGTCAATTTGACCTAGAAACCCCTTTGGGCAAAAGCTCCAAATTGGGTGCCCTAACATTGTTCTATGTAAAACCCTAGGTTTTGATATCTTAAATAAGCAAAGGAGAGCTTGTTGATCCTCTAGAAACTAAGCTATAACCATTTAAACCCTTTCTCGGGCATCTACTTGAAACCCTAGAGGTTCACCATGAGAGCACCTTGAGCTTCCATGGATTTTCATGGAGCTCAAGCCTCCACTAGATTTCTACTCAAGAGAGAAGACCAAAACCCTAAGTTCTTTGCTTTAAACCCTAATCCTAGATGAGTTCTTGCATGAAACTCACCTTAGTCCAAAGCTACCCAAAGGTCCACCTTGTAGGAGAGCTTTTTGCACCTTTAAAGCCACCAAAAGTCCTCCACCAAGCTTCTTCTCCTTCTTCTCAAAGCTCTAGGTGCTAATCTCTAGAGAGCGAAAGAGGAAAATAAGAGGGAGTGAGATGAGGAGTGAATGTGCTGTGAAAAGAGGAGGGACCAAGCATATAACATGATGCTACAATAGCAAATAAGCCCTCTAATTTCTTTTATTTGCAACCTGCCAGACTGGGCTGAAGTCAGGCTCGGAGACCGGTCTCGGCATCGGGGACCGGTCCCCGTAGGGTGCACATCTGGGACTTAGCCAATTTTTGGCTGGCCGTGCAAGTGCGGACCGGTCTCGGCTTCAAGACCGGACCCAGGGAGACCGGTCTCCAACTTCAAGACCGGTTCCCGTAGAAGGGATTCCAGGAGTTAGCCGATTTTTCCCTCGGCTCGGCTGTTGGTCGTGTGAGGACCAGTCTCCACCTGTGGGGACCGGTCTCCGAGAGCTCCAAGTCTGGAACTTCTCCAGACTTGCAGTTTTATTTTCTCGGGTCCCGTTTTCACTTCACATGGGTTCCAATACACATAGAACCCATCAATACTCGCTCCACTCCGAGTCCCGCTCATTTTGACAGAACTCGGCACGCTTCGCGGAGAAGTGGGTTGTTACATCCCTTCTCTCTCTCCCTCATTTTCTCCTCTCACACTCTCTCTTGCACCTTGAAAGAGAAAGAGAAGGAGAAGAATAAGGAGAAGGAAGGAGGAGTGTCACGCCCCGAGCTCCGCCAATTTGGTCGGATTCGGGCACGCCGATAGACCGCCGAACGGACAGAGCCTTCCCTGTACGTTCTAGGCGTCACAATCTATACAATGCAATACAAGAGGTTCTAACCAGGAACTGTACGTATTCAACCACAGATTGTATAAGTATCAAAAACATAAAATGCTAACTATGCTATTACAAGCATTCATCCCAAAGATCTTTGTACATTTTATATTAGGGGCAATTGCTTATATACCCTTGAAAAGTTCTCAACTTTTCGATTTACCCCTCCTAGAAGGCTAATATTGAAAATATCCTTGCTATGTTCCAACCTATTTCTAATATACCCCTAGAGTTAAAATCTGTTAATTAACTCTGTTATCCTTGTAAAATTACTATTTTATCCTTTCAAATATATCGTTCCACTATCACTGTCTTTCTTATTTGCTCTTAAAGTCAGGGGTACAAAATATATTTTGACTTTTGGTCTTTTCTAATATACCCCTCTACCGTCACCAACATTTCTTATTTGCCCTTAAGTTAAGGGCAAAATTGGCATTTTTAATTTTTTTTTAACCGTGGTAGATATTTAACTCACGTTTAACCCGAGTTAACTTAACAGGAGATAACTGCAGGGTATTTTGCAATAACGGTGGAACATATGAGGGGTATTTTAGAAAGAAAAAAAAATTGGGATAAATCGGATATTTTCAAACGTATGAGGGGTATATAGGCAATTATCTCTTTATATTATTACATAACCTTTAAGTTATAACAACTTATACAATTTGCTACAAATTTGATTCTTCAACTTATACTCTGTGCTAGACCACTTCAGGGTACTGCTATCTCGGTCTCAGTGGTAGGGCGCTATCTACGAAGCTACGCCCTGTCCTCGCGCCGCCGCGCCGCTCGCGTGTGAACCTGTACCCCCAAAAGCAACACGGGGGTGAGAACTATATAAATATAGTTCCCAGTGGGTACGGCCACACAAGGGAAGAGCTCATCCCACCAGGTCCAAAGGAGGCATTGTAACATGTTAGTCCAACAGATAATCATAATAATTTATGCAGATATTAAAACATGTATGCCTCACGATATGCAATATGCAAATTATGCAACAACATAAAAGTAGATCTACTGATCCTACTTTCTATCTCGCTATCCAAAGCTCAAATCACACTAGCTTCTAAGGTGTCATCTAGCTACCTTAATCAAGCTATCCACCCGACTCGGCCTCGAGTTCATCCACCGAATACCGCGTCAAGTTAGGCTCGAGGTGAAGGATGTCTCACAAGAACCTCAGCCTTAAGTCCACGCGACAATAGGTACAATCACAGGGAGAGGAGAACCGTCGATCCCCGTGACCCTAAGTCGTTCACGCTTAATGGGCGAGGAGAACCGTCAAACTCGCTGAGCTCATACTGGGAGAGGAGAACCGTCGATCCCGTAGAATTACTACCGGGAGAGGAGAACCGTCGATCCCGTAGTTCTGATTCACTTGTCGCATACCGGGAGAGGAGAACCGTTGATCCCGTTGAATCACTACCGGGAGAGGAGAACCGTCGATCCCGTAGTTCTGATTCACTTTTGCCAACAGCACCATTCCTAAGGATTCCGGAACCCACTTTCACAACTTAATGGTTTAGTACTTACCCTATATTGTCGACCTTCCTAGGTCTAAATCATTCATTTCCTAGTGGTCCTTCTACCATTATAATCCATAACTTAGTTCCAATACACTAAGTATCACTATACATCATAACATAGGTTCAATCACGCTAGGTTCTATGTCATTTCACCTAGATCCTGACTCTAGGTTTACTAATTCAACCTATGTTCAATGACACTAGGTTTATGTCCAACCTATGTTTATTAACACTAGGTTCATGCCACTCGATCTATATATCATCCTAATTATCCACGCCTAGGATTACAATTTACACATTTTCATTTACCTTGTCACCGTCGAGATTTCTAATCAACTGGAGTTATCGACTTATACCCAATTCTTAGGGATTTAGCATGTCCACAATATGTCAATGTTCATATATGCTTTAGCCATAACCATCATAACATATTCATACGCACCTAGCATTCACTTTCGTATATGTTTAGACATATGCATCTAGCATTCATATTCATATGCATCTAGCATTCATATTCATATGTCAACCATCATAATATATCAACAATCATATATGCTCTAGCACTAATCACATTCATATTTTGATGTATAGTGATACTTAGAGTATTGGAACTAAGTTATGGATTATAGTGGTAGAAGGACCACTAGGAAATGAATGATTTAGATCTAGGAAGGTCGACAATATAGGGTAAGTGTTAAACCGTTAAGTTGTGAAAGTGGGTTCCGAAATCCTTAGGAATGGTGCTGTTGGCAAAAGTGAATCAAAACTACGGGATCGACGGTTCTCCTCTCCCGATAGTGATTCAACGGGATCGACGGTTCTCCTCTCCCGGTATGCCATAAGTGAATCAGAACTACGGGATCGACGGTTCTCCTCTCCCGGTAGTGATTCAACGGGATCGACAGTTCTCCTCTCCCGGTATGAGCTCAGCGGGTTTAACGGTTCTCCTCGCCCGTTAAGCGTGAGCGACTTAGGGTCGAGATGTCCTTCACCTCGAGCCTGACTTGACGTGGTATTCCGCGGATGATTGACTCGAGGCCGAGTCGGGTGGATAGCTTGATTAAGGTAGCTAGATGACACCTTAGAAGCTAGTGTGATTTGAGCTTTGGATAGCGACATAGAAAGTAGGATCAGTAGATCTACTTTTATGTTGTTGCATAATTTGCATATTGCATATCGTGAGGCATACATGTTTTAATATCTGCATAAATTATTATGATTATCTGTTGGACTAACATGTTACAGTGCCTCCTTTGGACTTGGTGGGTCGAGCTCTTCCCTTGGGTGGCCGTACCCACTGGGAACTATATTTATATCGTTCTCACCCTCGTGTTGCTTTTGGGGGTACAGGTTCACACGCAAGCGGCGCGGCGGCGCGAGGACAAGGCGTAGCTCCGTAGATAGCGCCCTACCACTGAGACCGAGATAGCAGTACCCTGAAGTGGTCTAGCACAGAGTATAAGTTGAAGAATCAAATTTGTAGCAAATTGTATAAGTTGTTATAACTTAAAGGTTATGTAATAATATAAAATGTATAAAGATCTCTGGGATAAATGCTTGTAATAGCATAGTTAGCATTTTATATTTGTGATACTTATACAATCTGTGGTTGAATACAGTTCCTGGTTGGAACCTCCTGTATTGCACTGTATAGATTGTGACGCCTAGAACGTACAAGAAAGGCTTTGTCCGTTCGGTGGTCTGTCGGCGTGCCTGAATCCGGCCAAATTGGCGTAGCTCGAGGCATGCATATTAAGTGGTATTAGAGCATAAAAAAGGGTAATAGAAACGGTTTAGTTGGACCTAGGAGGCCTAGGATAGTAAACCGTAAGGACTTACGCTCGTGAGAGACAAGGACTTGTGATGTGTGGCGAAAGATAAATCGATCGGGTCAGGTTTAGTAAACCTCTAAGATGGATATTAGAGGTAGATTCAAGGTTCAGTTTATTCTCAGCCGAGGGTGTTCATGTTGGGTCGACACAACATGAAACCGAGGGATGGGAATAGGCTCCCTTGCATGACTTTCGCCCGATTTGAGTTGGTATTAATTATCTCGTATTCGACCCAGAGGGTCGAGGACTAACTGAGTTGTTGTGTTTCAGGGAACGATGGCACCGCGTAGGCGATCTTTGTCTAGATCGACGCGGGATGGGACAAGTGGTGTCCCTGCACAAGCTGAGGCGAGCAGAGACTTGGACCTTCGCGATCAGTTGGCCACACTTGTAGGAGTGGTGAGGCAGCAAGCGGATGTAGTGCAGCGTCAGCAGGAGGCTGCTCTGCGCCAGGAAGAGCGGATAAGGAGATTGCAGGAGACACTGGATCGGTTGGTGACCACACTAGTTTTGGTTCATCGAGTACGGCCGGGAGTCGCGGCGGAGGTGTTTCCGTCGGGGTCGGGCAATCCGACTGCTGTTAGTTCTGAGGTGGAGGCGGAAAGGGAGCGAGCATTGGCAGCTCTTATGACCTTCAAGAAGTTTGATCCGTCTACTTTTGATGGAAAGGATATAGATCCATGGACCGTGGAGTTGTGGATCGACTCCATGGAGACTATTTTCGAGGATTTGTATATTGTGGAGCTGGACAAGGTACACCTAGCCGTGCGTTGTCTGCAACAGTCGGCGAAGGTGTGGTAGAAAGGCGTCAAACGGAATCGATTGCCTAGTCTTCCTCCTATGGCTTGGCAAGAATTTCGGGAGTTAGTACTTTCAGCTTATTTCCCCGATAGTGAAAAGAGAAAGCTTCGGGATAGGTTTCAGAAACTGCGGCAGGGAGACCGCTCAGTGAATGAATACAAGCAGGAATTCTCCCGTATCGTGAACTGTGTTCCAAGTGTGGTACGGAATGACAAAGATCAAGCCAATTGCTTTGTGCGTGGACTTCGGCCGGATATCTTTAAAGTTGTGCATGACTTGAAATTGCAGACTTTTGTTGATGTCTTGGATCGGGCCCTATGGATAGAGCAAGGTAATGCTTTCGTGCGCGAAGAGCACGAATCTGATGGAAGTAAGCGGGCAAGGGTAAGGCCACGTTCGAGCAATTCTAATGGACAGTTAAGTGCTGGACACCACTCGAAGTCGTCCTCTACCCGATCCTCCCCGAGATGTGTGATTTGTGGTGGTTCCCACTGGGCACGACGCTGCGTGCAGCGAGAAGGAAAGTGCACTCGATGTGTGATATACCGAAATTTAATATAAAAAAAATTAAGTGTAAATAAAAATAGTGTGAGATACTATTTTTATTGGACTTAAGGGTGTAAGGTATGAGTTAGAAATGACCTGTGCTGAAATCGGAGAGAAAATAGAAGATCTAGAATTTTCTGTGAGAAACGGGGCAGATAAATTATCTGAAAATGCACAGTGTCAGAAAATTATGAAAACTGAGGGGTATGTCAGGATTATTATTACTAGGCTAGATTTAAAGTTTCGTGTCATTCTGACACCCTGAAGATGAGAAATAAAATCCAAATGCTATCTGATAAAGATTACAGTTCGGTAGAGCTTTCAGTGACCAAATGGGGTCAAAACTGAAAGATTTAAATTTTTTCTATTAAGTTATGTAAAAACGAACTTAACTGTCAAATTTGAGCTCAATCGGACATTCAGAAGGGCATGCGAAAGTGTCTAAGCTTCAGCCGAAAGTTATGTGTGAATAGTGACTAGTTGAGGGGCAAATTAGTAAAATGGGATTTAATCCCTTTTCTCCTTCTTCTTCCTGCCTCCCAACCGAGCACACACACACACACATGCACACGCACACACCCACACAAGCATACATGGAGGGATCTTTCTCTCTCTAGATTTCTCCCAAAAATTGGTGGATTTGGTGGAGATCCAAGCTAGGAGAAGGATTTTCAACATCTTCTCCTCTCCTTACACCATTGGAGCAAGCTTTTGAAGGTAAGCTTTGATACTCTTTAATGGTAGAACTCTAGGATTTTGATCTTAAGCTCTAGAAATGGATTTAATAGAACCTATTGATGCTAGATAAGTGATTATTGCTTAAATCATAGGTTAATTTAATGGTTTTTGCAATAGTGAGCACCTAGGGTTTAGAAATGCAATTTTCGCTGTTAGATGAGTTTGATCTAAATTGAACATATGTAAACCTAATTGCTAGGTAACGAAACACGCTGGCGAAGTCGGTTCGGCAATTCGTCGATCCGTCGCGAAGTTATGAAGGTTTGAAGGTTTTAACGTAAAGATGGTCGCAGCTTGCGGCGAAAGTTTCCAAAAATCGTGAAAATGGAATCGAGGGCTCGTGGCAACAAACCGAAGACCTATAATTTTCGGGACTGCGAAGCGGAGCACGGTTGAGGCGCAGTTGCAGTATCGGGCCGTGCCGGATACGGATGCTGCGGGAGGCCGATTCCTAGTGTCGACGAGCAATCGGAACGCGATAACAGGTGGGCTGTGCTTACCGAAGCGACTAGGTCACCTACATGTCGGAGAAATATATGTTTTCGTGTTGATGCATATATACATGTAACGGTAGTTTAATGCATAAGTGAATGCTTAGAGTAATTGCATAAGATTCTATGTAATAGCTACCTTGGAGGAATATGTATGCATGTTGACATGATTAAAATTGGTGCATGATAGCATCGTGACTGTGCAAGATAGAATATCATGTTAGAGTATATAAACGTCATGTGTGCTAGTTGGTAGTGCATGTTGATGCATTAGAAGTGCATGCTAGTTGATAATGACTAATTGACATATTGAAATATATGCTAGAGGATATTCCATATGGATATGTTAGCATTAAGTGAATGCATGCTAGTTGAGAATTACACATGACACATTGAGAATACATGTTAGTTGATAACTTCGTGTAGACATGTACTAGAGCTGTATATAAATGAGATTTATGCTAATCAAGAATGTATGTACTAGATGCTGTGAGATATGAATCCCTAAGATCTAAAAGGTAATTAACACCTAGAGGGGGGTGAATAGGTGTAAACGGCAAAAATCAAAGAATCTCGATGTAAAATAAAATAAATGCGGAAAATAAAAATCAAACACCGAGATTTAACGTGGGAAAACTCCAAGCCGGAGAGAAAAACCCACGGGACCGATCACGCAAAACAATCCACTATAGAAAAATCAAGTACAAGTGATTTAACCCAAAACACAACTCGATTTTACCGAATCCTCGTTGTAGATTGTCTCCGTTGGTCCTCGATCGACGGAAATCCTTCTATCGATCCCACTGCAAATCCTCACAGCCTCCACGTCTCGAATCCACGAAACGCCCACCGAATCCACAGTCTTCACGCGAAATCCACGCACCAAACTTCCTCCGAAGTTCGAATCAATTGAACAACTTTGCGGTGATTTTATGAACTTAGAAAACACATATGAGATGAGGAGCGAAAACCCTAGACGTTCATCATCAAAATGATTCTTAAGGATATCAAACACTTTTCGAAGAATCGTATCGCTGATTGAATCCAAAAAGCTTGGTTTTTGAAAACTATTGATCGAAGAATAACATCGCAAGCTTTCTAGGGTTTTCCATATTATATCTCTCTAAGTCTATGGTATCTAACACCCCTCATATCATATTTATATGTTTAGAAGACATCTAGATAGATTTAGATTTAAAAACACGATCTTTAAAAACAGATTTCGTCTTCAGAGACCGGTCCTCAAAGTCAGGGACCGGTCCTCCTCTGCGCAACAGAATTTTAATTACCGACAGACCGATTTCTTTGATCCAGGGGACCGGTCTCTCTTTGCGTCATGGAAAATCCCAGTTACTGAAAGCGGTCCTCAAAGATGGGGAACCGGTCTCTCATCAATGTAATGCAAAGAGGGCTTACTGGAACCGGTCTTCAAAGACAAGGAACCGGTCCCTCATGCATTGTTGCGCAGAAGGTGCTTACTGGAACCGGTCCTCCCAACGTGGGGACCAGTCCTCACAACCAGTTATGTAGTATGAAAACTCAATTTCGTTAAAAACTCAACTTCAAAACTTCTAGTGTCTTCTAATCATATATTTATGAGTTAAGTTTTAACACAAAGTGTTCTAGTTCATACCTGAGTTACCGAGCATCATCCAATCTCTGTTTTGCTCTTGAATTGTTCATCCTTTGATCCGATCTTCTTCTTCGTCTCCAAAACTCCTTACTACTACACGAAACTCGCCAACTTAGACAAATCCTTAACAATCTCCCCCTTTGGCGGTTTCGTGACAAAATACAAATAATACATGAAAGAATAAAACCAAGAAAAATAAGAGATCGTTGCAATCACCAAACAACGTTCTCTTGCATGAACGAATCAAGAAAGAGAAACATGCAATATCACATCCTAAAACAAACTCTATGACTTATCTAGACAAGGAGTTTTGAAGTCTTGAAGTAACCTGCAAAAATTCTCCATAAACTCATCAAGATATGCAATAAGTTCAATAAGAAAAATCAAAGTGAAGAATTCTCACACTCCTTGCATCAAAGTTATCAAAATAGCATTTATATTACAGTCATTGCAAGAAGTCAAAGTAGTAAAAGTCAAGTCGTAATCTAAAAGAGTTCAAGTAGTATCAAGCAAAATGAAATAGAGTAAGCAAAAGTCAAGTAATGTCAAGTAAGTAGTGTCAAATCCACATGATCCATTCCACATATATCCAACCATCTCCCCCTTTTTGTCAAGCAACCGCCAAAAGTGACAAACGAGGGATGCAATCATCAAGTAGACCCATCACCAGGAGGAGCAGGAGGAGGAGGAGTGGGCAAAACACAACCAAGCTGGTCAAAAACCGCTTGAACCATCCGACGGAGCTCGGCAATCTCAGACGAAAGACGACTGATTTCCCGGATAACCGTCTCACGATATAGGGCAGCAGCAGCAACAGAGACCTCCCCACTCGCAGTAGCACGGGAAGAACTAGGTGCCGCTGCTGTCGTGGTGGCATGTGTAGGAGATTGGCGAATGTCAGACAGAAGTTGAACCCTCGGTGTCCTCCAAAAACCCGGCACGCATATAGAATTCTCTAATCAACTCTAAACCATAACCCGACTGCTCTCCAAAGTTGCAAATGGCAAAGAGGTTTCCATTTTCGAGCAGGGCTTGAAGTGCAGGAGCATGCTTGATTAATTGTGGAACCCCGACATTGCGTTCACCAATGCACAGCTTAGAAGAGTACATTGAGCGACGTTGTGGACCAATCGGGGCACCCTGAAAGGTGTGAGCCGGGCTATCAGACGATGAACTGTCGTGTGTCGGTTCTCGGATTGCAATTCCAACAGACTTCTTCCGACCACGAACCGTCTTAACTTTCTCCTTCCCTTTTCCTTTACCATGTCCTTTCTCTATCACTTTCGTTTTCCCTTTTTCTTTTTCAGTCACTTGCTTCTTCCCTTTTTCTCTTTCAGATGCGCTCTTCTTCCCTTTTCCTTTCTCTACCACAACCTGTTCTTTACCCTTTGTTTGTGTCAAGGTCTCGATAGGTAGATTTTCCCAATCAGTCGACTCGTCATCCGAATCCTCTTCCTCCGGAACGTAGTCACTGCCAACATCCTCGGCAGGAGGTGCCGGAGTTGGCAGACTAGAAGCACGACGGCGTTTCCCACCCTTGCCACCACCGGCCATAAGAAACACAAGAACCAAAAACATCGAATACATTTTGAAAGAAAAGTGTCCCTGTTTACAAGTAAAAGAAACAATATTGAGTCCAATTGTGAGAAGCAAGTTGGAGGAACACATATAGTGCTAGACTATCCTAGGACCAAGATTACTAAGAATGAATGCAAAAACCATGAATTGGATGAAGATAAACAGCTAATCCAAGACTAAACTGTCAACAAGACAAAATGCCATAAAAAACGATGCACAGGATGGAGAGAAATCGCGAGAAAGATGCATAGTAACAATAAAATGTGTTCAATCTACTTTTAGAATGAAGATTCATGCAAAAGTCATGAGTTCTTTCCATGATTTCAAAAGAAGAAAGCAAGCAAACCATGAAATAAACCATGAAACCCTAGTTTCAAAATTTATGCCCTAAAGAAGCAAAATCTAGGGTTCTTATCGAATCAAGGAAGAAATCGAAGTAAAATCTCGTCCAAAAAGCTCTAGGGGAACTCAGATTCTTGAGAGAGAAAGTGCTAGAAAACTTTGTTTGAAATAAAAGACCGAACCCTTGTGTTTTTATAATCTGGGTCGAGCGGCGGGACCGGTCTCCCAAGGTGAGGGACCGGTCCCAGACGCATGATTTCTCAGAAATACACCAAAAAAAATAAAAATGTATGTGACATCCTCGTGATTTTAAATAATATTTTTCATGAAAATAATTTCATAAAGTCAAACTTTATTTTTAAATAAAATAAAACGCCAAAATTTGTCAAATAAACAATCCAGAACAAATTTCAGATGAGTATTGTGTGAAAATCCACACATCAAATAAGAGCTGAAAATTGAAAGTGTTCACCCATTATCATATTTGCCAAGAGTAAGATTACGATAGTCCAAAAAATTGAAATTGAAATAATATGGTCAAATTGAATTATGCACAAAATTAGAAAGGAGTGGCTCTTTGAGCATCTTTTATCCGTAACTCCACCTTATATCACCTTGGAGATATATCACCGAATTTCATCATCTCCGATGCATCTTATTCTCAAGTCAATAATAATTTTTTTTATATCTAAGTTTTTTTTTTTATAGATGCATTTCAATACATGTGGTAGCTGCACACACTTGCCGGACGACCGGGGTGTGGTAGCTCTTTCCTCCATGTGGTGGTAGTTTTCACACTCCCAGTAGGGATGTAACTCTTTCCACATCTTTTTATTAGATATAACCGCAGGAAAGACTCGATCCTCCTAAGAAAGTGCAACCTCCAATATGACGATAGTATGATAATTTCAAGAAATTGGAAAATCAATATTCATATCAAGACATATAATCAAACAAGACAAGCACATTATTTTTAAAGGTCAAGATAAGATGTATTGATTTTAACAACATGTACTCAAAAGTAATTTAATCCGTCAAGTCAATCAACAAATAAGACGTCAAATAAACATAAAAATAAACTTGACTTAGTCAAATATTTTCAAGAATCAATTAAAGTCATGTCATGGATATCACAATTTATACGTGAAAAATTTCAAAAAGATAAACATGCAATGAAACACCTTTATATGCATAAACTATGGCCCATAGAATAAATCTAGACTATAAGATTCATACCAATTGCCTTTCGTAAATGTAGAAATCATTTTTGATCTAAAGGTTTTGTCAAAATATCTGCTAGTTGATCATCAGTGGAAATGTATTCAAGTTGAAGAATATTCGAATCAACTAATTCTCTTAGAAAATGATATCGAAGTTCAATGTGTTTTGTACAAGAATGTAACACAGGGTTTTTTGAAATATTTATAGCACTTGTATTATCACAAAGAATTGTAACGGTGGTAGAAGGGATCCGGTAGTCACTCAAAAGGCTTTTCATCCATAATAACTGAGTGGAGCAACTACCGGCTGCAATGTACTCTGCCTCAGCGGTTGAGAGTGCAATGCAGTTTTGTTTCTTACTGTGCCATGCAACCAAACAGTGGCCAAGATAAAAACATGCTCCACTAGTGCTTTTCCGATCATCAGTAGAGCCAGCCCAATCCGCATCTGAGTATCCGATTAATTCTAAAGACGTTCCCTTTGGATACCAGATACCATACTCAGAAATGCCTTTAATATACCGAATTATTCTTTTAACAGCTTTCAAATGAACCTCTTTCGGATTTACTTGATATCTTGCACAAACTCCAACGCTAAAAGCTATATCGGGTCTACTCGCAGTCAAATAGAGCAAACTACCAATCATACTCCGGTACTGTTTTTCATCTACACTTTGTCCTTCACAATTTAATCCAAGTCCTTTGTTACTAGTACCCATCTGTGTATCAAAAACTTTCGCACTGTCCAATCCAAATTTCTTAACCAACTCTTTTGCATACTTGGATTGACACAGATGAATTCCATCTCTACTTTGTTTAACTTGAAGTCCAAGAAAATAAGTAAGCTCACCCATCATTGACGTCTCAAATTCACTAGTCATCAAATTCGCAAATTCAGTGGCATCCTTATCTCTAGTTGCGCCAAAAACAATGTCATCCACATAAATTTGAGCCACGATAAAATCATTTTTCGTATGTTTTACAAAAAGAGTTCTATCCGCTCCCCCTCGGTTGTAGCCCTTATTTAAAAGAAAATTTGTTAAACGTTCGTACTATGCTCGCGGTGCTTGTTTAAGTCCATAAAGTGCCTTTTTCAATCGAAAAACATGATCGGGAAATTTGGAATCTATAAAATCTTTTGGTTGTTCTACAAAAACTTCCTCTTTTAAAAATCTATTTAAAAATGCACTTTTGACATCCATTTGGAAAAGAGTAATTTTAAAATGACAAGCAATTGCGAACATAATACAAATGGATTCAAGACGAGCAACCGGGGCGAAGGATTCATCAAAATCAATCCCTTCAATTTGAGAATATCCCTGAGCAACAAGTCTAGCTTTGTTTCGAATAATGGTACCATCTTCATTTTTCTTATTTTTAAAAATCCATTTTGTACCAATTATATGTTGTTGCTCGGGACGTGGCACTAATTCCCATACATCATTTCGAGTGAATTGACCAAGTTCTTCTTGCATAGCATTTATCCAAAATTCATCAAGAAGACCTTCGTCAATATGTTTTAGCTCAACTAGGGATACATAACACGCAAACTCACACTGAAGTTGTCTCCTAGTTCTTACACCGGTAAGAGGGTCTCCAATCACATTAGACAAGGGGTGATCTTTCACAGGTGTCAATTCAGTAACAGTAGGGGGTTCCGATGACTCATGTGATGTAATAGTTTCAGTTTGAACGTGTTCATCAACAACGCAGTTTTCATCATTCACAGGTAAGACAAAAGGAGAATCATCATCATCATCAATCAAAGTAGTTGAAGTATCATTCAAAGAAGTATTAGCAGAAAAAGCTTCGTCTACTTTTATATTACTTGATTCTATCACCGTCTTAGTATGTAAATTATACGCACGATAAGCTCAACTAGTAGTAGAATACCCAAGAAAAATTCCTTCATGACTTCGGGAGTCAAATTTTCCAAAATTTTCACGATCCCGAAGGATAAAATATTTACTCCCAAAGACACGAAAATATTTTACATTTGGTGTTCTACCGTTCCACAATTCATATGGAGTATTTAAAGTACCCGGACGTGTATAAACATGATTAATAACATAGACCGCCGTGTTAACTGCTTCGGCCCAAAAATGAAGTGCAATTTTCTTACTATGAAGCATAACACGTGCCATCTCTTGAACAACCCGGTTTTTTCGTTCAACGACTCCATTTTGTTGTGGAGTATAAGGGGCAGAGAATTCATGTTTAATTCCTTTTGAAACACAAAAATCAACAAATTTTAATTTATAAATTCTCCCCCTTGATCACTCCTAATGCGTATAATATTATTATTACGTTCAGTCATAAGACGAAGACAGAGTTCAGAAAAAGAGTCAAAAGTATCAGCTTTTTCTCTCAAAAATGCACACCAAGAAAAACGAGTAAAGTCATCACCAATAAGTAGAATATAACATTTTTTCCCAATACTTTGAATCCTAGAAGGTCCCATCAAGTCCATATGAAGAAGTTCAAGAGGTTTAGTTGTCCCTAAGTGATTCAAACTCTTATGTGTGGATCTAATTTGTTTTCCCAGTTGACAACCCTCACATACAATGTTCTCTTTATAGTCTATCTTAGGTACTCCTCTAACTACTTCCTTTTTCGTTATCTTAGATAATTCCTTAAAATTCATGTGACCTAGTCGTTCATGCCAAAGAGTACTCTCAGTGTCTAAAGCCGCTAGGTTACAAAATTCAGTTGAAGCACTAGGAACTACATAACAATTATTCTGTGACCTAACACCTTTTAAAAAGAAAGAATTATCATCATTCATCACAGAACATTCTTTTTCAGAAAAATTTACTGAATATCCGTCATCACACAATTGACTTATGCTTATGAGATTTGATTTAAGCCCTTCAACATAAAAAACATTATTCAAAGTAGGGCCATCAGAGATAATGACTGTTCCTTTTCCAATAATTTTAGATGACCGGCCATCTCCGAAAATAACAAATCCTCCGGAGATTTTATTTAAAGAAGTAAAACAATTTTTATCACCGGTCATATGGCGTGAACAACCACTATCTAGATACCATGAAGAAGTATCATAAGCATGAAGAGAAGTGTGAATGACAAGACATGGAAAGAGTTCACCTTTGCGCACCCAAACCTTTCGTGTTTTAGGGTGCGCCGGTTGACTTGATCGAGACATCTTTAGCTTGTCGACGAATTTGTTTATATTCTTCTTTGGATCATCCGACTTTCGTCTCCAAGTTTGCTTTGTCTTCTTCTTTGGATCATCCTTCTTCATCCATTGGGTAGTACCTACATTCTTTGGTTTTTGCATGCAGAATCTTTTCACATGTCCTGACATACCACAAGAATAACAAATTTTGTTAGCAAACAAATTGTTAGGGGAAACAAACTTACCAAAAACCGTGGGTGCCGGTTTCATCCGTTGTTCGTCGGCTTTCTTCAACACTTTGTTGACAGGGGTCCTCTCATATCCAAGCCCAAACTTATTGGTTTGACCAAGTCCTATCATTTTGTCAAGTTTGCTAGAGCCCGACTGTAATAACCGACTTTTTAATCTTAATAACGAAACCCTTTTGTTGACGATGTTATTGTGTGTAATCTAATTACAAGAGCACTCGTCAAATTTCAAGTCAAAACGAGCTAAAACGAAAAAGTTACGCGACCCGGAAAAATAACTTAAGTGAATAATAACTCTAGTTTTCCGGATGAGGCGGGATTAGAGGATGGGTTCAGGTGCGTACAGAACACCGAATATAGGACTTCAATAGCTCGTTTCGAACGGCTCGACTATTCTGGAACCAATGGCACTGACGGAATTGGATTCTGATACACGGTTGTCGAGAAAAAGGTTTTGAACGGTTTTACATATATAATTATATAATTGGAGGTTTTGGAGAAAGAATAGGAGAATGGGTACTTCGCGAATCCGAAACCAAATCGAACGAAGTAAGATGCTAGATTCGATGTTCGCGACGTGCTGAACGCGCTGGCGCGATCCGATCGGAAATCCGACGGACGGATCTACGGAAAATGCAAGATGATGGCTGAGGGGTTAAAATGGCAAAACGGCGAAAAGCGAAAAGTTCCAATATTTTATGCGCCGAATTGCATGATTTTGAATGTGGAGGGTCCTTGGTGCATGATTCACCTGCTGGCAGGGACTAGGAGTGAAATAGGGTAAAGTAGAGGGCTAAAACGCAAAGTGGCATTTGTGTATAAAAGTGTTGTGTTAGGGTTTCATGGGAGAAACCCTAACCCTAGCCCATCTCTTCACCTCCCAGCCACCCTAACCGCCTCTGCCCATCTCCTGCCACCCCGAGCGCGCACCCCCAGCCGCCGGCAAGCAGCCCCGGCCGCCGGAGAACCCCAACTTCATCTTCTTCCTCCCCTCGGCCACATATTTCTCCACCTTGGCCGAGAAGCGACAGGGAAGGCCAGGAACCCTCTGGATCTCCTTCCCGGCAAGGAGCGATCGCCGGCGCACCTCCCGGCCGGCCCCGTCGCCCCCGAGCCGCCGGAGCCGCCTCCGCTCCCTGCGCAGCCCGCCGCGCGTACTCGAGGTTGGGTTTGGCGCGCGACCGCACCTCTCGGCCACGCCGCCCTCCGATCGGCCGCAACCTCCGTGAGTCGAGGCTCGTGTCCGGCCACCCCGATGCCCCGGCCGTCGCCGCACCGCCTACGGCCGCCCGGACTCGGTGCAGCCGAGCTTGGGCCAACTTCTCCACCGCGGGCTGCCGTCGCCTTCGACGTGAGCACCACCTTCCCGCAATCTTCTTCGCCGGATCGCCCCGGCCGGTCTCCTCCGGGCCGGATCGTCGCCGGAAGCCCTAACCCGAGGGCTAGTTGAAAGCTTGTATCGCCGCCGCCGCGCCACCGGCCGCCGCCGCCGCCGGCCGGCCTCGGCATCCCCGACCGGAAGCTTCCACCTCCGGCCGACCGCGCGCCTCCTCGTCGCCGGCGGCCAACCCTAGCTCCACCCAGCCAAGGTGAGCAGTATTTTATTAACAGCACCTAGACTAGGGTTTAGGCGCGTTTCCCGAGACCACAGTGGGTCTTTTTGACCAAGTGAGGTGGGCACGGTCATCGCCTTTTCATGCTGAACGCGATGCTCACCTCCGCTTAGGCATTTGATGCCTCAATTAGCGGGAAAAGTGTACTTTACGCGCTGTGCGCAGTGTTTATAGAACTTCGCGTCGCTCGTGCGAGTTTTACAGTGACCGAATGTGCTCCGAAAGGTGAGCACGGTCTCCGGCACGTCGAAACCTTCTAGTGACTGCGATGGCTCGATTTATTGAGCATCGGTTTGCGTGCACGGCCCATAATAACCCTAATTTTATATGACATAATGCGATTTCATGATTGTACAGGGGCTTTTATGCAATTGTGGATTTTATGGTCGCTGTAGACAGCGTGTACGTGCTGTGGGTAACCTCTGGCCTGACTGTCCAAGGCCCCAGGACTTTACAGAAAATCAGAAGTGATTTTCGGTGCGTTTCGCGGCGAAATTCGTCGACGGAACGTAGTTTCGACTCGGATTTCTTCCGACAACTGTTGTAGGGTATTTGCGATGTCGCCGAGCCTTGTTGGCTGGTCACCCACGTTGTTTCGAAGGTTCGGAAACGACGGGTGAGCGACAGTGGAGTTCCGGTACAGTTTTCGGGACTTTCGGGTACTTCGGCAATCGGTTTTGGAAAATCGATTCCCGTGGGTTCTTTAGTGGAGCTTTGTAAATAGTAGTATTTGTGTTGGAGGGTTAGATGCTAACCCGGTGGACCCTCTCGTAGGTCCAGTTGCTTCGCTTCCACAGTCGACAGATCTTTTACAGTTGTACAGGTGGGTATCTCGACTCGCCGTCCGTTCAGTGGTGCACGCTGGTGACGTTCCTTCCACCTTACTGTTCATATCTTTTATCGTAGATATATCTTGCACCTTTGTGTTACAGTTTTACTCTACTCGGTGTTTCCATGCTTAGTACCATGTGTAGGAGTAGAGTAGTTTGCTTCTTGTCAGCCTATGACATCAGTGACTGCTCGCCGCTTTACTTGAGTACTTGCATACAGTTGAGAGGATGTTGAGTTGTTCCATCCTAGTTGACCTGATTGGTCGGTTCTGGTATGTAGCATATCGAAAATTCGACAATAAGATCGGACTTTGGCCAAATTGACTAAAGTACGAAAATAAAATAGTTGGACATGTTCCAATTGCCATTCCAAACTTCTTGGAAAGGTTAAAAGATAGTCAAAAAGAGTTAAAAGGGTTTTGGTGTTGTTCGGCGCGAAGCCGAGTCGAAACAACGCGAAAAACACAAGTCCGGCATTCTCGTACGAGACAGAAAAGTTGTCAGACCAAGATAGCAACTTTGACCGAGAGGGAAGAGCCCTCGGGTTTGATAATTTATGGCCCATACCGGTACAGCCCTGGTGTCTGTACCGGTATAGCCATCACACCCGAGGAGGAGAGAGCTCTCGGGTTTGGTAGTTTCTTTGGCCCATACCGGTACAGGTCGCCCCCATACCGATATAGATGCTGCGAAACCGAGGGAGGTTGCTCTCGGGTTTCTGCCACTGTAGCACCCCATACCGGTACAGATCTCCCCCATACCGGTATGGGATGGTCTGACAGCAGTTTGTGAACTGCGCAAAATAAAAGAAGTTGAGGGGCTTTTGGGCTATTGTTACAACACAATAAGCCTTCCCACACCCCTCTCTCACAGCACACTCACCACTCACTCTATTTTCTCTCTTTTGTTCCCTTTCTCTCTCTAGAAAAACCCTAGGGTTGGGTGGAGAAGGAGAAGGAGAAGGAGAAGAAGGTGGGTTTGGAGCTCTTGGTTGGCTTGGAGCTCTCCAACAAGGAAGGATCTTGGTAGAGCTTGGTACAAGAGGTGAGTTTCTACAAGTTTAACTCTAGGGTTTAGGTTTTCTCCTAAGTTTTGGAGTTTTCTAGCTTGTTGCTAGTACTAGAGGACTTGCATGGCTATGAACACCATGAAACTCCATTTGAGCTCATGTGCTCTAATGGTGTCTTTTTAGGGTTTGTTGTAAACCCCAAATAGATGGTTCTAATGGGTCAAGGATGGTTTTAGATTGCTTCTAGGTTGATCTAAAGCTATGTTTTGCTTGTGGATGAGATCAAAACCCTAGGTTTGGTATAGGGCATTGTTGGAGCACCCAAATTTGGGGCTTTTGAACATAGGGGTTCTTGGGTCGAATTGACCTTGTAGAAACCTAATTGGGGGTATTCCCGACGCGTGGGACAACTCCGTTTAATTAAACGAAAATTCGATATAGGGGCTACTGTGTAAAATAGCCTGATTAGGTTCACTTTTAAACCGCAGTGTTTTTACCTCGACTCCTAGAGGTCGTGAAACTTCTTGGGCATCCTCACAAAATTATTTTAAGGTGGGGGGTGCATGCCGGAATCATCGAATTCCCTTCTATGTCTATTTTCCTTTGTTGAGCATATTATATGTATAGAAATTCATGCATGGTAGGGTAGAGGTTATTTATGCAATGGTTGAACTTCATTACTTCGTTATATATGTTATGGAACTTAGCAAATGAGATGGAACCATAGAGGCATGTGAATAGGGACCCTACTTGTATGAATGTGACAAAGGACTTGATCTTAGTCAACAAAGGTGATATTGAACATAGAGACAAGATTGGCATTGAGATAACCATAGTTAAATATTGTTTTACCTTAGTGGCATTATGGCAAGATGATATACATGATTAGGTAGAAAACCTATCATTGATAATGGCATGGTAACTAGTGGCTATGAATCCTCAATGTGAGGATTAGATCGATACTCTTGACAAGTCTTGGCTTGAGGGAGGTCGCTCCTCCTCAAGTGGTGAGTTCCTAAGTCACCTAGGGGATCGTGGCCCCGACGACGGTCCCTCGGTCTTGTACGCTTAGAGCCTCCCCGTTCAGTGAGGGATTTTGGGTCTTGAGTTTGTTGGGGTTAACTATGTTTACCGGCAAGATTGGGTAATGAGCCAAGTAAAGTAAAGTAAAGCATAGTAGAGAGCATGCATGCAAATATATTTAAATTCGATTATCTATCTATCTGACTCTTTCTTGCAGGCATAGTATTAGCATATATAGTTTGGTTACTATTTCATTTCCGTTGAAATACTTATGCCTGAATAGACCTAGTGGGTAAGTCGGCGGGGTCGGTTGCCGAGCCCACTGGGAACTTCGTTATAGTTCTCACACCACTAACCCCACAGGGCCTAGCACGAGCGGGGCAGCGGAGGACCGGGGCAAGGGGTTAGCGCCATAGCTAGTGGCCACCGGAGTTTGCATCTAGTCATTTCCTTTTTGTTATACTTGTATCAACTTTATTTTGTTGAACTAGAGATGGCAAGTTGTAAACAATTCAAGTAATTTTTGGGAGATGACAAATGTAAAAAGAAATGATGTATTGAATGCTTAAAGAATGTAATAGATTAGTTTACTTGTATTTGGTTCAAATGTAATCAAGTTCATGTATGGTTTATATTCTAGCTTAGTGCTTACTCTTCCGCTGTGTTGTTGCTTACCTTTGTGTAAGCCTTGTATAATTGTAAATTCTCTTTGATTTGTTAAATTGTACTTGTTGTTAGAGCCTTGGGCGGGCAGGGGAGGCCCTGTCCGTTCGGCGTCTGTTGACGTGGCCCGAACCCGACCAAATAGGCGGGTGGCGGGGCGTGACATGGTACTTCCTTACAGTTTGACGACCTTTACGGTCAGTGCGCCCAGAGAGGCAAGATTGTCGGCTGGTTGCCGACGTTTGGCTATTGAGCATATCAGCATCGATCGCCCGAGAGACACACGCATTTCACGAACACCAGCGGTTTGGCCACCGCAAGAGGGTGTTCTTTTCCGGAAAGGTGGTTTGGGACTGGTCATTGGACTTGCCAACCCGTGAGCCCTAGAGTGGGTTATATGCACCCTGTGGCCCAGCAGTCAGTATTGGGTTGTACACAGGTAGAGTGACAGTGGGCATAGGCCTGAGGTCTGCGGACCAATAGGGCAGTTTACAGATTGAGTATTTTTGTGTTTTCATACCGTTGATGCATATTACAGCAGCTGCTGTTTCATATCTATTTATATCTCTCTCCTTTACTTGTTTATCATAGCTACTGTACTACTATCTTCTCCACTTGTGTTTATCTTCGCGAGGTATCCACTGGGAGGGGGAGACATGTTTACATGTTCTCACCCCTCGCCTTCTTTTCAGGTGACGTTCCTGGAGTTAGTGGGACAGCTGGTGAGGAGCGAGTCTAGTTCGCGATTTAGCTCCGTCCCTTCGTTGGTTATTTCTTACCTTATCCTTTGCATGACTTAGACTTTTATTATGGTTCGCCAAGACCTTTCTTTTGGATTTGAGATGTTTAGTTGCTTTATGTTGTAATAAAAGAATATGGTTTTTTATGTGATCAAAATGGTTTTCTACCCCTCGTGGTAGCGTGGTTTTTAAAAGAATAGGTTTCCTTGTGGGAAACAGATTTCAAGGGTTTTCTTATATTTCATATCAGCTTATACATCTCTTCGTTGTGTACCTGTGTGAATGGTGGAATGAATGTTATCATCTGTGTTATGTTCATTTGTTTGTGGTTGTTTCCTGGTATTTATTTACACTCTGTACATGTGCGACGCCGTGCAAATACAGGGGAGACTCTGTCCGTTTGTACAGTGGACTTCATGTATTTGTGGCGGATCTGGCATACCTTGGGGTTAGGTTTTCAAAAAAAAAAAAAATATTCCGCTGTAATTTTCACTTACTTAATAACCCCGGGGCGTGACACCGACCAAAATTTATTTAAATCAGATTTCAATTGAATAATCGTCTTAGTGAATTCCATGTTTGATACTCTAGCTTCTGTGCATTGCTTGGTAAGAAAATTAATATTTTCCATATTTGTTTCCTTTTCCTTCTCAAGCAATCCACATTTATCTAATAATGAATTATAGGACTTAATCAAACCATCTCTCTCTTGTTCTAGACTGGCCTTTAATGACTCCAATCTTGTGTTTTCTTCTCCCAATTCAAATAATCTTCGCCGCAACTTCTTGTTGTGTTTCGTCATCTTCTTTGATTCGACAACAAGTTGGTGATAGGCGGTGGCCATTTCGTCTGCATCCGACTCTTCGTCCATTGAATGTTCCGAGACGGATTGTTCATTTAAAGGAGTCATAGAAATAGAGTCAGTAGATGATAAACACACATAAGAAGAATCACAAGCAATAAGTGCAGTGGCATTAACGTCCTCATCACTTGAGGTTGACTCCTCAGCAGAGGAATCATCCCAAGTAATGGCTTGCATCGCTTTCTTTTTCATTGATTTTTTATTTGGACAATCCGATGCAATGTGACCAAATCCTCTGCACTTATAGCATTGAATTTGACCTTCATTATTCTTCTTTTCTTTTGTTGTGTCTTTTGAAAAATTCTCAGATTTTTTAAATTTTGAAGATGAAGAAGAATTACTCACTTTTGATTTATTTGGCTTTGAGAAGTTTGATTTTGAAGATTGTCTCTTCCTAAAGTTTCGACAAAACTTCCTCGTTAAAAGCGCCAGTTGCTTTTCGAACTCCTCCAATGTCACGTCGTCATCCGAACCCGATGAAGATGTCAAGTCGTCTCCTTTCGTCGATTTCAAAGCCATACCTGTAGACTTAGAAGACAACTTGGAAGAAGATGAATTAGTAGGAAAAGTCATTTCATAAGTTTGAAGTGCGCCGACTAATTCTTCTACTTTAAGTTCATCCGGATGTTTTACCGTTTCTATGGCCGCAACCTTTGGACGAAATCGTTCGGGAAGGGTTCTTAAAATTTTACGAACAACTTTAGATTCAGAAATCTTTTCTCCCAAGTTCGCACACGTATTAACAATATCTTGCAAACGAGTATAATACTCGGTAAAAGTTTCATGTTCTTCCATATGAATAGATCAAATTTACATGTTAACATTTGTAACTTTTGAACTTTTACCAAGCTTGTACCCTCGTGTGTAACTTGTGATGCGTCCCAAATCTTCTTGGCGGTTTCACACGCCGAGACACGAGAAAATTCCGTTTGATTTAAGGAATTGAATAAAGCATTGATACCCTTCCCATTAAACGACGATAATTCATTTTCATCCTTCGTCCACTTATTTCTAGGTTTAGGGCCGCTAACATTTTCGACAACCTCAGTTGCATGTTTCCATCCAAATTCAATTGATTGCCAAACTCGCTCGTCGATGGCAATAAGGAACGCTCTCATACGAACTTTCCAGCAAGCGTAATTAGTGCCATCAAAGAGCGGAGGTCGATTAATGTTACCGCCCTCAGCCATAGATTACAACCTATACCCGCTCTGATACCAATTGTGAGATATGAATCCCTAAGATCTAAAAGATAATTAACACCTAGAGGGGGGTGAATAGGTGTAAACGGCAAAAATCAAAGAATCTCGATGTAAAATAAAATAAATGCAGAAAATAAAAATCAAACACCGAGATTTAATGTCACGCCCCGAGCCCGCCAATTCGGTCGGATTCGGCGCGCCGGCAGACCGCCGAACGGACAGAGTTTTCCCTGTACGTCCAAGGCGTCGCAATCGATAAAATTACAAGAAGGTTCCAACTAGGAACAGTATTCAACATACAACGATTGCATAAGGAAGCTAGGTATCAAACAACATAAACACATCTTATGTTATTACATTCATTCCACATTGATTTTACATCACCGATTAATTTACATTAGACTTCCAAATACAATCTACTCATTATTACATCATTTCACCAGTTAGTTACATTTTGCTCACTACCCTCTAGTCCCCGCTATTAAAACGGCCTCACGGTACTGCTACCTCTGGTCTCCCGGTAGGGCGCTATCTGGCGTATCTACGCCTTGCCTCGCGCCGCCGCGCCGCTCACGTGTATACCTGTACCCCCGAGACCACAACACGGGGGTGAGAACTATTGTCCATAGTTCTCGTGGGTACGGTCACCCAAGAGAACAGCTCGACCAATAGGTCCAAGGAGGCACTGCAAATATGTTAGCCCAAAAACATATATAGGTATATAACTTGCAACTAACATAAAAACATGCCTCACAAATGCAACATGCAAATTATTACTTTAGCTCTTAGCTTTTCTTTACCTTTTTGCTATTCTGTACTTTATCTATTTCATTCTTACTTAGCTATTCATAACTCATACCCGTTGTAACTCTAAGATTTCTACTTACCTTAGCTCATGTCATTAACTTCCAAGGTTTCTATAACCCTGGGTTTCCATCTCAAGTCCAACTTGCTTCTAAGGTGTCTATTACCTTAGGTTCACCATACATATCACTAGCTCTCAAGGTTCTCTCTACCTGATTCCAGCTAGCCACCCGACTCGGCCACGAGTCAATCAATAGCGGATAATCCGCACTTTGCCTGGCTCGAGGTGAAGGACCACACATACACCTCACTCGCAAGCCAAGAACCACATCGCCCAACGGTCCGCCCGAAGGTCCGTGCACCGTGGTCGTGGATCCGCCAGCCGGGAGAGGAACATGCCGCATACACCCATAGCCAAGATTCCCCGATAGAGAGGAACATGCCGCATACACCCTAGCGCTCACTTTGTTCTTGCTTAGTCACAATCCTCGAAGTTCTTCCGGTGGGAGAGGAACATGCCGCATAAACCCGCGGAACCAGAACTATCGAGCTCACACTTACTGGGATTCCTAATCCATTCCACTGGGCTCGAGGGTTGGCCTTAACCCTCAAGAGTCGACCCAATAGGTCCATTGTTCTTTACATCCTAGGTCCACTTGACTCTAGGGTTCACTCCTTGTCACATAACCTAGGTTGTCTTAACTCTAGGTTCAATGTCATTCTAGCTCGACCTATGTTTGCTCACACTGGGTCCATTGCCATCGTTGTTCAACCTATGTCCTTGACACTAGGTTCAATGCCACTCACCTAGATCCATTGACTCTAGGTTTGCTATAACCCATGTTCATTACACTAGGTTAGATGCCACACTCCTAGGTCCATTGACTCTAGGTTTACTATAACCTATGTTCTTTACACTAGGTTAGATGCCACTCGATCTATATGTGCATTTAGTCCATGACTCACATTCTTTACTTGGCATTCTTTACTTGGCTCTCTTATGTCTATCAATCCACTCATATGCATGTTTCTATTATGCTAAGCATGCATTCTTTTACTCTTCTAGCATTGTACTTTATGCTATTATCATGCACTTCATTCATTTACTTGCATCTACTTAGTATTTTACTTTACCTCACTAGCATGCATTTCTACTCATACATTATTGAACATGCATCAACAGGAGTTAAGTAACTCTTAGACATATAGGCGACCTAGTCGCTTCGGTAAACGCACCCACCAGTTTTGCTCTCCGATTGCTCGTCGACACTTGCAATCGGCCGCCCGCAGCACCCGTGACCCGATTCGGCTCGACTCGTGCGCGACCAACCGAACGATCTCCGAATCTCGATCTGAGACTTCGTGTCGTTGCCCCACGTCTTCAAGTTGCCCCGCTCCGTTTTCGTGAATTTAGGGCTCCTATCTTGCGTGTCATGACATCCGGTATGAATATATTAAAATATTAATATCTTTGCAACCGCTCGTCGGATCACCGAACCGAGCGCGCCAACGCGTTCGTTGTACCCCCAATTAGGTTTCTATGGGGTCAAATGAGATCAATCTCATCTATTTCTAAAATCCCCATTTGGATGCCCTAGATGCTACTATAGCCAAATTCACCAAATCGATCTACGAAATGGGGAATACTCATCTTGCTAGCATGCTAGGGTTCCATAATTCCCAACTCTAGGGTTTAAGCCCCACTCCAAGGGAATCTACCATGAGAGGGGAAAAGGGAGAGCCAAAGCTTACCTCCCAAGGGCTTGCCCACTTGAGGAGAAGGAGGAGATGGTCATCATCATCATCACCATCATCTTCTTCTCCATCTCCTTCTGTCTTTTCTTCTTCTTCTTCTTCTTCTTCTTCTTTCCTTCTTCTCTTCTTCTTGCTGTCGAACAGAGAAGAGAGAGAGAGAGAGAGGGAGGGAGCGAACAGAGTGAGGGAGAGAGAGAGAGAGAAGAGGTTTTCTCCCTCTCTTTACAACTAACCCCCCGCACAATTGCTATAAGGCCCCTCACCATTACAATATTTGAAACAAATCCGGGCATTTTCGGCTCAGGACCGGTCTCCCTAACCCAGACCGGTCCCAGAGAGCCTTGCTCCACTGCGCACCGGAGACCGGTCTCCCCAAGAGACCGGTCCTGCAGAGCCTTGCTCCACTCGCGCACCGGAGACCGGTCTCCCCTTAAGAGACCGGTCCTGCAGAGCTCGCTCTCGCGGACAGCCTTCTTCCGGGACCGGTCTCCTTTTCAGTGGACCGGTCCCCCAGTGGACCATCAGCCTACTCCAAGGACTTAGCCAAATTTTCAGCTTTTTCCGTTTCTTCTCCATTCCAACTCACTTTTGGCTCGTTTGACCTCCGATTCTTTTCAAATTGAACCGAGCCTCTCCACACATGATTTAAATCATGTCCACATCGTCATTTCATCCGCGCAAGTGCCGGATTTGGCTCACGGCCCAAAGTAGCCTTTCGGGCTCCGTTTCGCACCTAGTGCACCGAAACACCCGAAAGCTTCCGTACTTCACCGAACCACTCTTATGGCCTTCTAAGCCAACATACCTCGTAACTTCAAGACTTTAGAAGTTCGATATGTCACATTCTCCTCCTTAAAAGAGTTTCGTCCGCGAAACTTACTCATTTCCATCAACTCACAATCCAATTTAATTTAGTAATATTGGAGATTCCAATGCACTTTTTGTCTTCGGAGCGGCCGTTCACTAATTAGAATCATTCACAGGCCCATAACGAAGAATGTGAGACTAGTTTCACTCACATTTGCTAAGCACAACTTCAAAAGTGCATTACAACTCCGATAAACATTAGTGGAAGCGCAAGTCGACATTCAACGACCTCTCACGCTCCAACATCACTTGCAACCGTTCACAAGGAACTTCACCTTGCGTTTACTCGTCTCGTCTCGAGCGCACTCGGATCCAATCACCCACATTGCCTAAAGCAACATCTTAGGAGCATCGCCTAATGGTGAGTGCCTCAATATCAACTGAATCTTGCTCTATCGTGAGATGGCACACTTTGGCGCATCTCGCCTCCATTCCGTAAAAGAGCATTATCCTCAATTGTCATGTGGCTTCTTCTATCGAAGTGTCTCCTAGAGACCACTTGCTTCAATTTCAATTGCCACGACTTATTCGGCTCCTTAGTCGCGATCACTTACACGAACACTTCGCTCGCGAATCGGTCAACTCTTCGTTAGAGTTATCAACTCACCGCTTACCTCCTCTACGGTGGACCAATGGTCACCAACTCTACGTCGCCCTATCGCTTAGACGTGTCTCAACTACGCTTAGCGTTCTCTCGTTAATAGCGTAGACCCAATCAGCACTTTCGGCGAAATTCTCACTTGGGAATTCGCACACACTCCAATCAGGAGTAATCAAGACCCCAAACCACACTCAACTCTCGGATTGGGTCACAACCGCACTCTCGGCGCATTATCGATCTTAAGATCCAACACGTGGCATTTTCACGTTCTCGGTTCAAGCTCGGACTACCGTCCCGACCAAAACTCTCGCCCTACCAACAGTACCGGGCCGTCGCCACTAGTACGATCGCGCCGCCTAATGGGCCCAGTTCGCATCCTCAAATGGTCCAGCACGGTCGTCGTCCCAAGCACTACCCGCTAACGTCGTCCTACACGACACGCTCTATAGAGCTACATAACCTGTCGACTCCTTGGCACCTAGTGCAAGCCATCAGCCCCACGAGTGATCCATGGCCCGCTTCACACTTAGCAACGCTAAAGTGCTACTGCCAATCTACTCTCTCGGCTGAATCGAAACCGCACTCTACGAGTACACCGTACGGCGTTCCACGCCCGTAGCGTTCTATGCTAAGTCTCCGCTTTCAGCGGATCGCGCCCACGCACCGCCTACTAAGCAACTTTTCTAACCCCCACATGGAGGTATCGCTAGGCCCACAGTGCCAAATTCCCGCGCTAACCAACTATTTCCTCAATAGTGGTTCTAACTATGCTGCATCCGGCCGCTCGGCCTATGCACTCCAACTACACGAGCACCACTCGCCCACCTCAATTCGAGGTATCACTTGGCCTCACACGCGCGTACTCGTCAACTAGTCGATCATGCTCTCAATAGCGGTTCTACTTCCACCGTCGGTCTATCGGTACTACATCCGAAACATTCGGATTACTCGAGTATCCTCAAGTATCACGGCTTAACTCTCGCAATCCACTACTCGTTGCCTTGAGAGTCGCCGCACCACTTCGTCTCGCCCACGAATCGCAACTAGCCATTTGCTAGTGCCACTTGGCTTCCTACCTGCTGAAGCAGGCGCCACACTCTCACACTGCAAGCATGCCCGGGTATCTCCTCTCACCCGTCTCTAGGTCCCTACTATAATGATGTATCAATAGTAGCAACTGACCACTCAATGAATGCATGCAATGCATTAACTCAAAATCATGCAGAAGTTCTCGCTTGATTAAATTAACTCATACCGCCCGAAATCGTCGCAGACTCCGCAACCCGGTCGTAGGTCCGTGACCGCTTGACGCCGCCGCGAACCCTCCGGCTGTTGCTTGATCACCACACCCCGCTCTCCGCACCGTGCCAAAGGCCGCACGTCCACAAAGTTGTCCAGAGGAGAACATCGTCGCCATCATCGTGGCATGACTCTCGCCTTGCAGTGCACTCATCCCGCATATGGCCCGGTCGCCCACAACGGATACACCTTCCATCACGCAACGCACACCGCCGCGCCGGTGGGAGCCACCACGTATCACGCATCCGAGGAGGATCGGGTAGAGGACGACCTTGAGTGGTGTCTAGAACTTGATCGACCACCCAAATTGCTCAACGATGGCCTCGCCCTTCCTCGCTCATGCTTACGAGATTCGCGCTCCTCACGCACGAAAGCCTCGCCATGTTCGGCCCACAATGCCCGGTCCAACACCTCCGCAAAAGTTGTGAGCTTAAGGATTTGCACCTTCTCGTAAATCCCCGGTCGAAGTCCATGCAGGAACCATTCGGCCCTTTCCTTGTCGTCCCGCACCACATCCGGGACACAATTCACGATACGAGAAAACTCTCGCTCGTATTCTCTCACTGAGCGGTCTCCTTGTTGCAGCTTCCTGAACTTGTCCTGAAGCTTTCTCCTTTCAGTGTCGGGGAAGTACATAGAAAACACCAACCCCCGCAACTCATTCCATGACATAGGAGGGAGGCTAGGCGATCGATTTCGTCGAATGCCTTTCCCCCCCGCCTTCGCTGACTGCTTCAAGCAATGCACAGCTAAAGGTACCTTGTCCCGCTCCAAGGTGCTCAGCTCCTCGAAAAGCGTTTCCATAGAGTCAATCCACATCTCCACGATCCATGGATCGACATTCTCTCCATCAAAGACAGGCGGATCAAACTCTTTGAAGGCCATGGCCGCCAAAGCCCGTTCTTTCTCTCGCTCCATTTCCACGTAATCCGTGAGTCGCCGCCTCGACTGTCGCCATTCCCGTCTAAGACACGGCGCGCCGCCGGCGCAGCCGCACTGTCGTGCCAACACCATGAAGCCCCTTGATCTCGCTCCTCCCGTCGCAAAGACTACGCCCATAAGCGCACTCATCCGCTCGCGGAGCACCGGGTCTCCACTCGCCTCGAATTGCTCGGGAACATCACTTGTTCCCTCCCGCGCCGATCCGGATGAAGATCGCCACGCGGTGCCATCGTTTCTGAAACGCGACAACTCGATTAGTTCTCGACCAACTCGGGTCGAATACGAGACCACTAATACACGCTCAAGAGCCAATCGTGCGAAAGTCACACGAGGGCGTCCATTCTCATCACCTGGTTTCATGTTGTGTCGACCCAACATGAACTCCTTCGGTTGAGAATAACCACACCTCAAGTCCACCTCTAATATCCGTCTTAGAGGATTATACAATACGACCAAATCCATAATCGCTTTCGCCACGAACCACAAGTCCTCGTCTCTCACGAGCCTTAACCTTTAAGGTTTCACTATCCTAGGGTCTCCTAGGTTCACCTAAACCATTGTCCCATTCACTACTTTATGCTCTGATACCAACTAATCTGTCACGCCCCGAGCCCGCCAATTCGCTCGGATTCCGCGCGCCGCCAGACCGCCGAACGGACAGAGTTTCCCCTGTACGACCAAGGCGTCGCAATCGATAAAATTACAAGAAGGTTCCAACTAGGAACAGTATTCAACATACAACGATTGCATAAGGAAGCTAGGTATCAAACAACATAAACACATCTTATGTTATTACATTCATTCCACATTGATTTTACATCACCGATTAATTTACATTAGACTTCCAAATACAATCTACTCATTATTACATCATTTCACCAGTTAGTTACATTTTGCTCACTACCCTCTAGTCCCCGCTATTAAAACGGCCTCAGTGGCATCGTTACCTCTCGGTCTCCGGTAGGGCGCTATCTACAGATCGACGCCCTTGCCTCGCGCTGTTGCTGCGCCGCTCACGTGTATACCTGTACCCCCAAAACCACGACACGGGGGTGAGAACTATTGTCCATAGTTCTCGTGGGTACGGTCACCCAAGAGAACAGCTCGACCAATAGGTCCAAGGAGGCACTGCAAATATGTTAGCCCAAAAACATATATAGGTATATAACTTGCAACTAACATAAAAACATGCCTCACAAATGCAACATGCAAATTATTACTTTAGCTCTTAGCTTTTCTTTACCTTTTTGCTATTCTGTACTTCAGCTATTTCATTCTTACTTAGCTATTCATAACTCATACCCGTTGTAACTCTAAGATTTCTACTTACCTTAGCTCATGTCATTAACTTCCAAGGTTTCTATAACCCTGGGTTTCCATCTCAAGTCCAACTTGCTTCTAAGGTGTCTATTACCTTAGGTTCACCATACATATCACTAGCTCTCAAGGTTCTCTCTACCCGATTCCAAATTTAGCCACCCGACTCGCCACGAGTCAATCAATAGCGGATAATCCGCACTTTGCCCGGCTCGAGGTGAAGGACCCCGTCACATACACCTCACCGCAAGCCAAGAACCACATCGCCCAACGGTCCGCCCGAAGGTCCGTGCACCGTGGTCGTGGATCCGCTGGGAGAGGAACATGCCGCATACACCCATAGCCAAGATTCCCCGATAGAGAGAGGAACATGCCGCATACACCCTAGCGCTCACTTTGTTCTTGCTTAGTCACAATCCTCGAAGTTCTTCCTGGGAGAGGAACATGCCGCATACACCCGCAAATCCGTAACTATCGAGCTCACAATTACCGGGATTCCGAATCCATTCCACTTGCTTGAGGGTTGGCCTTAACCCTCAAGAGTCGACCCAATAGGTCCATTGTTCTTTACATCCTAGGTCCACTTGACTCTAGGGTTCACTCCTTGTCACATAACCTAGGTTGTCTTAACTCTAGGTTCAATGTCATTCTAGCTCGACCTATGTTTGCTCACACTGGGTCCATTGCCATCGTTGTTCAACCTATGTCCTTGACACTAGGTTCAATGCCACTCACCTAGATCCATTGACTCTAGGTTTGCTATAACCCATGTTCATTACACTAGGTTAGATGCCACACTCCTAGGTCCATTGACTCTAGGTTTACTATAACCTATGTTCTTTACACTAGGTTAGATGCCACTCGATCTATATGTGCATTTAGTCCATGACTCACATTCTTTACTTGGCATTCTTTACTTGGCTCTCTTATGTCTATCAATCCACTCATATGCATGTTTCTATTATGCTAAGCATGCATTCTTTTACTCTTCTAGCATTGTACTTTATGCTATTATCATGCACTTCATTCATTTACTTGCATCTACTTAGTATTTTACTTTACCTCACTAGCATGCATTTCTACTCATGCATTATTGAACATGCATCAACAGGAGTTAAGTAACTCTTAGACATATAGGCGACCTAGTCGCTTCGGTAAACGCACCCACCTGTTTTGCTCTCCGATTGCTCGTCGACACTTGCAATCGCCGCCCGCGGCACCCGTGACCCGATTCGGCTCGACTCGTGCGCGACCAACCGAACGATCTCCGAATCTCGATCCGAGACTTCGTGTCGTTGCCCCACGTCTTCAAGTTGCCCTGGCCTCCGTTTTCGTGAATTTAGGGCTCCTATCTTGCGTGTCGCGGACATCCGGTATGAATATATTAAAATATTAATATCTTTGC
Organism: Aechmea fasciata; assembly: GCA_025177825.1. Taxonomy (NCBI): domain Eukaryota; kingdom Viridiplantae; phylum Streptophyta; class Magnoliopsida; order Poales; family Bromeliaceae; genus Aechmea; species Aechmea fasciata. The sequence continues at coordinate 4,761,007 of CM045925.1, read as the reverse complement.
AACCGCTCGTTTGGATCACCGAACCGAGCGCGCCAACGCGTTCGTTGTACCCCCAATTAGGTTTCTATGGGGTCAAATGAGATCAATCTCATCTATTTCTAAAATCCCCATTTGGATGCCCTAGATGCTACTATAGCCAAATTCACCAAATCGATCTACGAAACGGGGAATACTCATCTTGCTAGCATGCTAGGGTTCCATAATTCCCAACTCTAGGGTTTAAGACCCACTACAAGGGGATCTACCATGAGAGAGAGAGAGGGAGAGCTCAAGCTTACCTCTCAAGAGCTTGCCCACTTGAGGGAGAAGGAGGAGATGGTCATCATCATCATCACCATCATCTTCTTCTCCATCTCCTTCTTCCCTTTCTTCTTCTTCTTCTTCTTCTCCTTCTTCCTTCTTCTCTTCCTCTTGTCGTCGAACGAGAAGAGAGAGAGAGAGAGAGGAGGGAGCGAACAGCAGTGAGGGAGAGAGAGAGAGAAGAGGTTTTATCCCTCTCTTTACAACTAACCCCCGCACAATTGCTATAAGGCCCTCAACTTTACAATATTTGAAATTTCCCAAATCGGGCATTTTCGGCTCGTGGGACCGGTCTCCTAACCCAGGACCGGTCCTGCAGAGCCTTGCTCCACTCTCACCGGAGACCGGTCCTCCTTAAGAGACCGGTCCCTGCAGAGCCTTGCTCCACTCACACCGGAGACCGGTCTCCCCTTAAGAGACCGGTCCCGCAGAGCTCGCTCTCGCGGACAGCCTTCCGGGACCGGTCTCCTTTTCAGTGGACCGGTCCCCCAGGGACCATCAGCCTACTCCAAGGACTTAGCCAAATTTTCAGCTTTTTCCGTTTCTTCTCCATTCCAACTCACTTTTGGCTCGTTTGACCTCCGATTCTTTTCAAATTGAACCGAGCCTCTCCACACATGATTTAAATCATGTCCACATCGTCATTTCATCCGCGCAAGTGCCGGATTTGGCTCACGGCCCAAAGTAGCCTTTCGGCTCCGCGCACCTAGTGCACCGAAACACCCGAAAGCTTCCGTACTTCACCTAACCACTCTTATGGCCTTCTAAGCCAACATACCTCGTAACTTCAAGACTTTAGAAGTTCGATATGTCACATTTAACGTGGGAAAACTCCAAGCCGGAGAGAAAAACCCACGGGACCAATCACACAAAACAATCCACTATAGAAAAATCAAGTACAAGTGATTTAACCCAAAACACAACTCGATTTTACCGAATCCTCGTTGTAGATTGTCTCCGTTGGTCCTCGATCGACAGAAATCCTTCTATCGATCCCACTGCAAATCCTCACAGCCTCCACGTCTCGAATCCACGAAACGTCCACCGAATCCACAGTCTTCACGCGAAATCCACGCACCAAACTTCCTCCGAAGTTCGAATCAATTGAACAACTTTGCGGTGATTTTATGAACTTAGAAAACACATATGAGATGAGGAGCGAAAACCCTAGACGTTCATCATCAAAACGATTCTTAAGGATATCAAACTCTTTTCAAAGAATCGTATCGCTGATTGAATCCAAAAAGCTTGGTTTTTGAAAACTATTGATCGAAGAATAACATCGCAAGCTTTTTAGGGTTTTCCATATTATATCTCTCTAAGTCTATGGTATCTAACACCCCTCATATCATATTTATATGTTTAGATGACATCTAGATAGATTTAGATTTAAAAACACGATCTTTAAAAACAGATTTCGTCTTCATAGACCGGTCCTCAAAGTCAGGGACCGGTCCTCCTCTGCGCAACAAAGTTTTAATTACCGACAGACCGATTTCTTTGATCCAGGGGACTGGTCTCTCTTTGCGTCATGGAAAATCCCAGTTACTGGAAGCGGTCCTCAAAGATGGGGAACCGGTCTCTCATCAATGTAATGCGAAGAGGGCTTACTGGAACCGGTCTTCAAAGACAAGGAACCGGTCCCTCATGCATTGTTGCGCAGAAGGTGCTTACTGGAACCGGTCCTCCCAACGTGGGGACCGGTCCTCACAACCAGTTATGCAGTATGATAACTCAATTTCGTTAAAAACTCAACTTCAAAACTTCTAGTGTCTTCTAATCATATATTTATGAGTTAAGTTTTACCACAAAGTGTTCTAGTTCATACCTGAATTGTTCATCCTTTGATCCGATCTTCTTCTTCGTCTCCAAAACTCCTTACTACTACACGAAACTCGCCAACTTAGACAAATCCTTAACAGATGCTAAATAAAATGAGCTTGATGCTAATGAAAGTATAAGGTATATGTTGAATGAATGCATGAGTTAAAATGCTAAGAGAATAATATAATATAAATATGCAATTGAATTTCAGTCAAAGTAAAGAACATGTGGACAAAAGAATATGGACATAGAATCCTATGAATGTATGAATTTTACTGTGGACTATGACAATAGTAAACTTGGTGACATCATGACTAGAGATTTGATTAGCATCGAGAATGAAATTGTAAAACTAGCATAAAGGGCTAATTAGAGTAAAATGTGGCATTGTCAGTGTTGGATCCTCTATAGGAGGATCAGATCATACTCACATAGTCTGTTTTTGGCTTGGCGGTGGTCGCTCCACCCAAGCAGTGTACTCCGGAGTTGTCACATGATGGGCTAAAATATTTGCCCATGGACTAAAGTATCTGTCCAGCAGACGGTCCCGTCAGGAGGCAGCTTAGGGCCCGATAATTGGGATTTCGAGTTGGTGAGTTATGGAACCCCGCGGGAGGAAGCTAAGGGCCCAACGGGTTAGCCAAGAGATTGGGTAAAAGAAAAGTGTTGGTTGAGGCGAAACCTACGGGTTAGCCAAAAGGACCCAGAATTGGAAAGTGGATCTTGTATTCATAATTAATTGACTCAAGACCGAGTCGAGTGGCATAGTTGGCTAAGGTAAATATAATCTTAGGAAAGAATTACAAATAAGTAAAGTGTGGCCAAGAATAAAGGGTAAAGAACGGCAAGTGCTAAAGAATAGCCAATAATAAAGAATGTCAAAGAATAAATAATTGCAAGTAGTATCGATCGAACTACTAGATTGTGGATTAATTGCACAAGTATATGATTGCATGACTTGCATATTGCTACATTTAGTATTTCATTATTACGTTATGAGGCAATGCATGGTTTTATTAGTTGCAAAATCAAGATATATATATCTATCTGTTTATTAATGTCACGCCCCGAGCCCGATCCATTTGGCCGGTTCGAGAGCGTCAAACAGACGCCGAACGGACAGAGCTTCCCCTGCCCGCCCAAGGCTCAACAAATACAGATAGAGTATAAATTTTTTTTTTTCTGCACTTGCGGAAGCATACATACAACGGCTTGCACGAAGACAAGCAATAGCCAAAATGAAAGTACTAATGTAAACATACAAGTAACATGATTAATTTCAATCACATACATGTAAATATCTTTACAACTTTGAATTCTTTTAAGTCTTTACATTCATTGCATCATTTCTTTCTTACATCACTTTACCTCAAAATATAACTTGATTACATTCAAAGTTAAGCAATTATGATCATCAAATACAAAAGATGATATAAAGGGAATGCAACTACCAAAAAGTAATAACTTGGCGGTCTCTATCTAGGGCGCGATGCCCTTACCGCGATCCTCGGCCGGCTCGCTCGGTCCTGGCCCTGTGGAGATCGTGGGGTGAGAACTACAACAAAGTTCCCAGTGGGTTCGGCAACCAACCACGCCGACTTTCCCACTAGGTCTAATTCAAGCGTAATAGAAAGAAAGGTAAGATAATAACCAACTAACAAATGCAACTAATACGCTTGAAAGTAAACAATAAGATGTTCAAATAATAACTCATGATGATTGAAAGATCATAGTTCAATACCCAATCTCTTGGCTAACCCGTAGGTTTTGCCCTCAACAAGACTCGACCAACCCAAATCCCTATTGTCGAGGAAACACTACAACCCGACGGGACCGTCCTCTGGGGAAACACTACAACCCAGCGATGACAACTCCGGAGCACATCGCCCGATGGGGAGCTACCGCGCCTCGAGCAAGGACTATATGGTGAGTACGATCAATCCTTAACTCTAAGGATTCCAATTCAATCCATTCCTTGACTTCAAGGAGAATTATGTTCATATGACCCTTAACTCTAAGGTTGTTGTCATAATGTCAATCTCAAGACTCTTCTAGTGTTATGTACACTACTTGTTCTTGTTCTCGTTCTTTGATGCCACACATGTTGTCTAAATATTCTAGACTTGTCAATACCACACATGTTATCTATGTACTTGTCCAATGTCATAATAGCTCTTAAAGTACACTAAGTTCTTATTCTTTAGCATGCATACATAGGGTTCTTGTTCTTTACCAATACAACATTGTACAAATATTTCTCATGCATTTGAACTCACAAATTGCAATATAAACTCATATTTACCCTACTATGCATTATGCTCAACATATAAAAGAATGCTCAAATATGACGCTTAGACATAAAGAGAATTCCGGTGTCCTTGGAATGCACCACCCACCTTCTAAAATTATGGATGGGTTGCCCGTCGAATTTCGTAGCTAACCGAGGCCTATTTTGCAATCTGCGCAGTTATCAGATTCTACATCAGGCTAGCTTACATAGCAACTCATAGATAGGCTTTTCGTTTAATTAAACGGAGTTGTCCCACGCGTCGGGGATACCCCCAATTAGGTTTCTACAAGGTCAATTTGATCCTAAAACCTCTATAGCCAAAAGCCCCAAATTTGGGTGCTCTACCAAGCCCTATGTGAAACCCTAGGTTTTGATCTCTAAAACAAGCAAAAGATAGCTTGTTACAACTCTTAGAGATGATCTAAGACCATCTACACTCATTTCTAGGGCATGCATTGATACCCTAGAGATCCACCATGAGAGGATCTTGAGCTTCCATGGGTATTCATGGAGCTCAAGCCTCTACTGGGTTTCTACACCAAAGAGAAGCTCAAAACTTAGCTCCTTAGGACCAAAAACACAAACCCTAACCTAGGTTTTCCTTAGAAACCTCACCTTGGCCCAAACTCCCCAATGTCCACCTTGTAGGAGAGCTTCTAGGTCTTCTCCAAGCTCCAAAGCCACCAAGACTCCTTCTCCAAGCTCCTTCTCCAACTTCTCCAAGCTCTAGGAGATGTTTTCTAGAGAGAGAAAGAGGAGAAATGAAAGAGAGTGGTGAGGGAGTGAATGGCTGTGAAGGAGGAAGCCATTGGGTACTTATTGTGTTGTGACAATTGCCAAAAAGCCCCTCCATTCACGAAAATTACAAACTGCTCATACTGGGCAGTTTTCGGGTTCAGGATCCGGACCTTGCCATGGGATCCGGATCCCGTGAGCTATGGTTCTGGGACTTAGCTAGTTTTCTGCTGATTTCGCAGGTGGGGACCGCTCTCACCTCGTGGTCCTGGTCTCGGTGGTCCTGGCCTCGCCTCCGTATCCGGATCCCGCAAGGTAAACTCCAGGACTTAGCCAATTTTTATCGCCGCGGCCGCTGTGCTTGTGGCATCCTGGCCTCCATGCATGGGACTGGTCTCGGCTGCTACAATTCTGCAACTTTTGCTGAATTGCAGTTTAAGCCTTCTTGAGTCCCTTTTTCACTTCACACAAGTTCTAAAACTCTTAGAACCTTGTGGCACTTGTCTCACTCCACATTCCGCTCGTTTTGACGGAACTAGGCACGTTTTACGAGGAAGTGGGTTGTTACATTCTCCACCCCTTAAAAATAGTTTCATCCGCGAAACTAACCTATTTACAATCTAGAATCATACCTTAATCCAGATTCTCAAATAGATGGTGATAGTGCTCCCGCATTACGCTCTCGAGCTCCCATGTAGCTTCCCGGTCGTTGTGTTTGCTCCAACGAACCTTGACATACGGAATCCTCCGGTTTCGTAGCTTTCTCCCTTCTCGATCGATTATGTATGCCGGAAACTCGTCATAAGTCATATCCTCTTGAATCTCTGTTGGTATATACGAGAAAATATGATCGGGATCATGAACATACATGCGGAGATTGGATACATGAAATACATCATGAACTCCCTCAAGCCTCGGTGGTAATGCTAGTTTGTAAGCCACCTGTAACATACTAGACTTACGCAAATTGCGGAGTTCGAGTATTCGACTTGAGTTTGGAGCCTTTTCCAGATTTTTTGGAGGGTCGTTGACTGTGTTCCGACCTATGGCACGTGTACCGAGGTTAGTGGATGAATTCTAAGCACTAAAGTCTAAAAAGTTGGATTTTAGGTTGCTCTCGGATTGCATTTTCGGGTGCTTGTACCGGTACAGGGTTGGTTGCTGTACCGGTACAACCTTGATGGCTATACCGGTACAGATGAGGTTTTGTACCGGTATGGGATGGCTGATGGACACCAACCCGAGCCTCGGATTTGGTGATTTGGTCAGCCACAGATCTCACTGCAGATGTGGATGGCTTCAGGACGGCATACTATGGCGTATTTACGCTTTAAATCGTAGGGGTGTTTTAGCATTTTGTTGCTTCTTTTAGTGTACCACACACCCGTAGGGCTCCATTTGAGCACCCCCACTACAGCAAAGAGGTAGGAGGAGCTTCTCTCTCTACTCCTTTGCATTTCTAGGGTTTTGGTTGGGTTTTTCTTAGGATTAAACCCTCTCTTTTGCTCTTTTTGCTTGGTAGAGCCTCCCTCACCATTGTTGGAGCTTGGAGCTTACCTTTTGGAGCTTGGTGGAGGATCAAACTTCAAGCCTAGAGCATTTTGAGCTTGGATTGGAGCTTCTTAGAGGTATGTGGATGTATTCCTTCCTCTAGATTCGGTTTTGTGGCATTTTGTGAGATGAAACCCTAGATATTGGACTTAGAGTTAGATTTTGGGGATTTTTTATTTTAGGCCTTTGGGACCTAATTGATGGGTTTAGAACTTTGATTTAGGTTGGATTGGAAGGACTCTAACTCCCATTTAGAGATCGAGAGAGTTTCCTTCGCACTCGGTGAGTTTTCTTCAACCTTTTGTGGAGTTCCTTAAAGTGTGAACTCAAGGTTTATCTTCTTAGCTTGTAACTCCTAGGGTTTGCTTTTCAGGACTCAAGGAGTGATAATCGAAGCTTCGTTAGCGGTTCGGAGCAACGCTATTCGCATTCGGTGGGTTTGGCTTCATGAGCATAGGGGAAAATATTCCCTAAGTGCTATTTCGGTTTGATTTAATTCTTTTGAAAGCATATTCATATTAGATAGAATTATTATGAATTTTAGAACACTTAAAATGCATGTCTTATGTATGAGAAAAATTTCACTCTATATAGTAGAGCATTCTGGGTTATTTTCGCATGCATGTGAGAGTGGTTCTGGTGGGTGCTTGGGAGTGTGCCATTTATGTTTGATATGGTTCAAGTAGTGTAATTATGAACATTAAACTTATGTTGGGACTTAGAAAAATTTAAGTGTCATAAAGCGGCACTTAACTTAGAAAACTATGAAACTGCAACATAGAGACATTGACATAGGCCACTGACATCTATTATATTCCATGTTAGAGACATGATGACATAGAGATAGGCCTTGGACACAGTGACTTTACTTTCCATGTTAGAGACATGATGACTTGAGACTTGTGACAGTTCTTGTGACTATTTGCCATTGTGCTCATTCGCACATGCTTGTGAGGGTCGCTCCCTATAAGCCGGCACTCCGGAGTTGGCCAACGCGATACTATTGCCGTGCAGGATTGGGCGCCGAAGTGGATTGCCGTGGGACAGTCTCATTCCTACGGTGGGGATGTTGACTACTACGGGGCCATTAGGCTCGGCATTTGGCTAGGTAGCCTTCGGGTGGTTATCGGCCAGACCGCCTTCGGGTTGGATCTTCTTGGACTTAAACTTAAAGTAGTTTAATGGACTTTGTGGACTATGACTAGAATAGTAAACTTTAACTCTTTACTATTAACTTGTGAACATTGTACTAGTAGTTGTACTTTCTATATCATGCTTAGAATAACTTACTTACTTACGCAAAATCATGCTAAGTAGAGATATCATGCTGTAGTAGCTTACACTTACATATTTCGTTTTGAACCTAGTGGAGCATACAACTGAAGTCAGTAATTGCCCACTGGGAACTATTATTTAATAGTTCTCACGCCCTCTGTTTCTTATGTGTTTCAGAGCCTTCGGCACTGGCGGAGGCAAGGGATCGCGGCAAGGGAGTCGCGTCTAGTTAGCTCGTAGCGGCTTTACTTTCTCTTAGGTGGTTCTACTTTTCTCTCTTTTTGTTTTGGTGAGAGAGAGGTTTTTGGTATCCATGTATAGAGACCACCATGTAGTTGTTGTTTGTGGAGATTATTACTGTACTCTTTATTATAGTGCTTAGTGGAGTTTGGTACTTTTATTTATCTACTTCTTTTATTCTTCCTAGTCTAGAATTCTAGTTGTTATATCGCTCTGATACTTCTAGATTCTTCTTACTTGTTAGTTATTTATCGTTTTTGTTAGACGCCTTGTATGTTTTAGATGTACGGCGGGTCTGGGCACGCGCCGGGAGGGCTTCCGCTGGGTCTCGGGGCGTGACACCACCGCTCCGATTCGATCCAAAATCTCAAACGGTCCAATATACCGAGGACTTAATTTCCCCCGGATTCCAAACAGTTTAACTCCTCGTGTTGGCGAAACCTTTAAGAATACATGGTCGCCGACCTCAAACTCAATATCTTTTCTTCGTTTGTCGGCATAACTCTTATGCCGAGACCGCGCCGTTGCCAGTCGTTGGCGAGCAAGGCGAACTTTCTCCTCCGCCTCTCGCACTACATCCGGGCCAAGAACAAATTTCTCGCCCACGTCGCTCCAATGGATTGGAGAGCGACATTTTCTTCCATAAAGGGCCTCGAATGGCGCCATCGCGATACTTTCTTGATAACTGTTATTGTACGCGAACTCCGCCATCGGTAAATGGTCGTGCCAATTGCCCTTGTAGTCAAATACACACGCCCGTAGCATATCCTCAAGTTTTTGGATTGTCCTCTCCGACTGTCCGTCACTTTGAGGATGAAATGCCGTGCTAAAATCGAGCCGTGTGCCCAATGCCTCCTGTAGGCTCCTCCAAAAGTGAGAAGTGAACCCCGGGTCCCGATCCGATACGATAGACGCCGGAACCCCGTGAAGTCTCACAATCTCGTCAATGTAGACTTGAGCCAACTTGTCCCCCGACCAAGTGATATGAATCGGTAGGAAATGTGCCGACTTCGTTAACCGGTCCACGACCACCCAAATTGCATCGTGTCCTCCTTGAGATCGAGGCAATCCGGTCACAAAGTCCATAGCGATATTTTCTCATTTCCAAACGGGTATAGGTAGGCTTTGTAGTTTCCCCGCCGGAAATCGCCGCTCCGCCTTCACTTGTTGGCAAGTAATGTAACAACCCGAACTTTAACAAAATTGGCTAAAGTGCGCGAACGAAATAATTGGACAAGTTCCAATTGCCATTCCAAATCCCTTGGAAAGTTTAGAAGATAATCTAAAAGAGTTAAAAAGGGTTTTGGCGTTATTCGGCGCGAAGTAAAGTCGAAACAATGCGAGAATTAGGGTTCGGGAGGCTTTCGGGAATTTTCTGTGCACTAGGTGCGAGAACGGAACTCGAAAGGCTATCTCGGGCCACGAGCTAAATCCGACGCTTGCGCGGATGAGGTAACGATGTGGACATGATTTGAATCATGTGTGGGGAGCCTCGGTTCGATTTGGAACCAATCGGAGGTCAAACGAGCCAAAAGTGAGTTGGAACGGAGAAGAAACGGACCGAAGCTGAAAATTCGGCTAAGTCCTTGGAGTGGGCTGAAGGTCCCTGCGGGGACCGGTCCCCACAACCAGGGACCGGTTCCCGTAAGCAGGTGATGGCAGTTCGCAATAAAGGACCGGTCCCCGAAGGGAGAGACCGGTCCCCACGCGCGTATGGACTATGGCAGAGAAACTCTGAGACCGGTCCCCGCCTAGAGAGACCGATCCCCAGGCACGAAAAATGCCCAGTTGGACTGTTTCGAATATTGGAAAGTTGAGGGGCCTTATAGCATTTTGTGGAGGGGTTTGTAGGTTATAGGTCTCAAGGATCTAAAGGTAATCTACACCTAGAGGGGGATGAATAGGTGTACAATGGCCAATTAAAAATCTCGATGCGATTTTAAAGTAAATGCGAAAAATAAAATCAAACACACCAAGATATACGTGGGAAAACTCCACAAGGAGTAAAAAACCCACGGGACCGATCACACGAAAATCCACTAAGAAACAATTGAGTACAAGGCGATTCACCCACGACTTTACCCAATTTACCGAATCTTCTATGTAGATCTCTTTCGCTGGTCCTCGATCGCTTGAAGTCCTTCAACCGATCACGTCACAACTCCTTGCCGCGTCCACGCTTCGACTCCTCAAAGCTTCCACCGAATCCTCGGGCCCCCACAGGCGATTCCGCGCAACCTCTTCGTCCGAAGAGAGAACAAGGATGATTTATGATGATTAACACGTTAAGCACCGTAGACTATGGAAATCCCTTCTAGTTGTTCATCGAGTCGATTCACAAAGAAGAATCACAAGAGCAACATCAACTCGATGATCAACTAGTATAAAACTCTCTCTTAGGATTAGGTCAAAAAGCTTAGAAGAGAGTTTCTAGGGTTTAGAATAAAAACATATTCAGGTATATATCGTCATTGGACTTCCTATGATCTATATATAGAGTTAGAAGACTTTGAAGTAGACTAGAAATCAAATCAGCCCTTTTTGGAAATATTTTCGGGTTCTCTGTCCGGTCTCTATATATCTGTCCTGGTCCTCAACTTCCGTCATTATTATCGCACAGAACTCTGTCCGGCCAGACCTCGGGGTATCCGGTCCAACCTTGCGAAACAAGAAAAATACAGCATCGTGTCCGTAAAGGGCGGTCCGTGGTTTGCGAAAATCTCACTATCAAGTTTACCGAGTCCTGGACAGTAGTGGCGGTCCTGGCCGTGGTTTAAGCCTTCGCAAAGAAAAAAACATGCTTACTGGATCCGGACAGGAACCACGGTCCGGACAGAGACCATATAAAAACCAGTTTTTGCAAAATCAATAGTTTAAGGTTTTTAAAGTCTTCTAGCTACTATATTTATAATATAAATCACCATAAATGATCTTAAATATGTACCTGAGGTGTTGAGCTTCTCTGACGAGTCCTGGATCATCCATCTTCATCTTGATTACCTTGATCTCTTCAAGACTCCGACACGTTCACGAAATTCGCCAACTTATAAAATCCTTAACAATCTCCCCCTTTGGCGATTTCGTGACAAAACATATTACAAGCGCTTACATACCTCAAATACAAAATAAATGAGACTTATCGCAATCACCAAACGATAACTCTCAAGCATGATCGATCCAAATAAAATCAAAATTACAAGTCAAAAACTCATCCTATACAAACTCTATGACTTAGACATTGGAGTCTTGAAGTCTTGAATGTTCCTGCAAAAGAAATCTCAACACACACATTCAAGCATCAAGATTTTCATGAGAAACAATAATAAGTACAAGAGTTCAGAGCATAAGTTAAGTAAACTATCTAAAGTCAACCTAGCAACCTAACTAACAAAGTTTTCGTAGTAAAAGAAAAATCAAACATTCTCATCATTATCTCCATCTCCCCCTTTTTGTCACAAAACGCCAAAGTGACTAAAGGAGGATCGATGCGATGAATCACTCGGAGTCGCTGCCCGGAGGAGGCATCTCGGTGCTTCCACAACCGACCTTCTCGCAAAGAAGCCTCAGGAAGCGAGAAATGCGTCCATACTTCTTGTTCAATTTAGCAACATCCTGTTTGATCTCAGCAAGCTCACCAGATAGACGTCGTTGCTCACGATAGACTGATGATATAGATGCTTCAGTATCAGATCCCTCAGCACGTGGAGAAGGAGGAGCAGGAGCGTCAGCCCGAGGTGGAGAGTGCCCGTGAAGCTGGACATGTGACTTGACCATTGTCGTGTCACTGATCGGGCCTAGAGAATGCTCATATGACGTGCAAACAACGTTAACGTCATGTAGTCGAAGAATCCTCATAATAATTAGAGGAAATGGAAGACGATCCTTTTGATTCGCAGTCTTAATCTCCCTCGCCATACGCTTCCAGATGAGGAATGGGATATTGATGTTGATGTTCTTCTTCTTGACAAGATCAGGATGTCCCAAAAGATACATATATAGAACTCTATCCCATCGAATCACTTTGGTGTTTGCGAGTGGCATGATGTTGTTGGCGGCGATAATGTTCAAATAGCGATACTCAAGCCTCAAGTCCTTCGAGAGTATGGCACAACCGTTGTCCTCAGCGCCTAGTACACAGAGGGCATTTAAAATCCTTCGCCAATCAACAATAGACTCAAGTTCAGTATTCATATAGTCTACTCCGTCAGTTCGAGCTTGCATCTCAAGCACCGATGCAATAGAGTCAGGAGTAATCGACATTTCAACACCACGAACTGAAGTAGTAAAGACGAATGGACCTCCATCTGACTCGAGCAAATTTCCAGCTCGCATATAGAATTCCCGAATGAGCTGAAGTCCATACCCTGGACGCTCGTTGAACTCGCAAATTTCATGCAAGTTGCCATTCTCGAACAAGGCTTGAAACGCAGGGGCTCTCTTGATCAAGTTTGCAACCCCAACTAGTCGCTCGCCAACACAATGCTTCGAGGAATACAGTCGATATCGTTGAGGATCAACAGGTGGCTGAGCTGCCTGAGGTGCCTGAGGTGGAGCAGCTGCTGCAGGTTGAGGCTCCTCAATAGTAATACCAGTCGTCTTCTTTCTCGTTCGTTCAGAACGTTGCTCCTTAGGTAGTTCATCATCTCGGGCTTTAGCCTTGCCCTTTCCTTTTCCTTTGGTTTTCTCCTTTGACTTTCCTTTTCCCTTTGATGTTCCTTGTGCTGCGTGCTGAGACTCAGCCAGAACCGTGTCCCAATCACCCTCGTGAGATTCACTTCGAATCCTCCGCAGTGGTTATATTCACCGCCAATGTCCTCTCGCAGTTGTTCCTCCCGTTGTTGAGTGGAGGAGCGTTGTCGCTTCACACCAGGACCTCCTCGTGCCATCAAAAATACCAACACAAGTAGCCACGAATACATGTTTGCAACAAGTATCTGTTCAAAAGCTCAATAGCAAGCATATTGATCACAATATATCATAAATTACGAAAAATTGGTCGTTAATTTTAAACAAATTTATCATCACCCTAGAGCCATTAGAAACACATTTAATATAGATAATATGCATGAGGAATGATTAAATAATCACAAAAATTCAAAAATCCCTCTGTGAACAGTGAAAAACTAGGGTTAAACCAAAGTGCATGCAGATCAGTTGAATAAATTGAAAAAGAAGCATGTAGAACTACATATTAGACATGTTGAAGCAAGATTGAAGCAACAAATCCAGTTCAAAACCGCACAAACAAAGATCAATCGCAAAAACCCTAATTTTTAGAAAAATGAGCAAAAATCGAAAAAATCAAAATGCATACCTTGAATCCGAAGAAAAAGTGAAGGATGTTGATGCAAATGATCAAGGAAGCACTTTAGGGTTTTTAGAGAGAGAAACAGCAAGAGAAAACTATAAAACGTTGAGTTTTGAAGCCAACTCGGTCGAGCGGGTATATACGCCCGCCGCTCCAGCCGAGACCGGACAGACCAAGGCTCTGTCCGGATGCCACCAAAAATCAGTCTGCTCTTATGCGAGCGTGCTGTCCGGACAGAGTCTGAAGACCGGTCCCAGTAGGCAATAATCGAAAACAGTGAAATTTTCTTAAATACCCATCTTGTTCCCAGCCTCAACTACATGAAATATAATAACAAAGTCTAATCCAAAACAAATCAAGAATGTCAAAAATGTTGAACCTTACATCAATCAAAATTTGATCTTCATATACTGTGAATTTAGACACATCTGTCGAGATCTAACCAACAGTTGAATTAAGTTTAAATTTCACATTCACATTAATAAAGATTAACATATATCCCATAAACTGAAATAAGCACAAGAATATAATCCAATTGAGTTAAGCACACGTCAGATTTAAGGAGTGGCTCTTCGAGCATCTTTTAACTTTCACCTTATATCGTTCGGTGAAAAAGAGAAATCACCGAGCACCTCTAATTTAAGAAATATGATCATTATTTTAGAGAAGTAGACTTATATTCATGTGGTAGCTTCACACACTTACCGGACGACCGGGGTGGTAGCTCTTTCCTACATGTGGTGGTAGTTTTCACACTCCTTAGAAAGGATGTAACTCTTTCCACATCTTGAATTGGTGGTAGTTTTCACACTCCCAATAGGGATGTAACTCTTTCCACATCTTTTAACATAGATACTACTCCCCTCAACTAGTGCTACCCCCAATGGGACATATTATTGCGATTTCAGAAAATAGGATCACATGTCACCCATCGTGCAAATAATCAATTAAAATTAATCTACTTTTGATAGTTCAAGAGAGATGTACTTAAATTAACAAATATATGTAAGGACAATTTCTAAAAGATGTTGGGGTTCAAAATAAATGACATAGAAGAGTTAAATTGGATTAAAGAGTGTTAAAAATAACTCATGCAAGCTGTTGTGAATCCGGCACTCGCCCCGGTACCGGATCTCATGAATCCGCAACCCGCTCCGATACCGACTGTTGTGGGTTCGGTACCGATTGTTGGGATTCCGCAACGGAAGCGTCGAATCGGGTTTTTACCATAAACCCGTCTCCTCAGCAAAAGCTGATACAATCACAAAAGAGAGAAAAAACCAAAGTAGAAAATATACGGGTAAAATAAGATTCATTAAATAAGAGAAGATTACACCTGACTCCTCTTCTTCACAGAGTAGCTACAACCCAAGCCCTCTTTCTGAATCTCTCTTACCCTTCTCTCGTCTTCTATAAAATCACAATGAAGACCTCTCCCCGTGCACCGGTGCACAAGGTGCACTAAACCATAACTTTCTCTATCTTTTTCTCTCTCTCAAGTACGGCACCAAATGCACTCACAGCACCCTTTGCCTTTTGGCTTCCTGCCGTACTCTCCTCTCTGTTTCGGCATAGCTAAATTAATTAGCCCAACAAGCATTATATAATGCTTCACCGAGAACGTACCAAATCCTAGTATATTTAGGATTTTTACTCTAATTAATATTTAAATCTATCTTAAATTATTTCTAATAGATTTAAATATTAATCCTAATCTAGTTAGGTTTATCCTCTAATTAATATTTAAATCTTAATACATCTCCAACAGATTTAAATATTAATCTTATCTAACTAGGATTCAATTACAAATCTAACCAAATCCTAACAATCTCCACCTTGGTTTGATTTGTAATCTTCAATCGCCGCGTCGAGCTCACCATGCAAGCTCCACCTTGAGCTTGTCTCCTCCACTCGATGTCGCCGCATCCGTCGCTTCACCTCGAGCGACTTCACTTCCGCGAACTTTCGGAACCCAAACCGTCTTCGCTCATGTTCTGACTATGCTCCCGTTCAGAACGTACAAGTTCCCACGCTTGTTCGCCTCGCACACGAACCGATCTCGCTTTCGGACCCTAATAGCTCCACCTGAAGCTGAAAAATCGCAACCCTTCGAGTCCAACGCGCCTAACGAGATCAAATTCCGCTTCAATCCAGGAATATGTCGAACACCCGTCAGCGTCCTCACGACCCCATCGCGCATTCGGATCTTCACCGTGCCGATTCCCAAAACTTTGCACGCCGTCCCGTTCCCCATTAGAGCTTTTCCACCGTTAATCGCCTTATAGGTGGCAAAAAACTCTTTCTCCGGGCAGACGTGAAAGGAACATGCCGAATCGAGCACCCACGCATCATCCGAAATTTTCGCACCTCTGGTCGCCGCATATAGCACGTCAGGATCGAACATCTCCGACTCTGCCGCCTGCGTCGTCGCTGATACCGTCTCGTCCTGGTTCACGACAGTTTTCTCCTTCTGCCGCTTCAACTCCTTCAGATCATCTTGAAGTTTCCGACAATTGCGCTTTATATGTCCTTTCCTGTGACAATAAAAGCACTCTACCTTGGATAGTGACTTCTTCTGTCGATCTCCGGTCGCCTCCTTCTTCGCTCTCACCATCAAAGCAGTATCCCGGCTCTGCGTGCCGGACTCCTGAGTCATCTTCCGCATCTCGTTCGAGAGAAGCGCCGCCGTGACCGCCTCCACGCTTATGGTCTCCTTGCCATAAAGCAACGTGGTCACCAGATGCTCACATGCCGTCGGTCGCGAAGATAGTAAGATCAGCGCCTTATCTTCGTCATCCAGATTGACTCCGATACTCGTCAACTGGGCTACCACCTTGTTGAACTCGTTCAGATGCTCGTGTAGGCTAGCCGTTTCCTGCATCCGCAGCGTAAACAGTCGCTGCTTCAGATACAACCTGTTCGTCAAGGATTTGGTCATGTACAGATCTTCCAATTTCTTCTACAACGTTGCCGGTGTCGTCTCGCCGACTACATTGTAAAGAACCTCATCTGCTAATGATAGATGAAGCGTACTCAGCGCCTTCCGCTCCATCTTCGTCCATGCCGCATCCGTGACCTCCGCCGGCTTCGCCTCCTTTCCGTTCAACGTTTCGTCCAATTCTTGCTGTACGAGGATCGCCCGTACTTTAATTTGCCATAATCCGAAATTGTTCTTGCCGTCGAACTTCTCGATTTCGAATTTCGTGGCCATCTCCGTCGATCTCTCCCGTAGATCGGTAACCTTCGGCTCTGATACCAATTGTTGTGAATCTGGCACTCGCCCCGGTACCGGATCTCGTGAATCCGCAACCCGCTCCGATACCGACTGTTGTGGGTTCGGTACCGATTGTTGGGATTCCGCAACGGAAGCGTCGAATCGGGTTTTTACCATAAACCCGTCTCCTCAGCAAAAGCTGATACAATCACAAAAGAAAGAAAAAACCAAAGCAGAAAATATGCAGGTAAAATAAGATTCATTAAATAAGAGAAGATTACACCTGACTCTTCTTCGCAGAGTAGCTACAACCCAAGCCCTCTTTCTGAATCTCTCTTACCCTTCTCTCGTCTTCTATAAAATCACAATGAAGACCTCTCCCCGTGCACCGGTGCACAAGGTGCACTAAACCATAACTTTCTCTCTCTTTTTCTCTCTCTCAAGTACGGCACCAAATGCACTCACAGCACCCTTTGCCTTTTGGCTTCCTGCCGTACTCTCCTCTCTGTTTCGGCATAGCTATATTAATTAGCCCAACAAGCATTATATAATGCTTCACCGAGAACGTACCAAATCCTAGTATATTTAGGATTTTTACTCTAATTAATATTTAAATCTATCTTAAATTATTTCTAGTAGATTTAAATATTAATCCTAATCTAGTTAGGTTTATCCTCTAATTAATATTTAAATCTTAATACATCTCCAACAGATTTAAATATTAATCTTATCTAACTAGGATTCAATTACAAATCTAACCAAATCCTAACACAAGCAATGAGATCACATCGTGAAGAACAAAGGAAACTTTTCAAAATAAGATAAAACACTTCGCGTTCCAAAGATCAAGCAAACAATGCACAAGAACAAATAATGCATAATTGTCCATTTTTAAATATTGGCTCATAGAAAATGTCTAGATAAATAAAATCCTTTGAAATAAACGCGACCAATTCTCCCTAGTAATGATATATTAGCTCAACACGTTTGGTTCAAGAGAATAGAACACCCTTTTTTTTTAAATATTCATGGCACAAGTGTTCGAATAGATATAGTGCGAGAGAGAGGTCGGTAGCCACTAGACGCTTAATAAGAAAAGATTTCACCTTTGCGCACCCAAACCTTACGAATCTTAGGGTGCGTCGATTGGCTTGTACGCGTCTTGTGAAGCTTGTCGACGAGTTCGAATTTCTTGTTCTTTTGACCCTTTACTTTCGGCCTCCAAGCTTGTTTAGTTCTAATTCTTGAATCATCCTTTGTTGGCTTTGATTCCACTCTTGGAACATTCTTCTTGGGCTTGATTTGAGACCATTGGTTCACGTGTGTCACGGAGTTCTTCTTTTGTGTACAATTTCTCCTCACATGACCTAGAACTCCACATTGGTGACAAATTTTGTTAGTAAACAAATTTCTAGTTGAAACGAACTTACTTTGAACTTTTGGTTTTGACTTAGTCGAATTCACGCCCACTTGCTTAGCGACTTGATCAACATAAGTCCTCTCATATCCAAGACCAAGTTTAGATGTTTGTCCAAGCCCTAGCATCTTGTCAAGTTTCGTCGAGAAGAATTTGTTCAAATCCGATCTTAGTTGGATGATAGTCTTTGTGAATTCCAAGTTTGCTTCCTTTGCCTCCCTTACTTGCTCATTGAGAAACTGTACATTTTCTTCATTTGTTCCTCTTTCGTTCTCAAGCATGCCAACTTTTTCAACAATAGATTGATAGGCTCTAGATAATCCATCCTTCTCTTTCTCCAAATCTCTCAACAAAGTTGTTAAGCTTGTGTTCTCCCCGTCTAGATCCATGATCCTTTGTTGTAGCTTCTTATTGTGCTTGGCGATCTTCTTCGATTCTACGATCAATTGAC
This sequence comes from Aechmea fasciata, assembly GCA_025177825.1. Classification (NCBI taxonomy): domain Eukaryota; kingdom Viridiplantae; phylum Streptophyta; class Magnoliopsida; order Poales; family Bromeliaceae; genus Aechmea; species Aechmea fasciata. The sequence continues at coordinate 4,742,402 of CM045925.1, read as the reverse complement.
GATAAGCGTCAATCATGTCACCGCCATCCGAATCGTCATCCGTCAAGTTCTCCGGTGTGGATTGTTCATGCAATGAAGTCACGGAGATTGAGTCAATGGAGGATAAGCACATAATATTAGAATCGTATGCCAAAAGAGCCGTGGCATTTTCTTCCTCATCGCTTGAGGTTGACTCCTCGTCGGAAGGATCATCCCAAGTGATGGCTTGCATAGCCTTCTTCTTATTAGAAGTCTTGGTCGGACAATCCGATGCTATGTGTCCAAAACCCCGACACTTATAGCATTGGATTTCTCCACTTTTCTTATCTTTAGAGGACTCTTTTGAAAAATTTTCAGAATTTTTAGATTTAGAAGAAGAAGAAGAAGTACCCCCTTTTGATTTGTTGAACTTGGAAGAGGAAGTCTTGGTAGGAAATTTCTTCTTAAAATTGCGTCGGAACTTCCTAGTTAGAAGTGCAAGTTGCTTCTCGAAGTCCTCCAAGGTCACGTTCGAATCCATCTCGGAAGAAGATGAGTCCGCGTTACCTCCCTTGGTAGATTTGAGCGCCATACCTGTGGACTTAGAAGACAACTTGGAAAAAGACGAGTTAGAAGGAAAAGTCATCTCATAAGTTTGAAGAGCACCTACTAACTCATCTACTTTCATCTCATCGGGATGTTTTACAGTTTCAATTGCCGCAACTTTCAGACGAAAACGCTCGGGGAGAGTTCTTAGAATCTTACGAATTATCTTGGTTTCGGGAATTTTCTCACCCAAGTTGGAACAAGTGTTGACTATATCTTGAAGACGAGTATAATATTCAGTAAAAGTCTCGTTTTCTTCCATATGAATAGAATCAAAACGACTAGTCAACATTTGTAGTTTTTGAACTTTCACAAGACTAGTTCCCTCGTGGGTGGTTTTAAGGGTATCCCAAATTTGTTTAGCAGTTTCACATGCCGAAACCCGAGAGAATTCGGTTTGATTCAAAGAGTTAAATAAAGGATTAATTCCCTTGCCATTGAAAGAAGAACGTTCGTTTTCATCCTTAGTCCACTTAGTTCTAGCCTTGGGGACGGTAATAGCATCAACTACCTCGGTGGGATGAGTCCAACCATATTCCACCGCTTGCCATACTCTCTCGTCGATTGCAATTAGAAACGCCCTCATGCGGGCTTTCCAATAGGCATAGTTAGTGCCATCGAAGAGAGGAGGTCGATTGATATTACCGCCCTCGGCCATTGTCTACAACCTAAACCCTCTCCGATACCAACTGTAGGTTATAGGTCTCAAGGATCTAAAGGTACTCTACACCTAGAGGGGGGTGAATAGGTGTACAATAGCCAATTAAAAATCTCGATGCGATTTTAAAGTAAATGCGGAAAATAAAATCAAACACACCAAGATTTACGTGGGAAAACTCCACAAGGAGTAAAAAACCCACTAACCGATCACACGAAAATCCACTAAGAAACAATTGAGTACAAGGCGATTCACCCACGACTTTACCCAATTTACCGAATCTTCTATGTAGATCTCTTTCGCTGGTCCTCGATCGCTTGAAGTCCTTCAACCGATCACGCCGCAACTCCTTGCCGCGTCCACGCTTCGACTCCTCAAAGCTTCCACCGAATCCTCGGCCCCCCACACGCGATTCCGCGCAATCTCTTCGTCCGAAGAGAGAACAAGGATGATTTATGATGATTAGCACGTTAAGCACCGTAGACTATGGAAATCCCTTCTAGTTGTTCATCGAGTCGATTCACAAAGAAGAATCACAAGAGCAACATCAACTCGATGATCAACTAGTATAAAACTCTCTCTTAGGATTAGGTCAAAAAGCTTAGAAGAGAGTTTCTAGGGTTTAGAATAAAAACATATTCAGGTATATATCGTCCTTGGACTTCCCATGGTCTATATATAGAGTTGAAGACTTTGAAGTAGACTAGAAATCAAATCAGCCCTTTTTGGAAATATTTTCGGGTTCTCTGTCCGGTCTCTATATATCTGTCCGGTCCCCAACTTCCGTCATTATTTTCGCACAGAACTCTGTCCGGTCAGACCTCGGGGTGTCCGGTCCAACCTTGCGAAACAAGAAAAAATACGACATCGTGTCGGACGAAAGGGGCGGTCCGGTCAGGGTTTGCGAAAATCTCAGCTATCAAGCTTACTGAGTCCGGACAGAAAGGGCGGCCCGGTCATGGTTTAAGCCTTCGCAGCAAAAACATGCTTACTGGATCCGGACAGGAACCACGGTCCGGACAGAGACCATATAAAAACCAGTTTTTGCAAAATCAATAGTTTAAGGTTTTTAAAGTCTTCTAGCTACTATATTTATAATATAAATCACCATAAATGATCTTAAATATGTACCTGAGGTGTTGAGCTTCTCTGACGAGTCTTGGATCATCCATCTTCATCTTGATTACCTTGATCTTTTCAAGACTCCGACACGTTCACGAAATTCGCCAACTTATAACATCCTTAACAGGGTTTATGTGTTAATAGAGATTAAACACTCTCTCTCCCTCACTTCCTCACTCAGCACTCTCTCTCTCTCTCTCTCTCTCTCTCTGTTCGACCGAGGCAAGAAAGAAAGAAAGAGAGAAAGAGAAGGAAAAGAAGAGAAAGAAGAAGAAGAAGATGGAGATGATGAAGAAGATGATGATGGAGATCCTCTTGGTCATCTTCTTCCTCTCCCACGAGTTCGGGGCAAGCTTGTAGAGGTAAGCTTAGCCTCCTCTCATGGTAGATCTTCTAGTAATGGGTTTCTAAACCCTAGATCTAGAGTTTTGATCTTCTTGCAAGCTTTAGAACCTCGTAGAGACTTGGAAACCCATGAAAATCATGTGTTCTTCAAGGTGCTCTAATGGTGGATTTCTAGGGTTTGCTCTAAGCACCCTATGGAAGGTTCTAGTACTCCTAGATGAGTTCCTAGAGGATGAACAAGCTCTCTTTTTCTTGTTCTAGAGATCAAAATGGCGAGATTGCATAGATGCAAACCTAGGGCTCCAAAATGGGATTTTTGACAATAGATGGGTTTGATCTCATTTGACCCCATGTAAACCTAATTGGGGGCCTAACGAACGCGTTGGCGCGCTCGGTTCGGTGATCCGACGAGCGGTTGCGAAGATATTAATTTATTAATATATTCATACCAGATGTCCGCAGCACGCAAGATAGGAGCCCAAAATTCATGAAAACGGAACTGGGGCAACTTAAAGGTGTGGGGCAACGGCACAAAGTCTCGGATCGAGATTCGGAGATCGTTCGGTTGGTCGCGCAAGAATCGAGCCAAACCGGGTCACGGGTGCCGTGGGCGGCCGATTGCGAGTGTCGACGAGCAATCGGAGTGCGAATTGAGGTGGGTGTGTTTACCGAAGCGACTAGGTCGCCTGTATGTCTAAGAGTCATATAACTCTTATTGACGCATGTTCAATAATGCATGAGTAGAAATGCATGCTAGTAAGATAATGTGAAAATGCTAAGTAAATGCAAGTAAACGAATGAAATGCATGATAATAGCATAAAGCGCAATGGTAGAAAAGTAAAGAAATGCATGCTTAGCATAGTGAATGTTCGATGAATATGACCATAGCATGATATAGAAGTGCTAGTGAACAAGTGAGCATGAGGCTAGTGTTTAAAGAACCTAGTGGTTAAAGAATGCTAGAGAACAAGAGTGCTAAGTAAAGAACGTTGATGAACATGTTGTAGATGAATGATGTATACGAATGCCATGTATAAGAATGTTAAGTGTATGAATGCTAAATAAAGAATGTGAGTCGCGGACTAAATACACATATAGATCGAGTGGCATCGAACTTAGTGTAAAGAACATAAGTTGTAGCAAACCTAGAGTCAAGTGGACCTAGGAGAATGGCATCTAACCTAGTGTTAATGAACCTAGGTGAATCATGAGTGGCAATGAACCTAAAAGGCAAGTAAACCTAGGTTGAGAATATAGTGACATTGAACCTAGTGTTAATGAACCTAGGCTATGTGCATAGTGGCAACAAACCTAAGGTATTAAACTTAGGTTGAGTTAAGGCTTGGACCTAGAAAGGTCGACTCTATAGGGTAAGACCATCCCTAGAGTTGTGATAGTGGATTCCGGAATCCCTAGGAATGAATGCTGCTAGTGCAGCGGCTGCTAGTGCAGCAGAGCAAGTGAATGGCAACTGCAGGTACGTGTGGTTCTCCTCGCACAGCGGTGACTCATCGGGTACGTGTGGTTCTCCTCGCCCGGTATGAGTATGAGATTGGGGACGCGGGTACGTGTGGTTCTCCTTGCCCGTAGGTCCATTGAGCGACTTGTGGTTCAGGGTTCGATGGTTGTTCTCACCCTGTGATAGACCCATAGTCGAGAGGATTTAAGGCTGAGGTGCATGTGAGACGTCCTTCGCCTCGAGCCTGACAGAGCGCGGAATATCCGCAAGCAATTGACTCAAGACCGAGTCGGGTGGCATAGTGAGCTAAGGCAGAGTGGACCTTAGAAGTATTTGCTAAATAGCATATGTGCCAGGGATAAAGGATAAAGAAAGTGAATAGCTAGCTTGATAAGTAGCTAATGAAGATAAAGAATAAAGAGTATGGATAGCTACCTTAATGAATAGCTAAGTAAGAATGGAAAAGCTAGAGTAAAGAATAGCAATAAAGTAAAGAAAAGCTATGAGCTAAAGAATGTTTGCATATCGCATATTGTGAGGCAGGTTTTTATGTTAGTTGCAATTATATATCTATACGTGTTTTTGGACTAACATATCTGCAGTGCCTCCTTGGACCTATTGGTCGAGCTTTTCTCTTGGGTGACCGTACCCACGAGAACTATGGACAATAGTTCTCACCCCCATGTTGTGGTTTTGGGGGCAGGTACACCCGTGAGCGGCGTAGCAGCAGCGCGAGGCAAGGGCGTAGCTCAGTAGATAGCGCCCTACCAGGAGACTGAGATAGAAGTACCCCAGTCGGCGTAGCTAGGGGTATAGCAGGGAAAGAACAAGATGTAAACAAAATGTAATGAAGATTCAAATAATTAGTTTGTATTGGAAGTTTGTCATATGGATGTAAAGATGTAAAAGTTAAAATTTGAGACGAATGATTGTAATAGCAAGTAGCTGTTTTTATGTTTATGATACTTCCTTATGCAATCTGATTGTGATATTCGTTCCTGTTTGGAACCTCGTTGTAATCGTATGGATTGCGACGCCTTGAACGTACAGGGAAAACTCTGTCCGTTCGGCGGTCTGTCGACGCGCTCGAATCCGACCAAATTGGCGGGCACGGGGCGTGACAAGTAAGACATTGCGCAACAAATTCTCCAATGTCTTTCTTCATGCCCGGCCACCAATATTGTAACTTTAGGTCTTGATACATTTTGGTGCCGCCCGGGTGGATACTATAAGGAGATTGATGCGCCTCTTGCATAATCGCCTTACGGAGATCCTTATTCTTGGGTACACACCAACGATTTCGAAAGCGTAGTGTGCCGTCGGTCCCAATGGCAAAGTCATCGGCACTACCGCTTTCTACCTCGCCGCGCACCTTCTCGGAGATACTCATCTAAGTCCGCAATTCCTTAATCCTCTCCAATAAGGTCGGTTGCACCACTAAGGTAGCAAGCGTAGCCGGTACTCCCGGCGCTACTACTTCCAATCCAAGCCGTTGCATCTCCTTGTGCAACAACGGTTGAGGTGTAATTGCCGAGGCTAAGTTTTCTCCCGATTTTCTACTTAGCGCATCGGCTACGACATTTGCCTTTCCGGGTGGTATAGAATCGTGACATCATAGTCCTTTAACAACTCTAACCACCGCCGCTGTCGCATATTTAACTCCTTTTGGGTGAACAAATACTTAAGGCTTTTGTGATCCGTGTAGATCTCACAATGTTCCCCATATAAGTAATGCCTCCACAATTTTAGCGCGAAAATCACCGCAGCTAATTCCAAATCGTGAATCGGGTAGTTCTTCTCATAAGGCTTCAATTGGCGCGAAGCGTATGCAATGACTCACCCATTTTGCATCAGAACACACCCGAGCCCGATATTGGAAGCATCACTGTACACGACGTATGTCTCCCCCGGCGTCGATAGAACAAGTACCGGGGTCGTCGTCAACCTCTCCTTTAACTCTTTGAAGCTCCGATCGCAGTCTTCGCTCCAAACATACTTGACACCCTTATGTGTGAGGTGCGTTAGCGGAGTGGTTATTTTGGAGAACCCCTCCACGAACCGCCGGTAATAACCCGCCAGTCCAAGAAAACTGCCGATTTCTGTTACGCTCGTCGGGCGAAGCCAATCTTTAATTGCCTCTACTTTCTTCGGGTCCACCGAAATGCCCTCACCCGAAATCACATGTCCTAGGAAAGTAACTTCCGAAAGCCAAAATTCACATTTCTTTAGCTTGGCATACAGTTTCTCTTTTCGGGGTATTTCCAAGACAAGCCTCAAATGCTCCTTGTGTTCTTCCTCAGTCCGAGAATATACCAATATGTCGTCAATAAAGACCACGACGCATCGGTCCAATAGCGGACGGAAGACACGGTTCATTAAGTCCATGAATGCCGCCGGGGTATTAGTAAGCCCGAATGGCATTACCGTGAACTCATAGTGGCCATACCGCGTACGGTACGCCGTCTTGTGCACATCCTTGGGGCGTATCGTCAACTGATGATACCCCGACTGAAGGTCTATTTTAGAATACACCTTTGACCCTTGTAATTGATCAAATAAGTCGTCGATCCTTGGCAACGGGTACTTGTTCTTTATTGTGACCTTGTTCAACTCGCGGTAATCCACGCAGAGTCGGAGTGTGCCGTCTTTCTTCTTGACGAATAGCACCGGAGCTCCCCACGGAGACACACTCGGCCTCACAAAGCCTTTATCGAGCAAGTCCTCCAATTGTGCTTTAAGCTCCTTTAGCTCCACCGGTGCCATCTTATAAGGAGCCTTTGAAACTGGCGCCGCCCCGGGAATCAAGTCAATTACAAACTCGACCTCCCGGTCCGGTGGCAATCCCGGTAACTCCGCCGGAAATACGTCCGGGTACTCGCACACCACCCGAATGCCCTCAAGATCCGGGTGTTCCCTTCGGCCGTCCACGATGGTCGCCAAATAGGCCTTACAACCACCCTTAATCATCTTTTTCGCTCTAGCCATGGATATGGTTGCTGCGAAGCGTGCACCCTTACACGCTCGGTACACCAGTTCTTCTCGATTTGGCTCACGAAAAGTGATCACCCTACTCTCACAGTCGATGACCGCGTAATACTTGGTAAGCCAGTCTAGCCCCAAGATTACATCAAACGACCACAACTTAGTTAGTACTAGCATATCGATCGGCATGACCCAATCGCCTATCTGGACTGGACACGCCGGACACTCGTCATAGACGCTATAGGGATGCTCGGGGGATTTAATATTCCAACCTTCCTCATCGTGTATAATCTCTAAGTCATGTGTTCTAGCAAATGATGCACTTATAAACGAATGCGATGCACCAGTGTCGAATAGAGCTTGAGCTCTAGTGCCGTTGATAGAGATAATACCTGCCACAATGTCGTCGGGCGCTGGAGTCTGCTCCTCCACCTGAGTGGCAAAAACCCGCCCACTCGGTGCCCTCGATGCCTCCGGCTGACGCGATGATGATGAGCGTCCAGCCGCCATAGGGGGTGGCAACCCCATCAGCTACCTCGGTGTAGAAGGGGATGACGCCGCCGTCTGAGCGGACGACCCCGAACTAGGGCACTCTCTTATCATGTGCCCCGATTGGGCACACTTGTAGAATTTTCCTTCTCGCTGCAGGCATAAGTTCGATCGATGATCCCCGCCGCAAATGACGCAACGGGAGGGCTTCCCGCCCTTCGCCTGCTGTCGGAGATACTGAGGGGGTTTCTTTGCATTCGGCCGGCCCCCGGCACCACCCGCCGCCCGTTCCTTACCCTTCTCCTTGGACTCCGCCATGGCCTCGCGCTCCTCTCGCGCGTAAGCACTACCGTGCTCCGCACTTAGCGCGCGATCAAAGACCTCTACAAAGGTCTCGAGGTGGAAAAGTTGCACCGCCTCGTAGATTTTCGGCCGGAGTCCTCGCAAGAACCAATCGGCCCGGTGAACACAGTCAATGATGTGGGAGAACTCCTGCTCATAGTCCGCTACAGAGCGGTCTCCCTGCCTCAGCTTGCCGAATCTCTCCTACATCTTCCGCTTCACCGAGTTGGGGAAATAGTTCGTGTACATCGCTCTCTTGAACTCCTCCCACATCATAGGCGGTAAGTCGAGTGACCTATCCCGCTTGATCCGTTTCCACCATGCCTTCGCCGCCTTGTCGAGGCAATGCGAGGCGAAATTCACCTTGTCTTTCTCCGGGGTATTGAAGTCCTCGAAGATTGTTTCTAAGGAGTCGACCCAAGACTCCACCACCTCTGGCTCCACCACTCCACCCTCGAAGATTGGTGGTTTGAACTTCATAAACTTGATGAGCGCCGCCAATCCGCGCTCCCGCTCCTCGTCACTCGCCGCATTACCGGGGTGTGAAGTCCCTGATCCGGCCGGTACCACCGTGACTGGTACGGCCGCGACTGGATCCGCCGCCACCGCACCCTCGACCACGGTCGGCATCCTCGCAGAGGGTGTAGGTGGCTCAGCCCCCGCTTGGGCCGCCGCCGCCGCCGCTCCGAGCAGTCTCCCGAAGCCGCCGACCGCGCTTGAGCCTGAACGGACTCCGCCTGCTGCCGCACTACGCCAATAAGCGCGGCCATCTGCTCCTGAAGCCCCCCGTCGCCACTCGCTACGGGTTGCGCAGGAGCCGCACTCGTTCCTCAGGCATCGACCTGGTTCGGGGTCGACCACGAGGTGCCATTGCTTCCTGAAATGAAGCAGTTTACGTTAATACCTAAACACGTACTCGGATATACCCAATCCGGCGAAAGCAAATAAGCGCATTTATTCACAATCCATAGTATTATGTCGTCGGCCGCGCCGATCACAACACAAGGAATATAAGCAAATAGCAACTTAAGGTTAATCCCTAATCGTATTAGAGACATAAGTGTTACGGATTTTATGTTGGCATATTTCGTGAAGTGAGTTGGAGTCTTGAAGGTTTAACGAAGAAGAGATGAAGATCGAAGACTCGCAGACTCGAAACATGAATCCATAATGCTCGGTAAGTTTAAATACTATTGGTGATGATTTATAAACATTTGAAAGTATTTGGAAGACTTAGAATGGTTTTAAATGAGATAACTGGACAAATCTGAAACTTTCAAGGTTCAGGGACGGGTCCCTGGCTGTGAGGACGGGTCCCCGATATGAGAGACGGGTTCCCGTAGCTTGTGTTTTCAGCTACGCAACGGAGGACCGGTCTCCAGCTTGAAGGACCGGCTGTGAGGACCGGTCCCCAATATGAGAGACGGGTTCCCGTAGCTTGTGTTTTCAGCTACGCAACGGAGGACCGGTCTCCAGGTTGAAGGACCGGTCCCTGAACCCGAAAAATTTCCAAAATTGGGTTTTCACAATCCTAGTCTACTTCTATGTCTTCTAAACCTATAAATAAGATGTAGGGGTGTTTCTAAAATATGGTTAAGCCTAGATTATTTATGAAAAACCCTAGAAGCTTGTAGGTAGCCGTTTTTCTCATCTTCTACATCAAGCTTCTCCCAAATTGATTCTCGGTGCCCTAATTCTTAATGTTTTTCTAGAATCAATTTGAGAATTGCTTAGAGATTATTCCCATAGATCTTTAATGAGAATCTAAGCAATAAATCATCATCGATCGTATTGTTTTTGCTCCGGACGGAGTGCGCTCGTGGATTCGAGTGGGCGTCGTGGATTCGGCGTGATCAAGGCTTCGTGGATTCGAAGTGGAGGCGTTCGTGGATTCGGACGTGGGGCGTGGACAACCCGGTGGAGGCACGAGATTCGGAGAAGATAGAAGAGAGGTTGGAGACCGTGGATTCGGTAAATCACCTTGTAATCTTTTATTCTTAGTGGATTGTTATCGCGTGTTGGTCTCGTGGGTTTTTTACTCCGAGTTGGAGTTTTCCCACGTAAATCTCGGTGTGTTTTTTATTTTCCGTATTTATTTTATTGCATCGAGATTTGTGAGTTTTGGCCTTTACACCTATTCACCCCCTCTAGGTAATTAGATACAATCTAGATAGATCCTTGGGGCTTCCCCGTAACTCACAATTGGTATCAGAGCGGGATCTAGATTCATTGTTATCTAATGGCCGAAGGCGGAAACATTAATCGACCACCGCTCTTCGACGGCACGAATTATGCCTATTGGAAAGTTCGCATGAGAGCTTTTCTAATAGCGATCGATGAGCGGGTGTGGCAAGCGATTGAATTCGGATGGAAACATCCAATCGAAAAGGTCGATAATGTTGAAACGCCGAAACCACGAAATAAGTGGACGAAAGATGAAAACGAGTCATCTTCGTTTAACGGTAAAGGAATTAATGCTTTATTCAATTCTTTATCGCAAATTTGGGATACTCTACAATTTACACATGAGGGTACAAGTCTAGTAAAAATTCAAAAGCTCCAATTGTTGACTAGTCAATTTGATTCGATTTGTATGGAGGAGCATGAATCTTTTACCGATTATTATACTAGACTTCAAGACATTATCAATACATGTGCTAATTTGGGAGAGAAAATCCCGGAGTCTAAAGTAGTTAGAAAAATTCTTCGAACTCTACAGGAACGCTTTAGGGCAAAAGTTGCCGCAATTGAAACGGTAAAGCATCCGGATGAGATGAAAGTCGAAGAGTTAGTAGGTGCTTTACAAACGTATGAGATGACTTTTCCTACTAATCAATCTTCTTCCAAGTCTTTTTCTAAAAGCACAGGGATTGCACTCAAATCAACTAAGGAAGAAGACGACGACACGGATTCCGACGGAGATGTTTCGCTCGCAAATTTCGAACATCAATTGGCGCGTCTAACGAAGAAATTTCGCCGGAATTACCGAAAGAAGAACAAATCGTTTTCTAACTCATCTTCATCTTCTAAATTTAAAGATAGAAAACTTGCAAAGTCTTCGAAAGAAAAAGACGAATTTGAAGGGGAAATCCAATGTTTCAAATGTAAAGGCTACGGTCATATAGCAACGGATTGTCCTTCGAAGAAGACGTATAAACAAAAGGCTTTGCAAGCGAAAACTTGGGATGATTCTACTTCGGGTGATTCATCTTCAAGTGACGAAGAGAAGAATGATCATATTGCGTTATTTTCTAATTCTTCTTTGCCTTCGTCTTCTAACGTTGCTTGTTTATCATCTATTGTTTCTAACATAAGTGTTTCTCCTTCCTTGCATGGGTCTTCGAGCGACAATGACGAAAGTGAGGGGGAGTCGGATGATGAAAGCTTGGCCGAGGCGTATGTAACATACTGGACTTGCGCAAATTGCGGAGTTCGAGTATTTGACTTGCGTTGGAGCTTTTCCAGATTTTCTGGAGGGTCGTTGACTGTGTTCCGACCTATGGCACGTGTACCGAGGTTAGGGGATGAATCCCCAGCACTAAAGTCCAAAAAGTTGGATTTTAGGTTGCTCTCGGATTGAAGTTTCGAGGCCTTGTACCGGTACAAAATGATGGTTATACCGGTACAAGCATGATGGCTATACCGGTACAAAATGAATTTTGTACCGGTATAGACCAGCCGAGTGAGGCAACCGAGGCTCGGGTTTGGCTTTTCGCAGGGTTTATACCGGTACAAAATGGATTTGTACCGGTACAAGCTGGCAGATTGTGAGCAGACCGAACTGCAGGGGGTTTTTGGCTATTGTAGCCTTTTTATTTAATACCCCACGCCCCTTAGGGCTTCTCCTGAGCTGAGCACAAGAGGAGACAAGGTAGGGAGACGCTTCCCTTCATCTCTTTGGTTTAGGATGGATTTTTGATGTGTTTTCTTGAGTTTAAACCCTCTCCTTTGCTCTTTTTGCTTGTTAGAGCCTTTTCCTCCATTGTTGGAGCTTGGGCATGGTGATTGGAGCTTGGTGGAGGATCAAACTTCAACCCTAGGGCCTTTTGGACTTGGTTTGAAGCTTCTTAGAGGTATGCAACAAGCTCTCTTCACCTAGATTCGGATTTGGAGGGTTTCTTTGAGATGAAAACCTAGAAATGGAATTCTAGGGTTTAATTTGGGGATTTTCGTTTTGGGGCTTCTTAGACCTAATTGATGGGTTTAGATCCTTGGTTTAGGTTGGATTGCAAGGACTCTAACTCCCATTTGGAGATCGAGAGAGTTTCCTTCGCATTCGGTGAGTTTTCTCCAACCTTTTGTGGAATTTCTTATAGTGTGAACTCATGGTTCAACTTCTTAGCTTGTAACTCCTAGGGTGTGCTTCTTAGGACTTAAGGAGTGATTATCGAAGCTTCGTTAGCGGTTCGGAGCAACGCTACTCGCACTTGGTGGGTTTGGCTTCATGAGCATAGGGGCAAATGGCTCCTAAGTGCTTATTCGGTTTGATTTAATTATTTTGAATGCATATTCATGCTAAATAGATTTATTATGAATTTTGAATCACTTAAAATGCATGCCTTATGTATGATAAAATTTTCACTCTATATAGTAGAGTTATCTGGGTTAAATTGCATGCATGTGGGGGTGGTTCCTATGGGCGCCTGGGAGAGCGCCATTTATGTGATTATAGCCTTAATAATGTTAATTGTGAACATTAAATACATGTTGGGACTTAGAAACCTTAAGTGTCATAAAGCGGCACTTAACATAGAAAACTATGAAACTGCAACATAGAGACTTGACATAGGCCACTTGACATCTACTATATTCCATGTTAGAGACATGATGACATAGAGATAGGCCTTTTGGACACTTGTATATTCCATGTTAGAGACATGATGATTTGGGACTTGTGACGAGTTTTGTGACTATATGCCATTGTGCTCATTCGCACATGCTTGTGAGGGTCGCTCCCTACAAGCCGGCACTCCGGAGTTGGCCAACGCGTTTCATGTATTCGCCGTGCGGGATTGGGCGCCGAAGTGGATTGCCGTAGGACAGTCTCATTCCTATGGTGGGAATGTTGACTACTACGGGGCCATTAGGCTCGGCATTTGGGCTAGGCAGCCTTCGGGTGGGTATCGGCCATATCGCCTTCGGGTTGGATCTGATTGGACTTAAACTTAAAGTAGTTTAATGGAAATTGTGGACTTGACTAGAATAGTAAATTTTAACACTTTACTATCATTTGTGGATATCGTGGACTTGACTAGAATAGTAAACCTCAACTCTTTACTATTAACTTGGGAACAGTGTACTAGTAGTTGTACTTACTAAACATGCTTAGAATAGTCGTTTACTTGCTTATTTATGCTAAGTAGAGATATCATGTTATAGAAGTTCATTTGTTGCTTATGTCGTTTGCAATGGCATACTTTATATTGCTTACTTGTTTCGTTTTGGGCCTAGTGGAGCATGCACTGAAGTCAGTAATTGCCCACTGGGAACTATAAATTATAGTTCTCACGCCCCCTGTTTCTGTTTCCTTTTCAGTGCCTTCCGCATCGGGGGAGGTTAGGGATCGCGGCAAGGGTGTTGCTTCGGGTTAGCGGCACTCAGCGAGGTTGATCGATAGGTGGTTACTTCTCTAGTTCTGTTGTTTAGAGAGGTTGTGAGTTGTTCCTGTTTTTAGAGAGACCACCACCCTTTTTGGGACAGTGTTGTATTTAACCTTGTGTTCCTTTGGTTATGTTGTTAGTTTCTTTATGTTTATAGTCTACCTACTCTCTACTTGTTGATAGGGCTAGCTGTATGTTGCTCTGATATCTATAGTTTTAGCCTATTCTATGTTTTATTTTCGCTATTTTTTTAGTAGACGCCTTGTATGTGTTGACATATGGCGGGTCTGGGCACGCTTTGGGGAAGGTCCTGCCGACCCCGGGGCGTGACAGTGTACCACCAACTTCTTAAGGAGTCAAAGAAGATGGCTAAGCACAATAAAAGGTTGAGAAAGAGATTATTGGAACTTGAAGATGAGAACAACGATTTGAAGAATGCATCTAAGACTCTTGAGGAGGAAAGGGAGCAAGTTTTGAAGAACAATTCGGTCCTCCAAAAGATGCTTGATGAAGCGGATTCAACGATCAAATCACATCAAGACAAGATTGGATTTTTGGAGCAACAATTCAAGGAAACCTACACATCTAATCAAGTCTTAATCAAGCAAGTTCATCAACTTCAATCCGATCTTCAAAAACTCTCTTCCGGATCGAAGAAGTTGGATCACATGCTCGGATTGGGTCAAACGAACAAGGTTGGACTCGGATACGAAAGAACGTATGTTGAGAGGGATCAAAAGTCAATTTCAAAAGTCTCAACAACCTTAAACGAGAAGGTGTGTCATCGATGTGGCATCAAAGGACACATCAAAAAGAGTTGCCTGAAGAAGGATAAGAAAATTCAATCGGCAACTTCGAAACGACAATTGGTATTATCTATTACTACTCGGCTTCCCCCTTGGAATCAAAAGCAAAATCAATTGGGTCGAGTATCTCGTGCAAACCGAATTTCAAAACCGAACAATCAAGCGAACCGGATTTCTAAACGAAAGTCAAAAGCGGTTTGGGTTTCAAAGTTTCAACGACAACATCAACCGAAGCTTCAAGCAACGAATCGACCAACGGTGGATCAAAAGTCGAAACAAAATGTACCTAACGTCGACAAGCCAAGACAACCAAAGATCCGGCAAGTTTGGATCCGGAAAGGTGATATCTTTCCATGCCTTTCATCTTAGTTTGTTTTTGTTTATGCAATGCTTTGTTAGGTGCTTTTTGCATATTTCTTTTTCATTGCAATACATGTTTAGACGAGATTGATGTTTAAAATTTGTTTACAAAATCGTTTTTGAGGAAAGGTATTTGGGGAGTTTTTAATTTGATTGAAATTTTTTTTGAGAAAAGAGATGATTGAAAATCATTAAATTGGTGAAATTAAAGGTTTTTTAAAGAGCAGTAACCGGTATTTAAAATCAATTCAAATTGAATTAAATTAATATTAATTATCGGTTTTACTCCACTTTTTATTATTTTGACAATAATTTAATATGTGATTTCTTCTTACATACATTCATCAAAATTTTGAAATTATTTTTAATCTCTTGAGAATTAATTCATCTTGGTAGTGAATGATGAATATAATTGATGGATATTTGCTAATTGACTATGATTCGTCAAAATTATTTTCAATTATGAGATTGTCTAATTTAGGGGGAGTTTGACTTATTAAAAAAAGAAGGGGGAGAAACTCCTATGTTTAAAAGATGTGGAAAGAGTTACATCCAAAAGGAGTGTGAAAACTACCACCACATGTAGGAAAGAGCTACCACCCCGGTCGTCCCGTACGTGTGTGAAGCTACCACATGAGAAATTATGTAATTAACCGAAAAAGGTTGAAAAAAATATATATGTGAATATTTTAGAATTTTCGGCGATATAAGGTAGTAGAATGAAAAAGATGTCCCCCGGTGGTTATTAGTTAAATCTCTATTTTGAACGGATTGCGACAAATTGATGTAAATTTTGCTAAATTTCTGAAAATTATTTTTCATCAATTTGCATCTTGATGACTTTAAATCATTAGATTTTTCTTAATATCAAATTTTGATGAATTGATGTTTTTTGAAATCAACTAATATCTTATTTTCATCATAATGATTTTTGGAGTACAACTTTTAATTTTTATAAAATTAATCTAATTTTGAAGGATTTTTTTAGAAAACAAGGCATTTTTTTTTATGAGGAGGACACAGAGTGATTTTACTTTTTTGAGCCTCATTATCTATGTTTTATCTTTTCTCTCCTAGGACTATATTTAGTTTGCTTATTTTTGCTTTTACTATGACATGACTACTTTCTATTTACTAATTTGTTTTTCTCTCTATTTATGTTTTTTTTTGGCAATTTTTGACAAAAAGGGGGAGAAGAATTGGAAACTTGAATTGAATTTCAAAAGGGGAGATTTTCATGAACAAAGGGGGGGTGGAGATTACAAAGGGGGAGAGATTTTCATTTTCATATTTTTTCTACTAACTTTGTTCGTGGAGAGAGTAATCTTTTTGCAGATCATTGAAGACTTCAAGACTCCTTGTGTCTAAGTCATTGAGTTTGTTTAGGAGTTGACAAGATTGTAATTTTGTACTTCTATGGATCTTTCACGCGAGAAGTTTATTGTTTTGGTGATGGCAATGAATTTCATTTTTTTGTGAGTTGTGCGTTCTAAGTATTATGATGTAATTTTGGGTTTTGTCAGGAAATTGTCAAAGGGGGAGATTGTTACGGATTTTATGTTGGCATATTTCATGAAGTGAGTCGGAGTCTTGAAGGTTTAACGAAGAAGAGATGAAGATCGAAGACTCGCAGACTCAAAACATGAATCCATAATGCTCGGTAAGTTTAAATACTATTGGTGATGATTTATAAACATTTGAAAGTGTTTGGAAGACTTAGAATGATTTTAAATGAGATAACTGGACAAATCTGAAACTTTCAAGGTTCAGGGACGGGTCCTTGGCTGTGAGGACCGGTCCCTGGCTATGAGGACGGGTCCCCGATATGAGAGACGGGTTCCCGTAGCTTGTGTTTTCAGCTACGCAACGGAGGACCGGTCTCCAGCTTGAAGGACCGGCTGTGAGGACCGGTCCCCAATATGAGAGACGGGTTCCCGTAGCTTGTGTTTTCAGCTACGCAACGGAGGACCGGTCTCCAGCTTGAAGGACCGGTCTTTGAACCCGAAAAATTTCCAAAATTGGGTTTTCACAATCCTAGTCTACTTCTAAGTCTTCTAAACCTATAAATAAGATGTAGGGGTGTTTCTAAAATATGGTTAAGCCTAGATTATTTATGAAAAACCCTAGAAGCTTGTAGGTAGCCGTTTTCCTCATCTTCTACATCAAGCTTCTCCCAAATTAATTCTCGGTGCCCTAATTCTTAATGTTTTTTTAGAATCAATTTGAGAATTGCTTAGAGATTATTCCCATAGATCTTTAATGAGAATCTAAGCAATAAATCATCATCGATCGTATTGTTTTTGCTCCGGACGGAGTGTGCTCGTGGATTCGAGTGGGCGTCGTGGATTCGGCGTGATCGAAGGCTTCGTGGATTCGAAGTGGAGGCGTTCGTGGATTCGGACGTGGGGCGTGGACAACCCGGTGGAGGCATGAGATTCGGAGAAGATAGAAGAGAGGTTGGAGACCGTGGATTCGGTAAATCACCTTGTAATCTTTTATTCTTAGTGGATTGTTATCGCGTGTTGGTCCCGTGGGTTTTTTACTCCGAGTTGGAGTTTTCCCACATAAATCTCGATGTGTTTTTTATTTTTCGCATTTATTTTATTGTATCGAGATTTGTGGTTTTCGGCCTTTACACCTGTTCACCCCCCTCTAGGTGATTAGATACGATCTAGATAGATCCTTTGGGCTACCCCGGAACTCACAATAATGACATCAACCCAATCATAGGCTTTCGCTATACTTGTTCACGTCACTCACGTTTCCTTAGGTCCTTAGGTTCCTTCCAATCCTATGGCCCCTAAGTCCATCCTAAGCATTCACTTTTTGGCTTTATACCCTCTCTGATACCATTTTATCTGTCACGCCTCGAGCCCGATCCATTTGGCCGGTTCGAGAGCGTCAAACAGACGCCGAACGGACAGAGCTTCCCCTGCCCGCCCAAGCTCAACAAATACAGATAGAGTATAATTTTTTTTTTTCTGCACTTGCGGAAGCATACATACAATGGCTTGCACGAAGACAAGCAATAGCCAAAGTGAAAGTACTAATGTAAACATACAAGTAACATGATTAATTTCAATCACATACATGTAAATATCTTTACAACTTTGAATTCTTTAAAGTCTTTACATTCATTGCATCACTTCTTTCTTACATCACTTTACCTCAAAATATAACTTGATTACATTCAAAGTTAAGCAACTATGATCATCAAATACAAAAGATGATATAAAGGGAATGCAACTACCAAAAAGTAATAACTTGGCGGTCTCTATCTAGGGCGCGATGCCCTTACCGCGATCCTCGGCCGGCTCGCTCGGTCCCGGCCCTGTGGAGATCGTGGGGTGAGAACTACAACAAAGTTTCCAGTGGATTCGGCAACCAACCACGCCGACTTTCCCACTAGGTCTAATTCAAGCGTAATAGAAAGAAAGGTAAGATAATAACCAACTAACAAATGCAACTAATACGCTTGAAAGTAAACAATAAGATGTTCAAGTAATAACTCATGATGATTGAAAGATCATAGTTCAATACCCAATCTCTTGGCTAACCCATAGGTTTTGCCCTCAACAAGACCCAACCAACCCAAATCCCTATTGTCGAGGAAACACTACAACCCGACGGGACCGTCCTCTGGGGAAACACTACAACCCAGCGGTGACAACTCCGGAGCACATCGCCCGAGGGGGAGCTACCGCGCCTCGAGGAAGGACTATATGGTGAGTACGATCAATCCTTAACTCTAAGGATTCCAATTCAATCCATTCCTTGACTTCAAGGAGAACTATATTCATATGACCCTTAACTCTAAGGTTGTTACCATAATGTCAATCTCAAGACTCTTCCAGTGTTATGTACACTACTTGTTCTTGTTCTCGTTCTTTGATGCCACACATGTTGTCTAAATATTCTAGATTTGTCAATACCACACATGTTACCTATGTACATGTCCAATGTCATAATAGCTCTTAAAGTACACTAAGTTCTTATTCTTTAGCATGCATATATAGGGTTCTTGTTCTTTACCAATACAATATTGTACAAATATTTCTCATGCATTTGAACTCACAAATTGCAATATAAATTCATATTTACCCTACTATGCATTATGCTCAACATATAAAAGAATGCTCAAATATGACGCTTAGACATAAAGAGAATTCCGGTGTCCTTGGAATGCACCACCCACCTTCTAAAATTATGGATGGGTTGCCTGTCGAATTTCGTAGCTAACCGAGGCCTATTTTGTAATCTGCGCAGTTATCAGATTCTACATTAGGCTAGCTTACATAGCAACTCATAGATAGGCTTTTTGTTTAATTAAACGGAGTTGTCCCACGCGTCGGGGATGCCCCCAATTAGGTTTCTACAAGGTCAATTTGACCCTAGAACCTCTATAGCCAAAAGCCCCAAATTTGGGTGCTCTACCAAGCCCTATGTGAAACCCTAGGTTTTGATCTCCAAAACAAGCAAAAGATAGCTTGTTACAACTCTTAGAGATGATCTAAGACCATCTACACTCATTTCTAGGGCATGCATTGATACCCTAGAGATCCACCATGAGAGGATTTTGAGCTTCCATAGGTTTTCATGGAGCTCAAGCCTCTACTGGGTTTCTACACCAAAGAGAAGCTCAAAACTTAGCTCCTTAGGACCAAAAACACAAACCCTAACCTAGGTTTTCCTTAGAAACCTCACCTTGGCCCAAACTCCCTAATGTCCACCTTGTAGGAGAGCTTCTAGGTCTTCTCCAAGCTCCAAAGCCACCAAGACTCCTTCTCCAAGCTCATTCTCCAACTTCTCCAAGCTCTAGGAGATGTTTTCTAGAGAGAGAAAGAGAGGAAATGAAATAGAGTGGTGAGGGAGTGAATGGCTGTGAAGGAGGAAGCCATTGGGTACTTATTGTGTTGTGACACTTGCCAAAAAGCCCCTTCATTCACGAAAATTACAAACTGCTCATACTGGGCAGTTTTTGGGTTCAGGATCCGGACCTGGCCATGGGATCCGGATCCCGTGAGCTATGGTTCTGGGACTTAGCCAGTTTTCTGCTGATTTCGCAGGTGGGGACCGGTCTCAGCCTCAGGGTCCGGTCTCGGGTGGTCCGGTCTCAGCCTCCTGATCCGGATCCCGCAAGCAGAAACTCCAGGACTTAGCCAATTTTTGGCTGCTGCGGCTGCCAGGCTTGTGGCATCCGGTCTCCATGCATGGGGACTGGTCTCGGCTGCTACAATTCTGCAACTTTTGCAGAATTGCAGTTTAAGCCTTCTTGAGTCCCTTTTTCACTTCACACAAGTTCTAAAACTTTTAGAACCTTGTGGCACTTGTCTCACTCCGCATTCCGCTCGTTTTGACGGAACTAGGCACATTTTACGAGGAAGTGGGTTGTTACAATTAAACTAACATGCAGCTGCCTCCTTCGGTCCTGTTGGTCGAGCTTTTCCCTTGGGTGGCCGTACCCACTAGGAACCATGGAGTTGGTTCTCACCCCACGTTGTTTTGGGGTGTTTTCCAGGTACGCACGTGAGCGGCACGGCGGCGCGAGGCAAGGGCGTAGCTCTGTAGATAGCGCCCTACCACGGAGACCAGATGTCACGCCCCGGAGTCGGCAGGACCTTCCCCATAGCGTGCCCAGACCCGCCATATGCCAACACATACAAGGCGTCTAAATAAAAACAGCGGAATTAAAACAACCATAAGGCTACAACTATGAATATCAGAGCCACATACAGCTATCCCTAACAACAAGTAGGATCAATAAACAGGTAGGAAGGAAAGAGAGTACTAAAACTACTACAAGTAAAAGTAAATACAACAGTACAGCTCTAGGTACAAAAGGGTAGCCTCTACCAAAAAACAGGTACACACACTCATCCTCTCCAACTAAAACAAAAGGAGAGAGGAACCACCTAGCGAGACTCCCCGCCGCTAGCCGAAGCGACACCGTTACCGCGATCCCTGGCCTCCCCCGCTGAAGGCGCTGAAACACGTCAGAAAACAGAGGGCGTGAGAACTATAAAAATATAGTTCCCAGTGGGCAATTACTGACCTGCACAGACTGCTCCACTAGGCCCAACAGGAGTAATATTACAGAAGTAAAATAACTGTAAATAAAGCATAACTGTAAATAGAGCATAACTGAAATGCTAAATAATTAACACAAGGTAAATGTGTTACACGCTTTATTTTACCCGAAATGCCAACTTAAACAAGTACATTCAAATAAGCTCTCAAGTATACTATAAAGGAGATGTTAACCTATCAAGTATACTACATGTGTCCAATACTATGTCACAATGTATCCGAGTACCCAACTACTAAGTCTTATCTAGTAGTGATGTCATTTTCTATTACCAGTCACTGTTCAAGTACCGTGGTAATCCAGCTTGTGCCGCCTAAGTACCGTGGTAGCCCCAACATCCCGCGCAAGGAATGAGTCTGTCCCAAACGGTCCCGTAGGCTTTTACACCGCACGCGCGAACGAATCGCAAAGGCTAACTCCGGAGTGCCGGCTTGTAGGGAGCGACCCTCACAAGCATGTGCGAAGAGCACAAATGGCAACAAGCACAGTCCAAGTCTCAAGTGTCCAAAACCTCATGTCACTCTCAAGGCAAATGTCACTAGTATCCCTAAGGTCTAGTACAATAGTTCACATGACACTAGAATTTCTATGTCAAAGTTCAAATCCGAGCCTAATGCCGCTTGATGACATTAGCTCACTAGTTCTCAAACCGATGCCAAGTCTAATGCCGCTTAATGACATTAGCTTTTCTCCTATGTTATACATAGATCTAAGTTCAAGTTCACTTGTTCTCATGTCATTTCACTATATCCAACATGCTCTCAAGCCACAAGTAGAATGCAACACTATGCCTAAGTCCACAAGCCACTCTCTACTATATAGAGGTCAATATTTTATTACACATAAGGCATATGTTTTAAGCATTCTAAAATTCAACAACGATGCAACTAACATGAAAACACATAATTTACTATTTTACGGTGCTCAAATAATTTTAATGAGAATTTTCATTGAATTTCGAGGTCAAACCCACCGATGGTCCTCGTACGCTCCGGGTCGCCAACCCCGACACTTTTCAGACTCCTTGTACCCTAGAAAGGTCACACAAGAGGTTTCAAAGTCAACTGGCAAGCCCACGACTCAAACTGCGAGTAACAGAATCGGAGAACAGGGAGAAATTCACCTATGAGTGAAATCTTTCCCGAAGCTTCAAATGGAAGCTAGATCCCCTCTAAGGCAACCTAGGTAGAGATTCTAAACCACATGAATAGGTTCAAAAGCCTTAGAAATTATACAACTCCAAAAACACATAGAGAAGGGTAAAACTCACCTAGTGCAAGAATCCTTCTCCAATCCTCAAATGGATGTTAGATCCCTTCCAAGGCAACCTAAATAAAGGTTCTAAACTCATCAATTAGGTTCTAAAAGCCTTAGAAAGAAAACCCCCAAAACAAACCCTAAGTGCTCAAACTAGGGTTTCAACTAATAGCAAGCAACAAAAGCATAAACTAGATGCTTAAGAAGTAATACATACCTCTTAGAAGCTTCCCCTCAAGGATCCAAGGCCTCTAGAAGCAAAGCCCCTCCTCCAAGAAGCTCCCAAGCCAAACCCTAGCCCACCAAAGGTGAGGTAGAAGATGTAGCAAGCTCCCAAAACCCCAAGCAAGCCACCACTCAAGATCTCCTCCTCCTCTACTTCTCCTTCTCCTTCTCCTTCTCCTTCTCCTTCTCTCTCTCTCTAAGGGTGGGAGAGTGTAAAAATGAGAGGGAGTGAGATGGGAGCAGCCTATAAGGCTGATGGGAAGTAACAAAATGCCGAAAAGCCCCTGCAGTTTCGGATTTTCGAAAACTGCCAGGCTGTACCGGTACAAGCCAGTTTGTACCGGTACAAACCCTGCGAAACAGCCAAACCGAGCCTCGGGTTGCCTAAGCTGCCCCTCTATACCGGTATAAATCTAGGTCTGTACCGGTATAGCCATCATTTTGTACCGGTATAGACATCATTTTGTACCGGTACAAGGCATAAAAATTCCAACCCGAGAGCAACCTAAAATCCATCTTTTTGGACTTTAGTGCTTGGGATTCACCCACTAACCTCGGTACACGTGCCATAGGTCGGAACACAGTCAACGACCCTCCAGAAAATCTGGAAAAGCTCAGATCTCACATCTAACACTCGGACTTCGCTATTTGCAAAAGTTCAGTGCGTCACATTCACCCCTCCTAAAAAGGGTTTCGTCCGCGAAACTCGGAATTAAAGTCATACCTCATGACTCCCTCTGGAAGAGGTCTTGGTAGCGCTCTCGAAGCGCACTCTCTAGCTCCCACGTGGCCTCCCGCTCCTCGTGGTTGCTCCAAAGGACTTTCACATAAGAAAGCTCCCGGTTCCTCAGCTTCTTCACCTCGCGAGCCAAAATCCGCACTGGTTGCTCCTCGAAGCTCAAATCCTCTCTCAGCTCCAATGGTGTAACATCCAAAACATGAGCTGGATCATGTATATACTTCCGGAGGACCGATACATGGAATACGTTGTGCACACTCGATAGGTTCGGCGGTAGAGCAAGTCTATACGCTACCGGGCCCACACGCTCAAGAATCTCATACGGTCCAATGAATCGAGGGCTCAACTTACCCCGAATCCCGAATCTCCCGATCCCCTTGGTCGGCGAGACTTTCAAAAAGACATAATCTCCAATTGAAACTCCAAGTCTCGTCGACGCCGGTCAGCGTAGCTCCTCTGCCTACTCTGGGCTGTCAACAACTGCTCCTTAGCAATGCGAACTTTGTCCTCTGCTTCATGGAGCACACTGGGCCTAAAGCCGAACTCTCGCCTACTTCACTCCAATAA
Organism: Aechmea fasciata; assembly: GCA_025177825.1. NCBI lineage: Eukaryota > Viridiplantae > Streptophyta > Magnoliopsida > Poales > Bromeliaceae > Aechmea > Aechmea fasciata. Next base: position 4,718,801 of record CM045925.1, on the reverse strand, counting down.
AGTGGCGATCTACGTTTCCGTCCATAGAGTGCCTTAAATGGCGCCATCTTGATGCTTGCTTGACAACTGTTGTTATAAGCAAACTCAGCCATCGGTAGATGCTGCGACCGTCCTCCCTGGAAGTCGATCACGCAGGCTCGAAGCATATCCTCGAGTGTCTGTATAGTACGCTCTGACTGCCCATCACTCTGAGGGTGGAAAGCAGTGTTGAAGTCTAGTCGAGTACCCAAGGCGTCCTGCAGACTCTCCCAAAAGTGCGACACAAAACGTGTGTCCCTGTCCGATACAATCGATGTAGGTACTCCGTGTAGTCGCACAATCTTATCCAATTATATCTGTGCGAGTCTCTCTCTAGTCCAAGTAGTATGGATAGGTATGAAATACGCCGATTTCGTCAACCTATCCACGATCACCCATATAGCATCATGCCCTGCCTGTGAGCGAGGCAATCCCATCACAAAATTCATGGTGATCTACTCCCACTTCCACACTGGAATCGGTAGGCTCTGCAATTCCCCTCCGGGAACTCTATGCTCAGCTTTCACTTGTTGGCAAGTTAAACATCTAGCCACAAACTCGCCAACGTCCTTTTTCATCCCGGGCCACCAATAGAGCAACTTCAAGTCTTCTCCGAGCAGTTCCTTCTCTAAATTGCGCTCGTTCGACAAGCTATTCAGTTGGTCATCATCAAAACCAAGTGCTCTCAAAAGCTGAATTTCAGTACTCACTTTCCTCGTCTAGGTCGAGGCAGAGGTCGAGGCGAAGCCTAGCTCTGCCTCAATTTACTCGTACAATTGGAATTCCGTTATATAGCTCTCTGAGGCGGATCTAACAATACCACTCGTAGCAAGAACCCGGGGTTCAAATCCGTTACCTAATCCATCAACACTCCATCAGAATGCTCACTAAAGAGATGTGATACAATATCTAATCGTTGGCTCTAATCCCAACAACGCTTGCTCAGCTCAAAGTCAGATCTTGTTAAAAGATTACACGACTAAGTGTAATACCAATCCATAATTATCATCTCTTCCGATTGTCGCGACACTTGACAAATCGTCCAAATTGGTTCTCCAGAAGTGGTCACTCGATTCACCAATCGGCATTGCACCCCAATGCCTCCGCAGTAGTCTCAACTCCACCACTGGGGTGGTACTCGCTGCTTCTCTTCTTAGTCAAGAACCACAACCCACACACATCCTCAATCTACTAAGGTCATTCCCTTAGTCTCGACTTGATGCCTCAAGTAAACTCTTCATAAGCCTACGTCGAGAGCTTATCTTCGATAGAGGGTCTCATAGCACTAACTGCTCAAGCGCTCGAAACGAATCATTCGAAATTCTTCTCCACAATGCTTCCCTTAGCATCAGATACCCCAGGTATCCATAGTCACAGAGCTCAACTCAAGTGATAGAGAGGGTTCCATTTACAATTAGTAGTAGCTCTCTATCAATGTCACCATGAAGTGACTATCGACCAGAACGTCGTTCTCAACCACTCTTCCACGAAGTCTCCATTACAAGGAACTTAATTCCACGTGCAACATCCGAACAAGGGAAAAATCAGCACATGGTACTTTTCCTCACAAATTTTCCCCAACAACTGGATCCAACAGTGAGAGTTCACACTCCGCTCACCTCGGTATGCTTCCGCAGTTGATCCTTGCAGATCTTCATCGGGATACCCATGGCCATCTACGACCGGTTCCGCCAATCCATCTTGAGGGCTTGGAATTATCATTCCGCAAGTCTCTAACGTTGGTGAAGTACTACAGGCTTCAGCAGCGTCACGCTAATCCCCAAGATGTCCCAAACAAGTACCAACATTCGCTTGAGGTACAACCTCAAACTCCAACACAAAATGGTACTACTCTGAATGCAAAACGATTCAATCGAGTACGCCAATATCTCAAGACTAATTGAAACGATCAACGAGCCTCTACAGCCAAGCGATTGCCCAATCGTGATTCACTTTAGATCACGATGGCCGACATATAGTCGAAACGACCCTACTGGTCCCACTTCAATAGAGGGTGTTTCTCACGAGACGAAACACTAGGTGCAAAGATCTCTCCGTCACCCGAGCTCGCGATTCGCGATTCAGTCAGGAGAACAACAACAACTCCGAAGATATCCTTCATTCAGAGGATTCTCGAACAACCGAAGGTAATGGCCAATTAGGCCCCCAAATCCTCTCCAATACTTACCTAGTTTTAGGTAAGGGAGATAGTCACCACAACTAGTGGAATAAATCCTCAACATGCACTATTTCGTGCTCAAAATCCCAAGGCGAGTTAAATCAGCTCGCAAGTCCCAAGGTACAAGGTACCTCACAAACTCCATACCACGAAAGACAATCTATTTGTTGGCACGTAAAACCTTCTCGCAAGGTAGGGTGTTCGAAACGACACATCCGATCATCCTATAAGCATCGAAGAATGATCAATGCCAGAAATCCTCGGGTTGGTTCACTACACACTCGGTGTATCCTCGATCTCACGATCCCACACGTGGCATTCCACGCTCTTGGGTCAAAGCTCGGACTACCGTCCTGACCAAAACTCTGCCCTACCCGAAGGCACCGGGCCGCTGTCACTCACAGCTAACTGCGCCTGCCCAAAGGGCCCAGGCTCCGCAGTCTACAACTGGTCCAGGCACGGGTCGTCCCCGAGCACCATCCGGCAAACAGCCGATCCAGGGATGCAACTAATGCAATCGTCGTGAGATCCAAATAGCATAGCAGAAAGCTACCCACAACCCGTAACTAACCGTCTCAGTCAAGGGCTAATCCTTATCGCAAACAGCGAACAAACGTGATGCAATGCAACTTGACAAATAGCCGATTAAAGGATAGGTGCAATGCACCTGCATCAAACAATGCACACTCGAAAGCCATAGTACAAACCAAAACACGTAGTCACCACCTCGGTTGTCGTCGCCTCCTCAGTCTGAGCCGTATACATGCGGCCGCTCGGGGCCTGTTGTGACTCCTCCGTTTGTCTCTAAACAGGTTGCCTCCCAGAGTGCGTCTGACTCGCACCCTCAGCCGTAGGCCTCTAGCCCAAATCCTTAGTCTAAGCCTTCTTGACGAGCGCGCGGTTTACCACATCTTGGCAAGTCTGAAGATTGGAAGGTTGCGCCAACCGAAAGTTCATCGGCCGAAGTCCTCGTAGTCCCGTACCACAACGGCACACCATGTGGGAGCCGAGGGAACTCCCTCTCGTACTCGGCCACAGTCCGCTTCCCTTGGGCATACCACACAGATACTGTTCCGACTTTTTCTTAACACTGTCAGTGAAGTAAAGCTTCAACAGGAGTTCCTTGAACCTCCTTCAAGTAGTCGCCACAATATCATCATTGGTGTTATCCTGAATATCCAACCACCAGCTATAGATTTCATCTTCCAGGTGATGATCGGCAAGCCAAACTCTGCCACTCTCTTCCACGAATGTGTCGCGAAAATAGTTTCTCCATCTGCATTGACCACTTTCCCACGAACCAGTGGTCATCCTTCTCTCCATCGAGGATCCTGGGATTACACCTCTTGAACTCGTTGGGCGATCCATGAGCCACTCTCGCTCTGCTCCCTCAACCATCACGGGAAAACCGTCTGGTGCAGTGATGGTCTCTCCATGCGTTTCATGCGTGCATCCTGCCTGCGTGCCGCATTTGCCTATCGTTGAGCCGGTGTCGCCTGCTGAGCCGCCAAACCAGTGAGAGCTGCAAGAAGGCACCTCACTCACGGACCTCGTTGGATCCGGGGGTAGTGGACATCTACACTTCCCCAAACGTTGTCGCGTCATCCGCTCCAACAACTTAGAGCGGGTCGTCAACGAGACGCCACAACATCAATAAAGCGCAAGTTAATAAAACCCACGCTACCGCAATCCCCACTCAGGAACCCAAATCATGCGAAAGTAAAGAAGTGTGCTTCACAACTAACTCCCGATGTTACGTTGTCGGCCGCCAACGTAACCCTCCGCGAAGCTAGAAGCTATACACCTCGATCAAACTCCAACTTTTTAGAGTTATAATAAAACCCAATCAAGTACTTTCGCTCCCAAGTTAAATAGACATCGTCTCTCGCGAGCCTATTTCCTATAGTCCAACCAGCCTAAGGTTTGCTAGGTCCTCTAAGACGTTACCCTAGGCTCTGATACCAAATTAATCTGTCACGCTCCGGAGTCGGCAGGACCTTCCCAATAGCGTGCCCAGACCCGCCATATGCCAACACATACAAGGCGTCTAAATAAAAACAGCGGAATTAAAACAACCATAAGGCTACAACTATGAATATCAGAGCCACATACAGCTATCCCTAACAACAAGTAGGATCAATAAACAGGTAGGAAGGAAAGAGAGTACTAAAACTACTACAAGTAGAAGTAAATACAACAGTACAGCTCTAGGTACAAAAGGGTAGCCTCTACCAAAAAACAGGTACACACACTAATCCTCTCCAACTAAAACAAAAGGAGAGATGAACCACCTAGCGAGACTCCCCGCGGCTAGCCGAAGCGACACCCTTACCGCGAACCCTGGCCTCCCCCGCTGAAGGCGCTGAAACACGTCAGAAAACAGAGGGCGTGAGAACCATAAAAATATAGTTCCCAGTGGGCAATTACTGACCTGCACAGACTGCTCCACTAGGCCCAACAGGAGTAATATTACTGAAGTAAAATAACTGTAAATAAAGCATAACTGTAAATAGAGCATAACTGAAATGCTAAATAATTAACCCAAGGTAAATGTGTTACACGCTTTATTTTACCCGAAATGCCAACTTAAACAAGTACATTCAAATAAGCTTTCAAGTATACTATAAAGGAGATGTTAACCTATCAAGTATACTACATGTGTCCAATACTATGTCACGATGTATCCAAGTATCCAACTAGTAAGTCTTATCTAGTAGTGATGTCATTTTCTATTACCAGTCACTGTTCAATTCTCTTTTCTAGGATCCACACAAGTGTAATCTAGCTTGTGCCGCCTAAGTACCGTGGTAGCCCCAACATCCCCTGCAAGGAATGAGTTTGTCCCAAACGGTCCCGAAGGCTTCTCACACCGCACGCGCGAACGAATCGCAAAGGCTAACTCCGGAGTGCCGGCATGTAGGGAGCGACCCTCACAAGCATGTGCGAAGAGCACAAATGGCAACAAGCACAGTCCAAGTCTCAAGTGTCCAAAACCTCATGTCACTCTCAAGGCAAATGTCACTAGTATCCCTAAGGTCTAGTACAATAATTCACATGACACTAGAATTTCTATGTCAAAGTTCAAATCCGAGCCTAATGCCGCTTGATGACATTAGCTCACTAGTTCTCAAACCGATGCCAAGTCTAATGCCGCTTAATGACATTAGCTTTTCTCCTATGTTATACATAGATCTAAGTTCAAGTTCACTTGTTCTCATGTCATTTCACTATATCCAACATGCTCTCAAGCCACAAGTAGAATGCAACACTATGCCTAAGTCCACAAGCCACTCTCTACTATATAGAGGTCAATATTTTATTACACATAAGGCATATGTTTTAAGCATTCTAAAATTCAACAATGATGCAACTAACATGAAAACACATAATTTACTATTTTACGGTGCTCAAATAATTCCAATGAGAATTTTCATTGAATTTCGAGGTCAAACCCACCGATGGTCCTCGCACGCTCCGGGTCGCCAACCCCGACACTTTTCAGACTCCTTGTACCCTAGAAAGGTCACACAAGAGGTTTCAAAGTCAACTGGCAAGCCCACGACTCAAACTGCGAGTAACAGAATCGAAGAACAGGGAGAAATTCACATATGAGTGAAATCTTTCCCGAAGCTTCAAATGGAAGCTAGATCCCCTCTAAGGCAAGCTAGGTAGAGATTCTAAACCACATGAATAGGTTCAAAAGCCTTAGAAATTATACAACTCCAAAAACACATAGAGAAGGGTAAAACTTACCTAGTGCAAGAATCCTTCTCCAATCCTCAAATGGAGGTTAGATCCCTTCCAAGGCAACCAAAATAAAGGTTCTAAACTCATCAATTAGGTTCTAAAAGCCTTAGAAAGAAAACCCCCAAAACAAACCCTAAGTGCTCAAACTAAGGTTTCAACTAATAGCAAGCAACAAAAGCATAAACTAGATGCTTAAGAAGTAATACATACCTCTTAGAAGCTTCCCCTTAAGGATCCAAGGCCTCTAGAAGCAAAGCTCCTCCTCCAAGAAGCTCCCAAGCCAAACCCTAGCCCACCAAAGGTGAGGTAGAAGATGTAGCAAGCTCCCAAAACCCCAAGCAAAGCCACCACTCAAGATCTCCTCCTCCTCTACTACTCCTTCTCCTTCTCCTTCTCCTTCTCTCTCTCTCTAAGGGTGGGAGAGTGTAAAAATGAGAGGGAGTGAGATGGGAGCAGCCTATATGGCTGATGGGAAGTAACAAAATGCCGAAAAGCCCCTGCAGTTTCGAATTTTCGAAAACTGCCAGGCTGTACCGGTACAAGCAAGTTTGTACCGGTACAAACTCTGCGAAACAGCCAAACCGAGCCTCGGGTTGCCTAAGCTGCCCCTCTATACCGGTATAAATCTAGGTCTGTACCGGTATAGCCATCATTTTGTACCGGTATAGACACCATTTTGTACCGGTACAAGGCATAAAAATTCCAACCCGAGAGCAACCTAAAATCCAACTTTTTAGACTTTAGTGCTTGGGATTCACCCACTAATCTCGGTACACGTGCCATAGGTCGGAACACAGTCAACGACCCTCCAGAAAATCTGGAAAATCTCAGATCTCACATCTAACACTCGAACTTCGCTATTTGCAAAAGTTCAGTGCGTCACACCAGAGATAGCGGTACCTTGAGGTCGGCTTAGCTAAAGGTTGCAGAAAAGAAAAGAAAGAAATCAATTGTATAAATTTGTATTAATAATGATGATTGTATTTGGAAGAAAAATATAACATGTAAAGGTTGAATGTATAATCTGGGTTGAATGTCTGTAATAATTTAGGTGTTTATGTTTTCGATACTTCCTTATGCAATCTATGGTTGAATTCAGTTCCTGGTTGGAACATCGTGAATTGTATTGATTGCGATGCCTAGGACGTACAGGGGAAACTCTGTCCGTTCGACGGCCTGTCGGCGTGCCCGAACCTGACCAAATAGGCGGGGCTCAGGGCGTGACAGGTAAAGTGGTATCAGAGCATAAAGTAGAGAATGGGAATGGTTTAGGCAGACCTAGGAGACCCTAGGATAGCAAGCCATAGGAGATTAAGGCTCGTGAGAGACGAGAACTTGAGACGTGCGGCGAAAGTTTAATTGATTAGGTCAAGTGTAGAAACCTCTGAAATGGATATTAGAGGTGGACTTGAGGTGTGGTTTATTCTCAACCGAGGGTGTTCACATTGGGTCGACACAACATGAATCCGGGTGATGAGAATAAATGCCCTCGCGTGACTTTCGCCTAATTGGCTCTTGAGCTGGTGTTAGTGGGCTAGTGTTTGACCCAAGATGGTCAAGAACTAATTGAGTTGTCGTGCTTCAGGAAACGATGGCACCGCGTAGGCGATCTTCGTCTAGATCAGCGCGGGAGGGGACCGGTGGTGTCCCTGAACAAACCAACGCATACGGGAACCGGTCTTGAACTCTGAAACCGGTCTTGAATTAAGGTTGCGCAATGGTCAAGCTTACGGGAACCGGTCTTGAATTTCAAGACCGGTCTCAGATCACAGAAACCCTTGGTTATGAGCTTTTGACCCGTTTTCAACAATCCAAGTCTTCTAACTATTTTTCCTTAGCGTAAATCACCAAAAATGATATGTAGATCATACCTGAGGTGCTCAGCTTCTCTGATGAGCCTTGGATCGTCAGTTTGCATCTTCTTCTTCCAAGCGTGCTTCTGACTCTTTCAAGACTCCAATAACTTCACGAAATCCGCCAACCTATAAAATCCTTAACAAAGCTCCAAGCCTCCAATGGTGAAGAGTGTGGGAGGGAAAGATGATCGATGACCAAAGACCTCCAAGCTTGCTCTCCTGCTTCTTCTTCTCATTCTTCTTCTCCTTCTTCTTCTCCTTCTAAGTGTAAGAGAGGGGGATGGTGTAATGAGGGAGAGAAGAGAGGGAAAAGACCATATAGGTCATCTAATGTAACAAAATCCAGAAAAGCCCCTCAACTTTGCAAATAGTGCACTGCCAGGTCTGGGCAGTTTTCGGGTGCAGAGACCGGTCTCTGCTAGTCGAGACCGGTCCCTCAGGACCCTTCAGCAAAACTGCGCGCACGGGGACCGGTCTGCAAGGCCTGAGACCGGTCCCTCAGGACTCTCTCGTAGAAACCGCTTATGGGAACCGGTCTCCAAGGCCAGAGACCGGTCGCCACACCTAGATGCCCGGCTCAGTCAAGGGAGACCAGTCTCTCTCATCAGGGACCGGTCCCCGAGAGGGAAACCTCCAGTACTTAGCCAAAAACTCCAGAATTTCGAACCGCGGGTCGGAACATCATTCACGACCCTCCACAAAAAGTGGAAAAGTCCGAACACCAAGGTTTAGTGCGTCACATTCATCCCTCCTAAAATGATGTTTCGTCCGCGAAACTCGAAAATCTAAGTCATACCTCACGACTTCATCTGAAAAAGATGGGGGTAGCGCTCTCGCAGCTCGCTCTCCAACTCCCACGTGGCCTCCCGCTCCTTGTGGTTGCTCCATAGAACTTTCACATAAGAAAGTTTTCGATTCCGCAGCTTCTTCACCTCGCGAGCTAAAATTTTCAAGGGTTGCTCCTCGAAGCTCAAATCATCCCGCAACTCCAACGGCGTGGCATCCAACACATGAGTCGGGTCAAAGACATACTTCCGAAGGACCGATACATGGAATACGTCATGCACACCCGATAGGTTCGGCGGTAGAGCAAGTCTATACGCTACCGGGCCTACACACTCTAAGATCTCATACGGTCCAATGAAAGGGGGGCTCAACTTGCCCCGAATCCCGAATCTCCTGATTCCTTTAGACGACGAGACTTTCAGGAAGACATGATCTCCAATCAGAAACTCCAAGCCTCATCAACGCCTATCAGCATAACTCATCTGCCTACTCTCGTCATGTATGTATTAGAATTATTCCTGGGTAATTCTTGTGCATGACTTGGTTGGCGAGCCTTGGGCGGACAGGGGAGATGCTGTCCATTCGGCGCCTGTTCGGCGTCCCCGAACCGGACCAAATTGGTAGCGGTCTCGGGGCGTGACACGTTGGAGTCTAGTCGCCAACACTTTCGAGATTATCTTGGCCAAACCATGCACAAGACTGATTGGACGGAGGTCCTTGGCAGTTTCCACGTTCGACTTCTTAGGTACAAGGCACACCCAACTTGAATTGAGGTCGGACAAGTCCGCAGCCCCCCTATATGAATCGTCGAAGAACTCCAATAAGTCAGATTTATGGTAATTCCAGCACCTTTGGTAAAAACAACATCGGTAAACCATCCGGGCCCGGTTCCTTTTTCGCAGCGCAAGAGAAGACCGCGTACTTAACCTCTAGTTTCGTGAAAGGCATCTGAAGTTCCAATAGGTCAACATGATCTTCGTTGTACAAAAGAGATAAATTGATTGTATTGTGGGGGGGGACACTCTGTTCCCAATTGATACCGGAAGAAAGCAAACAAGTGGTTCGCTATTTCACCGTGAGAAGAGAGCAAGTTGCTGCCGTCGAAAATGTGAGAAATGAAGTTTTTGTTTCTCCGTGCACTCGCCTTGAGATAGTAGAATTTAGTATTGGCATCTCCCGCCTTGAGCCATTGCACATGAGATCTCTGTTTCCATCTTAATTCTTCCTGTTGGCAGAGTTCTTCATAACACGTCGATAATTGAAGGCGAAGTAGGGTTTCCAACTCCGTGAGGGATCTGATTTCCTCTGCATTATCTAGCCAAAGTATCCATTGGAGACATAGCTTTCTCTGTCGTTTAATTGTAGAAGTGAGGTCATTGCTCCAAGATTTTAGTGCTCCTTGGACATTGATGATTTATGTAGCGAGGCGGCTAGCAGCATCTAAGCCAAGTAGATCCTAATTCCAAGCATTGACAATAATGTCCGAAGAGATGGGGTAGCGAAGCCAAAAAGTTTCAAACCTAAATAAGCTTGCCGAGGGAATAAAAGAATAGGCAGATAGGATTAAAGGAGAATGATCAGAGATAGGCCTAGACACCGCCCGCAAAGCGGAGCTAGCTAGGAAACTTATGCCGCCAACCATTCGAGATGAGGGCACGGTCGAGCCGCTCCAAAGTGGGATTCCGTCTACCATTCGACCAAGTAAAGGATCTATTGAGGAGGGGAACATCCAGCAGCCCAATATCATTGAGTAGTTCTTTGAACTGCAAAATTTCCAAGATCCTGGACGTAGCCTTGTTCTTATCTTGCACAAAGAGGAGGACATTGAAATCGCCTAATGCTGCCCACACATCGCATGCTTTTGAATTGATGTATCTAAGCTCATAAAAAAAACCAGCCTTGAGTGTATTACAGTTTGGACCATAGATATTAGAAATCAGGAGAACAGCCTCATCGATCTTTCTCTTTAGCACTACGTTGAGCGAGAAAATGCCCGACCACTCCTCAATACATTCGAAGAGGGAAGAGTTCCATGCAGTAAGCCTCCTCTGGTTCCAATTGCATTCAATGTATGGAAATCTTAGAGATGTGATCCACAGAAGGTATAGAATTTAGATGCAGTAACAGAATTGAGCTTTGTTTCTTGGAGACAAACAACACAGCATCTGGAATTTAAGATAAAGGATTTCACAACAGAACACTTAGTCCGATCGTTTAGCCCCCTTACATTCCAAGGCAGAAATCTGAAAGACCTATTTCTAGCCATAAATAAAACGGACCCCACACTCTAGATCCTTCGACAACGAAGCGATCTATACAGCAGTAGACCCACCGACGTCATCCCCTCCCGTGCAGGTTCGATAGCGCCGGTGGTGGAGACTCCTCATGTAACGACCCACTCCCTCGTAAAACGTGCCGAGTTCTGTCAAAAGTAGCGGAACGCGGAGTGAGACAAGTGCCACAAGGTTCCAAGTGTTTTAGAACCTATGTGTAGGGAAAGTGGGACCCACGAGTGTATATCTGCAAAGCTGGAACAAAATTTCCAGACTTGTAGCAGTCAAGACCGGACCTTCCCGAGGAAGTCCGGACAGCACGGAGGAAGATCGGTCTTCCCCGGGGAAGACCGGACTTCGTCTACCCAGCAGCCAAAAAAAAATGGCTAAGTCCTGAAATTCCAGCGTACGGGATTCGGACAATGAGCCAAGACCGGACATCCCAAGACCGGACCCTGCGGCTAGGACTGGACATCCTCTGCGTAACAAACGAAAAAATGGCTAAGTCCTGAAATTCCAGCGTACGGGATCCGGACAATGAGCCAAGACCGGACATCCCAGGACCGGACCCTGCGGCTAGGACCGGACATCCTCTGCGTAACAAACGGAAAAGTGGCTAAGTCCTGAAATTCCGGTGTACGGGATTCGGACATTGGTCCAAGACCGGACAGAGACCGGTCTCGAGCCCGAAACCGCCCGCTTGAGCAGTTTGTAATTTTCGCGATTGGAGAGGCTTTTTGGCAATTGTCACAACACAATAAGTACCCAATGGCCTCCTCCCTCACAGCCATTTCACTTCCTCTCCTCTCCCTCACATTTCTCTCTTTCTCTCTCTAGAGATCTCACCCTAGAGCTTGGAGAAAAAGGAGAAGAGGCTTGGAGAAGGTGGACTTGGTGGCTTGGGAGCTTGGAGAAGACCTAGGAGCTCTCCAACAAGGTGGAACTTGGGCCAAGGTGAGGTTTTATGGGAAAACCTAGGTTAGGGTTTGGGTTTTAAGCAAGGAACTTGGGATTTTGGTCTTCTCTTTGGAGTAGAAACCTAGTAGAGGCTTGAGCTTCATGAAAACTCATGCGAGCTCAAGGTCCTCTCATGGTGGATCCTTAGGGCTTCAAATAGATGCCCTAGGAATGGTTCAAATGGTTTTCGATGAACTCTAAGGGGTTAAACAAGCTTTCTTTTTCTTGTTTAGGAGATCAAAACCTAGGGTTTCACATAGGGCTTGGTAGAGCACCCAAATTTGGGGCTTTTGGCTTTAGAGGTTCTAGGGTCGAATTGACCTTATAGAAACCTAATTGGGAGTATCCCCGACGCGTGGGACAACTCCGTTTTTCGAGACGAAAAGCCGATCTATGAGCTACTATATAAATTGGCCTGATTTGGGCTCGGTTTAATGCGCAGGTCGCAAGATAGGCCTCGGTTAGCCACGAAACTCACCCCACATCATCACCATAATTTTAGAAGGTGGGTGGTGCATTCCAAGGATGTCGGAATTCTCTTTATGTCTAAGAGTCATTTTCGAGCATATATGTATATATTGAGCATGAGGTATAGTAGGGTTAATATGAGTTATTTATTGCTTTGTGAAATCAAATGCATGAGAGATAAAAGTATGAGACTACAATGCTAGAAAACAAGAACCCTATGTATGCATGCTAGAGAACAAGAACCTAGTCAACTTAGCAAACTAGTATGACATTGGACATGAGCAAGCAGAGAACCTGACATTAGTAAAGTTGCAAAATTGGCATCATGACCTACAACTTAGAGTCATATGAACGTGGTTATCCTTGAAGTCAAGGAATGATTCGAGATTAGAATCCTTAAAGTCAAGGATTGATCGTACTCACCTTATAGTCCTTGCTCGAGGGCGGTAGCTCCCCCTCGGGCGATGTGCTCCGGAGTTGACATCACTGGGTTGTAGCGGTTTGTCTCCCCAGAGGGCGGTCCCGTCGGGTCGTAGCGGTTTGTCTCCCCGTCAAAGAGGGATTTGGATAGACGAGTATTGTTGAGGGCAAAACCTACGGGTTAGCCAAGAGATTGGGTATTGAACTATGATCTTTTAGCCATCATGAGTATGTTAGTGCATCCTATTGTTTACTTTCAAGCGTATTAGTTGTATTTGTTAGTTGGTTATTATCTTACATTTCTTTCTATTACGCTTGAATTAGACCTAGTGGGAAAGTCGGCGTGGTTGGTTGCCGAACCCATTGAGTACTTTGTTGTAGTTCTCACACCCCTATTTTCACAGAGCCGGGACCGAGCGAGCCGGCAGAGGACCGCGGTAAGGGCATCGCGCCCTAGGTAGAGACCGCCCGAGTTATTTTACTTTTGATATAGTTGTATTCCCTTGTATATCATCTTTTGTACTTGATGATTATAGTTGTTAACTTTACATGTATTAAAGGGTTACATTTTGAGGGAATGAGATGTAAAAGAAATGATGCAAATATTGTAAATAATGGAAATCTTTTAAAGACTTATGCATGTATGTGATTTCAATTAATCATTGTACTTGTATGTATAATTTCAGCATTTCACTTTGGCTATGGCTTGTACTCGAGCAAGATATTATTATGTATGCTTCTACGTGGGTAAAAAATTTTATACTCTATCTGTACTTGTTGAGGCTTGGGCGGACAGGGGAAGCTCTGTCAGTTCGGCGTCTGTTCGACGCGCTCGAACCGGCCAAATGGATCGGGTTTGGGGCATGACACCTCATCCAGAATTTCGCATTCTAACCGGATAATACGAACCTCTTTCCTGGACAGCGGGTTGTCGAGAAGATCCCTTGGCAGAGAAGTACCAGCTTGACCAGCCTGAGCATTAGGAAGAAAAATGGTGGAAATCGGGGCTCCAGAGCTTGACAGAAGGGGGGCTCCAGTGCTCCTTGCTCTTTCCAAGGTGGACGGACCTGTCATAGAAGAGGAGATTCCAGGAGGCTTGGAGAGACCGTTTGCAAGCTTGAGCATCCTGCACATGAGGTCTTGGGAAATTTTAATTTAAATTAATAAATTACATTACAATATTTATGAATTGAATCAAACATCAAATAAAGTCTTTCTCAAAATATGCAAGCAAAATGACTCTACGATTGCATGGTCCATGCAAAAGGGTAGAAGAATGGTTTAGTTTATGAGAAATTATAATAAGCCAAGAAAAGTAAAAATTTCTTTCTTAGTATACAGATATCTCTAATTATAAGGCATGTTAAGCGGTTAGGTTTTTCATACAAGTGGATAGTTCCGTTAACATGCCCTACGCATGTCATACTAGATATTGCTTAGAGCGGCTCATTCAAAATATTGCTTAGCTCAAATTCCGATGTGTGCGCGTTTTACAAAGAGAGTTCCTGCTTTTCAGATTGAAAAGGAGCTAGGTTGGCGCCCCTAGCTCTTCCAATTGTAGATTAATTATTGGGTTTCATGGGCATATGGGGTAGAGATCACAAAATTAATTAATTAATTAATTGATTGATTAAAATATCTCTTCTCTATATTTAGGGAAAAATGTATGGAGATCTCTGAGCTTTCCCACGTTTGCAAACAAGAGCCAAAATTTATAATTTTGGTAAAGAAAAGCTTTAAGCTTTATTAAATAATTCAATAAACTCAAGTGAACTTTCTAATTACATTATTTATGATACTCTTGTAATTAGGATCCTCACAAGAGCATCCTGATTAGGGTCTTGAAGCTCTGGCAATGGTTGTAACAGGGAACAGAGAACAAGGAAGAAGAGAACATAGAACAAGAAGAGAGAGAGAGAGAGAGAGAGAGATTGAGAAAGAATCAATCAGTCTATATCATGTGTACTCAGTATTACACCTCACTCCTTTTATAGTTGGTTGAGTGGCACGATTGTAATATAAAAGGAAACAACAGTGAGGGGAACAACAGTGTGGACACTAGGTTGTTGAGGTAGTTAAGGCAGCTATGCAAGCTGTTGCGCGGACGGTTGGGCTGCAGCAGAACGAGCGACTGAGATGACTCTGTCTCCTGGACTGGTTCACTTGGCCCTTTTGCAGCTTTGGACTGGGTCCACCTAATCATTTCCCTGCTCACGCTGAGGAGGCGTATCATTTCCCCCTTCTTCGGCGGATCCTTGTCCCCAAGGATCAAACTGAGGATATTGTCGCTGAATATCAGAGAGATATTCCCACGATGCATGCTCTCTTGGTTGATTTAACCATTGAATTAAAAGTTGTGTAGCAGCCTTCCCATGGTGCTTCCCAAGACGTCTATCCAACACCGCGACCGGTTCAACCAATACTTGTCCGTCGGAGTTGATAAATGCTGGAATGTGGGGCGACGCCGGGGACGATCCTATCTTCTTTTTGAGTTGGGACACATGGAAGGTGTTATGAATCTTGGTTGAATCTGGAAGTCGAAGCTTGTATGCGACGGGTCCTACTGCGGCGATGACCTCAAATGGACCAAAGTACCTTGGTGACAACTTTTGTGATGTGTGCTTCCGAAGCGATCGCTGTTTATAAGGCTGTAACTTAACATAGACCCAATCTCCTACTTGCAGCTTCCGCTCCGTCCGCCCTCTATTTGCTATTTGCCGCATCCGGTTTTGAGCCTTAGCTAAATTTTCCTTGATTAGCCTTAAGGCAGCCTCCCTAGCAGTCAGAGTACGGTCCACAGCATCTATCGACGAATCCCCCGCCAAATAAGGAACATGCACCGGCGGTACTTGGCCATATACCACTTCGTAGGGTGTCGTTTTTGTTGAGGTATGAAATGATGTATTATACCACCATTCTGCCATAGGTAACCATTTGGACCATTCCTTAGGTTTATCCCCTGTCATGCAGCGCAAATAGTTCTCAATACACCTATTAACTACCTCGGTTTGTCCATCCGTTTGTGGATGATAAGCTGTAGAGAGATTAATTTTGACATGGAGTCCCTTGAACAATCCTTGCCAGAACTGACTAATGAATATAGCATCCCTATCGCTTACGATGCTTTTGGGTAACCCATGCAATTTATATATATTGTCTAAGAACACCTGGGCCACTGACGATGCAGTATAGGGATGAGGAAGTGCCATGAAATGAGCATACTTGCTCAACCTGTCAACTACCACCATAATAACGTCTTTTCCGTATGATAAGGGCAGCCCTTCAATAAAATCCATAGAGACCTCCGTCCAGATCCCTTCCGGTATGGGTAGTGGCTGTAATAAGCCCGCGGGGGCCGTCGTCTCATATTTATTTTCTTGACAGATGGTGCATTCCCTTACAAACTTGGCGACATCTTTCTTTAGACCCCGCCAATAAAAGTGGCTCTTCAACCTTTTTGTTGTTACCTCAGCCCCCGAATGACCTCCTACCCCACTTGAATGAAATGCCGTAATGAGATGCACCCTTAACTTCGGATCAGCACCAATGACCAATTTTCCCTTTCGCTTGAGCTGATTCTGGGACCAAGTATAGCGTGGCCACAAGTTGGGGTCCTGTAACTTTTGTTGGATCACTACCTTCAGCTTATCATCGAGCTCCCAGCTGCGTTTAACTTGGTCCAAAAGGTCTGTATGGATAACTGAAAGTGCGGATAGCATAGGACACCTAGACAATGCATCTGCCACCACATTCTCGTGCCCCTTCTTGTATATTAATTCGTAGTCATATCCCATCAGTTTAGAAACCCATTTTTGTTGACTGGGAGTGGAAACTCTTTGCTCCATTAAGTATTTTAAGCTTTGATGATCAGTTCTGATCTTGAAATGTCTTCCGACAAGGTAGGGTCTCCATTTTTGCACAGCAATAACTATGGCTAGCATTTCCCGTTCATACGCTGAGAGTTGTCTATTTCTGGGCGATAACGGCTTACTCATAAAAGCAATCGGTCGACCTTTTGTAGTAAACCGCGCCCACCCCCACCCCGAAGCATCGGTTTCAATAATGAATTCACTCGTGAAATCGGGTAATGCCGACAAGGCGCGATAGCAACGGTGATTTTAGGCGATTAAAGGCACAGTGACTTGCCTCTCCCCGGTGAAATCCCTCTTTTCCTAACATTTCATGCGGGGGTTTGCTAATTTTCCCAAAATCCTTAACAAAGCGTCGGTAGTACCCACCAATCCTAAAAACCCCTTAACTCTTTCACCGTAGAAGGTAGAGGCCGTAGGATAGCTTCCACCTTCCCCTTGTCCATTGCAACACCTTCTCCGCTGATGATGTGTCCTAGATATTCCAATTGTGTGGCCGCAAATGTGCATTTCTTTCTTTTAAGGTACAAAGAGTGCTGCTTGAGAATGTCAAAGGTAATCCGGAGATGCTGTAGATGCTCCTCCGCCTCTTTGCTGTAGATTAGAATGTCATCGAAAAATACCAAGATAAACCTTCTTAGGTAAGGCTTGAAAATATGGTTCATCAACACTTGGAAAGTGGATGGTGCATTGGTGAGACCGAATGGTATTACTAAAAACTCATAGTGGCCTTCATGGGTTCGAAAAGCTGTCTTGTTAATGTCGGTATCGCACATCCTGATCTGATGGTAACCAGATCGTAAGTCCAGTTTGGTAAATGTTGTGGACCCATGTAGCTCATCTAGTAGTTCTTCCACCAGGGGTATAGGGAATTTATCCTTGATAGTGTTACTGTTTACTGCCCTGTAATCAATGCACATTCTCCACGATCCATCCTTTTTTTAAACGAGTACTACCGGAGAGGAGTATGGACTGCAGCTAGGCCTAATTATGCCTTGCGACAACATCTCACGTACCAGTTTCTCAATCTCGTTTTTCTGATATGCAGGGTATCTATACGGTCTTACATTAACAGGGTTGCTACCCTCTTTCAAGGGAATTCTATGGTCGTGGGACCTAGGAGGAGGAAGTCCCTGGGGCTCGTCATGTTGGTTATAGGTCTTAGGATCTAATAGGAATCAACACCTAGACGGGGGTGAATAGGTGTCCAACGGCCAATTAAAAATCTAGATGCGATTTTAAAGTAATTGCGGAAAAAATAAAATCAAACACACCAAGATTTACGTGGGAAAACTCCAAACCGGAGTGAAAAACCCACGGGACCGATCACACGAAAATTCACTAAGAAACAACCGAGTACAAGGCGATTCACCCACGACTTTACCCGATTAACCGAATCTTCTATGTGAATATCCTTCGCTGGTCCACGATCGATTGAAGTCCTCCAACCGATCACGCCGCAACTCCTTGCCGCGCCAACGCCTCGAATCCACAAAGCGTCCACCGAGTCCTCGGCTCCCCCTACACGCGATCCCCGCGCAACACACCTCCGTCCGGAGAAGAAGAACGAAGATTTATGGTGATCTCCAAATTAAAGCACCGTAGACGATGGGAAGAATTCGTCTAATTGATCATCAAGTTGATTCACAAGAGTAGAATCAAAGGAAAGAAACTAGAATCAACTTGACGATCAATACTCCATCAAATCTCTCTAAGAACTAGGTCAAAAAGCTTAGGAGAGAGATTCTAGGGTTTTGAGGATTAAAAATATTCAGGTCTATTTTTCTTAAACTCCCATAGTCTATTTATAGTGTTAGAAGACTTGTTAAATAGAGTAGGATTGAAAACAACCTTTTAGAAATAGATTAGAATTGAAATCAGCCTGATTTGGAATAGATTAGCCTGATTTGGAAATCTGTTTTCGAGTCCACTGTCCGGTCAAACCATCTCTGTCCGGTCTCAGTGTGTCGTCAAATTTTTCGCATCGAGCACTGACCGGTCAGACCAGGGGATTGTCCGGTCCTAGGCTATAGCACTCAGAAAGTTCATCTCACTGTGTCCGGACAGAATCCACGATCCGGTCAAAGCCTGCGAAACTTTCTGCTATCAACCTCACTGTGTCCGGTCAAAGAAGTTGGTCCGGACAGAGTGTTGCGAAATGCCAGATGACAGACTCACTGTGTCCGGTCAAAAGGGCTGATCCGGACAGGGTTTATACAGAAAATATTTTTCATAAAAACCAATATTTTAAACCCTTTTTAAGACTTCTAACTACTATGTTATTTAATGTTAATCACCATAAATGATCTTAAATGCATACCTGAGGTGTCGAGCTTCTCTGACGAGTCCTGGAGGGTCCGATCTTCTTATAATCTCTTGATCTCTTCAAGACTCCGACAGACTCACGAAAACCGCCAACTTACAAAATCCTTAACAATCTCCCCTTCGGCGATTTCGTGACAAAACATATTACAAGCTATTACACCCTCAAAATCAAAAAGACAAGAGAATATCGTAATCACCAAACGATAACTCTTTGCATGATCGATCCAACAAAAAATTAAAAAATTACAAGTGCATTGCATTCAATCCTAAAATGACCTAGACCTTGGAGTCTTGAAGTCTTGAACGTTCCTGCAAAAAAAATCTCAAACACATTCAAGCATCAAGAACTTTTCATTCACAAGGTAAACATTAGTCATAAATACAAAGTTAAACTAACTAACTAAGTTAACTATCTAATAAAAGTTTTCATAACCATAACCATCTCCCCCTAACCATCTTCCCCTAACCAAAACCATCTCCCCCTTTTTGCCACAAATCGACAAAAATGACAAAATAAGGGTCAACCATAGAATCACTCGGAGTCGCTTCCGGGAGGAGGCATCTCATCGGCTCCACATCCTAATTTCCCACAGAGGAGTCTCAAGAACCGTGTGATGCGACCGTACTTCTTGTTTAAACGGTCGACATCCGAGATGAGCTTGTCTTGCTTTGCCCCCAATACCTCTTGCCCCGCAGTCAAACGATCGAGATCACCTGATAATCGTTGTTGCTCACGAAAAATAGAAGATATAGATGCCTCGGTGTCAGAACCTCCAGCAGGCGGAGAAGCAGGTGCAGGTGCATCAGCTCGAGGAGGGGATGTTCCATGAAGTTGAACATGAGATTTGACCATCGTAGTATCTCCAATAGGTCCTAAGGAATGCTCATAATAAGTGCAGTCAACTCTCACATTGTGCTGACGAAGAATCCGCATGATGATTAGCGGAAAAGGTAACCGATCTCTCTGATTTGCAGTCTTAATTTCCCGCGCCATTCTTTTCCAAATAAGGAACGGGACATTTATATTAATATTTCCTGTTCGTACTAGGTCGGGATGTCCTAGCAAGTACATGTACAACACTCGATCCCACCTAATAACCTTCGTGTTTGTGAGAGGCATAATGTTGTAGCAGACGACGAAGTTTAAATACCGATACTCCATTCTCAAATGCTTTGAGAGTATCTCGCTACCATTGTTCTCGGCGTCGGTATACACGCAGTTGAACACCCTTCTCCGATCATTGCCAAGCATCCACGAGTGCATGTAGTCCACCCCGTCGGTGCGTGCCACCATGTCAAGCACTGACGCCACCGTGTCTGGCGTGATAGTCATTTCTATGCCACGAACCGATGTAGTAAACTCAAATGGTCCACCCTCAGTATCGACTAGGTTGCCTGCTCGCATATAGAATTCTCTAATCAGCTCCAGCCCATACCCAGTCGTCTCTGGAAACTTACATATTTCCTGCAATTCACCATTTTCAACCAATGCTTGAAATGTGGGAGCTCGACGAACCAAGTTCGCAATCCCCACAAGGCGTTCTCCAACACAACTCTTTGAAGAATACAAGCGTAGACGTTTCGGATCCACAGGAGGTTGAGGTGGTCAAACAGGTGATTCTGCAGCTGATCTGGGTTCACCAATAACAATCCCCCTCGTTTTCTTGCGTCGACCTGATGTGCGTTTCTCTGAGCTTCGAGTCTCACGAACTTTTCTTTTTTCCTTTGTCCCTTTTCTTTGACTTTTCTTTTTCTTTCTCTTTTCCTTTCTCCTTCGCTTGCTCAACCTGTTGAGTCTGTATCCCAGCCTGAAGAACTTCCCAGTCCTCGCCCTGAGATTCTTCGCGCATTCCTCAGGGGTTATACTCACTCCCCGATTGTTCCGCTTGCGGTCCTTCCTGTTGCTCAGCGGAGGAGCGTCCACGCTTAGCTCCTGGACCCGCTCTCGCCATAAGGAATACGAGCACAAGAAGCCACGAATACATTTTTGAAAGTTGCTGTACAAAAGATCAAAAACGACATATTGACATATATAGCAAAAATTGCGAAAAATTGGTCATAATTTAAAAAATTAATTTAGAGCATCCTAGAGCCATTAGCAACACTATTAATATAGACAACATGCCCAAAAATTGATTGAAATTGCCAGAAATTCGAAAAAGCTCCTATGAACAGTAAAAACTAGGGTTTGATCACAAATGCGCGAATATTTGTCGATAAAATTTGCAATAAACCTCATAGAAGTGTAATGTAGACATGTTTAAGCAAGATTGAAACAAAAAATTTGAGCAAAAACAGATAAATCACCAAGAACATCTCTAAACCCTAAAATTTCGAAAAATAGGGCAAAAAAGGAAAATAAATGGAAATCATACCTAAAATCCGTGAAGATGAGTAGAAAAGATGATCCAATGCTCAAGAAAGGTTTCTCTAGGATTTCTAGAGAGAGAAAGTCAGCAAAAAACTGTAAACGATGTGTTTTGAAACAGAAAACGTCGCGCCTGGATATAGCGCTCAAAGACCCTGGACAGAATGGCTCGTCCGGATGCCACGCAACTTTTGCTGACAGCGGGCGAGGGATCCGGTCAGTGATTTATGATCGGTCACAGCAAGTTTTTTTTTTAAAAAAAAATTTAAAAATTTTAAAACAAGCTTTTAACCAGATTTCCTCAATAATCATATGAAATATAATAACTAAAAATAATCAAGAGAAATTCGTAAATGTCACACATGTTGAACCACTCATCAATTGAAAATTTAAGTTAGTATACTGTGAAATATAAGCACATCTTTCGAGATCTAAAACAATAGTTGTACTAATTTTTCAACATCAATTTTGCATTTATGAAGACTAAACTAAATCCCAAAAGCTGAAATTAGCACAAGAATATGATCCAATTGAGTTATGCACACGTTGAATTTCAAGGAGTGGCTCTTTGAGCATCTTAACTTCCACCTTATATCGTTCAAAAAAACAAGAGTAACCACCTAGCATTCCTCTAAACATTATATGATACATAATAATTTTTTTTAGAGATCTCCACTTATTCATGTGGTAACTTCACACACTTACCGGACGACCGGGGTGGTAGCTCTTTCCAACATGTGGTGGTAGTTTTCACACTCCTTAAAAGGATGTAACTCTTTCCACATCTTGAATGGTGGTAGTTTTCACACTCGAAGGGATGTAACTCTTTCCACATCTTTAATCTCATGAACTTATTACTCCCCCTCAATTAGTGCAACCCACAATGAGATCATTTTATTGTGATTTCAGAAAATGGGAAAACATTTTTCTTATGATGCAAATCTTCAATCAAAAATTCAATATACTTTTGATAGTTCAAGAGAGACCTATTTGACTTGTATATTGGCATAATTTTTCAAAGATAATGAGGTTCAAAACTAATGACACATAGGAATTTAAATTGATTGAATTAAGTTAAAATAACTCATGTAAACAATGAGGTAACTTAACAAACCACTTGTAAAAGGGACCAAAACACCACATTGTTCACCAAATCACATATGCAAAGCTTATCAAAGAATAAAGCTTAGTTGTCTATTCTTTTAAGATTTAATGGCTCATAGACTGTATCTAGATAAAAGAATTTATTCGAATTGACCAATTCCCCCAATAAATGATATATAAAAGCAAGATGTCCGATTCGATAAAATAGGACAGTTTTTTTTTAAAAAAAAATTCATGGCAAAAAGTGTTCCTATATAAAAAGAATGGGAGAGAGAGGTAGGGAGCCACTAGATGCTTAGCATGGAAAGAGTTCACCTTTGCGCACCCAAACCTTACGAATTTTGCGGTACGTTGGTTGGCTTGTAATCCTTGAGTGAAGCTTGTCGACGATTGAAGTTTTCTCAATCTTTGCACCATTCGTCTTTACCTCCCATACTTGCCTTCGTTTCAAGTTAGACCCTTGGCTCTTGGGATTCCATCCTTGCGATGGTGTTGTTCTTTGAACCTTCGTTTTGGGCTTGAGTTGTTTCCCTTGGTTCACGTGGGACATGGAGTTCTTCCTTTGTCTACAATTTCTCTTTACGTGACCTTGAACTCCACAAAAATGACAAACTTTGTTAGCAAAAGTTTTTCTAATTGAAAGCTCACCTTGAACCTTGGGCTTCGACTTTGTTGAATTCACGCCCACTTTCTTAGCAACTTGATCAACATATGTTCTCTCATAACCCAATCCTAACTTGGATGTTTGACCAAGTCCAAGCATCTTGTCGAGTTTCGATGTTCCGGAGGAGAAGTTGTTCAAATCCGCCCTTAATTGAATTATCGTCTTTGTGAATTCCATGTTTGCTTCCTTTGCCTCCGTAATTTGCTTGTTGAGAAACTTCATATTTTCCCCATTAGTTTCTCTTTCGTTCTCAAGCAAAGTGACTTTCTCTACAATTGATCCGTAGGCTCGTGCCAATCCATCCTTCTCTTTTTCCAAGCTTTTTATCCATGAAGCTAAGCTTGCATTCTCTCCTTCTAGATCGACGATCCTATGTTGTAGCTTCTTATTGTGCTTGCCGATCTTCTTTGACTCCACAATTAGTTGGCGATAAGCATCCACCATGTCTCCGCCATCCGAGTCTTCATCCGTTGCATTCTCCGGTGTGAATTGTTCATTCATAGAAGACATGGATAATGAGTCAATAGATGATAAACATATAACATTAGAATCATGAGCTATTAAAGCGGTAGCATTAACTTCCTCATCACCGGAAGATGACTCTTCATCGGAAGGGTCATCCCACGTGATTGCTTGCATTGCCTTCTTCTTAGAAGCTTTCGTTGGGCAAACCGATGCTATATGTCCGAATCCACGACACTTATAACATTGAATTTGCCCTTCTTCCTTTTTCTTATCTCTAGAAGAGTCCTTAGAAAAATTCTCAGAATTTTTTGTCTTGGAAGAAGAAGAAGTACTCCCTTTAGATTTGTTGAATTTTGAAGAGGGGGACTTTGAGTTTGGAAATCTTTTCTTAAAATTCCGACGGAACTTTCTCGTGAGAAGGGCGAGTTGCTTCTCAAAATCTTCTATCGTCACATCCGAATTTGTCTCGGAAGATGAAGAGTCAATGTCGTCACCTTTTGAAGCCTTGAGCGCCATCCCTGTTGACTTTGAAGAAAACTTTGAAGAAGACGAGTTAGTAGGAAAAGTCATCTCATATGTTTGAAGAGCACCTACTAGTTCATCTACTTTCATATCATCGGGATGTTTCATGGTTTCTATAGCCGCGACCTTAGGACGAAAACGTTCGGGGAGAGTTCTTAAAATTTTACGAATTATCTTGGTTTCGGGAATTTTCTCACCCAAGTTGGAACAAGTGTTGACTATGTCTTGAAGACGAGTATAATAATCAGTAAAGGTCTCGTTTTCTTCCATATGAATAGAGTCAAAACGGCTAGTCAACATTTGCAATTTTTGAACCTTAACAAGACTTGTTCCCTCGTGGGTGGTTTTAAGAGTATCCCAGATTTCTTTAGCAGTTTCACATGCCGAAATCCTAGAAAATTCAGTTTGATTCAAAGAATTAAACAAAGCGTTAATTCCTTTGCCATTGAAAGAAGAACGTTCGTTTTCATCCTTAGTCCACTTAGCACTAGCTTTGGGGACGGTGATAGCATCAACAACCTCGGTGGGGTGAGTCCAACCACTTTCCACCGCTTGCCATACTCTAACATCGATTGCAATTAGAAACGCCCTCATGCGGACTTTCCAATAGGCATAGTTAGTGCCATCGAAGAGAGGAGGTCGATTGATATAACCGCCCTCGGCCATTGTCAATAACCTAAACCCGCTCTGATACCAATTGTTGGTTATAGGTCTTAGGATCTAATAGGAATCAACACCTAGAGGGGGGTGAATAGGTGTCCAACGGCCAATTAAAAATCTAGATGCGATTTTAAAGTAATTGCGGAAAAAATAAAATCAAACACACCAAGATTTACGTGGGAAAACTCCAAACCGGAGTGAAAAACCCACGGGACCGATCACACGAAAATTCACTAAGAAACAACCGAGTACAAGGCGATTCACCCACGACTTTACCCGATTAACCGAATCTTCTATGTGAATATCCTTCACGGTCCACGATCGATTGAAGTCCTCCAACCGATCACGCCGCAACTCCTTGCCGCGCCAACGCCTCGAATCCACAAAGCGTCCACCGAGTCCTCGGCTCCTCTACACGCGATCCCCGCGCAACACACCTCCTCCGTCCGAGAAGAAGAACGAAGATTTATGGTGATCTCCAAATTAAAGCACCGTAGACGATGGGAAGAATTCGTCTAATTGATCATCAAGTTGATTCACAAGAGTAGAATCAAAGGAAAGAAACTAGAATCAACTTGACAATCAATACTCCATCAAATCTCTCTAAGAACTAGGTCAAAAAGCTTAGGAGAGAGATTCTAGGGTTTTGAGGATTAAAAATATTTAGGTCTATTTTTCTTAAACTCCCATAGTCTATTTATAGTGTTAGAAGACTTGTTAAATAGAGTAGGATTGAAAACAACCTTTTAGAAATAGATTAGAATTGAAATCAGCCTGATTTGGAATAGATTAGCCTGATTTGGAAATCTGTTTTCGAGTCCACTGTCCGGTCAAACCATCTCTGTCCGGTCTCAGTGTGTCGTCAAATTTTTCGCATCGAGCACTGACCGGTCAGACTGTGGGATTGTCCTGGTCCCTAGGCTATAGCACTCGAAAGTTCATCTCACTGTGTCCGGACAGAATCCACGATCCGGTCAAAGCCTGCGAAACTTTCTGCTATCAACCTCACTGTGTCCGGTCAAAGAAGTTGGTCCGGACAGAGTGTTGCGAAAAGCCAGATGACAGACTCACTGTGTCCGGTCAAAAGGGCTGATCCGGACAGGGTTTATACAGAAAATATTTTTCATAAAAACTAATATTTTAAACCATTTTTAAGACTTCTAACTACTATGTTATTTAATGTTAATCACCATAAATGATCTTAAATGCATACCTGAGGTGTCGAGCTTCTCTGACGAGTCCTGGAGGGTCCGATCTTCTTATAATCTCTTGATCTCTTCAAGACTCCGACAGACTCACGAAAACCGCCAACTTACAAAATCCTTAACACGTCAAATAATATTGAATATTCCACCAACAATCGCTGTATTTCTTCGGCAAAAACCCCGCTTATTTGCTCCCAATTGGCTGACTCTGCTTTTTCTGAATCCTCTTGGATCGGTCTCGGCTTATTCACATATATAGAGCAGAGGTGGATTGCTGAACATCCTGTACTGTCGAGTACTATCTTTTCCAAATCCTTTCCTTCTATCATTTTCAACTTTGCTTCGGGCGACCCCATGAGTACGACCTTTTGTTCCTTGTACTGAAATTCCATTCGTAGATGCTTGAAATCCCACAAAATGGGGCCTAATTGTATGAGCCATTGGATACCTAACACCATATCGCACCCCCTCAGTGGCAACAGGAATAGATCTGTATCAAAAGTTAGACCCTGCATCTTCCATTTGAAAGCCTTGCAGATGGAAGAACTGGTTAAGCTATTGCCATCCGCTACCGTGACCCTCACCGGTGGTACAGATTCCCCGCAGCACCCCAATTTAGCAGCGATGGCTGAATCGAGAAAGTTGTGGGTACTCCCCGAATCGATGAGAATATTAATCGTCCTATTCCTTACTGTTCCAGGAAGCCTCATGGTCCTAAAATCCGGTAACTGAGCTCGTCCTACTAATGCATGTAGAGAAATTTGAGGAGAAGAACCTATAGGTTCCGTTTCAATTTCGCTCACCACCACGGTTGCTTCCGGCTGGTCCGGTTCCTCCGTCAACTCTTCCTCTGCCAGCTCGATCCGATAGAGTTGCCTCTTCCGACACTTGTGGCCCGGCACATACTTCTCTTCACACCAAAAGCATAAACCTTTTGCTCGTCTCTCATCAAAGTCAGTGTTAGAGATGTTTCTCGCATTTTTTTCTACTGCTGGGCCAGATCCTAATACGCCTTGTGAATTAGAGCTCTTTTGCATTTTAGGAGGCAGGGTGTAGTTGGTATTATTAAGATTCTTGGAGGTTGCTGAAAGATTTAGATTACTTCCAGCAGGTTTGATCCCACCCTTGAAAGCCTTATTATGGCCTTCCACTGCCATTTCCTGCAACTTTGCCAAACTAAGGGCCCTTTGGAGCGTACGGGGCTGGAACATTCTCACCGGAATTTGGATTTCATCTTTTAACCCACTGAGGAAACAGCTCACGGCATATTCTTCCGACAGTTCAACTCTATTGAGTAATGTATAGAACTTATCTTGATATTCTATTACAGACCCGATCTGTTTGAGGGTTTTAAGCTCCGCCATAGGGTCATCAAATAAGTCGACTCCAAAGTGAGTATTGAGAGCTAAAATATACTCTTCCCAGGTTGGATTTGATCGAGTAAGTCGGGATTTCATATAGATCTGGTGCCATTGAAGAGCCTTGCCCTCTAAGTGTATAGCAGCTAGTTTAACCTTAGATTCTTCACTAGTTCCATCAACTTCAAAGAATTGTTCACACCGATATAACCACCCCTTGAGATCCCCCCCGTTAAACCGTGGGAACTCAATCTTAGTAAACCTAGAAGTAAATTGAGGTTTATTGAGAGAGGTACCTTCCGATCGCGGAATCGGCACCGAGCCTTGGCCTTTTCCTGCGGTGATGGACGCGTGCAATTCGACGAACATCTTGCGAACCTCCTCTATATCTCGGGTTTGGCGATCTCTCAAATCCTGGATCGATTGCTCCTGACGCACGATCGCCTCTTTGATCACCTGCCGGAGCGTCTCCTCCATTTTCTTCACCTCCTGAGCTCGAGTTTCCATGGTGACCCGACCCCAAGGATCACGCTCTGGTACCAAATTGATACTCTTGTAATTAGGATCCTCACAAGAGCATCCTGATTAGGGTCTTGAAGCTCTGGCAATGGTTGTAACAGGGAACAGAGAACAAGGAAGAAGAGAACATAGAACAAGAAGAGAGAGAGAGAGAGAGAGAGATTGAGAAAGAATCAATCAGTCTATATCATGTGTACTCAGTATTACACCTCACTCCTTTTATAGTTGGTTGAGTGGCACGATTGTAATATAAAAGGAAACAACAGTGAGGGGAACAACAGTGTGGACACTAGGTTGTTGAGGTAGTTAAGGCGCCTATAAGTCACAGCGACGGTTGGGCTTTAGCTGTAATCTAGCGAGACCGAGATTAATTGCCTCCCTGGATCTGTCTACTTTGGCCTCATGTGCCTTTTTGACCGGGTCCACCTAATCATTTCCTAAGCTCACGTCGAGTGAGTACAGTATCAATTTACCGTTTTGATTGAGTGCTATGTCGTGAACATAATTTTATAAGACTTAAAAAAGTATTTTATTTTCTTTCAAGTTTTTAAATTAAGCCTGACAAATGAAGAATAAGTTGAACCGAACTTTAATTCAGCTCAGGTAATGTAACGACCCAGCCCACTAGTAATAATAACTCGTTGGGCCCAACCACCGGTCCAAAATGTTTAAGCCTAGTTATTATTACTAGTGTCTAAGTCTCATCCGATGTGGGACTATTAGGGAATCAATGACATCCGATGTTGGACTATTGGGGTGTCATAAACTCCCCCCGTTAAGGCCCTGCCTCGGCCCTGCCTCAATGACATCCGATGTTGGACTATTGGGGTGTTATAAACTCCCCCCGTTAAGGCCCTGCCCTGACGTCGATCCAGACGCCGGCTCAGCCGAAACTCGCCACACATGTCTAGCTAGTGAACCGGCTCTGATACCAAATGTAACGAACCAATGTCTAAGTTTCTTATAAATTCAATGACAACCCCATTCCCATCCGACGCATCATCATACACACAGTAACTCGAGTATAACTCAAATTAAATAAAAAGTAAAAAAATATCAACAAACAATTAACATTGAGGGGTCAATGTCAAAATGGCCTGTAGTTGGAGGATCTGAACTATCAAGGAGGTTATGGAGAAATAAATTGTCCCATAAATGCGTCTCTTTGTGCGTATATTTATACAACCTAATTATAAAGATTTTAAAATCTGAACCTAAATATTTAAGTAAAACTAGCTAGCTTACATAGGAAAAATATATTTTTAGAGCACCTATTATTATTCAGGCATCAAAATAGTTGTAAAAATTATTGATAATGATTTAGGGAAAGATTATCTAAAATTTTGATTTTTATTATGTAGATTTTTTAACCATTTGGTTCGGAAATTAGTTATTTTAGGCTACCCAGGGATAGGTACTACTCTTGGGATAAGCATAAATAAAATCAATTTTGCATTTGGATGAAAACTGAATTTTCTCGGGAATAAGGAAAACAGCGTTTGGATAGTTAGATTAGAATAGTAAGAATAAACATAATTATATTTTTAATAAAAAAATATTTTATCTAATTAATTAGTACAAAATATTAATTAAATAATAATTGAACTTATTTAATTTATTTACTAATTAATCATGAATATTGTTAAATAACCCTAAATGTTAATTAATAAATTAATAATTTAATTAATCACAAGTAAATTAATAAATTAATAAAAAAAATTAGTTAATAACAATTAGATATTTAAATTAGTCAAAATATTAATTAATTAATCACTATAAATATTGATTATTGAATAAGTACAATAAAAATTTAACTATTTAATTAATTAAAAAAATTAATTAAAATAATAAATAAATTGCTTAAGAATGCTAATTATTAATAAAGTAATATTTTAACAAGTTAATTAATTAATTAACTAGGAATATTATATATACGATGGAGCAACATTTTGATTATTAATAAAACAATATTTTAAGATGTTAATTGATTAATTAATTAGGAATATGGTATAAGATGGTGAAGAATCATGTTAATTAGTTACTTAGTTATTTAAAAATAAATTAAATGCGTTAGCTAATAACTTAATTATATATTTAGTTAATAAATTAATTTGATAAGTTAAAATATTAATTAGTTAATTATTATAAATATTAGTTATCATTTGAATAAACATATTGATTAATTTATCATTTGATTAGTGATTGATTATAAATAATCAATTATTTTTTCAAGTATTTAATTAAATATACATTAATCTAATAATCCAAATGGTTAGTAAATAATTAAATAAGTTAATTAGTTCTTCGTTAGCAATATTTTATAATTATTAAAAACTAATAAGTAGAAAAAAATATTTTAAGGATTTGATTTGTTAAGAATATAATATGCTAATTATCATAGTTTAATAAATAAATAAATTATTATTTAAAGGGGAGAATAATGACCAAGAGTTGTTATTCCATAGGAAAGAAATAATAGTAGTTTTTTTTTTCTTAACGGGAATAATCCGTTAAGAGAGGGATAGCTATTTAGCTCGTTTGGTAGAATAAGGGGGATAAATTTCTTTATTCCCCCGCCTAAGGTTTAGATTCCGAGGTTTTAATTTTGGGGCATATAGGAGTCAGCTATGGACACAGCAATCCATGTTTTTTGGGTTTAATCTATACACTCCTTTATTCTAGAATTATATTTATAATAAGTGTAAACTTCAATTAGCCCCCTATGGTTTGTCTTATTTGTAGTTTGCAACACTATAGTTTAAAAAATTATATTTTAACTATCATATAGTTTAGCTTATTTTAATTTTGTCATCCTATAGTTGTAAAAAATATACTTAATTATTCTGCGGTCATCAAGAAAATTTATTTTAATATTTTATTTGATAACAAATTTTTTGAATAAAAATAGAGATAAAAACTATATAATAGTTAAGTATAATTATTTGAAACATAAATGACATAGTAAAAATGAGCTAGAAAAGAAGACAAATTGAAACTTACCCTACAATAATCGTTCTAACACTAAGTTCGAATACTGTTGATAACACCAAATCCAAATCATTAGTGTTATTAGATTTTCGGCCATTGGACGAAGGAATGTGCAGTTATAGTGATAGTAATTTCTTAAGAGTTTAGTAGATGATTAGTAAAAATAATATAGTTTAAAGGGTGAAAATAATTAAATGAAAGATCTGAGGATAAAAAATTTAATATCACGGAGTGCTTAATAACATTGTAAACTGGACTCAGCTTTTTAAATCTTAGTCAAAATCTATCTGTAATCTTGATGGGACAGTATTATCTGATAATAATAATAAAAAATTGGTTTAAGAGATGACATTACTCTTTTACCGCAAAGCAACACTTCCTTTCCGGATGTTTCTGGAGAGCGCGTAGCCGAAGTTTCTCCTCGTCTCTCGCTTTCTCCAGAAACCGCCCTTCATTTCCTCCACCTCACCAAAACAAAAGAAAATAAAAAAAAAAAAGAAGAAAAATTCCATCCCTTTCTCTATTTCTCCCCGCTTCCTCCACCGCCCCGCACCCGCCTCATCACACCACAAAGCGTCTGTCGCCGTCAACCGCACCTGAATTTCTTCTCATTTTCTCTTCCTCCCCACTGCAATTCAAGTAAGATATCAAAATATTGCCACCGCCACCACCTTCTTCTCCCTCTCTTCCTCTTCTTCTTCTTCTTCTTCTTCTTCTTCTTCTTCTTCTTCTTATTGATCTGTTTTTATATACCTGATACTCAAATTTGTGAGCTACCCATGTTAGTGGAGGACATGTTAATTTTGTTGATGGACGTGCTCTTTTTGGCTGTGTTGATCAAACTCCTGTGCATCTTGTTGCACTTGAAGCTCGCTGTGTTGCTGATCTATTTAGTTGTTGTCTACATGTTACTTGTTTCTTTAGCCCTGTTTCGCTGATCGATTTGAGACGTAGCAGAGGAATCTACTGTTTGGGTATGCTAAGATAATAGTTTTCTTTATCTTGTTGGTGATTACTATTAGGCTAAATTACAGTTTTGGTCTTCAAATTACGAGATGCGTGACATTTTGGTCCTTTTATTTTAAATTTGTTGTGTACTGGCTCAAACTGTCTAGATTGTTATAATCAAGTCTCGTAGTCCAACCTGACCGTGCAGCAAGTGTGCAAGGCTTGGTGGTTGTTATCTGTGATCCAAGTTCGAATCCTAGTTGACTCACATTTCTAGCTAAATTTATTTCTAAATGAAATAAACGAAGCGGTAGCGTGCTACCTATCTCTCAGAAAAAAAAAAAGAAGTCTCGTAGTCCAAGTAAGTTGATTGAATGGTGATGGGTCGCCCGTAGGTAGTATTGTGATTAATGACGTGGCAATAATTAAATTGTCGTATCATTGCCACATTAGTGACACGTTAGTATTTAGTCAACTAAATTAAATTGTGGACTTTATTGCAATAATTTAGATTGTTCGAGCTAAAAATTACGACCAATTATAGTTTTGAGGACCAAAAGTGTCACCGACCATGCAGTGTGAAGAACGAAAGTGTACTAATTTAGCCTTTTGCTTCTGAAGCTCATCTACTGACTTTTACGATTTTAAGAACAAAAGTGTAATTTAGCCTTATTATTATTATGCTTCTCAAGGTCATCTACTGACTTTAGATTTCGTAACTGATAAGGCAACATTTATTAGAGGTGAAAAAAGGAAAGTACTGTGACCGCCTTAACTCCACGCTATGTATTTTGAGTGAATCCTTGGCTTTTTTTTAAAATATATATTTGACTTATTATACTTAGTTAAATCACAAATTTTATCAAATTTAAAACTCTATTAGCTATTAGCCAGTAATTCTTGCAATTTCATTTCTTGAAAAGTGATTAAAACCATTGCTACTTTTGAATTTAGAAGATTTCAAATTTAACTGATTAAAATTGTTTAGATCAAACAAAATTTTTGAAGGGGTGTCCAAAGAAAAAAGAGAAATGAGATGGTGAAGGGGCTATTTCAAAAAATGCCGCAGTTGAGGGTCCTCTGTACATATTTTCCCTTATTATTTTGAAATCACTGTATTTTTGCCGATAATGTGCACTTCTCAGCTTGTTGAGAGAAGCCTTCCAATCAGTTTATTGGATGCTTCTACTATAGTATGGATGGACCTGTGGCTGATCCAACTACAAAACACTTCATTTTCCTTTTCTCTTTCGGAGAAAAATACTTGGTTTATCTGATCTTTTATTTATAGAGTCAATGATTCATGTTGTTAAGGGTTCACACGCAGAGAGTGAATGAGAAACAGCATCTCTCTGGCTGTTTGCCTTGTTACCGCAATAAGAGACTTACAATTTTATTCTAACCCTAGCGAACAAAATGATGTCTTTCCGTGTAGAATTTTTATGGGATGAAAGATTTGTCCTTTGATTGTGTTAAGACTTGTACTGTCTGTGTTATACTGTGTTGAGTCTTGTAATTTGTTTGTGCTAGATACTAGATCCAATTGGCTCAATATACGTATGACCGAACGTGTATGCTAACTAATTTTAACGTCAAATGATGGAAAGTCATGTTGAGATGTCTGATTTAATTGTAATAAATCATCTTAACTTGATACTTTATTATAGACAGATGTTGGTCCCTAGATATTATCACGTAAATTCGCTTTTTGGTGTTCTTTGCTTGAAAGAGCCAATTATTTTAAAAACTGAAAAATAAAAAAAAAAATCAAAACAGGGTTTAGGATATGCTGCTCTCATTACTTTATTTGTTATTTAGGCATATGGAAGAAAAATGTTGTATCACAAATAGAATATTGCAATTCTTCAAACTTTTGCATCTAGCTCCATTGTTCTAAGGCATTGAAGACAGATATTTTCTTGTTTTAATTCTAACGATGGTGCATTGGCCTAAAAAAATCAAGTGTGGATAATATAGTCACATAGAGGAGGAAAAGGTGAATATGAAATTTGGATCTTCTGAGAGAAAAACTGCTCTTGCAATAGTGGAACATTTAGAAGTTTGTGGCTATTGACTCATCACGATGTGTACTTTATAAGGCTTGTCTTATAATTTCTTTGTCATCTTTTAGTAGTCTTTTTGGGTTTTCCTCTTTTCTTTGTAGCACCTTCTACAAAGCTGCCCTTGTGCACTTTTAAGCTATCCAGTCATGATTTAGTGTGTGTAAATCAAATCTTCAATGAAAATTATTTCCTTAATTGTAATTACATGAGTTTACTTTTGTTGTTTAAGCTTGTCTCCAAGCTACAACTTGAAACCTTTGGGGGCGTGCTGCCTCGGAGTAGAACTACTATGTCTCTAAGTCATTATAAACTGACTCATTCAACACCAAACAAAAGTTGTCCAGGTGGTTTTGGCAGTTGTAGTTGGAGGGGCCTCTATGAAACATAGGCATTGGTAGTCTTTTGGGTAGCTATTTTAGTTAAGATGGTCAGGTTTTTGAAAATTAAATAATCTAGAACATCTTGTACATGGTGAAAAGAAAAGTATTTCTACTTTACTTTATAATACTAATAGTTAGTGTTACATATTCTCCTTTGGTAATTTGTCGAGTGATCATATGTCAAGAGAATAAAAGGCACGTCCCAATGTTGGTAGCCAAAATCACATAAGAAATTGAAAAAATAAGAGAATTAAAACAAATGGAAGTATCAAAACAAAAAGGTGGAGAAAAGAGTTGTCAAAAGCTTGTGTTAGGGTTATCAACTGCCAATTAGTGGGTGTTCGAGTGTGATGGAGATGACCTCACCACTGTAAACTAGGCATTGATCTTAATCTAACTGGGACAATAGAAAAGAGTGCTGACTATATAATATTAAAACAACATTCGCTGATAGCTTAAGCTTTGGAGATAAATGGTTATTTTCTATTGTTTAACATGGTAATAGAGTAGAGGGTCTTGTGTTCAAGCCCCACCAAGCTTATTAACTTTCTCTCATTTAATTCGAGTCTGCATCTTGGGCTGTTTGGGCTGAGAATGTTGAATATATAATATCAAAACACCGTTTTGGTTGTTTCACATTCTTGACAAAGAGAATAATGTGGGTGTTTGATTGCACGTTTTGCCTGGCTTTCATGGTGCGTTATTTATGACATGCCCTTTGGCTATTGCAGTTGCATGTGCATTTCTACGCACAGCTGCGAAAATGGAGGATTTGATGAAGCTCCTATTTAAAGCTTCTCCTGTAGACAAGTGGTGTGGCCTGCAGTGGGCTGCACTGCTGAGCAAAGCAAGGGCAAAGTCATATGAATTTCTTTATATTGGTT
This sequence comes from Aechmea fasciata, assembly GCA_025177825.1. NCBI lineage: Eukaryota > Viridiplantae > Streptophyta > Magnoliopsida > Poales > Bromeliaceae > Aechmea > Aechmea fasciata. Next base: position 4,683,775 of record CM045925.1, on the reverse strand, counting down.
GCCGACCCATCTTGCCTTATTTCAATCACTAATTAGTCATTTTTGATGCTTACAATTATATATTATAGCATTGTTAAATACTTTCTGATGGAAAGTTAGGCAATATTATTTTCTCTCATCTATTTGTCAAGATTTATGAAATCTTACATGTATCGAATGCTGTTAAATTATGTGGAACAACCTGTTTTCTCCGAAAGCTCAAGCTACCAGAGAATGATGTATTTAATGTTTTACATTCAAAGAAGTGCATCTTTTAGTAAAGTTTCCGTAATGGCATATAAGATCCCTCTTTCTTTATTTTTTGAAGTAATTTACTGTAAGGCGGCATAAGATATATATATTCTTCTCTCAATATTTTAGCTCATATGAGTAGTTTTATTGACCATTGGGTGTGATCTCATTCTATAGGATGGCTGAACAATTCTACACTGTTGCATCTGATAGTGAAACCACTGGTGAAGACAAAGCACAAACTCCTCTCCCTAATCTTGCAATCGGCATTGATATTGGAACTTCAAAGTGCAGCGTTGCAGTTTGGAATGGTACACAAGTCGAGCTGCTTAGAAACACCAGAAACCAAAAGCTCATGAGGTCATATGTCATGTTCAAGGATGACCTCCCTTCAGGAGGAGTGAGTGAGGAAACCGGTCATGACGAAAAAGACATTTTGTCAGGAAGTGCAATATTTAATATGAAACGCTTAATCGGTCGGATGGACACAGATCAAGTTGTTCATGCCAGCAAGACCCTTCCCTTTTTGGTACAGACTTTGGATATTGGTGTCCGACCATTTATTGCAGCATTAGTGAACAATGTATGGCGAGCTACCACACCCGAGGAAGTTCTTGCCATCTTTCTACTGGAGCTCAAAGGCATGGCGGAGATGCATCTCAAGCGTCCTATTAGAAATGCTGTTCTGACTATTCCAGTCTCGTTCAGCCGGTTTCAGCACACCAGGATTGAGCGAGCCTGTGCGATGGCTGGATTACATGTTCTGAGGCTGATGCCTGAACCCACTTCGGTGGCACTTTTGTATGCGCAGCAGCAACAGCAGCTTTTGCATGAGAATATGGGGAGTGGCTGTGAGAAAGTGGCTCTTATATTCAATATGGGTGCTGGGTATTGTGATGTTGCTGTAACTGCTACTGCTGGCGGTGTTTCTCAGATAAAAGCCTTGTCGGGCTGTCCTGTTGGTGGAGAAGATATACTTCAGAATGTCCTGCGCCACCTTTTACCTAACTTTGACAGTTTCTGCGCTGACCACAGTATCGGGAAAATTAAGTCGATGGGATTGCTCAGGATTGCAACCCAAGATGCAATTCACAAACTGTCCAGGGGACAGAACGTCCACGTCAATGTGGATTTGGCCGACGGTACCAAAGTATCTAGAACCTTGGACCAACCAGAATTCGAGAAGGTAAATGAAATGGTGTTTGAGCAATGTGAGAACCTAATAAAGCAGTGCTTACTTGATGCCAAATTAACTGCAGAGGACATAAACGATGTTATTTTAGTGGGAGGGTGTTCCAACATTCCTAGAATCAGGAGTCTCGTGTTAGGCTTGTGCAAGAAGGAAGAACCATATAAAGATATAGAGCCTCTGGAGGCTGCTGTCCATGGTGCTGCACTCGAAGGAGCTGTTGCTTTGGGAACAAGTGATCCTTCAGGGAGCTTGGACTTGCTAACTATTCAGGTCACCCCTCTAAGCCTCGGGATCCGCGCCGACGGTGATACTTATGTGCCTATTATACACAGGAACACCGCAATCCCAGCAAGAAAGGACGTGGTGTTTACAACATCGCAGGATAACCAAACCGAGGCGTTAATTGCTGTTTATGAAGGCGAGGGATGAGTGTGGTAGAAAACCATCTGCTGGGCTTCTTCAAGGTCACCGGCATTCCACCAGCGTCGAAGGGAACGGCTGAGATCAGTGTTTGCATGGACATTGATGCTGCAAATGTTCTTAGGGTTTTAGCTGGTGTGCTCATGACGGAGGCAAACGAGCCCTCCCGCCATTCATTGAAGTCAGGATGCCTACGCTGGACCACGGCCATGGTTGGTGTGGACAAGCGCTTGTGAAGCTGTATGGTACTGCGCTTGACTTGGCCACAATTCCGAAGAAGATGCAACGGTGATTTAAGCTGTATGGTACTGCGCTTGACTTGGCCACAATTCCGAAGAAGATGCAACGGTGATTTGTGCCCATATTTGAAATTCTTATAAAATGAAGTTACAATCTCTCTAGCCACCTTGTCTAGGATTAGAGGTACTTGGTGCTGTTCACTGTTCCAGTCATCCTAGCTCTCTGTCTGTATTGGCTTGTCATAAACCGTCTGCAATGAACTTGAGTAAAAGAGTATTTGCTTCTTGCATGTAGGATGTGATCTTGGTTGTTATGTGGTATTAATTAGGTCTAGTGTTTGAATATATGAGCCTGTTGTCACGGCCTTAGCCTTTTTGTTCGCAAAAGGCCGTGCGGCGTCCGCCTTCCTGCTTGAAGAGGGGCAAGCCTTCGTCTCTGTTGCTAGTCCAGACCTTCGCTTCCTACGACTAAGTATGCAAAGGAAAATGACAAAGAGAAAGAGACAGAGATTTTCTAAAAAAAATTAAATACTACACTAATTAGAAAATGAGAATTACAACTCACATACACACTCTCTCTTGTGTGTTTTGACTTTTGACCTTAGCTAAATCCTACTATATATAGGTTTTTAGATACATTGAACCTAGCCACACACTCTCATTATGACACACATAATGAGCCCTCATAAAAGCCAAAAGCTCAAGATTCACCCCATAACTCCTATGAGCTTCAACCCCTTTGAGTTTCTCATAGCAGGTTGGGTTTGGGTCTCTTTAACACCCGATTCAACCCGTTTTCGCTAGCAGATTTGGGCCACTGTCAAGGGGAAGTCAGCGAGAAATATTTTGTCCGTGACATTCTCCCCCACCTAACCCGCAGACGCCCTCGTCGCGCACCGAGTCGCTCACGGTCCGTATAGCCTTCCGTGCGGTCCCTCGTGCCTTCGCGCGCGATCAGCCCCGTGCCTTGCACCCAATGTCTGCATCTGTACTTGCACCAACACCTAGTGTCTTGCCTCTCTGAGCAAGTGCACCAGCGAGCTTGCTGTGCGAAGAGTTCGCCGGATGTGCATGTCCTCCATGACACACATGCGCACTCTGCTATGCTGTAGAACGCCCCGAGTGTGCATGTCCTCCGTGACATGCACGCGTACTTCGCCAAGCTGCAGAACTCTCAGGGGGTGGGGTGCATGTCCTTCGAGACACGCATGCGCCACGCTGCAGAACGCCCACGGGGTGCATGTCCTCCGCGACACGCACTCGCACTCCGCCACGCCGAACTCCTGTGGGGTGCATGTCCTCGCCGACACGCACGCGCACTCCGCCACGCTGCGGAACTCCTAGGGGGTGCATGTCCTCCGCGACACGCACGTGCTCTCCGCCTAGTAGCAGAACTCCCCGAGTGTGCATGTCCTCCGCGACACGCACGCGCCCACCGCCAAGCAGCAGCATAGTTAGTAAATTCGGATTCGGCAAAAATTCGGTACGGATATAATTCGGATAAAATTCGTCTTCTAATTTTTAAATTTATTGAAAAATACGGCTAATTTATTCAAATATGTGATTTTACAGATATTATACGTTCGCCAATTAAAAATTCGGGATCAAAAATTCGGCTATTAAATTAAGTTTTTTTTCTCTCAAAATTTATGCTATTAGCATAAATTTTCATATTTCTTAAGAATATAATAATAAAGAGCTACAAAATTAAGTTAATTAAGTAAAAAAAAATAGCAAACTATATTATGCCCCAAAATAAATAAATAATTAAATGTAAAACATAGTTGGAAACTGAATATAATTAAATATTAAATATAGAAGGTTCACATATAAGCATAGAAGATTCACATACAAGCATAGTTGAAAACAATGTTCATTACACATAAAGTTCACATAAAGCATAGTTGAAAACAAAATACAAGATAAAACTGGCACTTTGCATAGTGCATACTAGCATATCTAAAGTCTAAACAGTAAACAAATAAAAAATATATAAAGTTAACAATTCCACATATAAAGCATACAAGCATAGAAAGCTTTAGTAATTATTCAAGCATACAAGCTTGAATAAACATAAAGCATACAAGCATAGAAAGTTTTAGTAATTATAATAAGCGGATTTCGACTCTTGATTTAACCACAAAAGGTCGAGATTAGTTAATGAATTTTCTTCCAGCTTCTTCGCCTCGTCTCCATCTCCACCTTTTTTGTTATCTGTATACTCCGAAAGTTCATGAAGTTTTTCTAAATCAATAGGCTCCAAATCTTGTGATTCCAAAGTGGACCACTTTTTCATTGCTAATGTATTCATTCTAGTATAAACAAGATTATCTAATATTTTCGAAGATAATCTATTTCTTTTTTTTGTTTGTGCTGCTTCATAGGCACTACAATTTCTCTCACAAGATGAAGAACTACATGGTTGGCTTAATGTGACACCCCAATAGTCCCACATCGGATGGGAATGGGTTTATCATTGGGTTTATATGAGACTTAGACACTAGTAATAATAACTGGGCTTAAGCATTTTGGGTTGGTGGTTGGGCCCAACGAGTTATTGTTGCTAGTGGGCTGGGTCGTTACATTTGGTATCAGAGCCGGTTCACCAGCTGGACATGTGTGGCGAGTCTCGGCTGAGCCAGGGTCTAGATGACGGGCTAGCGAGACAAGTCTCACATAGCCTGGTGATTTTGGGCTGTGTGTGTGCTTGGACTGACGAGGACGTCAGGACCTTAACGGAAGGAGTCTGTGGCACCCCAATAGTCCCACATCGGATGGGAATGGATTTGTCATTGGGTTTATATGAGACTTAGACACTAGTAATAATAACTGGGCTTAAGCATTTTGGGTTGGTGGTTGGGCCCAACGAGTTATTGTTGCTAGTGGGCTGGGTCGTTACATTAGCTTAAGCCGGGTTAAGAGTTTAGCTCTATTATATCTCATATATAGGACTATCTGGGGTCTTCCTGACCAAAACCAAGGTGAGCACGGTGATCAGTGAAGAGTCCTGATCATCGTGCTCCCTTTCGTATGGATCGGGAGGCCCGGGTGACACAAAACAAGAACCCGATAAGAAGAAAGCCCTATAGCGGAGCAAGCTAGCTCGGCCGGCTCCCAGCGGGACGGCGGCGTGCACGCGGGTCCCAGGTGGGTGAGGGGGCGGTAAGGAATAACATGCTCACCTTCGGTGGCAGAGGAGAGCGGCGGAGACGGCGGGCAATGATCCCCTAGCCGCACCAGGCTGAGGGGATCACAGCACACTTCCGGCCAACGGGGAGCTCCGGCGGCGGGAGCGCCGGCAGCAGTCGAACGCGGCCGACATCCCAATAGTCCCACATCGGATGGGAATGTGGTTGTCATTGGGTTTATAATAGACTTAGACATTAGTAATAATAATTGGGCTTAAGCATTTTGGGCCGGTGGTTGGGCCCAACGAGTTATTATTGCTAGTGGGCTGGATTACATTTGGTATCAGAGCCGGTTCACCAGCTGAGTCTGTGACACCCCAATAGTCCCACATCGGATGGGAATGTGGTTGTCATTGGGTTTATAAGAGACTTAGACACTAGTAATAATAACTGGGCTAAAGCATTTTGGGCCGGTGGTTGGGTCCAACGAGTTATTGTTGCTAGTGGGCTGGGTCATTACATTTGGTATCAGAGCCGGTTCACCAGCTGAACATGTGTGGCGAGTCTCGGTTGAGCCAGGGTCTGGATGACGGGCTAGCGAGACGAGTCTCACATCGCCTGGTGATCGTGGGCTGTGTGTGTGATTGGACTGACGAGGACGTCAGGACCTTAATGGGGGGAGTCTGTGACACCCCAATAGTCCCACATCGGATGGGAATGTGGTTGTCATTGGGTTTATAAGAGACTTAGACACTAGTAATAATAACTGGGCTAAAGCATTTTGGGCCGGTGGTTGGGTCCAACGAGTTATTGTTGCTAGTGGGCATTACACTTAAAATACGAATCGCATATTTTCTTAGCAATCGAAGTGGATCACCACAATAATCCCACCAAACTCCCGTAATGAAGAATAAAAAATAGTTAATGATATTTAAAAAAATTATACAAAAGTTAAAAAAAGAATATAACTTACGAGGATGTGTGGTTTTTAACATCATCAACGCCGTAGAATTGAAAATTAAAGTTGATCTAGAACGATAAAGTTGTACTTGTTTTAAAAAATCTTCTTTCTCCTCTGGAAGAATTAAATTCTCAAACATGAAACCTATGCCATCTTTCATCTCTTGACTTTCTCTAAACTCTTCACGACACATATAAGCTGGATTCAAAAGAGCTGCAGCTGCATGTATAGGATGTATAATATTTCCATTTCTTCTTTCATCAAATAACTCCCATATGTGCATGAATTTATTTTGATTATTACCCAAGCGACACTTGATTGCTTCTTTGGCTCTTTCCATAGCATCATACAAGTATCCAGAAGTAGATCCCTCACCATCAACTAAACGTAGGACTCGAACAATAGGCTCTAACGCTTTTAGGACCTCCTTTGCTCTATTCCAAAATTTATTATTTTGGACTAGCTCAGTTACTTTCTTTGCTTGCTGACTCTTATTTAAGTTACTTTCTCTCCATTCAGCAGAAGCAACAAAAAGCCTTAATTCATTCTCAACATCCACAAGTGATTGCAACACAAGAAAATTTGAAGCAAATCTTGTAGCACATGGATGCTTTAATTCTTTGTGAGTAGCTTCTCGCATCAATGCCAAGAGAACGGTGTGCTTGTACATATGATTTTCAATCAATCTCGCCTCATCAATCACGATTCGCACCCATTCAACATTCTTATATATATCTTTTAGGGATAATTGCCTATATACCCCTCATGCGTCTGAAAAATATCCGATCTACCCCTACTTTTTTTCTTTCTAAAATGCCCCTCATACGTTCCACCGTTATTGCAAAATACCCCCGCAGTTATCTCCTATTAAGTTAATCTAAGTTAAACGTGAGTTAAATATCTACCACAGTTAAAAAAAAATAAAATACCAATTTTGCCCTTAACTTAAGGGCAAATAAGAAAGGTTGGTGACGGTAGTGGGGTATTTTGGAAAAAAATCAAAAGTCGAAATACTTTTGTGCCCTTGACTTTAAGGGCAAATAAGAAAGACAGTGATGGTAGAAGGGTATATTTGAAAAGGGCAAAATAGTAATTTTACAGAGATAACAGAGTTACTTAACAGATTTTAACTCTAAGGATATATTAGAAATAGGTTGGAACGTAGGAGGGGTATTTTCAATATTAGCCTTCTAAGAGGGGTAAATTGAAAAATAGGAAACTTTTCAGGGGTATATAAGCAATTGCCCCTATCTTTTAAGAGTAATTGTAAGCCATGTGCCGCACATCGTGTTTTGTACATTTTTGGATACTTTCCCAAAAGCATATCGCCTGCTGCTAGAAAATTACTACCATTGTCAGTGATTAGTTGGACAACATTATCTGGCCCAATATCTTCAATTACAGATGATAAAATATCTTTAAGATACATAGCAGTTTTTCTCTCCTTTGAGCATTCAAAAGAGTTCATAAAAATCGCACCTCCGTGCGAATATGCAATGACATTAGTGAATGCTTTTCCTTTCAAGTCACCAACCATCCGCATAATGGTGCAACCACTCAAATGCCATGAGGATTTCACTTTTCCAACATATGTCTCACTTCTTTTTTTCATTTGTAACCAACTTTGTCCATAGTGTTGAATATGATGGTACTTTATAGCCAGAGCCATAATTCGCAACATCTTTTATGAGGTCAAGAAAAGACTCTGACTAGACAACATTAAAAGAAATGTTATTCATTATAAAAAAACTTAGCAAGAGACTGATCAACTTCTTCTTTGTTCATTTTCTTGTAAACTTCCTGCATTGTCATTTGATTAGTTCTCCCAAATGATCTAGAACCAGAAACTGCAATACTTTCTCCTGACTCATTGTGACGCACTGAACTTTAGCAAATAGCAAGGCTCAAGTGTAGGTTGTGAGATCTGAGCTTTTCCAGATTTTTTGGAGGGTCGTTGACTGTGTTCCGACCTATGGCACGAGTCCCGAGAAGTGTGGTTGAAATCGTAGAACCAAAGTCCAAAAAGTTGGATTTTGGGTAGCTCTGGGGTTGCCATTTCGGGCATCTGTACCGGTACAGATTGGTGGTTGTACCGGTACAGACATGATGGCTACACCGGCACAACCCGGATTTTGTACCGGTATAGAAGGGCAGACTTGGCAAACCCGAGGCTCGGATTTGGTCACTTGTACCGGTACAAATGGGCTTTGTACCGGTACACTTTGACAGATTGCAAACTGCGCGAACTGCAGGGGGGTTTTTGCTTTTGTGGCCTTCTATAACCGCACCCCACGCCCCTAGGGCTCATTTTGAGCCCCTCCACTGCAGCAAGAAAGGTAAAAGAGCTCCTCCCTCCTCTCCCTTGTGTTTCTTTGGATTTTATGTAGATTTCTTGAGGATTGATCTCTCTTTTCTCCCTCTTTGGCTTCTTGGTGCATTCTCCTCCATGGATGAAGCTTGGAGCTTGAGGTTGGTGCTTGTTTGAGGAGAGAGCTTCAAGGTTTGAGGACTTTGGACTTGGTTTAAAGCTTCTAAGAGGTAGGAAAATATCTCTTTTCCTCTAGATTTAAGTTTTGGAGCTTTCTACAAGATGAAACCCTAGATTTTGGAAATTAGGATTTTATTTGGGGCTTTTTGATTAGAGGCTTTTAGATCCCTTTTGATTGGTTTAGAACCTTTGTCTAGGTTGCTTTGGGAGGGATCTAGCTTCCTTTTGAATTTTCTAAAAGGATTTTTGCACATTTAGGTGAGTATTTCCTTACCTTAATCTAGATGTTTAAAGTTTGAGCTCAAGGCTCATTTTTTGAGGTTGTAACTTTTATGGCATGCCTTGTAGGGTGCTAGGAGAAGGAATATAAGCTTAGTTGGCGGTTCGGAACGTCGCTTGGAGCAACGGTGGGTTTGGCCTCACCTAGCACAATGAGAAATTCTCATTGGTGCTTAATTACTTATGGTTAATTGGAAAATAATACATTTTCATGCTAATAACATTATTTGTGAATTTTAGAATGCTTAAAACACTTATGTTATGTATATTGCAATTTTTTCTCTATATAGTAGAGAAGTGTGCATGTGAGAAACTAAGTAGTTGTTAGCATTCTAGTTGAGACTTGAACTACATGTTTAAGTGAATTTGAGATATGTTTGTGGACATAGAAACTATGCATGACATAAGAGAAAAGCCCTTGTCATAAAGAGGCATTGGCTTGGCATCAATATGTGACTTAGTGAGCTAATGTCATCAAGCGGCATTAGGCTCGTGTTGGAATATTGACATAGTAAATTCTACTGTCATGAGAGTTATTGAACTAGACTTTAGGGTTGCTACTGACATTTGCCATGTGAGAGACATGAGGGTTGGATACTTGAGACTTGACTGTGCTTGCTTTCCATTTGTGCTCATTCGCACATGCTTGTGAGGGTCGCTCCCTACAAGCCGGCACTCCGGAGTTGGCCTTTGCGATTCGTTCGCTAGTGCGTTATTGAGAAACCTATGGGGCCGAATTGGTTAGACTCGTTCCTTACGGGGGATGTTGGGGCTACCACGACACTTAGGTGACACAAGTGGATTACCTTGGGTAGATCCCAAAAGAGATTGAATATTGACATTCAACAATAAATGACAATCACTACTAGATAGAACTTAGTAGTTGGATTATGTGGACATGCTTAGGGCATTACTTGGGTGATATAGTATACATGATAGTTCTTATTTACATCATAGTGTACTTGTTTGCTACTGTAGAACATATTCCTTATATGTTGCTAGTTCGGGTTTGGTTAGCTTATACTTTTTATTGGTATGCTTTTATTTCAGTAGCTCATATTACTTTATATCGCACTTACCCTCTTTTCTTGTCACGGCCCGCGACCACCCGCCAATTTGGCCGAAGTCCCGGCGCCGCCGACAGACCGCCGAACGGACAGAGTTTTCCTGTACGTCCTAGGCGTCGCAATCAATACAGTTACAAGAGGTTCCAAACAGAATGATATCACAATCGATTGCATAAGGAAGTATCATAAACATAAATGCCTACTTGCTATTACGACCATTCCACGCAGATTACAATTTTTACATTTTTCTTTAAACTCCCTAATGCAATCTAGTTATTACAAACTTTATTACAACTTGTTTACAAGTTTGATACATCTTGTTCTCCCTGCTATACCCCTAGCTATGCCGACTGGGGTACTTCTATCTCAGTCTCCTAGTAGGGCGCTATCTACTGAGCTACGCCTTTGCCTCGCGCTGCTGCTACGCCACTCACGTGCATACCTGGGAAATGCCCCAAAACAACGTGGGGTGAGAACTATTGTCCATAGTTCCCAATGGGTACGGCCACCCAAGGGAAAAGGTCGACCAATAGGTCCAAGGAGGCACTGCACATATGTTAGTCCAAAAACATCTATAGATATATAATTTGCAACTAACATAAAAACATGCCTCACAAATGCATTATGCAAATACTGAATAGTTTTTAGCTTTTCTTTATCTTTCTACTATTCTTTCCATTAGCCTTTCTATTCCACTATTAGCTATTTATAGAATTTAGCTATTCTCATTCTTTACTCTATACTCTTGGCACTAATGCTATTTAGCAAACATCTCTAAGGTCCACTCTACCTCAGCACACTATGCCACCCGACTTGGTCTTGAGTCAATCAACTGCGGATAATCCGCTCGCTATCTATCCCGAGGTGTCGGACGTCTCGTACCCCGGTGTCACCTGCCGCCCTCTGTGACTCAGCCTCATAGCGGCGAAATCGTCGCACAAGCTGAACACGGCTCGAGTCACCTGACATAGCCATTCTGGTGGCGAACACGGCGTACTTACCCAGCGCGGACTAGAGCCATGACCTAACCATCTGGCGGCGAACTAATCGCTCCACACCCAACAATGGTTCAAGTCACGTCTCAGCCACCTGGCGGCGCACGTTTCGTACTTACCCAGCAATGGTATTAGTTACACTCACGGCGGTCTGATCCTCAACCAGGCTCAACCGGTATAGTACTCAACTCGGCTCACTCACCCGGCGGTGAAATCGTCGCACAAACGCCACGACGGTGGTACAGCCCTGGACGGCGAAATCGTCGCACACGCCCGACACCCTCTTGGTGTCCAAATCTCGAGATTCTATGAATCCATTTCACCTAGCTTGAGGGCTAGCTTTGACCCTCAAGAGACGACCCTCTAGGTCTATTGTCTTTACCTCCTAGGTCTACTTGACCCTAGGGCTCACTTATGGTCACATAACCTAGATTGTCTTAACTCTAGGTTCAACGTCATTCTAACTCGACCTATGTTTACTAACACTAGGTCCATTATCATTGTTGTTCAACCTATGTCCTTTACACTATGTTAGATGCCACACTCCTACGCTCATCGACTCTAGGTTTACTATAACCTATGTTCTTTACACTAGGTTAAATGCCACTCGATCTATGTGTTTGTTTATGTCCAAGACTCACATTACTTACTTGGCTCTCTTATGTCTACCAGTTCATTTACATGCATGTTTCTATTATGCTAAGCATATGTTCTTGCAACGTTCTTTACTTAGCATTCTTTGCTTTACTATTTAACTCATGCTTACTTGTTCGCTAGCATTTCTATATCTTGCTATTATCATGCTCATCGTGTATTTACTATGCTAAGCATACATTTCTCTTCTCACCTAGCATTATACATTATGCTATTTCATGCACCTACTTAGCATTTTACACTAGGTTCTTTAACCTGCATTTCTACTTATGCATTACCCAACATGCATCAACATGAGTTATATAGCTCTTAGACATACAGGCGACCTAGTCGCTTCAGTAAACACAACCCACCTTAGCTTTGCTCTCCGATTGCTCGTCGACACTTGCAATCGGCCGCTCGCGGCACTCTCGACCCGGTTCGGCTCGAACTCTTGCGCGATCAACCGAACGATCACCAAACTTTGTTCCGAGACTTTGTGGCGTTACCCCACGCCTTCAAGATGCCCCAGTTCTGTTTTCATGAATTTTGGGCTTCTATCTTGCGTGCTGCGGACATCTAGTAAGAATATATTAATAAATTAATATCTTTGTACTCGCTCGTCGGATCACCAAACCGAGCGTGCCAACGCGTTCGTTAGACCCTCAATTAGGTTTACATGGGGTCAAATGAGATCAATCTCATCTATTTCTAAAAATCCCATTTTAACCCTAGGTTTTGTATTTTTGCAAAACCCACTATTTCGATCCCTAGAACAAGCAAAAGAGAGCTTGTTTAACCTCTAGGAACTCATCTAAGAGTAATAGAACCATCCCTAGGGTGGTTCTATTACTCTATGTTTTTCGATTGAAAAAGGCACTTTATGGACTTAAACAAGCTCCGCGAGCTTGGTACGAACGTTTAACAAAATATCTTTTAACTAAAGGCTACAACCGAGGGGGAGCGGATACAACTCTTTTTGTAAAACACACGAAAAATGATTTTATTGTGGCTCAAATTTATGTGGATGACATCGTTTTTGGCGCAACTAAAGATAAAGATGCTACTGAATTTGCGGATTTGATGACAAGTGAATTTGAGATGTCTATGATGGGTGAGCTTACATATTTCCTTGGACTTCAAGTTAAACAATCTAAAGATGGAATTCATTTGTGCTAGTCCAAGTATGCAAAAGAATTGGTTAAGAAATTTGGATTGGACAGTGCAAAGGTTTTTGATACTCCGATGGGTAGGAGTAACAAAGGTCTTGGTTTGAATTCTGAAGGACAAAGTGTAGATGAAAAACAGTCCTGGAGTATGATTGGTAGTTTATTATACTTGACTGCGAGTAGACCAGATATTGCATTCAGTGTAGGAATTTGTGCTCGCTATCAAGCTAATCCGAAGGAAGTTCATCTGAAAGCTGTTAAAAGAATCATTCGATATGTTAAAGCAACATTTGATTATAGAATCTGGTATCCAATGGGAACAACTTTAGACTTGATCGGATACTCGAATCACAGATTGCATTGGATACGTAGACAATAGGAAAAGTACTAGTGGCGCATGTTTTTAGCTTGGACATTGTTTGGTTGCATGGCACAGTAAGAAACAAAATTGCATTGCACTCTCAACTGCTGAGGCAGAGAATATTGCAGCCGGTAGTTGCTCCACTCAATTGTTATGGATGAAAAGTTTATTGAGTGACTATCGGATCCCTTCTACCACCGTTACAATTCTCTGTGACAACACAAGTGCTATTAATATTTCAAAAACCCCTGTTTTACACTCTCGTACAAAACATATTGAACTTCGATATCACTTTTTATGAGATTTAGTTGATTCAAATATTCTTCAACTTTAATACATTTCCACTGATGATCAACTTGCCGACATTTTGACAAAGCCTTTAGATCAAAACCGATTTCTACATTTGAGAAAGGCAATTGGTATGAATCTTCTAGTCTAGACTTATTCTATGGGCCATTGTTCATGCATAAAATGGTTATTTCATTGTATTTTCTTTTTGGTGTATTTTTTTGAGATTGTGGTTCTCATGACATGACTTTGATTGATTTATGAAAATATTTGACTTAGTCAATTTTATTTTTGTCATTTTTTGTTGATTGACTTGACATGTTAAATTCTATTTAAGTACACATTGTTAAATTTGACACCTCTTGTCTTGAACTTTAAATAATGTTTTTGTCTTATTTGATTATGTGCTATGATATGAATAATGATTTTCACATTTGTTGAAATTATCATACTATTGTCAACTTGGAAGTTGCACTAATTTAGGGGGAGTCTTTCCAGTGGTCAAATTTTTAAAAAAAGAAGTGGAAAGAGTTACATCCCGTCTGGGAGTGTGAAAACTACCACCACATGGAGGAAAGAATCAAAAGCTCTAGGGTTGAAGGTTGGTCCACCACCAAGCTCCAAAAGCAAGCTCCATGCCTCCAATGGTGATGAAGGAGGAAGATGATCAAGGCTCTCCATTGCTCGCTCTTCCTCTCCTTCTCCTTCTCCTCATTCCTTCCCTTTCTTCTTTTCTTTCTAAGTGTAAGAGAGAGTGTGAGGGAGTGATATGAGAAAACAAAGGGGAAGGAGTGGCCATATAGGCCCTCTATTGTAACAAAATCCCGAAAAGCCCTTCAACTTTGCAAACAGTGCACTGCCAGGTCTTGGCAGTTTTCGGGCTCGGAGACCAGTCTCCACTAGCCAAGACCGGTCTCGGGTGGCCCTCCCGCAAAAACAGCGTACGGGAACCGATCTCTGGTAGCCGAGATTGGTCTCCAAGGCCTCTCCTCACGGGGCGCGTACGGGGAGGGACCTGTGTAGCCGAGACCGGTTGCCACACCAGCCATCCCCACACAGCTTGGGGAGACCGGTCTCTCTCCCTTCGGAGACCGGTCTCCGAGAGTAAACCTCTCGGGACTTAGCCAAAAACTTCAGAATTTCGAACCGTGGGTCGGAACTCCGTCTACAACCTCCCACAAAGTGTGGAAAAGTTCGATACGCAAATCGAACACTCGAATCTCGCAATTTGCAAAGATTCAGTGCGTCACAGGTCTGCACATATGAAGATCGGTCTCCGCACTCGAAAACTACCCCGAGGTGGTGCGGTATGCAATGTTGAGTGGGTCGTTGGTATATAGTTACAAAAGATGGTCTATAGAGGGATTTCCTTCTCTTTTCTCTCATTTCCTCGCACCTTGCACTTTCTCTCCTCTCTCTCTAGGAAGAAGAAAAAGAAGAAGGAGAAGGAGGAGAAGAAGAGAAGGAAATCTTGGTAGAGGATCAAGCTAGGAGGAGGCCTAGCATCATCTTCTTCATCTTCTCCACTATAGGGGCTCCCTATAGAGGTAAGCTCATGAGAGCTTTCATGGTGGATTTTTCTAGGAAGGTTCTTATCTTCTAGAAATAATTTTAGTGGAACCCTAGCTTCCCTAAGAAGTGATTTACACAAGAGATTAGGGCTCTAACACAAGATTTTGCTCGGGGTAAAATCTAGGGCTCAAATTAGGGTTTTTCAAAATGTTGGGTCTTGATCTAATTTGACCCCATATCTAACATATTGTTAGGTATTTGAACGCACAGGAAGTGACGGTTCGTCGATCCGATGAGTGGTTTGAGTGATCCGAGCCAAACGAAGGCTGGAAGCTTCGTATCAGCCCGGAGAGTCAAAGTAGTGATTGGAGGCTACGAGATCGACGTTGTAGCTTCGTGAAACAACCCAAAGGTGGGGGGGTACCATCCCGAAGCAGTCGAACTGCCTTCTATGTCTAAGTACCTTTGTTGGTCATATTTTATATATGCATATATCTATATGTAGCATCACGTATGGTAGGGTTTATGTGGCTATTTTATTATTCTTGCATGCTCCCGTATATTGCGGCATTGTAGGCTTGACTTATGAACTTAGGGTGCATGAGGATGAGTTACATGACATAGAACCCTAGAGATAAGTTGAATAATAACTTGATCTTGCGTGATGACGAGTGGCATTGAACATAGTGTAAAGAACACTAATGACATGTGAACCAAGTAGACAACTTGATGATTGACATTATAACTTAGTGTAAAGAACACTAGTGACATGTGAACCAAGTAGACAACTTGATGATTGACATTATAACTTAGTGTAAAGAACACTAGTGACACGTGAACCAAGTAGGCAACTTGATGACTAGTGGCATTATAACATAGTGTAAAGAGTACACTAGAGGCATGCGAATCCAAGTAGAGCTTGATGAATGACATTGAGACATAGTGTTAGAAAACACATGGACATAGTGACCCTAGTGATTGGATGCCCTCCATGATGGAGGATGAGATCATACTCACACGTCTGTTCAGCGCTCGTGGTGGTCGCTCCACACGGGTAGTGCGAGTCTCCGGAGTCTTGGCACGTGATACGATTGGGATAGCCTATGTGGGGTCCCAAGGGATAGCCTATGGGGGTTCCGCAGACAACCCCTTGGGTGGTTCGAGTCCCCCTTCATAGATGGGTTGAGATGTGAGTTGTGGGCTCCAGCCATATGATCGGGTAATAACTCAAAGGAGTTATGATAATTGGGGCACAAAGTGCATATTGAGCATAATAGAATTGCAAGCATACTTGATAGAGTTATACTAGTATGTTAGTGGTTACATGACTATGGCATTCACTCTTGTTGTTACAGGCATAGTAGATTATTGTAGTTCTTTATTATGCATCTTTACAGTTTAAAGATATCTATCTATCTATCTGCTTATGCCTGCTAAGACCTAGTGGGGAGATCGGTAGAGTCGGCGGCCGAGCCCACTGGGAACTATGGAAGATAGTTCTCACCCCACTCCATTACAGGTTCAAGCTCGCGGGCGGCCGATGAGGACCTGCAGGCGGCGTCGCGCCCTAGTTGATAGTAGCCGCCCATGCATTAGAGCCTCCCCTGGTACATTTTGAGATGTTGTTATTACGTCGGGGATTTATGTATTTTGAAGACTTATGATGTATATATTCATTTTTGGAATTAAAGAACGTAAACTTGGTGTAATCAAATGGTGGAATGAATGTAATAGATAGACTTATCTCTCTTTATTTACTTGTATGATTACTTGTATCTTGCTCTTACTTGACCGCACCTTTAGGTGTTTCGCTATTGTCATGTATGTTATAGAATCACTTCCTGGGCAATTCTTGTACATGACTTGGTTGTCGAGCCTTGGGCGGACAGAGGAGATGCTGTCCGTTCGGCGCCTGATCGGCGTGCCCGAACCGGACCAAATTGGTAGCGGTTTCGGGGCGTGACACCTAGGTCTAATTTGCCTTCATTTACATGAACATAAACAGGACAACCAAATATTCGCAAATTAGAATAATCAGAACGGCTGCCAGACTATACCTCCTCCGTAGTTTTGCAATCAAGTGCTGAATGTGGAGATCGATTCACCAAATAGCATGCCGTAGAGATCGCCTCTGCCCAGAAACTCTTCGCTAAGCCAGCATTAGAAAGCATACAACGGGCTCTCTCCAAAAGAGTTCTATTCATCTGTTTGGCCACCCCGTTCTGCTGTGGAGTATGCCTAACGGTCTTATGTCGAACGATCCCTTTCTTCTTGTAGAATTCTTCAAACTCTGACTAACAGAATTCCAAACTATTGTCGGTCCTTAATCTCTTGATTTTTTTTACATTTTGCTTCTCAATCATGACCTTCCATTGCTTAAAATAATTAAACACCTCATCCTTACTTTTCAGAAAGAACGCCCAGACTTTACGAAAATAGTCGTCAATAAAAGTCAACATATATCTAGCACCACCATGAGTAGGAGTACAAGAAGGTCCCCAAAGATAAGAATGAATGTAGTTTAGAGTACCTTTTGTCCGACGAACTACGGCCTTAAAGCTGACTCTCTTTTGTTTGCCAAGAACACCATGCTCGCAGAAATCCAACTTTTCTAAACTCTGACTACCAAATAGACCTCTCTCGCCCAACTTCATCATACCATATTCACTCATATGGCCCAGTCGCATATGCCATAATCTGGTGCTATCAGAATCTGACATAGAAGAAGAAGTCACTGCTGCTGAACCTGTCACCGTGGAATCCTGTAGAACATATAACATGTCGGACAACTTGGCCTTCATCACTACAAGATTCCCGTTAGCAACCTTCATTAACCCGTCAGCTGAAGAATACTTAAAGCCTTTAGTATCAAGTGTACCCAATGAGATCGATTTTTTTTCATATCCTAAGATGCCGAACCTCGCATATAGTCCTCACTATTCATCGAACATCCGCACCTGAATAGTACCAATTCCAATAACTGTACACTTAGAGTGATTTCTCATCAGTACATCTCCACCTTCAATAGGCTTGTACGTCAAGAACCATTCTCTATGCGTGTAGATATGGAAGGAACCTGCGGAATCCATAAGCTACTCATCCTGTCTGCGTGTCTTATTCATATCTGTGAAGACGATATCATTTTTATCTGATTCTCCTGCTGCAACACTTGCTTCTGCTTCAGCATTGGTGTTTTTCTGACCTTGAATCTTATCATTGTTATTCTTCCGTTGCTCTTTGTTTTTCAACTTGAAACAATCAGCTTTTATGTGACCCTTCTTCTTACAATAACCACAAATCAGATTCCTGTGTTTTGACTCTGATCTTGGTGTACCTCTATTACCAGAACCCCTCTCGAGACCTCCCTCTTGTAATAATCGATATTTTTGTCTTAATAAATAAACCCTTTTGTTGACGATGTTATTGTGTGTAATTTAATTACAAAAGTACTCGTCAAATTTTGGGTGAAAATGAGCTAAAACGAAAAAGTTATGCGATCCGGAATTCTGACTTAAAGTGAATAGTAGCTCTGGATTTTCGGTAAATCGCGGAGTAGAGAATGGTCCCGATGCGTACAGAATTCCGAATATAGCACTTCAATAGCTCGTTTCGAACGGCTTGATCGTTACGAATCCAATGGCGGCGACGATGTTGGATTACGAAGCACAGATATCGAGAAAAAGGGGGTTGAACGATTTGACATAAATAACAAATAATTAGAGAATTAAGGAGAAAGTGAGGAGGTTCGGTACTTCGCGAATTCGAGACCAAATCGAATGAAATAAAATGCTAGATTCGATGTTCGCGACGTACTGAACGCGCTGGCGCGATCCGATAGGAAATCCGACGGACGGATCTCCGGGAATTGCGAAGAGAACGCAGAGGGGTCAAAATCGCAAAACGGCGAAATGCGAAGAATCTTAATATTTTATGCGTCGATTTGCGAGATTTCGAATGTGAAGGGTCCTAGGTGCAAGATTCAACTAGTGGCAGGGACTGGATCGAGAATTATAGACTGAGGAGGGCTAAATTGCAAATGGCTAATAGGAATAAAACTTGCATTCTAGGGTTTCTTTACCTTAACCCTAACCCTAGTGTCCCTATAGCTTCCCCAGCCACCCTAAACGCATCCACCGCCGCCAACCTCGTGCGTGCGCTCCTCGCTGCCCGCCGTGGTGCCCGCGCATTGCCGCCGAATACCATATCCTCCACCTCCTTCTTCCTTCCCCTAGGCCGTACCACCTTAAACCGAGGCCAGAGCACTCGGGAAGGCAAGCCGTTGTTGGAGAAGCACCCCTCGCCCAAGATCTATCTCCGGCGCGCTCCTCCGGCCATCCTCGCCGTCGCCGTGAGCCGCCGGAGCCGAGAAAACCCCCTGCAGCCATTGTTGGTCCACCCAGGCCGAGCTCAGGGAAGAAGGTGATCCGAGCGCCTTCTTCTGCTAAGGAGGCTTGCATCCTCCTTCCCCGGCCATGAGCAACCTCTGGTGCGCCTTCCTCGCTTCCCCGTACATCGCCGGCCGCCGCGGAGCAACCCGCCCGCCGCTCGGATTCGGTGCGGACGAGGTTGGAGCCCCCAGGCTTCTAGGCGCGCCCGCCGTCCATCTGAGAGGAGCACGGAGGTCCTCTCAACCCCGGCGCCGATCCTCGCCGTCCCGACCGCCTCCGCCGCCGCCGCGCCAACGGGAAGCTCCCAACTCGAGAGCAAAGGCGGGTTTTGATCGCCGCCGCCGTGACCCCAGCCGCCTCCCGCCGCAGGCCAGTGACTGCCCTGGACCTCCCTGACGTGCTGCACCCCTCACCGGCCGGACCGACCGCCGCCGAGCCTCCGGCGACGAGCCCTAGCTCTCCCTGTCAGGTATGCTGTGCAGTTCATGAACAGCATGCTAGTCTAGGATTTGTGCACGATTTTCGAGGCTACAGTGGGTCTTTTTGACCAAGTGAGGTGAGCACGAGCATCAGAATTTCGTGCTGAACGCGATGCTCACCTCCGTTTTTAATTTCGAAGCCCCGATTAGCAGAATGATCGTACTTTACGCGCTGTGCGCGATAGTTTACAGATTTCGTGTCGCTTGTGCGCGTGCTACGAAGCCCGACAGTGCTCCGGAAGGTGAGCACGGTCTTCGCACGTCGAAAACTTACAGCGGGTGCGATTTCAGGATTTATGGTGCACTGGTTTGCGTGTACGGCCCATAAAAGCCCGAAAATCGCATAAAATGATGCGATTTTATGTTTCGAGTTGGACTTTTATGCAATTGGGTTGTTTGGGATTGCTGTGGGCAGCATGTGTGCACAGTGGCTAACCTCTGGACTGATCGTCCAAGGCCCCAAGCTTTTACGGAAATCGGAAAGTGATTTCCGGAGCGTTTTTCGGCGAAATCCGCCGACGGAATGCATTTACGGTTCGGAATTCTTCCGACGGTGCCTCGTGGGTATTCGTTACATCGTTGAGCCTTGTTGGCTGGTCACCGCGTCGTTTCGAGGGTTCGAAACGACGGGTGAGCGAACGGTGGATTCCGTACGCTTTCGGGACTTCGGGTATTTCTAATCGCTTTGGGAAACCGATTCCCGTGGGTTCCTTAGTGGGGCTTTGTGAGTAGTAGTACTTGTGTTGGTGGGTTAGACGCTAACCCAGTGGATCTTTTCGTAGGTCCGGTTTCTTCATTTCCACAGACGACAGATCAGATCTTCTACAGTCGTACAGGTGGGTACTTCGATCCGACGTCGGTCTAGTGGTGAGCCTGCACCTTTGTGTTACAGTGTTACTCTACTCAGTGTTTTCATGTTTAGTATCATGTGTAGGAGTAGAGTAGATTACTTCTTGTCAGCCTATGACATCTGTGACCTGTTCGGTCAGTTTACTTCAGTATACTCAGTGACCTTGTTGTTTGGTTGGTCAGTTCTCGTGTTTCCTTCAGTAGTACTTGCATACAGTTGAGAGGATGTTGAGTTGTTCCATCCTAGTTGACCTGAGTGGTCAGTTCTTGTGTTTCCTTGAGTTGTACTTACATACAGTTGAGAGGATGTTGAGTTGTTCCATCCTAGTTGACCTGATTGGTCGGTTCTGGTACTTCCTTACAGTTTGACGACCTATACGGTCAGTACGCCCTGAGGGACAGGATTGTCGGCTGGTTGCCGACGTTTGGCTATTGAGCATATCAGCATCGATCGCCCGAGATACACACGCATTTCACGAACACCAGCGGTCTGATCCACTGCAAGAGGGTGTTCTTTTCCAGAAAAGTGGTCGCAGAGGTTCGACCCGTGAGCCCTAGAGTGGGTTATATGCACCCTGTGGGCGTCGATCGGTCCGTACACGGTAGAGTGGCGGCATAGGCCTGAGGTCTACGGACCAATAGGGCAGTTCAGATTGGGTATTTTTGTACTTTCGTACCGTTGACGCATACTTACAGTAGCTGTTGTTTCATATCTGTATATCTCTCCCGTTTATTTGTTTATCATAGCTACTGTACTACTATTATCTCCTCTTGTGTCTATCTCCGCGAGGTATCCACTGGGAGGGGGAGACATGTTTACATGTTCTCACCCCTCGCCTTCTTTTGCAGGTGACGTTACAGTTCATAGTGGGACAGCTGGTGAGGAGCGAGTCTAGTTCGCGACATAGCTCCGTCCCTTTGTCGGTTATCCCTTTACCTTTCCTGTTTTATGACTTAGACTTATTTATGGTTCAGTTCAGTATTTACTTTGAATATGAGATATTTTATAATGTAATAAAGAATATGGGTTTTATGTGATAAAACGGTTTTCTACCCCTCGTGGTAGCGTGTTTTAAAAGAAAGGATTTCCGTGTGGAAAACAGTTTCAAAAGGTTTTCTTACTATGTTTAACAGCTTCTACATCTCTTAGTTGTGAACATGTGGTGAATGGTTGAATGAATAGCTATAACTGTTAATTGTTATAAGTTCATTGTATTTGTGGTTGTTTCCTGGTAGTTTACTACACTCTGTACATGTGCAACGCCGTGCAAATACAGGGGAGACTCGTTCGTGTGTACGTGGACTCCCGTATTTGTGGCGGATCCGGCATACCTTGGGGTCGTATTTTCAACAAAAAAAAAAGTTCCGCTGTATTTTTCACTTTATTAATAACCCCGGGGCGTGACAGATTATAATGGTATCAGAGCAAAAATTACAACCACAACACCATTCACAGATTGTTTTTGAAAGTAAAAAAAGAACTGAACCATTGGTTAGGTTGACCCTAGGAAGACCTATGGTATATAGGCCCGTGAGAGTGCGGGGTTGGACTTGTGTCCTGGGTTGCATTCGAGTTGGGTAAACTCGGAGTGCACGGTTATCACCGTATGTGCTACAGTTTTCGCACAAGCTAGTGTCTCAGTCAGGAAGTAGTGGCAGTGCACATGGACATCGAGTGTGGGGTGAGGTTCCCTTGATGTCAGCTGGGGCCTTGAAGGGCCAGCGATTTTCGGGCCTAAGTGAGTATCTTGACTGCCGACACCCGGGCCACTTTTCCTACTTTGGACACGGGAGCTGTTGCGAGTGTCTCTTTGGAGACGGCGCTTAGACCTGTTACGATCGCGACTTCTGTGGGGCTACTTCGGTGTAGTCTAGGGTCTAGACGACTGCAACATTGGTGTTGTTTTCGCGGTTCTTTGGGTATGGTTGTGACGCCTACTCCTTGTTTGCTGATGGAATCAGCAGTTCGGATCTTTTGACCTTTAGCTAGTTCTTACGTCAAATTGACGTGAACTAGAACCGAATTGACACAGTTTTGTGTCAAGTCTCTATTGATGCATACATCGTATGCGGTTATCTTAGCACCTTAATTGGTGTGTCCTGGTTACTCTGTGGTTAGTGATAGGAGTAGAATTGACTCGAGCTACTCCAAAGTAATGACGGAGTTCTCGAAACCTTGAGTATAGCTTAAGATTATACGGTTTGCGGCTTAGTGTCGCAAGTAACTTTCGAATGTCGGCTTGCAAAGCCGATGTTTCGACGGATTTGGTTCAGCGAAGAGGTGTCAATTGGTTTGATACTTCGAAGTGTCGCGCTTCCAACTTGTTGTTGGTGGTGGATCTTCAGATATTTCTCTTTTCTTTTGATAAGTACATTGGCTGCAGACAATGTACTGTCGAAAGTGAGACGAAATATCCTTTCCCTGCTTGGGACTTATGGATTGAGTTGATGTTTTTCCTAGATTGTCTTGGGAACTCTTGAGTGTTGGTTATCTCTGACCACGTAGCGAGCCTTGGGTTATTCCCAGGCAGGATTTGTGCAGTTGATTTATCATCACTGCATGTTTTGACTCTAGTTCGAGTATGGGTGTTCGTAGCTCTTTAGCCGTGCTTCCCACAGCTAAAAGGTTGTTTGGTTAGTAGTCTCGGTCTGTTACTGGAAGGTTCTGTATCACAGTGGTAGCGTGACTTGAGCCTAGTTGTTGGCTGTGATTATCACCGTATATGATGGTGTATAAGGTTTGCGACTCGGCTTATCGTGCAGACCTAGGTTTGATATGCTTGTCCGATTATTTGGTGACAGGTGCGCTTGAGTCTCAGTGAGACAAGTTTTTGGTGTTGCCGGGAACATCGATCGCTAGGGTCCCTTGCAGGACGGCAGCGACAGGGTCTCATAGAGACAGGTGTTGAGCATCACCAGTGGTTGATATCGCTTAGTGCGATTGGCAATCCTGTGCATCAAGTGATGGACTTGCATGGAACCTGCGTTGGTTAATCGAGGTTATTGAGCGAACAAATTGTCGAGCTCAATTGGTATTGTCAGTTGGACCTTTTGGGTCAGGTGGAAAGTGAGGTCTTGGACCTAGGACTGTCGAATGCCAAAAGTGGCTTTCCTGACGAGGTTTTGACTTCGACGGTTGTGTGAATCGGTGGGAGACTGTGGTCTCCGAGGTGAGTGTTTTGACTCAAGTTTTTTTGAACGACGTTTCGTATGTGCTCGTAGTGAGCAGGTTGACGTTGTTGGCTAGTCGGAGTGTGCCTTTCGGCCTTTGAGATTATACTCCGGACTTGTGGAGCTGTTTTGTGACTTTTCTACGTGAACTATCGACGTAGTCGAATCGGTTACGGCTATGCGGACCAAAGTTGAGTGGACCTAGTAATTCTGAGGGATGAATTATTATCTTAGAATTTGCAAGATGGGATCGGATTATTACGGACGCGGGACTATCTTTGTCCGCAGGTTATAAGATGGATATGATTCCAGTGAATCTTGATCCATAGATTTGGGTTGGAATGTTTACCCTCGTCTTGTGCAGGTGGGACCGAAGTCTTATCCTTTCCCTATTCGGAATATTGATTCGTCCAAACACAAGGAAGTGTGATTGAGCAGTACTCAAAGTTGATGCCGCATTGGCGGAGCAGTATCCAAATTTGATTATGGTGGGTACTTGGTCAAGTTTCGGGGACTTTACCGTCCACACTGATGGGTCCTTGCGTTTCAGAGGCAGATGGTGCGTTCCCAGTGACTCGGAGTTGAAGAACAACATCTTATCCGAGGCGCACCGATCCCCTTACACTGTTCATCCAGGCAGGACCAAGATGTACCGCGATCTGAAACAAAACTTCTTGTGGCCCGGAATGAAACAGGATGTGGCTCAGCACGTGGCTCGGTGCTTGGTTTGCCAGCAGGTAAAAGCCGAGCATCAGCGACCGGCTGGGAAGCTGCAACCACTTCCTATACCTGTGTGGAAGTGGGAGCAGATTACGATGGATTTCGTCACTGGATTGCCTCGATCACAGCGAGGCCATGATGCGATCTGGGTTGTAGTGGATCGGCTGACGAAATCGGCTCACTTCCTGCCGATGCACACGACGTGGTCCCGTGATCGACTGGCACAGTTATATATAGACGGGATCGTCCGACTTCACGGGGTGCCAGTGTCGATTGTGTCGGATCGGGACACTCGCTTCGTTTCCCATTTATGGAGGAGTTTGCAGCAGGCTATGGGTACGAAGCTGAACTTCAGTACGGCGTTCCATCCGCAGAGCAACGGACAGTCGGAGCGCATTATCCAGACTCTTGAGGATATGCTTCACGCTTGTGTCCTGGATTATGGAGAGGGCTGGTATCGCTACTTACCACTGGTGGAGTTCGCCTATAATAATAGTTACCAGGCGAGCATTGGGATGGCACCTTACGAGGCACTATACGGGCATCGATGTCGGTCTCCTATCTGTTGGGACGACGTCGGTGAACGCCAGTCGATTGGGCCAGACTTGCTGGAGGATGCGGAGGCGAAGATTCGCGTTGCGAGCGAGCGACTTCTGACTGCTCAGAGTCGACAGAGGAGCAACGCGGACCAGCGGAGGCGTGACCTAGAGTTCCAGGTTGGGGAGCACGTACTGCTCAAGGTTTCGCCATCCAAGGGGATCAAACGGTTTAGAGTGAGGAATAAGCTCAGTCCACAATTCGTGGGACCGTTTGAGATTCTGGAGCGTATTGGTCCGGTGGCGTACAGATTGGCTTTTCCTCCGAGTCTCACCCGGGTGGACAATGTCTTCCACGTGTCCATGCTTCGGAAGTACATTCCTGATCCATCCCATGTCTTGAAGCAATTTGTCTGATTGCGAGAGGATCAGAGCTATGATGAGGCTCCGTTGCGGATTTTGGGACGTGAGGAGAAGCAGTTGCGGAACAGGAGCATTCCGTACGTGAAGGTATAGTGGGAGAATCATGAGGAGCGTGAGGCTACGTGGGAGCTGGAGTCTTCCATGCAGGAGCGGTATCCGCAGTTATTTACGGGGGATTCCTGATTTAAGTTTCGGGGACGAAACTTCTTGTAAGGGGGGAGTAATGTAATAATCGACATTTTTGTCTTAATAAATAAACCCTTTTGTTGACGATGTTATTGTGTGTAATGTAATTACAAAACTACTCGTCAAATTTTGGTTGAAAATGAGCTAAAATGAAAAAGTTATGCGATCCGGAATTCTGACTTAAAATGAATAGTAACTCCGGATTTTCGGTAAATCGCGGAGTAGAGAATGGTCCCGATGCGTACAGAATTCCGAATATAGCACTTCAATAGCTCATTTCGAACGGCTTGATCATTTTGAATCCAATGGCGCTGACAGAATTGGATTCTGAAGCACGAATATCGAGAAAATGGGGGTTGAACGATTTGACATAAATAACAAATAATTAGGGAATTAAGGAGAAAGTGCGGAGGTTTGGTACTTCGCAAATCCGAGACCAAATCGAACGAAATTAAATGCTAGATTTGATGTTCGCGACGTACTGAACGCGCTGGCGGGATCCAATAGGAAATCCGACGGACGGATCTCCGGGAATTGCGAAGAGAACGCAGAGGGGTCAAAATCGCAAAACGGCGAAATGCGAAGAATCTTAATATTTTATGCGTCGATTTGCGAGATTTCGAATGTGAGGGTCCTAGGTGCAAGATTCAACTAGTGGCAGGGACTGGATCGAGAATTATGGACTCGATGAGGGCTAATTTGCAAATGGCTAAGAGAAATAAAACTTGCATTCTAGGGTTTTCTTTACCATAACCCTAACCCTAGTGTCCCTATAGCTTCCCCAGCCACCCTAAACGCATCCAGCCGCCCCTGCCAACCCTGTGCGTGCGCTCCTGCTGCCCCAGCCGCCGGCAGCCGCCGCCGTCGCCGGAATACCATATCCTCCACCTCCTTCTTCCTTCCCCTAGGCCGTACCACCTTAAACCGAGGCCAGAGCACTCGGGAAGGCCAGCCGCTGTTGGAGAAGCACCCTCGGCCAAGATCCATCTCCGGCGCGCTCCTCCGCCATCCCCGCCGTCACCGTGAGCCGCCGGAGCCGAGAAAACCCCCGCGGCCATTGTTGGTCCACCCAAGCCGAGCTCGGGGAAGAAGGTGATCCGAGCGCCTTCTTCGCCTAAGGAGGCTTGCATCCTCCTTCCCGCCACGAGCAACCTCTCGGTGCGCCTTCCTGGCTTCCCCGTACATCGCCGCCGCCGCGGAGCAACCAAGCCGCCGCTCGGATTCGGTGCATCGAGGTTGGAGCCTCGGCCTGTGCGCAGCCCGCCGTCCATCGGAGGGAGCACGAGGTCCTCTCAACCCCCGGCGCCGATCCTCGCCGTCCCGACCGCCACCGGCCGCGCCGCGCCGGGGCGCCTCCCAACCCGAGAGCAAAGGCGGGTTTTGATCGCGCCGCCGCGACTCGACGCCATCCATCGCCCGGACCTCCCCGACGTGCTGCACCCCTCACCGGCCGGACCGACCGCCGCCGAGCCGCCGGCGACGAGCCCTAGCTCCCCCTTTCAGGTATGTTGTGCAGTTCATGAACAGCATGCTAGTCTAGGGTTTGTGCACGATTTTCGAGGCTACAGTGGGTCTTTTTGACCAAGTGAGGTGTCACGCCCCGGGACCCAGCGGAAGCCCGCTCGGCGCGTTTCCAGACCCGCCGTACATCTAAAATATACAAGGCGTCTAGCAAAACGATAAATAAAACAACAAGAAAAGAGGCATCTAGTAGTATCAGAGCACAATATAACAACTAGATCTCTATATAGGAAAAAGTACTAACAACACTCAGAAGCTGAAAATAAGTACAACCATAACTCCACAACCAAAAGCTATAAAAGGTACATGGTAGTCTCTATACCGGGATACAAAAATCTCTCTCTCACAAATACCAAAAAGAGAGAAAAGTAGAATCATATAAAATGAGAGTAAAGCTACTATGAGCTAACTAGACGCGACCCCCTTGCCGCGATCCCTTGCCTCCGCCGGTGCCGAAGGCTCTGAAACACATTATAAAAAGAGGGCGTGAGAACTATTAATTAATAGTTCCCAGGTGGGCAATCGACTTCGATTGCATGCTCCAGGGCCCAAAACTAAACAGGTAAACGATAAACTATGCATAAGTAGAGTAAACGACATGTAATTTAAACATGTAAGCTACTAAACATGATATCTCTACTTAGCATAAATAAGCATAAGCAAACGACTAATCTAAGCATGATTAGTAAGTACAACTACTAGTACAATGTTCCCAAATTAATAGTAAAGAGTTGAAGTTTACTATTCTAGTCAAATCCACAATGTCCACAAATGATAGTAAAGTGTTGAAGTTTACTATTCTAGTCAAGTTCACAATGTCCACAAATGATAGTAAAGTGTTGAAGTTTACTATTCTAGTCAAGTTCACAATGTCCACAAATGATAGTAAAGTGTTGAAGTTTACTATTCTAGTCAAGTTCACAATTTCCTTTAAACTATATTAAGGTTAAGTCCAATAAGATCCAACCCGAAGGCGGTATGGCCGATGCCCACCCGAAGGCTGCCTAGCCCAAATGCCGAGCCTAATGGCCCCGTAGTAGTCAACATCCCCACCCTAGGAACGAGACTGACCCACGGCAATCCACTTCGGCGCCCAATCCCGCACGGCGAATACATGAAACGCGTTGGCCAACTCCGGAGTGCCGGCCTGTAGGGAGCGACCCTCACAAGCATGTGCGAATGAGCACAATGGCATATAGTCACAAGAACCGTCACAAGTCTCAAATCATCATGTCTCTAACATGGAAGGTAAAGTCACTGTGTCCAAGGCCTATCTCTATATCATCATGTCTCTAACATGGAATATGATAGATGTCAGTGGCCTATATCAATGTCTCTAGGTTGCAGTTTCACAGTTTTCTAAGTTAAGTGCCGCTTGATGACACTTAAGCTTTTCTAAGTCCCAACACAATTTAATGTTCTCAAATACTTTAGTTAAGCTATATTAACATGAATGGCACACTCCTGTGCGCCCCAAGAGCCACTCTCACATGCATGCAAAAATAACCCAGAAAGCTCTACTATATAGAGTGAAATTTTTATCATACAGAAGGCATGCATTTTAAGTGCTCCAAAATTCATAATAATTCTATCTAGCAATAATATGTATTTAGAATAATTTAATCAAACCAAATAAGCACTTAGGAGCCATTTGCTCCTATGCTCACGAAGCCAAACCCACCAAGTGCGAATAGCGTCGCTCCGAAACGCTAACGAAGCTTCGATTATCACTCCTTGAGTCCTAAAAAGCAAACCCTAGGAGTTACAAGCTAAGAAAACGAACCATGAGTTCAATCTTTAAAGAACTCTACAAAAAGGGTGAAGAAAACTCACCGAATGCGAAGGAAACTCTCACGATCTCCAAATGGGAGTTAGAATCCTTGCAATCCAACCTAAACCAAAGTTCTAAACCCATCAATTAGGTCTAAGAAGTCCTAAAACGAAAATCCCCAAAACCTAACCCTAGAATCCCATTCTAGGGTTTCATCACACAAAAAGCCTCAAAATTCGAATCTAGAGGAAGAGAACTTGATGCTTACCTCCTAGATGCTTCAAATCAAGTTCAAAAGGCTCTAGGGTTGAAGCTTGATCCTCTACCAAGCTCCAATCAAAAGCTCCAAAGCATCCCAACAATGGTGAAGAAGGCTCTACCGACCAAAAGAGGCAAAGTGAGGGTTTTAATCCTCCAAAAATCCAACAAAACTCATGCGGGAAGAAGGAGAGGAGAAGGAGAAGCTCTTACCTCTTCTCTTGCTGCTATGAACACAAGAGGATGCCCTAGGGGCGTGGCATACTCTAATAGATGTGCTACAATAGCTAAAACCCCGCAGCTTCAAATCCAAATCGGCTTTGTACGGTACAAATCCGGTTTGTACGGGTATAAACCTCAACAAGAAACCCGAGCCTCGGGTTTGCCCAGCTGCTCATCTATACCGGCATAAATCTCGGCTTGTACCGGTATAGCCATCATTTTGTACCGGTATAGACACAATTTTGTACCGGTACAAAGGCATAAAATTCCAACCCGAGAGCAACCTAAAATCCAGCTTTTTGGACTTTAGTGCTTGGAAATCATCCACTAACCTCGGTACTCGTGCCATAGGTCGGAACACAGTCAACGACCCTCCAAAAAATCTGGAAAAGCTCAGATCTCACAACCGACACTTAAACTTGCAATTTGCGAAAGTTCAGTACGTCACATGAGGTGAGCACGAACATCAAAATTTCGTGCTGAACGCGATGCTCACCTCCGTTTTTAATTTCGAAGCCCTGATTAGCAGGATGATTGTACTTTACGCGCTATGCGCGATAGTTTACAGATTTCGTGTCGCTCGTGCGCGTGCTACGAAGCCCGACAGTGCTCCGGAAGGTGAGCACGGTCTTCGGCACGTCGAAAACTTACAGCGGGTGCGATTTCAGGATTTATGGTGCACTGGTTTGCGTGCACGGCCTATAAAAGCCCGAAAATCACATAAAATGATGCTATTTTATGTTTCGAGTTGGACTTTTATGCAATTGGGTTGTTTGGGATTGCTGTGGGCAGCATGTGTGCACAGTGGCTAACCTCTGGACTGATCGTCCAAGGCCCCAAGCTTTTACGAAAATCGGAAAGTGATTTCCAAAGCGTTTTTCGGCGAAATCCGCCGACGGAATGCATTTACGGTTCGGAATTCTTCCGACGGTGCCTCGTGGGTATTCGTTATGTCGCTGAGCCTTGTTGGCTAGTCACCGCGTCGTTTCGAGGGTTCGGAAACGACGGGTGAGCGACGGTGGATTCCGGTACAGTTTTCGGGACTTCTGGGTATTTCGGCAATCGGTTTTGGAAAATCGATTCCCGTGGGTTCCTTAGTGGGGCTTTGTGAGTAGTAGTACTGGTGTTGGTGGGTTAGACGCTAACCCAGTGGACCTTTTCGTAGGTCCGATTTCTTCGTTTCCACGCACGACGTATCGATCTTCTACGCGTGTGCGGGTACTTCGATCCGACGTCGGTACAGTGGTACACGCTGGTGACGTTCCTTCCACCCTTACTGCTTATCGTTTATCATAGATATATCTATTGAGCCTGCACCTTTGTGTTACAGTATTACTCTACTCAGTGTTTTCATGTTTAGTATCATGTGTAGGAGTAGAGTAGATTACTTATTGTCAGCCTATGACATCTGTGACCTGTTCGGTCAGTTTACTTCAGTATACTCAGTGACCTTGTTGTGTAGTACTTGCATACAGTTGAGAGGATGTTGAGTTGTTCCATCCTAGTTGACCTGAGTGGTCAGTTCTTGTATTTTCTTGAGTAGTACTTGCATACAGTTGAGAGGATGTTGAGTTGTTCCATCCTAGTTGACCTGATTGGTCGTACTTCCTTACAGTTTGACGACCTATACGGTCAGTACGCCCTGAGGGACAGGATTGTCGGCTGGTTGCCGACGTTTGGCTATTGAGCATATCAGCACCGATCGCCCGAGATACACACACATTTCACGAACACCAGCGGTCTGATCCACTGCAAGAGGGTGTTCTTTTCCGAAAAAGTGGTCGCAGAGGTTCGACCCGTGAGCCCTAGAGTAGGTTATATGCACCCTGTGGGCCCAGCGGTCAGTACTGGTCTGTACACAGGTAGAGTGGCAGTGGGCATAGGCCTGAGGTCTGCGGACCAATAGGGCAGTTTACAGATTGGGTATTTTTGTACTTTCGTACCGTTGACGCATACTTACAGTAGCTGTTGTTTCATATCTGCATATCTCTCCCGTTTATTTGTTTATCATAGCTACTGTACTACTATTATCTCCTCTTGTGTCTATCTCCGCGAGGTATCCACTAGAAGGGGGAGACATGTTTACATGTTCTCACCCCTCGCCTTCTTTTACAGGTGACGTTGCAGGTCATAGTGGGACAGCTGGTGAGGAGCGAGTCTAGTTCGCGACATAGCTCCGTCCCTTTGTCGGTTATCCCTTTACCTGTCCTGTTTTATGACTTAGACTTATTTATGGTTCAGTTCAGTATTTATTTTGAATATGAGATGTTTTATAATGTAATAAAGAATATGGGTTTTATGTGATAAAACGGTTTTCTACCCCTCGTGGTAGCGTGTTTTTAAAAGAAAGGGTTTCCGTGTGGGAAACAGTTTTCAAAAGGTTTTCTTACTATGTTTAACAGCTTCTACATCTCTTAGTTGTGAACCTGTGGCGAATGGTTGAATGAATAGCTATAACTGTTAATTGTTATAAGTTCATTGTATTTGTGGTTGTTTCCTGGTAGTTTACTACACTCTGTACATGTGCGACGCCGTGCAAATACAGGGGAGACTCTGTCCGTGTGTATTGTGGACTCCCTATATTTATGGCGGATCTGGCATACCTTGGGGTCAGGTTTTTAAAAAAAAAAATTTATGCTGTATTTTTCACTTTATTAATAACCCCGGGGCGTGACACCTCTAGCGACCAAACCTTGTCCTGAAACTTCGCCTGTCTCGTTGCTTATCTGCATGTCAATTCTTTCTTTTGAATGTAAAGAGAATTTAACATCATCGAGACATAGAGTATCTCGTCCAAACAAGAATGTCTCACGAAAATTCTTGTAAAAGGGTGGTAGAGAATATAACAATAAAAGGGCTTCATCTTCCTCCTCGATTTTGACATATATCGAGCGGAGATCCATAATAATAGAATTAAATTCATCTAAATGCGATTTAATAGAGATACATTACACCATGCGTGACATAAAGAGACGTTGCTTCAAATATAGCTTGTTGGTGAGAGATTTCGTCATATAGAGATACTCCAATTTAAGCCAAAGCCCTGCAGCAATCTTTTCACCTAAGACCTCACGCAATACCTCATCGGATAAACATAATTGTATTGCCGTAAGAGCTTTGTCATCAATCTCCTCCTTTTGTTCCGTCGTCAATGAATCGGACAACTTTTCTTTTCTCAATAGTGGCTTCTGCAATTCTTACTGCGTCAATATAGAACGCATCTTGACTTGCCATAATACGAAACTGTTGGTCCTGTCAAATTTCTGAATCTCGAACTTCGTCGTCATCTTAATCCTCAAAGGAAATAGAAAGGCTCTGATACCAGTTTGTTAAAAATCGGAAGGACGAAAAATAGATTCAGAAAATAATTTAATGCAGGAAAAGAAAAGATAAGCGGAAAGTGCACACTGATATTTACGTGGTTCGGCCAACGCCCTACGTCTACGGGCGAAAACGGAGCAAATACTTTATTAATGTCGAAAAGGCGGAGTATAAAGAAGATCTCTCAAAAGAAACCAAAGTTTAATTAGATCCGAAACGCCGCAACAAAGCAACTCCAAACAAGGCTTCTCTCTCCAATTTGTACGGACAACAAATTGGACTTAATTAGTGCACACGGCTAATTAGGGCACGGTTCCTCCACCCGTACGGCTCCAACCTCGGAGAGACTTAATTAATTAGACTTGGGTCTAATTAATATTTCGGCGTCATTAGAGCTTGCCTCTAATTAGCGTTGCTACTTCCGTACGGATGGACCACCAACATCTCAATTAATTTGCATGGTTCTTAATTTGGTCGCGACTTTATTAACTCGTAGTAGCATGTATATATAATATATGTCTCCTAACAAGAGTCTAATTCTAAGTCAATTAGAATTACACTCATAATTATAATTCATATATGCCAAATTAAATCCAATCCCAAATACATTAGAATTTAACTCCAATTTAAATAACTACAAATCTAAACTAAATATAACAATTTCACTGTTGACAGTGGGAAATAAACTGGATGTCTTATGTGAACTGTCGTAAGAATTTGACAAGGGTTTCAATATAGGGGTATTAAATCCTTATCAAGAGTTTCAAAACTTTAACTGAGTGACTAGAAATATGAAGAATAGAAAAGCCATTCAGTATTCCTTCTTTTCTTATCTTAGAATTTAAGGTCTAAAGCACGTTTTGTTTGGAGCTCTTCACTGCTTTTATTATTATTATTATTATTATTATTATTTTCAACTTGGCAAACTCTTATCTTCTTCATTAGTTACAGGAGCAACATTGATTCCAAAAATATTACAAACTAGCTGCTAAGAAGCAAAAAGAAGGAAACAAAGTAAGCAGCACCAAATTAGCACAAAGTAATGGATTTGATTAGTTGGATTGTTTTCTGGTTCTGAAGTTAGTAAATTCTAGGGCCAAGTTGATTACCATTAATCTACTTCTCATATTTATATCTTAACTCACAGCTGAATTTCCTGTATGTTGGTTTTTGAATCGGGTTTCGGGTCGCCCATGATGGGCAAATCCGACCAGACCCATTAAGAGGTGGTTTTCTTAGTCGGTTAGGAAACCACCCACTACGTACGTGCACTGAAAGGAGGAGAGAGGGTATAAAGAAGAGAATACGAACATTCTGTGAACTTCCTCTCTTACTGTGATTTCTCTCTTATTGTGATTTTTTCACATTACTGAGATTCCATAAAGATTACTCTCTGCTTGGAGGATTGGACATTTGGGTTGTGAAAACTAGTGCAATTTCCATCTGGTGATCTTGCATTTGATCCGTTGGAGCGAGTGGTTTGGTTTGATCCTATATTCTCACGATCTTCGATTCGGAATTGAGGTATTTCATAAACTAATTTTTCTTTCATTGGTATCAGAGCCAGGTTGAAACCAAATCCTTGACTCTTAATTATTTCTATGATGGAATTTATGATGAATGATTTTTTTTGCATGAGAAATTTGTATGAATTGTTTCTCTTGAGATTGAATACATAATTTAACTCTAAAATGAGAATTTATTTTTAAATTCTTTGAATTTGAGATGTAAAAATATGCAGATTGCTCAATTTTTTTTTGTTTCGGAAAAAAAAAAAGTACGATGAATAGAATACGGACTTAAATGGGTTCGTAATATTCTGTTAATGGATCTCTTTTTTCGAGATCTAATCCAATATAAACGGGTTATTGGATTGTAATAATATTGTATGACCGAAACTATATAGATATATTAAAGTTGGTATATATATAATATTTAGACACTTGACTTGTTGGCTGGCAGCAACAATGTTAAGTCTTTGTTATTGATCATGAGGTTCAGGATTCGATTCCTGCATTCAGCAATTTGTTATTTTATTTTTTTATGGAGTATTTTTACAATTGTTCAATTATTTTAAACTCATGTATAGTTTTAGAAAATTATGAATTAATTTATTTTATTTAAATGACATCATAATGTATTGATTGGATGCCATAATATTGTAGATAAAATATTTACATTGAAAATTTTATGTGCTAATGAATGTTAAATATTTTGTTAAATATGTCATGTTCATGAATGTTGGATGCCATAATATTGTAGATAAAATATTTACATTGAAAATTTTACGTGCTAATGAATGTTAAATATTTTGTTAAATATGGCATGTTCATGAATGTTCAATTTTTTTGTTAGATATGGCACGTACTATTCGGACTAAGAGAGTCTTGAGGGGAAGATGTGGTGATAGACTATTGCGCCCTATCATGACTTATAAGATGAATCCGTCACACTCCATGGAACAACATATATCGTTTTTAGACGACTTGTTCAATGTGCTTGAAAATGACGATTATATTATTCAAGTTGTTCAGAGAGCACTTGCATTAAGAAATTCAATACCAGATTATTGGGCTAAAACTTGTTGGAATATATTTAAAAATAAGTATGATTTTATACTATTTTATAGTGATCTGCATCTAATTCGTAAATACATATAATCGTCATTACATTACAAGTGCTATAAGAAGGACAAATATTTTGGCACTATCTCCTAATCTTCGAAATGGTAGGCGCACTGCTCTTGGCAGATCTAATGGAGGCCTATTCTTAGAGAAGGCGGCACTTGACATTGTGGAACGAGTATCATATGATATTGTTCCAGAACCATGGTGTAGAGTGTTTAACGGTGAAAATTAAGTTAGTTCGAATTGTACTTGTATCCACGGAGGATATTTTTTTGTTGTTTTATGTTGTTGTTGTTATGCATCTTAATCAACACTATATAGTTGTAGCATGTGTAGTGTTTTCTTGTGTTAATGAAAATATGCATGTCGTTTGATACTTAAAGTTATAAATGGTATGACATATTTTTTTTATGGATGTTAATGATTGTATTTCATTTGTTTGATAACTATTTAGTTGAGTGGGAGTTCTTAGATTTGGAGAAATCTTGAACTTTTATTATTATCTAGAACTTATCTCTTTATATGGTGAATGTCAAGTTTGTGATGATATAATATTTGAATATAGAAGATGATTGGGAACATAGTGAACTTTCGATTCTATTTCTTATATTATATCATGATTAACTTAGTACATTATATAGCATAAAGTGATAGGTGTTTTAGATAATTTTTGTAAGTGCTAGTATTTAATTTTATAATATCTCGATGTAGCTTTGAAATATCATGGCATCAAAGAATATCATAGCAGATCTCAATAAGGGTGAGAAATTAGATGGTAATAATTACAATATCTGGCAAACTAAGATTCAATATGTTCTCGAGGAACAACAAGCATTAGAAACTATTCATCAAACTATGACCGACCCTGGTGAAAGAAATACTGCTCAGCATAGAAGAGATCAAGAAGCTTATCGTGCTTGGAAAGCAAAGGATTCCTCTGCTCGTGGAATTCTGATAAGTTCAATGGTTGATGATCTCATTGGTGAGTGCGAGCAACTTCCTACTGCTCATGCAATGTGGGTTCATCTAAAGGAGAAATTTGGAGGAACAAGCGTAATCAAATTGAGACAGCTTGACCATCAAATTTGATACCTATAAGAAGCGCCCTAATCATACCATCAAACAACATCTAAGAGAGATGTCTAACATGATAAGGGAATTGAAGTCAGCAGGACACACCCTCACTGATGAGCAGCAAGTTCAAGCAGTAATCCGTTCTCTTCCTGATAGTTGGGAGCACATGAAAGTGAATTTAACTCACAACGATAGCATCAAAACTTTTGCTGATGTGGCTCGCCATGTGGAACTAGAAGATGAGCGTCTTGGGGCTACAAGAGGTCCCGT
Source organism: Aechmea fasciata (assembly GCA_025177825.1). Lineage (NCBI taxonomy): Eukaryota > Viridiplantae > Streptophyta > Magnoliopsida > Poales > Bromeliaceae > Aechmea > Aechmea fasciata. The sequence continues at coordinate 4,646,996 of CM045925.1, read as the reverse complement.
GCATGCTTATATGACTGAATCTAGTTCACATAGGGCTTCAGGCTCTAGGTATAAGAAATTTAAAAACAGAAAGGGGAAGAGAATGGAGACTGGTCAGGGGCCTAAAAAGAACAAGTTCAAAGGAAATCAGAAAGGCAAACGGTTCTGGAAGAAAAAGAAAGGTAAGAGTAAGATGAAGTGCTATAATTGTGGCAAGTTGGGTCACTTTGCTCGTGAGTGTACTGAGCAGAAAAAGGTAGCATTTCATGCTATTTTTCTTCATACTGTTTGTGTTTCTAGCACGGTGTTGCTCACAGATTCTTATCCTTTGTGGATTGTAGACTCAGGAGCCACAGATCATGTAGCAGGAGACCGAGGTGCATTCGTAGAGTATCGTCGAGTCCAAGCTGGAACTAAATGGATATATGTAGGAAACAATGCAAAAGTTGACGTAAAAGGGATAGGCACGTGCAAATTGGTGTTGCGTGGTGGCCGAACCTTATTCCTACATGATGTTCTATATGCTCCAGAGATTCGACGAAACTTGGTCTCTGTATCTGTTCTTTTAAGTTTAGGTTATGCTTTAAATTTTTGCAACAATCGTGTGGACATATTTTATGACTCTGTTTATTATGGTTCTGGCTACTAATTAAATGGTTTATTTGTATTGGATTGTGAACATAATATGTATAATTATGTTGGTAGTTGTTTTTCTTCAACTGCTTCTTGTAGCCATACAAATGTGAATACAAATGTTTGGCATGCTAGACTAGGACATGTTGGTCAAGAAAGGATGAATGGGCTTGCTAAACATGGTCGGTTAGGTTCACTCACGCAATTGATTTGCCTAGATGTGAACAACTTGTCTAGGAAAAACAACTAGAAAACCATTTGGTAAAGGAACAAGAGCCGAATATCCATTGCAATTAATTCATTCTGATATATGTGGTCCAATGAATGTTAGGGCAAGACACGGTGCATCATATTTCATTACTTTTATAGATGACTTCACCCGTTTTGGTTACATCTATCTGATTGCTCACAAGTCAGAAGCATTGGATTGCTTCAAACGTTATGTTAACCTTGTAGAGAATCAGTTAGACAGAAGGATTAAAGCCTTAAGAACTGATAGGGGTAGGGAGTATCTATCTGAACAGTTCAAAGAATTGTGTAATGAAAAGGGTATTGAAAGACAACTAACCATTCCTGGAACTCCGCAACAAAATGGTGTTGCAGAGAGAAGAAATAGGACCTTGCTAGAAATGGTTAGATTCATGATGGCACAAGCAAATCTTTCCATTTCGTTTTGGGGAGATGCTTTATTAACAGCAGCTTATATATTAAATCGTGTACCTTCTAAATCAGTTGCATCTACTCCCTATGAGTTATGGACAGGTAGAAAACCTGATTTAACTTATTTGCGACCATGGGGGTCGGCAGCCTATGTTCGTGATTCTTCCCACAAGTATGGAAAACTTGGTCCTAGAGGGAAGAAATGTATCTTTATAAGATACTCAGAATAATCAAAAGGTTATGTGTTCTTAGGTGAACATTCCGAGGGAGATTTAACTGAAATAGAATCACGTGATGCCACATTCATAGAGGACGAATTTCCTAGTAAAGGTGAAATTGACAAGGAATTTCAATTATGTGAAATTGAAGATTTCGTTGGTGACGACACACATGAACCGAGTGGGAGTGAATATGATCCACATGGTTCAAAATTGTGAAGAAGCAATCGTCAAATCATTCCACGACGACGATTTGAGATTGAGGGTGAAGCTTTCATGGTAGCTTCACATGATGAAGCCGAACCTAAGAATGTAAGAGAGGCTTTATCTTGCCAAGAAAAAGAACAATGGAAAATTGCAATGGAAGAAGAAATGAAATCAATGAAATCCAACCATGCAGGACTTGGTTGAGCTGCCACCAGGGCGCAAGACTATAGGGAACAAATGGGTTCTCAAAATCAAGCGCAAGGCAGATGGATCCATTGAAAGGTATAAGGCTCGCCTAGTGGCGAAAGGTTATACTCAACAAGAGGGTATTGATTACGAGGAAACCTTTTCACCGGTAGTACGTTTTACCTCAATCCGTCTAATTCTTGCCATAGTAACTCATTTAGATTTGGAGTTACATCAAATAGATGTTAAAACAGCTTTTCTCAATGGTGAGTTGGATGAAGAAATTTATATGGATCAACCTTAGGGTTTTGAAGTTGATGGCCAAGAAAATAAAGTTTGTAAACTAAAAAAACCATTATACGGCCTAAAACAATCATCCAGACAATGGTATTTGAGATTCCATAGAGCTGTAACGTCTTATGGTTTTAATATGATCAATGAGGATCATTGTGTATATATTAAACGTGAAGAGTGTAAATTTACAATTTTATCTCTATACGTTGATGATATACTGTTGGCAGGAAATGATAAGGAGTTCATGAATATCATCAAAGAGTGGTTACACTCTAATTTCGAAATGAAGGATATGGGGGAAGCTGCATATATTCTTGGAGTGAAAATTTACAAAGATCGTTCTAGAAAATTATTGGGTCTTTCACAAGAGCCTTATATCAAGAAAATCTTAGAACGATTTAATATGCAGAATTGTAATCCCATTGATACTCCTATAGCAAAGGGTGAAAGCCTAAGCCTTGACATGTGTCCTAAAACTGCAGAAGAAAGAAAAGAAATGGCTAAAATTCCTTATTCTAGTGCTGTTGGAAGTCTAATGTATGCCACTATGTGTACGAGGCGGATATATGTTATGCGTGGGTTTAGTGAGTCGTTATCAGTCAAACCCTGGTATGAAACACTGGAAAGGTGTTAAAAGGATCCTTAGATATCTCAAAGGAACTGCAGATTATTCATTGTGTTATCAAGAAAAAGATTTGCGTTTGGTGGGATATTCAGATGCAGATTGGACATGAGATCTGGATGAGCGCAAATCCACTTCTGGTTATGTATTCTTACTTATCAATGGCGCCATCTCTTGGAATAGCAAGAAACAAAATTGTATTGCATTATCAACCATGGAAGTTGAATTTGTAGCATGTTCAGCGGCAGTACAAGAGGCAGTTTGGTTGAGAAGATTTTTACAGAGTTTAGGAATAACAAAAGATAACTTTAACTCTGTGAAAATCCAGTGTGACAATCAAGCTGCAATTGCTTTTGTAAAGGATCCGAAGTATCATGGAAGAACAAAGCACGTAGATATAAAGAATAATTTTATAAGAGACATTGTGGCACAGAAGGATGTGTTTTTACAGTATATATCTACGCATCAGATGGTTGCTGATCCATTCACGAAACCTCTGACAAGAGATGTGTTCAGATCACATGTTGAATCGTTAGGATTGCGTAGAATATGATGTACTGTACTTTAAGATTGACCATGCAATGTTGTATTAGTACATTGTATTAATGAATCTTGCACTCTACTCTATTTTCTATGTGAAGAGTATACATTGATACTAGCATAAACTATGTAATAGTTAAAAGGCATGTTACCAGGCTGGAGTCGGCTTTCTCACACGAGCGACTGCCTCAGACGCAAAGAAGGCGTGCTGAGATGAGACAAATGTACATTCATCTTTTAAGAAAACTAGAGACTTATTATAAGAGAGTTTAAAAGTGTACATATATATGTCGCCTTGACTAAAGTCAAGATGAGGTCCGTATTTGAATTGTATGTATTTTTTTGGACTGAACATGATGACCCCACAATCATGTTAGCCTGAGTTACCAGATGTGAGATCTCTGATAGACAATATGATAAAATTGTTGTATAGAGAACTCGAGTTAGATACTATGAGGTGTTTAACCGAAATCTGTACGGTGTTTATGATTTTATATGACATACGCTCCTTGGAGGAGAAATTACACCGTAACACGCGTTTCATACCGCATGTGTAAAAGTGACTATGAAGAAAATGAGATTAAATAAATAGAATCCCTGCACTCTCATTGTGTGAGTTTCTCTAGACCTTAATTAAATAATGGTCTCTTAAGTGCCCTTAGTAACTTATGTCTATATTCTGATGTGATAGATCATTGTTCACTACTTTAGCATGTTTGCAGCGGTGATGAAATAATTAGCCTTATGGGGCATGTCTAGGAAAGCGGTTGGTCTAAAATTGATAAGTATGAGAACAAAAGGAAGACATTTTAGATTATGTCAAGCATATGTATTCACCGGTCGACCAGTTATGTTGCTTTTGAAGAAAAGTTCGAATATAATTGTGAATACATAGTGAGAAAAGAAAGATTAAGTGTAGCTATTTTTGAGGGATTAGGTACACTTAATTAGACATAACTAAGTTTGTCTAGGGCATAGCGAGTCATGATATGGATAAGAATAAAATATCGTCTTTGGTTTTTACGGCTATTATGTATCCCTAACAGGTGCATAGATAGACTTATGAGTTGGCTCGCGGGTCACACGACCCATTTGTCAGTATGAAAATCACCAAGATAATTGGAATTGTTTGCCCATCACGTGCGAGTGGGAGATGTCGGTTTTGAATCCGGTTTCGGGTCGCCCATGATGGACAAATCCGACCCGACCCATTAAGAGGTGGTTTCCTTAGTCGGTTAGGAAACCACCCACTACGTACGTGCAGTGAAAGAAGGAGAGAGGGTATGAAGAAGAGAATACGAACATTCTGTGAACTTCCTCTCTTACTGTGATTTCTCTCTTATTGTGATTTTTTCACATTACTGAGATTCCATAAAGATTACTCTCTACTTGGAGGATTGGACATTTGGGTTGTGGAAACTAGTGCAATTTCCATCTGGTGATCTTGCATTTGATCCGTTGGAGCGAGTGGTTTGGTTTGATCCGATATTCTCACGATCTTCGAATCGGAATTGAGATATTTCATAAACTAATTTTTCTTTCACTGTACGATCTTGATCAGCTCACACGTGATACATGCTTTGGGGATCCCGTAAGAAATGGTTCGCAAATTTGAAAACAGGCTTGCATCTTCCCACCAAAATTTCAGTAGCATAAATTCTACATCTTTTTTCTTTTTTCTGTTTTTGAAGACTCAGCAGCATATTTTCGGGGTCACAGCCCCAAATCTTTATCTTAAATATACATTTCTTCACATGCAATCACAAGAAATATTTTTGCTTCGACAATGTCAATTTTTTGGTTGAATTTCCCACTGAAACTATAATAATCTGTTGTGATGTGACGCCCCAACTTCCCAGGGGGTCACCCATCCTAGGACTAATCCCGTCCTAGCACGCTTAACTCTCTTAACCTCTTGGGTCTTGCCACCACCCAAAATGCTTAAGCCGGGTTAAGAGTTTTAGCCCTATTATATCTTATATATAGGACTAACTGGGGTCTCACAATCTCCCCTCCTTTAAGCCCTGACGTCCTCGTCAGGCTCAGACTCACAAGTACCAGGCGATGTGAGACTCGTCTCGCTAGCCCGTCATTCAGATCCTGGCTCAGCTGAGACTCATCTCACACTTCCGGCTGGTAATTGGCTCTGATACCATCTGTGACGCCCCAACTTCCCAGGGGGTCACCCATCCTAGGACTAATCCCGTCCTAGCACGCTTAACTCTCTTAACCTCTTGGGTCTTGCCACCACCCAAAATGCTTAAGCCGGGTTAAGAGTTTTAGCCCTATTATATCTTATATATAGGACTAACTGGGGTCTCACATGTGAGCATGTAAAACTCCTGCTTTTGCAATTTCAAATTTTTTTTTTCTCTTGCTTTCGGAATATGAACAAGGTTTACATATTTACGATACTCAAATTCTTTTTGTTCAGAGAATACAATGCTGAAATTTATAGCATGGATTGACTAGAAGAGAATATCGTAATCTAATTGTTGACTTTCTAGAACACATTCTTGTTCTGACTGTAAATAAATTAACAGGTGCTAAAGAACTGTGATAAGAATTATTCAACGGGACACAATGATGTCACTAATGAGAACTGATTAAATGCAGTCCACGCAACTGATTTTCGACTTCCATATTTACTGAATGTGTAGGTTTTCTATTCAACCATGCATAACTGAAACATCAGAGCCGTTGAGAATAACTTGCAATCACAGTTGGGGTAATCGGAGCATTGATAAGCCCTCTTATAGTTTGTGAACTAACGCCATCTTGATTCCAAATGTCTGGGGCGCGGAATAAAGCGCCTCATTATTTAAATATGTGTTCTATGGTTTGAAATTTTCGAAATAACAATGCCTGCCAACAGTGCAACGGTAGCATCACAGACGACAGCAAGGAACTACGTGTACACGGAAAAAAAGTTGGAACTTGAATGATCCGAATAAGTAGAACTTTGTAGTCATGTAATTTGCAAAGAATAAAAACATACAAAATATTTTACGCTTTCAAGAAATAGTGTGTATGAAGGGGGAAAAAATAATAAAAGAGGAAATTACACAAGATTATATAGAGGATATTCTGTCACACGTTAAACACTGTATCGGCAGAGCGGGCAGAGGCAGCTGCGCTCGAGCCACCGCATAAGGCAGCTCTCGTGGAAGGCGTGGGAGCACGGTATCTTGCACAACACCGCCCCCTCCTCAAATTCGTCCATACAAATTGCACAAGCTCGTTCGCGGCACCATCCTTCGTTGTCACCGTACCTCATCCTATCTAGCTTCTGAATGGATGCGCTTGGTGCCGGAACCCGCCGAAACCTCCGCCAGCACCGCCAAGAGAGTCGTCGTCCATCGGCACCGCCAGCACGTCGTCTTCCATCGGCACCACCAACACGTCGTCGACCTGCTCCGCTGGCTGCATGTACCGCCACGGCATGGGATCCGAAGCAGGGTCGTCGACGTCGCCCTCTCCTCCGTGCACCCACCACGGCTCCGTCACGGGTATCTGTACATGCACGATCATGTAGAAGACCCTTCCGGAAAGCTCTGCACGGGAAGCAATCCTCCTGGCTCCGGAGCAGATGCGATATGCGATGCGCTCCAAGGCGCCGTCTCTGACTGGGACGTCAGAGTCGGAAAGCATGTCGGAGATGGCGGCCATCGCCTCTCCAGAACAGTGCATCTCGCCGACCGGCCGCCGGAAGAGCCGATCATAGGTGATTTGTTCGACGGATCGGATTTGATTCCAACAGTAGATTCTTGAGAGTACCAGTTTGATTATCGCCGTCGTCGGGTCTTCCTGCCGCCGGTGCAAGTATGAGTAGTCGAAGACATCAACGTCGACCGCCGCTGTGAGAAGGGTGGCCGCTCGATGCCATAGCGTCTCGGAGATCGAATTGCCAAAAAAGGGTGGGTCAAGGAGAACAAGAGTACTGGTCTGCGAGGGAGGGAGGGAGGGAGAGAGAGAAGAGGGGAAGTGAGAATTAATGTGTGTAGTAGCAGAGCAGTGGAGTTAAGAGGAGATTTAAGAAGCTCTGTTCGTTTTCCGCTCGCGACAAGGATTAGGATTTCCGAATGTGATGAGATGATGCATCCACTCGGGCTCAGTAACACAAGAGTACCAACGGTCATCAAAAACCGCAAGAAAATTCGAAAAGCTGTGTTCGTTTTCCGTTGCCGACAAGGATTAGGATTTCCGAATCGTTAGACGCATCAACGGTCCGCGGGATTTAAATCGGCAGTTTCTTCATGAGATATAATACAACGGCACAAAAATCAAATTTCTAAGGCCTAATTCAACAATATATTTCCAAAAGCTTACCGTTTTACATTTTAAAAAATCCAAATAAATCAAAAGTACTTTTACCCCTTTCTCTGTTTGTTTATACTATAAATTACGACGGCAATTGCCACCCGAGAATATATATATATATATATATATATATATATATATATATATATATATATATATATATATATATATATATATATATATAACTATACTATATATATACTACTATAAACACTAGTCATAAGTTTAAACTAAGTTACCATTGATTGGAAGAGATATGCGGTTAGGATGATGTGGGCCCCGTAGGGTTAAGTGGGTGGTTGGTTGAATAGTATGATCTTACGGGTGAAAATCATCAAAGGGATTGATCTAACGGTGGAAAACTTGGTAGCACCGAGTGCTTCGTGCTATTGATAGCATAATAGGACTATATATATATATATATATATATATATATATATATAGAGTAGGGCTACTATACTATTATGAGTAGTAGAGCCCTACTACTCATAAGTTGTTTCGATGATAGAGCTTAGAATCGACGATCCACTCAGTTAAATATGATCTAGAGTATTTAAAACTTCTAGAAAATAAATTTTGTAATTTTTCAAAATCATAATAAAGTCCATCAAATGGGCATAAAATGAACGGCCAAAATCGAACGATGTCCTAAAAATAGATGATCGGCTCCTCCAATTTAAGATCAGAGTTATTGATCTTTATCTAGGTAGTGAATAGAATTTTCTATCAAAAATTCAACCTATTTCAATTCTTTTACACCGTTAAACTACCAAGTATCCTATATCGGTTAAAAATTGTCAATTTTGTGAGCGTTTGATCGTAAGGTAAATGGTTTAGAAAAAATACGAAATTTATTTTCTAAAAGTTTTAAATACTCTAGATCATATTTAACGGAGTGGATCGTCGATTCGGAAGCTCTATCATCGAAAACAACTTATGAGTAGTAGGGCTCTACTACTCATAATAGTATAGTAGCCCTACTCTATATATATATATATATATATAGAGTCGGGGTGAGTAAAATCCCATTGTTGCTACGAGTTTTTAACCTTTGGATCAGCTCTTATCATTATTTCTAACCATTGAATTAAATACTATAAACCATTGGGGCCCACTCAACCGTAGGGGACCACTCAACGCTAACTACTTAATATCATCCTGACCCTACAAATTTTCATCCGATGGTTAAAAACTTGATAGTAAAAAGAACGTTTTATTACTAATAGTATACCTAATATCATCCTGACCCTACAAATTTTCATCCGATGGTTAAAAACTTGGTAGTAAAAAGGACGTTTTATTACTAATAGTATACTATTAGTAATAAAACGTCCTTTTTATACTATTAGTAATAAAGCGTCCTTTTTACTACCAAGTTTTTAACCATCGGATGAAAATTTGTAGAGTCGAGATGATATTAGGTAGTTAGCGTTGAGTGGTCCCCTAGGGTTGAGTGGTCCCCAATGGGTTATAGTATTTAATCCAATGGTTAGAAATAATGATAAGAATTTGATCCAAAGGTTAAAAAGCTGGTAGCAACAATAGGATTTTACTACTAATAGTAGCCGATCGACTCTATATATATATATATATATATATATATAGGCCATGGCTACTATACTATTATGAGTATTGGATCCCTACTACTCATAAGTTGTTTCGATGATGGAGCTTAGAATCGACGATCCACTCCGTTAAATATGATCTAGAGTGTTTGAAACTTGTAGAAAATAAATTTCGTAAATACGTTATCTATGTAGTGAATAGAATTTTCTATTAAAAATTCAACAAATTCCGATTCTTTTATACCGTTAAACTAGCAAGTATCCCATACCGGCCGTTAAAAATTGTCAATTTTGTGACCTCTTGATCGTAAGGTAAATGATGTCGAAAAATTATAAAATTTGATTTCTAGAAGTTTTAAATGCTGTAAATAATATTTAACGGTGTGGATCATCGATTCGGAAGCTCTATCATCGAAAACAACTTATGAGTACGAAGGCGATGTACTCATAATAGTATAGTAGCCGGACCCATATATATATATATATATATATATATACACATATATATATGTATATATATATATATACATATACATATATATATATATATATATATATACATGTATATATGTATATATACATATACATATATATATATATACATATATATGTATATATATATATATACATATATATGTATATATATATATATATATATATATATGTATATATACATATATATGTATATATATATGTATATATATATATATAACTAGGCTACTATGCTATTAATAGCACAAAGTCATTGGTATTGCCAAGTTTTTGGCTATTGGATTAAGAGATGTGCGGTTAGGATGATGTGGGCCCCTAGGGTTAAGTGGGTTGTTGGTTGAATAGTATGATTTAACGGTGAAAATGATCAAAAGGATATATTTAACGGCGAAAAACTTGGTAGCACTAAGTGCTTCGTGCTAGTAATAGCATAGCAGCCGGACTCTATTAATAGTAAAACACTCATTTTCCTATCAAGTTTTTAATCCTTGGATGAAAAATTGTAGGGCTAGAATGATATTAATTAGTTAGAGTTGAGTGGTCTCTATAGGATTGAGTGGTCCCATTAGGTTATAGTATTTAATCCAATGGTTAGAAATGATGAAAAGAGTTGATTCAAAGGCTAAAAACGGTAGCTATAATGGAATTTTGCTCTAACTATGTATATATATATATATATATATATATATATATATATATATATATATATATATATATATATATATATATATATATATATATATATATATATATATATATAGAATTAGGCTAGAATACTATTAATAATAAAACACTCTTTTTGCTATAAAGTTTTTAACTATTGGATGAAAAATTGTAAGGTTAGGATGATATTAGTGGGTTAGAGTTGAGTGGTCCCCCTAGGGTTGAGTGGTTCCCAGGGTTATAGTATTTAATCCAATGGTTAGAAATGATGAAAAAAGTTGATCCAAAGACAAAAAAACTGGTAGCAATAATAAAATTTTGCTACTAATAGTAGCCCAGTCCAACTCTCTCTCTCTCTCTCTCTCTCTCTCTCTCTCTCTCTCTCTCTCTCTATATATATATATATATATATATATATATATATATATATATAGAGAGAGAGAGAGAGAGAGAGAGAGTCCTATTGCTATGCTATTGATAGCATCAAGCACTTGGTGCTATCAAGTTTTAGTTAGATCCACCCCTTTATTAATTTTCACCCGTTACATCATATTATTCAACCAACCACTTACTCAACCCTAGGGGTCCATATCATCCTAACTGCACATCTTTCAATCCAATGGTCGAAAACTTGGTAGCACCAATGACTTGGTGCTATTAATAGCATAGTAGCTTAGTTCTATATATATATATATTTGAGCTGGAATGCTATCGATATCAAACCGGCTCTGTTGCCACCCATTTGTTTTCGATGATGGAGCCTTTAAATCGACGATCGATCGTTGAACATGATCTATACCACTTGAAGTATCTAGAAACCAAATTTCAAATCATTTCGACAACATTGATGTCACGCCCCGAGCCCGCCTATTTGGTCGGTTTTGGGCCCGTCGACAGACCGCCGAACGGACAGAGTTTTCCCTGTACGTCCAAGGCGTCGCAATCAATACAATATACGAGAGGTTCCAAATAGGAACATGCATCAATCAGAGATTGCATAAGAAAATATCAAAAACATAAATACAACTACTGCTATTACACGCATTCATTTTACACTTACATTGAACTTCCAAATGCAAATAAATGATTACAAGTTTTAGTTATTATAAATTTATTACAACTTGTTCTTTTTATTTTCCTCTACCCCTAGTGTTAAGGCTTTTGTATTGGCATGTTTCTTGTATTGAGTCGAGTCTTGAAGGATTTGAGCGGATTGTAGAAGATCGAAGAATCCAAGACTTCGGATATATCGAAAATAATTCACGATGTGAATCACGATACTCAGGTAAGTTTTTGATTCATGTTATGATGATTCACACTTAGTTATAGACATTAGAATCATGGAAATGAAAGTTAAGTGGATTAGAATGTAACGACCAGCCCATTAGCAACAATAACTCGTTGGACCCAATCACCGGCCCAAAATGCTTAAGCCCGGTTATTATTACTAGTGTCTAAGTCTATTATAAACCCAATGACAACCCCTTTCCCATCCGATGTGGGACTATTGGGGTGTCACAGACTCCCCCCGTTAAGGCCCTGACGTCCTCGTCAGTCCAATCACACACACAGCCCAAGATCACCAGGCGATGTGAGACTCGTTTCGCTAGCCCGTCATCCAGACCCTGGCTCAGCCGAGACTCGCCACACATGTGACGCACTGAACTTTCGCAAATAGCAAGGTTCGAGTGTTGGATGTGAGTTCTGAGCTTTTCTAGACTTTCTGGAGGGTCGTTGACAGTGTTCCGACCTATGGCACGAGTACCGAGAATAGAGGTTTAAATCTATGCATCAAAGTCAAAAAAGTTGATTTTAGATAGCTCTCGGATTGTATTTTCAGGCATCTATACCGGTACAGACTTGATGGTTGTCCCGGTACAAGCTTGATGGTTGTACTGGTACACTTGGCAGATCTTAGCAAACCCGAGGCTCGGGTTTGGCAGTTTTGTAGGATTTGTACCAGTACACTTTCTTGTGTACCGGTACACTAACATTTTTCAAAATTTTAAAACTGCAGGGGTGTCTTTGCGATTTGGCACTTCTATATCAGCACCTACGTCCCTCTAGAGCTCTTTTGTGTTGAGGACTGCAGGGAGAAAGGTAGGGCAACCCCTCTTTTCCCCCATTTGGATTTTACTTCCATTCCTTTTGGATTTTAGTGGATTTAACTTTTCCTTTTTGCTCTTTTGTGCCATTGGTGATATTTCCACCATGGGAGAAGGTTGATAGCTTGGATTTGAGCTTGTTGGAGGAAAGATCTTCCACTCCACTTGATCTTGAGGCTATGTTGAGGCTTCTCTTGAGGTTAGTAACATGATTCTACCTTTGATTCATGTTTTGTTGAGTTCTTTGTGAGGAAACCCTAGTTTTGAGAAATCTAGGGTTGTTTTGGGGCTTTTTGTTTGGAGGCTTTTAGAGCTCTATTGATTGGTTTAGAACCTTCCTTTAGGTTGGTTTGAGAAGACTCTAGCTTCCATTTGGGATTTCATAGAGGATTTTCTATACTAGGTGAGTTTTTGTGACACACTGAACTTTCACAAATTGCAAGTTCGAGTGTCGGTTGTGAGTTCTGAGCTTTTTCAGATTTTCTGGAGGGTCGTTGACTGTGTTCCGACCAATGGCACGAGTCCCGAGAATTAGGAATTTAATCTTGACACCAAAGTCCAAAAAAAAAAAACTAGATTTTTGGTGGCTCTCGAGATGCATTTCTGGGCTCTTGTACCGGTACAAAATGGTGTCTATACCGGTACAGCCATGATGGCTATACTGGTACAGATCGAGATTTATACCGGTATAGAGGGCTGGGCTGGGCCAACCCGAGGCTCGGGTTGGCTGTTTCGTAGGGTTTATACCGGTACAAACCAGGATTTGTACCGGTACAAGCTGGCAGAATCTGAACTGCGCGAACTGCAAGGGCTTTTCCGCGATTGTGCTCTTCTATTAGACTACCCCACGCCCCCTTAGGGTTCTTTTGTGCTAGAAATCACAGAGGAAGCTAGGTAAGAGCTCCCTCTTCATCTCCCTTTGATTTCCATGGATTTGGCTAAGGTTTTGAGGCTAAAACTTCTCCCTTTTGCTCTCTTTTGCTTGTTGAAGCCATTTCCACCATTAGAGGAGCTTGGAGCTTGGTTTTGGGAGCTTGAAGGAGGAGAGATCTTCAAGAGTGGAGGACTTTGGACTTGGTTTGAAGCTTCAAAGAGGTAGGAAACATCTCTTTTCCTTTAGATTCACGTTTTGGAGCTTTCTACTAGATGAAACCCTAGATTTTGGAAATTAGGATTTTATTTGGGGCTTTTTGATTTGAGGCTTTTAGATTCCTTTTGATTGGTTTAGAACCTTTGTTTAGGTTGCCTTGGGAGGGATCTAGCTTCCTTTTGGAATTTCTAAAAGGATTGTTGCACATTTAGGTGAGTATTTCTTAACCTTGACCTAGATGCTTAAAGTTTGAGCTCAAGACTCATCTTTTGAGGTTGGAACTCCTAGGACTTACTTTGTAGGGTACTAGGAGTAGGAATCGAAGCTTCGTTAGCGGTTCGGAGCGACGCTTGGAGCAACGGTGGGTTTGGCCCCACCTAGCACAATGGGAAATTCTCATTGGTGCTTATTTGCTTATGGTTAATTGGAAAATCATTCCTTTCCATGTTATAAATATTATTTGTGAATTTTAAAATGCTTAAGATACATGTGTTGTGTGTAATACAATTTTCCTTTATATAGTAGAGATGTATGCATGAGAAAACTATGTAGTTGTAGCATTCTATTTGGGGACTTGAAACCTTATGGTTATAGTGTTTTGGACATATGCTTGTGGTCATAGGAACCATGCATGACCTAAGGGAAAAGTCAATATCTTAAAGGGCATTGGGCTTGGCATTAATATATGTTATAGTAAGCTAAAGTCATTAAGCGACTTTAGACTTTGACTAGATATGGATTGACAAACCTAACGTCATAAAGAGACATGTAATAGGGTAATATTGGACTTAGAACTATGCTTGACATAGGAGAAAAGCTAATGTCATAAAGCGGCATTAGGCTTGGCATCTACTTGTAGAATAGTGAGCTAATGTCATTAAGCGGCATTAGGCTCGTAAATGAACTTTGACATAAAGAATCTAGTGTCATGAGAGTAATTGAACTAGACCTTAGGGTTGCTAGTTGCTATTTCCATGTTGAGACATGAGGTTTGGACTTGAGACTTGACTGTGCTTGTTGCCATTTGTGCTCTTTCACACATGCTTGTGAGGGTCGCTCCCTACAAGCCGGCACTCCGGAGTGGGCCTTTGCGACACGGTTCGCGCGTGTGGGATTGAGATGCCTGTAGGGCCGCGTGGGACAGCCTCATTCTAGCGCGGGATGATGTGCTACCACGGGCAGCTAGGCAGTGGGACGCCTGTAGGGTCGTGTGGGACAGACTCATTCCAAGCGTGGAATGATGTGCTACCAACGGCAGCTAGGCGGGACAAGCTAGACTACTCTTGTGTAGGTCCTAAAACAAGATTGAACTATGACTTACTATAGTAAGGGATAATCACTACTAGATAGGTTAGTAGTTGGATTACTTGTACATGCTTATAGCATAGCTTGGGAACTTGTAGTATACTCGATAGACTTTTTATTGCATCTTAGTATACTATGTTGCTTTATTTGAGCGTATTCCTTATATGATGGTATTTTGTACCATGATAGGTGTATGTACATTATGGATACTAGTGTGACGCACTGAACTTTTGCAAATTGCAAGGTTCGAGTGTTAGATGTGAGATCTGAGCTTTTCTATATTTTCTGGAGGGTCGTTGACTGTGTTCCGACCCATGGTACGAGTACCGAGGTTAGTGGAGGATTTCCAAGCACTAAAGTCCAAAAAGCTGGATTTTAGGTTGCTCTCGGGTTGGAATTTTATGCCTTTGTACCGGTACAAAATGGTGTCTATACCGGTACAAAATGATGGCTATACCGGTACAAGCCGAGATTTATACCGGTATAGATGAGCAGCTGGGCAAACCCGAGGCTCGAGTTTGTCAAGCGAGGTTTATACTGCATACAAAGCGGATTTGTATCTGACACGGCGGTTTCGAAAATCCGAAACTGCAGGAGCTTTTTGGCATTTTGTTGCTTCTTATAACAGCACCCACGACCCCTTAGGGTTCTTTTGTGCTGGGATCACTGAGGAGAAGAGGTAAGAAGCCCTCTCTACTTCTCTCTTGGTTTCTAGGGCTTTGGGTTGGTTTTTAAAGAGATTAATCACTCTCTTTTCTCCTTTTTGCTTCTTGGTGCATTTTCCACCATGGGTGAAGCTTGGAGCTTGGATTTGAAGCTTGAGGGAGGATAGATCTTCAAGCTTTGAGGGTTTTGAGCCTTGTTTGGAGCTCCTAGAAGGTAAGCAACTCATCTCCTTCCCTAGATTTGAGTTTGGTTGCTTCTTTATAGATGAAACCCTAGATTTGGCATATTAGGGTTTATTTTGGGGCTTTGCAACCTAGGGCTTTTAGAGTCCAATTGATTGGTTTAGAACCTTGATTTAGGTTGCTTTGGAAGGAATTTACACTCCATTTGAGGATTGGAGAAGGATTCTTACACTGAGGTGAGTTTTTCCTTATTCTTTGTATAGAAGTTTAAAGATTGAACACATGGTTCATCTTTAGAGGTTGTAACTCCTAGGATTTACTTTGTAGGGTACTAGGAGTAGAAATCGAAGCTTCGTTAGCGGTTCGGAGCGACGCTTGGAGCGACGGTGGGTTTGGCCTCACCTAGCACAATGAGAAATTCTCATTGGAGCTTATATGCTTACGGTTAATTGGGAAATCATGTGTTTTCATATTTCATATATTATTTGTGAATTTTAGAATGCTTAAGATACATATGTTATGTATAGTGCAATTTTCCTCTATATAGTAGAGATGCATGCTTGTGAGAGCTGAGGGGTGGTAGCATTCTATTTGAGAACTTGAACTAAATTGTTATAGTTAGTTTGACATGTGTTTGAGAACATAGAACTATGCATGACATAGGAGAAAAGCCCTTGTCATTAAGCGGCATTGGCTTGGCATCAAAGGTGTAGAATAGTAAGCTAATGTCATCAAGCGGCATTAGGCTCGTGAATGAACTTGACATAGAGAATCTAGTGTCATGAGAATAATTGAACTAGACCTTAGGGTTACTAGTTACTATTTCCATGTTGAGACATGAGGTTTGGACTTGAGACTTGACTATACTTGTTGCCATTTGTGCTCTTTCGCACATGCTTGTGAGGGTCGCTCCCTACAAGCCTAAGACTCGGAGTTGGCCTTCGCGATTCGTTCGCGCGTGCGGTGTTGAGAAACCTACGGGACCGTTGGGACAGACTCATTCCTTGCGGGGGATGTTGGGCTACCACGGTACTTTGGTGGCACAAGTTGGATTACTATGGATAAATCCTAGAGAGAGAGAATTGAACTTGGACATTCAACTTTACTAAATAACAATCACTACTAGATAGGACTTAGTAGTTGGATAATGTGGACTTTACTTGGAGTTATAGTATACTTGGTAATTCTTTAATTACATGTTAGTATACTCGTTGGTTATAGTTAAAACATATCATCTTATATATGTTGGAACGAGAACTTATGACATTTAAATTTTGGGAACATGGTTATTGTGGCATCTCTTTATGCTTTAATTACAAGTTTAATTATATCGCTTACTTGCTCTCTTTTCTTTGGGCCTAGTGGTGCAATGGTGCAGGTCAGTAATTGCCCACTGGGAACTATAAATTTATAGTTCTCACGCCCCCTGTTTCTGTTTTCTTTTCAGTGCCTTCCGCATCGGGGGAGGTTAGGGATCGCGGCAAGAGTGTTGCTTCGGGTTAGCGGCACTCGGCGAGGTTGATCGATAGGTGGATACTTCTCTAGTTCTGTTGCTTTTAGAGAGGTTGTGAGTTGGTCCCGTATTTAGAGAGACCACCACTTTTTGGGACTAATGTTGTATTAACCTTATGTTCTTTTTGGTTATGTTGTTAGTCTCCTTATGTTTATAGTTTTCCTACTCTCTACTTGTTGATAGGGCTACCGTATGTTGCTCCGATACCTATAGTTTTAGCCTATTGTATGTTTTAATTCCGCTGTTTTTAAGTTAGACGCCTTGTATGTGTTGGCATATGGCGGGTCTGGGCACGCTTTGGGGAAGGTCCTGCCGACCCCGGGGCGTGACAACTAGTGGCATAGTAGAATAGCATGTTATTTATACTTTCATACTCGCAGTTATTTATCGCATCTTATTATGTTTTAATTCAGTTTTCTCTATCGCGCCCTTATGTTGTTTCTTTTGGGCCTAGTGGTGCAATGGTTCAGATCAGTAATTGCCCACCGGGAACTATAAATTATAGTTCTCACGCCTCGATTTTCTCGATTCCTTTCGGCGCATAGGGAGGAGGCCGGGGTGGACCGCGGCAAGGGTATTGCCTCGGGCTAGTGAAGTTCGGCGAGGGAGTCTTCAATAGGTGGTCCACCTCTCTCTGCTTTAGTTTTGGAGAGGTTTTGGAGTGTTGTACCTTTGTAGAGAGACCACCACATTTTGAGACATTGAGATAGATGTTGTATGACTCTTTGATTTATCCTTACTGTTTAATTTTCTTTCGCCTATTTTTCTGTTGATAGAACTAGTTGTATATTGCTCTGATATCTCTACTTGTAGCCTATTGATGTTTTATTTCCGCTGTTTTTAGTAGACGCCTTGTATGTGTTGACATATGGCGGGTCTGGACACGCTACTGGGAAGGCCCTGCCGGTCCCGGGGCATGACAGATTAATTTGGTATCAGAGCCTAGGGTAAAGTCTTAGTGGACCTAGCAAACCTTAGGCTGGTTGGACTATAGAAAATAGGCTCGTGAGAAATGAGATCTATTTGATTTGTAAGCGAAAGTTCCTAGATTGGGTTTTATTATAACTCTAAAAAATGTTGGAGTTGATCGAAGTGTATGGCTCCTAACTTCGCGGAGGGTTACGTTGGCGGCCGACAACGTAACATCGGGAGTTAGTAGTGAAGCACACTTCATTACTTTCGCATGACTTGGGTATTGGTTCGTTGAGCGGGGTTGCGATAGCGTGGGTTTTATTAACTTGCGCTTTTATGATATTGTAGTGACAATGCCGACTACACGCTCTCAGTCTGTTGGAGCGGTCGATGCGGCAACGTTTGAGGAAGTGGAGACATCCGCTACCTCCGGATCCGACGAAGTCCGCGAGTTGAGGAGCCAGTTGGCGGCCCTCACCGACTTAGTCAGCGGCGCAACGATAGGAGGCGCGCATGGAGCATCTTCTTTTGCAGCAGGCGGCTGCAAGGGAGGCCCAGGATACTGTACCACCTGCACCAGCAGAGGTGGTGGCACCGAGGGCGCAGTCCCGTGCGCTCGGTTCTTCACGGACTGTACCATTGGTTGCACCACGGGAGAGGGTGGCGACGGCACCCCCAGTTCAGATGCCCCCAATAGGAGCAGTGTTCCCTACGATGGTTGAGGGGCTGGAGCGTGATCGATTGATGAGCCGCCTCAATGAGTTTAGGAGGTGCAATCCGCGGATCTTCGACGGTGAGAATGTGGATCACTGGATAGTGGAGAAATGGCTTATGCACATGGAGAAGCTATTCCGGGACACCTTCGTAGAGGAGAGAGACAGAGTTTGGCTCGCTACACATCACTTGGACGGCGAGGCCTACCGTTGGTGGAGAGATATTCTCGAGAACCCCAGTACCGACTTGACAGCGATCACTTGGAAGAGGTTCAAGGAACTTCTATTGGAGCACTATTTTCCAGATAGTGTGCGGAGACAGATGGAGATGGACTTACGCAGTTTGCGCCAAGGGGAGAGGGCGGTGGCTGAGTACGAGCGGGAGTTCACGCGGCTTCTTCATTGCGTGCCGTTCGTCGTGCGGGACGATGAGGATAAGGCCCGCATCTTTGAGAGTGGACTCCGACCGTCTATCTTTCGGTTGGTACAGTCTTCCAACTTGCAAACCTATCGGGAAGTGGTGAATCGCGCACTCATTGTGTAGCGGGGCGCGATGGTAGTACGGGAAAGACAGGAAGGCTTGGACAAAGGAAAGGGCAAGAGGCCTGCAGCTGAGGGTGCGAGTCAGACGCACTACGGGAGGCCGCCGAGACAATCCGGAGCGGAACCGATCGCGAGGCCGTAGCTCGTCTGTGCAGCAGGGAGGACGCGAGCATAGCCGGGCTTCGAGTTGTGTGATCTGCGGTGGTCGACACTACCCACGGCAGTGCTCGCAGAGGGAAGGCAAGTGTTACTTGTGTGGCCAGGAGGGCTTGCGAGAGAAGTCCAGCGCCATCTTCAGTGTCGGCACCAGTTTTACCGGGTCCAAGCCAGGGGACGCCTTCTGCTTACTACCAGGCCGGGAGGCCACCTGTCCAGAGACAGACGGAGGGGTCACGACGGGCCCCGAGCGGGCGCATGTATGCGGCCCAGACCGAGGCGGCGACAGCAGCCGTGAATGCGGCTACAGGTATTAGATTATTTCGAGGCATGTGAATTGTGCATTGTTTGATACCGGTGCAATCGCACCTATTCCCTAATCGGCTAGTTGCCGAGTTGCATTGCATCTTGTGAGTTCGCTGCTTGCGACGACGATTAGCTCTTCTGAGCTGGGCTTTTGACGTGCGGGTTGGTAGGTAGCGTAGTTTGCTATGCTTTTGGATCTCACGCAGATTGCGTTATTTTTATCCCTTGAGCGGCTATTTGCCGGACGATGCTTGGGGACGACCCGTGCCTGGACCAGTTGTGGACTGTGGAGCCTGGGCCCTTTGGGCAAGCGTAGTTAGCTGTGAGCGACAGCAGCCCGGTACCTACGGGTAGGGCAGAGTTTTGGTCGGGACGGTCGTCCGAGCTGAGACCTGGGAGCGTGGAGTGCCACGTGTCGGATCGTGAGATCGAGGTTACGCCAAGTGTGTAGAGACCCAACCCGAAGATTGTTTAGCTTTGATCTTTCTCCGATGTTTATAAGATGATCGGATGAGCGGGTGTGTCGTATTGAACACCCTACCTTGCGAGGAGGTTTTGCGCGCCAACAAATGGATTGGCCTTCCTTGGTGTGGAGTTTGAGAGATACCCTGTACCTTGGGACTTGCGAGCTGACTTGACTCGCTTTGAAATTTTGGGCATGAGTTGTGCGTTTCTTGTTTGGAATCGATTCCGCTGATTGCGAGGACTATCTCCCTTACCTAAATTGGGTAAGTGTTGGAGAGGATTTGGGGCCTAATCGGCCGTTAGTTCTTGTTGATCAAGAATCCTCGGAATGAAGGATGTCTTGTGAGATCTGGTTGTTTTCCCGACGGAGATCTTTGTATCTAGGGTGCCGCTTCGTGGAGGAGCACCCTCAGTTACTGTGGGACCGATCGGGTCGTTTCGACTGTATGTCGACCTTCGTGATCTAAATTGAATCACGATTGGGCACTTGCTTAGTTGTAGAGGCTTATTGATCGTTTCAATTAGCTTTGGGTTGTTGGTGCACTCGTTAAGATTGTAAGCAATCTGAATATCACCATTTTGTGTTGGAGTTTGAGGTTGTACCTCAAACAGATGTTAATGCTAGTTTGGGACATCCCGAGGTTTAGCATGATGTTGCTGAAGCTTGTAGTACTCCATCAGTGCTAGGGACTTGCAGAATGATTATTCCAAGCCCTCTTGATGGATTGACGGAACCGGTTGCGGATGCCCATGGAATTTTTTTTTCAAGATGATCGGCAAGGATCGACTGCAGAGGCAGACTGATGTGAGCGATGTGTGAAACCCTCACAGTTGGATTGAGCATTGAACAGTTTGAGGGGGAAAAATTACCAAGTTACCAATTTCCCCGGTCCGGATTATACACTAGGAATCAAGACCTTGGTTATGGAAACTGCTTGATGGAGTAGTTGGTTTGACGTTATGATGGGTAGCCATATCGTGGTGATGTGATAGAGAGCTATTCTTGAATTGTGGATTGATCCCTCTCTATCATTTGAGTAGAACTCTATGTGGTTATGAACACCTGAAGCATTTGGTGCTAAGGAAGGTATTGAGTTGAGACTAAGGGAATAACCTTAGTGGATTGAGGAAGTTATTGAGCTTGGTTTATGACCCTATTCTTAAAAGAGAATTTGAGAGTACTACCGGTTGGTGAAAGTAAGTTTAATGTGGTGGCATTGTGGCACAACGTCGATTGGTGAATCGAGTAGTCACTCTTGTGGAGCAATTTGGATGACTCGTTGGTTTCCGTTTCTATCAGAACGGATGTTTACTATGGATATTGAGTATAGAACTGTTCAGGCCAAGCATGTTTAGAATGGTGGCAATGTGGAATTACACCATGCTTACTTATGGATTAAAACTGCACCCAGTTGTGCAATTTGGTGACGGGACTTGATCTTGAGTTGAGAGATCATTGTCAGGATTTGAATCAGCGATTGATGTTGCATCGTCTCTCTTTGGTACGTGATAATCTGGTAAGCACTCCGATGGTTTGTGCCATAGCCCACGATCACCCGCCAATTTGGCCGAGGTCGCGGTGCCGCCGACAAGCCGCCGAACGGACAGAGTTTCCCCTGTACGTCCAAGGCGTCGCAATCAATACAATTCACGAAGGTTCCAAACAGGAACAGTATTAAACATACAACGATTGCATAAGGAAGCTAGGTATCAAACAACATAAACACATCCTATGTTATTACATTCATTCCACATACATTTTACATCACAGTTTCCTTTTACATTAGACTTCCAAATACAATGTAAGCTATTACATCATTTCTCAAGTTTGTTACATTTGTTCATTACCCTCAAGCCACAGGTAACGCTACGCTACCTGTGGTCTCCTGGTAGGGTGCTATCTACTGAGCTACGCCCTTGCCTCGCGCTGCTACTGCGCTACTCTCGTATGCACCTGAAAAATACCCCGAACCACGTGGGGTGAGAACTATATAAATACTGTTCCCAGTGGGTACGGCCACCCAAGGGAAAAGCTCGACCAATAGGTCCAAGGAGGCACTGCAAATATATTAGTCCAAAAACATCAAGAGATATATAATTTGCAACTAACATAAAAACCTGCCTCACAATATGCAATATGTAAATTATCACTTAGGTCTTAGCTTTTCTTTACTTTATTGCCATTCTTTACTTTAGCCATTTCATTCTTAAACTTAGCTATACATTAAGTTAGGTATTCATAGCTCATACCAGCTGTAACTCTAAGGTTTCTACTTACCTTAGTTCCACGGCTCAACCTCTACTAGTGTCTAAGGTCTCTACTGCCTTAGATCATACTCAAGTTCACCAGCTTCTAAGGTCTCTATTACCTTAGCTCAAGCCTCTATCACTAGCTTATAAGGGTTCCACTACCCTATCGAAGCTATCCACCCGGCTCGGCCTCGAGTCAATCACCCGCGGATATTCCGCGCATTGGCTGCTCAACAGCCTACCGCCATTTGTGACTTAACCAGCTGGCGGCGAAATCGTCGCACACGCCGAACACTAGTTCAAGTCCCTTGACTTAGCCATCTGGCGGCGAACGGATCGCAACTCACCCAACAATGGCCTAAGTCAATCCTGGCGGCCTGATCCTCAAGTCGGCTTAACCACCGGCGGCGAAATCGTCGCACACGCCCAGCATGGTTCAAGCCTCCGGGTGGCGAACACTGTACACACACCCAATCTCACCTTGGTATCATTCTCGGCGGCGAAATCGTCGCAAACGCCCTAGCCTTGATACCGAGGTCATCTTTCAAGTCTTGGGATTCCGGAATCTACTTCCCGCAGGTCGAGGGTCCATAACCAACCCTATGCTGTCGACCTAGAACATCCTAGTGGTTGCTACCACTATATTCAACAACCTAGGTTCAATACCGCTCTAGGTTCTATGTCATTTCTGCCTAGATGTCAACCTCTAGGTTCACTTGTCCGACCTATGTTTATTAACACTAGGTTCAATGCCACACACCTAGACTTGTTCAACTCTAGGTTCACTTGTTCAACCTATGTTCTTTAACACTAGGTTAGATGCCACTCGATCTATGTGTTTGTTTATGTCCAAGACTCACATTCTTTAATTAGCATTCTTATACTTACCATTTCATTTACAACATGTTCATCATGTAGTTACACAATCATCTAGCATGTACTCACTAGGCTAAGCATACATTCCTCTACTTAGCATTCTTATACTTACATTTCCATAGCATGTTCATTAAGTGTTTACTATGCTAAGCATGCATTCTCACCTAATCACATTTCTAGCATTATTTACGTCGCGCCATTATCTTGCACCTACTTAGCATTTTACACTATATTCTTTAACATGCAATTTCTATACATGGATCATACGGCAATTATATATGCATCAATATGAAACTATGTCACTCTTAGACATACAGGCGACCTAGTCGCTTCGGTAAACACAACCCACCTTTACTTTATACCCGAATGCGAGAAATCCGCTTCCCGCACTCCTCCAACACCCGCGATCCGCGCTCGCGACAATCGACGCCGAAAACGTTCCTTTGGCGATATCTTCACGTAGGCTCGACGGATTGCCGAACCGACTTCGCCAACGTGTTCGCTTTACCCTCAATTAGGTTTGTATGTGATCAATTCCAAGCGAGAACCTCAATCCTGCAAAAGTGCATTATTGAGTTTAGGTTCCACATAATTGGCCACTATACAGCTTCTATACTAATTAGTAAAGTAATTGAAACACTACTAACAAGAACTTCAAACCCAACTAATTAGGTGCCACATGCTGATGTGAGTATCACATAATTAGGTACCATGTCCTAATAGAAATAATTCGCTAAGTCAATAGGTTCAGTTAACAAGTTAAATTAACCTCTATATTTAATACAAATGTCAAATTAAATACTTGAACTTCTATACTGTTGGTTTTGAATTGGGTTTCGGGTCGCCCATGATGGGCAAATCCGACCCGACCCATTAAGAGGTGGTTTCCTAAGTCGGTTAGGAAACCACCCACTACGTACGTGCAGTGAAAGGAGGAGAGAGGGGATGAAGGAAAAACACGAACCGTGAACTCCCTCTCTGTCCGTGATCTCTCTCTCTCGTGAACTCTCTCTCTCGTGATTTCTCTCCCCATTCTTGAGATTCCAAAAGATTACTCTCTACTTGGAGGATTTGACATTTGGGTTGTGAAAACTAGTGCAATTTTCATCCGGTGATCTTGCATTTGATCCGTTGGAGCGAGTGGTTTGGTTTGATCCTATATTCTCACGATCTTCGAGTCGGAATTGAGGTATTTCATAAACTAATTTTTCTATCATTGGTATCAGAGCATGTTGAAACCAAATCCTTGACTCTTAATTATTTCTATGATGGAATTTATGATGAATGATTTTTTTTTTTTGCATGAGAAATTTGTATGAATTGTTTCTCTTGAGATTGAATACATATTTTAACTCTAAAGTGAGAATTTATTTGTAAATTCTTTGAATTTGAGATGTAAAAATATGCATTGCTCAATTTTTTTGTTTCGGGAAAAGAAAGTACGATGAATAGAATACGGACTTAATGGGTTCGTAATATTCGTTAAAGGATCTCTTTTTCGAGATCTAATCCAATATAAACGGGTTATTGGATTGTAATAATATTGTACGACCGCAATTTGTATATATATATTAAAGTTGGTATATATATAATATTTAGACACTTGACTTGTTGGTGGCGGCAACAATGTTAAGTCTTTGTTATTGATCATGAGGTTCGATTCGATTCCCGCATTCGGCAATTTGTTATTTTATTTTTTTATGGAGTATTTTTACAATTGTTCAATTATTTTAAACTTATGTATAGTTTTAGAAAATTATGAATTAATTTATTTTATTTAAATGACATCATAATGTATTGATTGGATGCCATAATATTGTAGATAAAATATTTACATTGAAAATTTTACGTGCTAATGAATGTTAAATATTTTGTTAAATATGGTATGTTCATGAATGTTGGATGCCATAATATTGTAGATAAAATATTTACATTGAAAATTTTACGTGCTAATGAATGTTAAATATTTTGTTAAATATGGCATGTTCATGAATGTTCAATTTTTTTGTTAGATATGGCACGTACTATTCGGACTAAGAGAGTCTTGAGGGAAGATGTGGTGATAGACTATTGCGCCCTATCATGACTTATAAGATGAATCCGTCACACTCCATGGAACAACATATATCGTTTTTAGACGACTTGTTCAATGTGCTTGAAAATGACGATTATATTATTCAAGATTTTCGAGAGCACTTGCATTAAGAAATTCAATACCAGATTATTGGGCTAAAACTTGGTGGAATATATTTAAAAATAAGTATGATTTTATACTATCTTATAGTGATCTGGTATCGGAATTCAGGAATGCATATAATCGTCATTACATTACAAGTGCTATAAGAAGGACAAATATTTTGGAACTATCTCCTAATCTTCGAAATGGTAGGCGCACTGCTCTTGGCAGATCTAATGGAGGCCTATTCTTAGAGAAGGCGGCACTTGACATTGTGGAACAAGTATCATATGATATTGTTCCAGAACCATGGTGTAGAGTGTTTAACGGTGAAAATTAAGTTAGTTCGAATTGTATTTGTATCCACGGAGGATATTTTTTTGTTGTTTTATGTTGTTGTTGTTATGCATCTTAATCAACACTATATAGTTGTAGCATGTGTAGTGTTTTCTTGTGTTAATGAAAATATGCATGTCGTTTGATACTTAAAGTTATAAATGGTATGACATATTTTTTTTATGGATGTTAATGATAGTATTTCATTTGTTTGATAACTATTTAGTTGAGTGGGAGTTCTTAGATTTGGAGAAATCTTGAACTTTTATTATTATCTAGAACTTATCTCTTTATATGGTGAATGTCAAGTTTGTGATGATATAATATTTGAATATAGAAGATGATTGGGAACATAGTGAACTTTCGATTCTATTTCTTATATTATAT
Organism: Aechmea fasciata; assembly: GCA_025177825.1. Taxonomy (NCBI): domain Eukaryota; kingdom Viridiplantae; phylum Streptophyta; class Magnoliopsida; order Poales; family Bromeliaceae; genus Aechmea; species Aechmea fasciata. The sequence continues at coordinate 4,620,636 of CM045925.1, read as the reverse complement.
CATGATTAACTTAGTACATTATATAGCATAGAGTGATAGGTGTTTTAGATAATTTTTGTAAGTGCTAGTATTTAATTTTACAATGTCTCTATGTAGCTTTGAAATATCATGGCATCAAAGAATATCACAGCAGATCTCAATAAGGGTGAGAAATTGGATGGTGATAATTACAATATCTGGCAAACTAAGATTCAATATGTTCTCGAGGAACAACAAGCATTAGAAACTATTCATCAAACTATGACCGACCGGTGATGGAAATCGCTCGATAGAAGAGATCAAGAAGCTTATCGTGCTTGGAAAGCAAAGGATTCCTCTGCTCGTGGAATTCTGATAAGTTCAATGGTTGATGATCTCATTGGTGAGTGCGAGCAACTTCCTACTGCTCATGCAATGTGGGTTCATCTAAAGAAGAAATTTGGAGGAACAACTGTAACCAAATTGAGACAGTTGACCATCAAATTTGATACCTATAAGAAGCGCCCTAATCATACCATCAAACAACATCTAAGAGAGATGTCTAACATGATAAGGGAATTGAAGTCAGCAGGACACACCCTCACTGATGAGCAGCAAGTTCAAGCAGTAATCCGTTCTCTTCCTGATAGCTGGGAGCACATGAAAGTGAATTTAACTCACAACGACAGCATCAAAACTTTTGCTGATGTGGCTCGCCATGTGGAACTAGAAGATGAGCGTCTTGGGGCTACAAGAGGTCCCGTGCATGCTTATATGACTGAATCTAGTTCACATAGGGCTTCAGGCTCTAGGTATAAGAAATTTAAAAACAGAAAGGGGAAGGGAATGGAGCGAGTCGGGGGCATGAACAGAACAAGTTCAAAGGAAATCAGAAAGGCAAAGGGTTCTGGAAGAAAACGAAAGATAAGAGTAAGATGAAGTGCTATAATTGTGGCAAGTTGGGTCACTTTGCTCGTGAGTGTACAGAGCAGAAAAAGGTAGCATTTCATTCTATTTTTCTTAATACTGTTTGTGTTTCTAGCACGGTGTTGCTCACAGATTCTTATCCTTTGTGGATTGTAGACTCGGGAGCCACGAGATCATGTAACGAGGAGACCGAGGTGCATTCGTAGAGTATCGTCGAGTCCAAGTTGGAACTAAATGGATATATGTAGGAAATAATGCAAAAGTTGACGTAAAAGGGATAGGCACGTGCAAATTGGTGTTGCGTGGTGGCCGAACCTTATTCCTACATGATGTTCTATATGCTCCAGAGATTCGACGAAACTTGGTCTCTGTATCTGTTCTTTTAGGTTTAGGTTATGGTTTAAATTTCTGCAACAATCGTGTGGACATATTTTATGACTCTGTTTATTATGGTTCTGGCTACTTATTAAATGGTTTATTTGTATTGGATTGTGAACATAATATGTATAATTATGTTGGTAGTTGTTTTTCTTCAATTGCTTCTTGTAGCCATACAAATGTGAATACAAATGTTTGGCATGCTAGACTAGGACATGTTGGTCAAGAAAGGATGAATAGGCTTGCTAAACATGGTCGGGTAGGTTCACTCACTGCAATTGATTTGCCTAGATGTGAACACTGTCTAGCTGGAAAAACAACTAGAAAACCATTTGGTAAAGGAACAAGAGCCGAATCTCCATTACAACTAATTCACTCTGATATATGTGGTCCAATGAATGTTAGGGCAAGACACGGAGCATCATATTGCATTACTTTTATAGATAACTTCACCCGTTTTGGTTACATCAATCTGATTGCTCACAATTCACAACCATTGGATTGCTTCAAACGTTATGTTAATCTTGTAGAGAATCAGTTAGACAGAAGGATTAAAGCCTTAAGAACTGATAGGGGTAGGGAGTATCTATCTGAACAGTTCAAAGAATTGTGTAATGAAAAGGGTATTGAAAGACAACTAACCATTCCTAGAACTCCGCAACAAAATGGTGTTGCAGAGAGAAGAAATAGGACCTTACTAGAAATGGTTAGATCCATGATGGCACAAGCAAATCTTTCCATTTCGTTTTGGGGAGATGCTTTATTAACAGCGGCTTATATATTAAATCGTGTACCTTCTAAATCAGTTGCATCTACTCCCTATGAGTTATGGACAGGTAGGAAACCTGATTTAACTTATTTGCGACCATGGGGGTCGGCAGCCTATATTCATGATTCTTCCCACAAGTATGGAAAACTTGGTCCTAGAGGGAAGAAATGTATCTTTATAAGATACTCAGAACAATCAGAAGGTTTTGTGTTCTTAGGTGAACATTCCGTGGGAGATTTAACTGAAATAGAATCACGTGATGCCACATTCATAGAGGACGAATTTCCTAGTAAAGGTGAAATTGACAAGGAATTTCAATTATGTGAAATTGAAGATTTCGTTGGTGACGACACACATGAACCGAGTGGGAGTGAATATGATCCACATGGTTCAAAATTGCGAAGAAGCAATCGTCAAATCATTCCTCGACGACGATTTGAGATTGAGGGTGAAGCTTTCATGGTAGCTTCACATGATGAAGCCGAACCTAAGAATGTAAGAGAGGCTTTATCTTGCCAAGAAAAAGAACAATGGAAAATTGCAATGGAAGAAGAAATGGAGTCGATGAAATCCAACCATGTCTGGGACTTGGTTGATACGCCACCGGGCGAAAGACTATAGGGAACAAATGGGTTCTCAAAATCAAGCGCAAGGCAGATGGATCCATTGAAAGGTATAAGGCTCGCCTAGTGGCGAAAGGTTATACTCAACAAGAGGGTATTGATTACGAGGAAACCTTTTCACCGGTAGTACGTTTTACCTCAATCCGTCTAATTCTTGCCATAGTAACTCATTTAGATTTGGAGTTACATCAAATGGATGTTAAAACAGCTTTTCTCAATGGTGAGTTGGATGAAGAAATTTATATGGATCAACCTTGGGGTTTTGAAGTTGATGGCCAAGAAAATAAAGTTTGTAAACTAAAAAAATCATTATACGGCCTAAAACAATCATCCATACAATGGTATTTGAGATTCCATAGAGCTGTAACGTCTTATGGTTTTAATATGATCAATGAGGATCATTGTGTATATATTAAACGTGAAGAGTGTAAATTTACAATTTTATCTCTATACGTTGATGATATACTGTTGGCAGGAAATGATAAGGAGTTCATGAATATCATCAAAGAGTGGTTACACTCTAATTTCGAAATGAAGGATATGGGGGAAGCTGCTTATATTCTTGGAGTGAAGATTTACAGAGATCGTTCTAGAAAATTATTGGGTCTTTCACAAGAGGCTTATATCAAGAAAATCTTAGAACGATTTAATATGCAGAATTGTAATCCCATTGATACTCCTATAGCGAAGGGTGAAAGCCTAAGCCTTGACATGTGTCGTAAAACTGCAGAAGAAAGAAAAGAAATGGCTAAAGTTCCTTATTCTAGTGCTGTTGGGAGTCTAATGTATGCCACTATGTGTACGAGGCCAGATATATGTTATGCCGTGGGTTTAGTGAGTCGTTATCAGTCAAACCCTGGTATGAAACACTGGAAAGGTGTTAAAAGGATCCTTAGATATCTCAAAGGAACTGCAGATTATTCATTGTGTTATCAAGGAAAAGATTTGCGTTTGGTGGGAGATTCGGATGGAGATTGGGCAGGAGATCTGGATGAGCGCAAATCTACTTCTGGTTATGTATTCTTACTTAGCAATGGCGCCATCTCTTGGAATAGCAAGAAACAAAATTGTACTGCATTATCAACCATGGAAGCTGAATTTGTAGCATGTTCAGCGGCAGTACAAGAGGCAGTTTGGTTGAGAAGATTTTTACAGAGTTTGGGAATAACAAAAGATAACTTTAACTCTGTGAAAATCCAGTGTGACAATCAAGCTGCAATTGCTTTTGTAAAGGATCCGAAGTATCATGGAAGAACAAAGCACATAGATATAAAGAATAATTTTATAAGAGACATTGTGGCACAGAAGGATGTGTTTCTACAGTATATATCTACGCATCAGATGGTTGCTGATCCATTCACGAAACCTCTGACAAGAGATGTGTTCAGATCACATGTTGAATCGTTAGGATTGCGTAGAATATGCTGTACTGTACTTTAAGATTGACCATGCAATGTTGTATTAGTACATTGTATTAATGAATCTTGCACTCTACTCTATTTTCTATGTGAAGAGTATACATTGATACTAGCATAAACTATGTAATAGTTAAAAGGTATGTCACCAGGCTGAAGTCGGCTTTCTCACACGAGCGACTGCCTCAGATGCAAAGAAGGCGTGCTGAGATGAGACAAATGTACATTCATTTTTTGAGAAAACCAAAGACTTGTTATAAGAGAGTTTAAAAGTGTACATATATATATGTCGCCTTGACTAATGTCAAGATGAGGTCCGTATTTGATTTATTAGTTTTTTTTTGTTGTGGACCGAACATGATGACCCCACAATCATGTTAGCCTGAGTTACCAGATGTGAGATCTCTGATAGACAATATGATAAAATTGTTGTATAGAGAACTCGAGTTAGATACTATGAGGTGTTTAACCGAAATCTGTACGGTGTTTATGATTTTATATGACATACGCTCCTTGGAGGAGAAATTACACCGTAACACGTGTTTCATACCGCGTGAGTAAAAGTGACTATGAAGAAAATGAGATTAAATAAATAGAATCTGCACTCTCATTGTGTGAGTTTCTCGAGACCTTAATTAAACAATGGTCTATTAAGTGCCCTTAGTAACTTATGTCTATATTCTGATGTGATAGATCAATGTTCGCTACTTTAGCATGTTTCCAACGGTGATGAGATAATTAGCCTTATGGGGCATGTCTAGGAAAGCGGTTGTTCTAAAACTGATAAGTATGAGAACAAAAGGAAGACATTTTTAGATTATGTCAAGCATATGTATTCACCGGTCGACCAGTTATGTTACTTTTGAGAAAAGTTCGAACATAATTGTGAATACATAGTGAGAAAAGAAAGATTAAGTGTAGCCATTTTGAGGGATTAGGTACACTTAATTTGACATAACTAAGTTTGTCTAGGGCAGAGCGAGTCATGATATGGATAAGCATAAAATATCGTCTTTGGTTTTAACGGCTATTATGTATCCCTAACAGGTGCATAGATAGACTTATGAGTTGGCTCGCGGGTCACACGACCCATTTGTCAGTATGAAAATCACCAAGATAATTGGAATTGTTTGCCCATCACATGCGAGTGGGAGATGTTGGTTTTGAATTGGGTTTCGGGTCGCCCATGATGGGCAAATCCGACCCGACCCATTAAGAGGTGGTTTCCTAAGTCGGTTAGGAAACCACCCACTACGTACGTGCAGTGAAAGGAGGAGAGAGGGGATGAAGGAAAAAACACGAACTGTGAACTCCCTCTCTGTCTGTGATCTCTCTCTCTCTGTGAACTCTCTCTCTGTGTGATTTCTCTCCCCATTACTGAGATTCCAAAAGATTACTCTCTACTTGGAGGATTTGACATTTGGGTTGTGAAAACTAGTGCAATTTTCATCCGGTGATCATGCATTTAATCCGTTGGAGCGAGTGGTTTGGTTTGATCCTATATTCTCACGATCTTCGAGTTGGAATTGAGGTATTTCATAAACTAATTTTTCTATCATATACTAATTAGTAAAGTAATTGAAACACTACTAACAAGAACTTCAAACCCAACTAATTAGGTGCCACATGCTGATGTGAGCATCACATAATTAGGTACGATGTCCTAATAGAAATAATTCGCTAAGTCAATAGGTTCAGTTAACAAGTTAAATTAACCTCTATATTTAATACAAATGTCAAATTAAATACTTGAACATCAACTTAAATTTAATTAGCTAATTAATAGGCTACATACTGGTGGCACCTCTCAAAATACATGCAATGTTTCATACATGCTCATTTGCCATAATTAATTATCTTCCTCATGCTAATATACAGCCTGTAGTAGCAGGGCTAGTTAATTCGCATGCTCCTTATACACATGCGTGCTTCCGAATTAGCATGCTTCCTAATTAGCATGCTTTCTTTCTAGGAATTCATAGTATTTACAAGCTCTATCAACAAAAAATTCAAAACTTAACCTCTTATAGAGTAAATACCATAATCCCTAATCAGAAATCTCAAATTAACCCACCTTAATCCACAGCCACCCAAGCTCTCTACATGCTGGAGCTTCATACACTAAAAACTCATCAACTCTCTACTCAATTTCCCTTTTCATTTTCCTCCCAAAGCCCTCAATTTTTCTTCTCCTTCTCTTCCTTTCCCTCTCTCTCGGATGCATACAGGAGGACGAAGAGGATAAGAATGAAGGTCCCTTGCAGCTTATCAACTAAGCAATGTACAATTGCCAAAACACCCCTCATAATAGCCTTAATTAAATCTGTCTCAATTCAAAATCTGATACATTTCGCCGGAACCCTCTGAATATCCGTTTGAGCTCAAATTTGACAGTCATGTTCGGTTTTACTTGACTTAATGAAAGAAATTTAAATCTTTCAGTTTCGACCCCGTTTGGTCACCGAAAGCTCTACCGAACTGTAATCTTTATCAGATAGCATTCGGATTTTATTTCTCATCTTCCGGGAGTCAGAATGACACGAAACTTTAAATCTAGCCTGGTAAAAATAATCCTGACATATCCTCCAGTTTTCATAATTTTCTAACACTGTGCATTTTCTGCTAATTTATCTGCCCCGTTTCTCACAGAAAATTCTAAATCTTCTGTTTTCGCTCCGATTTCGGCACAGGTCATTTCCAGCCTATATCTTACACCCTTAAGTCCAATAAAATAGTATCTCACACTATTTTTATTTATACTTAATTTTTATATTAAATTTCGGCATACTACCTCCCACCGTAACTTCATAAATTCAAAAGTTCGGCACCTTACATTCTCCCCTCCTTAAAAGAGTTTCGTCCTCGAAACTAACTCACTTTAACCTAATTCATACTCCAACTCGATTTATCGAGCAATCGGGGATTCCAATTCTCACGTGGCTTCCAGTAGCTCAATGTCTTATAAGAGCACATTTCTTTCTCTTTATCCTTTGATATCATAAGCCAGGTCCAATTCGACTTTGTTGTTGCGACGAATCCACACGAGCCTTCTGTTCGTGAATCGAAGTCAAACTCACTAACAGAGTTACCGGCAACCCGCTCATCTCGATCTCCATACGTGGACCAAAGGCCACCAACCCTACGTCGGCCTACCGCCTAGACTTGTCGCAACGCTCAACGTCTCTCGCTCGCAAGCGTCGACCCAATCAGCACTGAGCGAAATTCTCATTTAGGAATTCGCGCACACTCCAACCAGGAGTAAACAAGACCACAAACCACATCAAATTCTCGGGTTGGGTCACAATCACATTCCATGTGTCCTCGATCTCATGATCTAACACGTGGCATTCCACGTACTCGGGTCTAAGCTCGGACTACCGTCCTGACCAAAACTCTGCCCTACCTGTAGGTACCGGGCCGCTGTCTCTCACAGCTGACTGGGCCTGCCCAATGGACCCAGGCTCCACAGTCCACAAATGGTCCAGGCACGGGTCGTCCCCAAGCACTACCCACCCACGTCGTCCTATACGACATGCTCTACAGAGTTATACACTCTATCGGCTCCAAAGCACCTAGTGCGAGCCATCAGCCCTGCGAGTGATCCATGGCCCGCTTCACACTTAGCAATGCTACAGTGCTACTGCCAACTCACTCTCTCGGCTGAATCAAATCCGCACTCTACGAGTACCTACACTCGAGCGCTCTATACAAACCTGGCATTAGACAACTTTGCCTAAGCGCACTAACCACACCGGCACGACCCACCTACCTCAATTCGAGGTACTATTAGGCCCACGTGCCCATATTTCGCAATTAACCGGCTACTCTCTCAACAGTGATCCTACTTTCACTGTTCGATCTACCGAAACGGTACCCGAAATTCTCAGGCTACTCGGGTTTCCGCAAACATCATGGCTCGACTCTCGCAAACTCCTATCCATTGCCTTAAGAGCCAGCTCACCATTTAGGTCTACCACGAGTCTCATTCCTCGCCCTGAATTCATTATTAGCCATTTGCTAGTACCACTTGGCTCTCTGCTCCGGCGCGCGCCACTCACAAGGCAAGTATGCTCGGGTATCTACTTACCCGCCCAATAGGTCCCTACTATGCAATATATACCAATAGTAGCAACTGACCATATGATAAACGCATGCTATGCATTAACTCGATATTAAGTAGCAGTGTATGCTTGCTTCAACTAACTCATACCTGCCATGACATTGTCAGCAGCAGCAGGTTCCACCACTCGGGTCGCGTACCCAAGGCCACTTGGCGCTCGCCGCGAACCCTCCGGTAGCACCGTCCTCAACGGCCGCTCTCCCGACCATGCTGCAGGTGGCACACCTGCAGGCTGTCCCTGAGAGGAATAGGTCGTCGCCAGTGTCAAGGCCCGGCTATCACCTTGCGGACACCTGTCCCGCGTATGGCCCGGCATCCCACACTTGAAGCACTTGCCCTCTCGCTGCTCACACTGTTGTGGGTAATGAGGGCCCCCACAAATAACACATCTCGTCGAGGACCGAATGTGATATGTCCTCGGAGCTCGGGATCGCGAGCGCGAACTCACTGAAGTACGTTGGGAACTTGACTGACTATCTGATCCACTTGTAGGTCGTCCTTTTCCCTTTTCCTTGTAATACGCCTCGCACTGCTCCCGCAAAGATGCATCGCCTTGTTCTATCCACAAGGCCCGGTCCAGGACTTCCGCAAAAGTCTGTAACTTCAATACGAGCACAGCTTTGTAAAGATCCGGTCGAAGTCCACGCACAAAGCAGTCGGCCTTGTCCTTGTCATCCCGTACCACGTTCGGGATACAATGCACAATACGAGAAAACTCCTGCTCGTATTGCCTGACCGAGCGGTCTCCTTGCCGCAGCTTCTGTAACCTCTCCTGAAGCTTTCGCTTTTCACTGTCGGGGAAATAAGTGAAAAACAGCTTTCCCCGAAACTCTTCCCAAGTCATGGGAGGGAGACTAGGCGATCGATCTTGCTTGACGCCTTTCCACCACACCTTCGCCGACTGTTTTAGATAATGCACGGCTAGGTGTACCTTGTCTCGCTCTAATGTGTACAGAACCTCGAAGAGAGTTTCCATGGAATCGATCCACATCTCCACGATCCACGGATCTGTATCCTCTCCATCAAAGGTAGGCGGATCGAGCTTCTTGAAAGCCATGAGGGCCGCTATAGCTCGCTCCCTCTCCGCCAGCACCTCTGAACCAACAGGAGTCGGATCGCCCGACCCCGACGGAAGCATCTCCGCCGCGATTCCCGGTTGTCCTTGACGAGCCGCAGCTGGTACGGACACCAGCTGATCCAGCGTCTCTTGGAGACTTTTCATTTGCTCCTCCTGGCGCATGGCAGCCTCCTGCTGTCGCTGCACCACATCGGCCTGTTGCCTCACCACTCCCACGAGTGAAGCCAACTGATCACGAAGCTCTGAGTCTCCGCTAGCGTCGGTTTGTTCAGGGACGCCACTTGTCCCCTCCCGCGCCGATCTGGATGAAGATCGCCTATGCGGTGCCATCGCTTCCTGAAACAAGATAACTCGATCAGTTCTCGACCCTCAGGGTCAAACACGAGACCATTGACACCGACTCATAAGTCAATCAGGCGAAAGTCACATAAGAGCGTCTATTCTCGTCACTAGGTTTCATGTTGTCGTACGCCAACATGAACATCCTCGGCTGAGAATAAACCACACCTCGAGTCCACCTCTAATATCCGTCTTAGAGGTTTACGACACAACCCAATCCATTAACCTTTCGCCACGAATCATAAGTCCTCGCCTCTCACGAGCCTTATTCTCCTATGGTTTTACTATCCTAGGGTCTCCTAGGTCCATCTAAACCAGTTTCCCATTCTCTACTTTATGCTCTGATACCATCTTACCTGTCACAGCCCGCGATCACCCGCGAATTTGGCCGAGGTCGCGGCGCCGCCGACAAGCCGCCGAACGGACAGAGTTTCCCCTGTACGTCCAAGGCGTCGCAATCAATACAATTCACGAAGGTTCCAAACAGGAACAGTATTAAACAAACAACGATTGCATAAGGAAGTTAGGTATCAAACAACATAAACACATCCTATGTTATTATATTCATTCCACATACATTTTACATCACAGTTTCCTTTTACATTAGACTTCCAAATACAATCTAAGCTATTACATCATTTCTCAAGTTTGTTACATTTGTTCATTACCCTCTAGTCCCCTAAGGCGCCCACAGTCTTGCTACCTCTGGTCTCCTGGTAGGGCGCTATCTACTGAGCTACGCCCTTGCCTCGCGCTGCTACTGCGCTACTCTCGTATGCACCTGGAAAATACCCCGAACCACGTGGGGTGAGAACTATATAAATATAGTTCCCAGTGGGTACAGCCACCCAAGGGAAAAGCTTGACCAATAGGTCCAAGGAGGCACTGCAAATATGTTAGTCCAAAAACATCTAGAGATATATAATTTGCAACTAACATAAAAATCTGCCTCACAATATACAATATGTAAATTATCACTTAGCTCTTAGCTTTTCTTTACTTTATTACCATTCTTTACTTTAGTCATTTCATTCTTAAACTTAGCTATACATTAAGTTAGGTATTCATAGCTCATACCAGCTGTAACTCTAAGGTTTCTACTTACCTTAGTTCCACGGCTCAACCTCTACTAGTGTCTAAGGTCTCTACTGCCTTAGATCATACTCAAGTTCACCAGCTTCTAAGGTCTCTATTACCTTAGCTCAAGCCTCTATCACTAGCTTATAAGGGTTCCACTACCCTATCGAAGCTATCCACCCGACTCGGCCTCGAGTCAATCATCCGCGGATATTCCGCGCATTGGCTGCTCAACAGCCTACCGCCATTTGTGACTTAACCAGCTGGCGGCGAAATTGTCGCACACGCCGAACACTAGTTCAAGTCCCTTGACTTAGCCATCTGGCGGCGAACGGATCGCAACTCACCCAACAATGGCCTAAGTCGATCCTGGCGGCTTGATCCTCAAGTCGGCTTAACCACCGGCGGCGAAATCGTCGCACACGCCCAGCATGGTTCAAGCCTCCGGGTGGCGAACACTGTACACACACCCAATCTCACCTTGGTATCAATCTCGGCGGCGAAATCGTCGCACACGGCCTAGCCTTGATACCGAGGTCATCTTTCAAGTCCTGGGATTCCGGAATCCACTTCCCACAGGTCTAGGGTCCATAACCAACCCTATGCTGTCGACCTAGAACATCCTAGTGGTTGCTACCACTATATTCAACAACCTAGGTTCAATACCGCTCTAGGTTCTATGTCATTTCTGCCTAGATGTCAACCTCTAGGTTCACTTGTCCGACCTATGTTTATTAACACTAGGTTCAATGCCACACACCTAGACTTGTTCAACTCTAGGTTCACTTGTTCAACCTATGTTCTTTAACACTAGGTTAGATGCCACTCGATCTATGTGTTTGTTTATGTCCAAGACTCACATTCTTTAATTAGCATTCTTATACTTACCATTTCATTTACAACATGTTCATCATGTAGTTACACAATCATCTAGCATGTACTCACTAGGCTAAGCATACATTCCTCTACTTAGCATTCTTATACTTACATTTCCATAGCATGTTCATTAAGTGTTTACTATGCTAAGCATGCATTCTCACCTAATCACATTTCTAGCATTATTTACGTCGCGCCATTATCTTGCACCTACTTAGCATTTTACACTATATTCTTTAACATGCAATTTCTATACATGGATCATACGGCAATTATATGCATCAATATGAAACTATGTCACTTTTAGACATACAAGCGACCTAGTCGTTTCGGTAAACACAACCCACCTTTACTTTATACCGGAATGCGAGAAATCCGCTTCCCGCACTCCTCCAACACCCGCGATCCGCGCTCGCGACAATCGACGCCGAAAACGTTCCTTTGGCGATATCTTCGCGTAGGCTCGACGGATTGCCGAACCGACTTCGCCAACGTGTTCGCTTTACCCTCAATTAGGTTTGTATGTGATCAATTCCAAGCGAGAACCTCAATCCTGCAAAAGTGCATTATTGAGTTTAGGTTCCACATAATTGGCCACTATACAGCTTCTATACTAATTAGTAAAGTAATTGGAACACTACTAACAAGAACTTCAAACCCAACTAATTAGGTGCCACATGCTGATGTGAGCATCACATAATTAGGTACCATGTCCTAATAGAAATAATTCGCTAAGTCAATAGGTTCAGTTAACAAGTTAAATTAACCTCTATATTTAATACAAATGTCAAATTAAATACTTGAACTTCAACTTAAATTTAATTAGCTAATTAATAGGCTACATACTGGTGGCACCTCTCAAAATACATGCAATGTTTCATACATGCTCATTTGCCATAATTAATTATCTTCCTCATGCTAATATACAGCCTGTAGTAGCAGGGCTAGTTAATTCGCATGCTCCTTATACACATGCGTGCTTCCGAATTAGCATGCTTCCTAATTAGCATGCTTTCTTTCTAGGAATTCATAGTATTTACAAGCTCTATCAACAAAAAATTCAAAACTTAACCTCTTATAGAGTAAATACCATAATCCCTACTCAGAAATCTCAAATTAACCCACCTTAATCCACAGCCACCCGAGCTCTCTACATGCGGGAGCTTCATACACTAAAAACTCATCAACTCTCTACTCAATTTCCCTTTTCATTTTCCTCCCGAAGCCCTCAATTTTTCTTCTCCTTCTCTTCTTTTCCTTTTCTCTCGGATGCATACAGGAGGATGAAGAGGATAAGAATGAAGGTCCCGTGCAGCTTATCAACTAAGCAATGTACAATTGCCAAAACACCCCTCACAATAGCCTTAATTAAATCTGTTCTCAATTCAAAATCTGATACTTTTCGCTGGAACCCTCTGAATATCCGTTTGAGCTCAAATTTGACAGTCATGTTCGGTTTTACTTGACTTAATGAAAGAAATTTAAATCTTTCAGTTTCGACCCCATTTGGTCATCGAAAGCTCTACCGAACTGTAATCTTTATCAGATGGCATTCGGATTTTATTTCTCATCTTCCGGGAGTCAGAATGGCACGAAACTTTAAATCTAGCATCGTAAAAATAATCCTAACATATCCTCCAGTTTTCATAATTTTCTGACACTGTGCATTTTCTGCTAATTTATCTGCCCCGTTTCTCACAGAAAATTCTAAATTTTCTGTTTTCGCTCCGATTTCGGCACAGGTCATTTCCAGCCTATATCTTACACTCTTAAGTCCAATAAAATAGTATCTTACACTATTTTTATTTATACTTAATTTTTATATTAAATTTCGGCATACTACCTCCCACCGTAACTTCATAAATTCAAAAGTTCGGCACCTTACAGTTTGGGTGACGGATATAACCCCTGGATTCTTGCTTTGGACGGTATCGTTGAATCCGCTTCAGAAGGATATATGATGGAATCTAATTCGCATGTGTAATTGAATCAGGGCTGGACCTTGCCCTCAATTTGGAGGAAAACGAGAGAACTAGAATTCAGCTTTTGGGAGCACTTGGTTGTGTGAGAACCAACAGAAGAACGGGTTGAGCAAGCGCAGTCTTGAGATGGAACTCCCCGGCGGAGACCTGAGTTCGAGGAACTTGTGTGGGTTTGGCTTGCGCTATGCCAAATCCCTGGAATCGCGGGATCTTGTGTTTTGTGCTGTGAGGTAATCCGGCGCGCGTGAGACCTTCGTGGTCTGATTTGAGCGATGTTGAGACGTTCTTCCATTCTTTGAGATGGTTGCTTTGGCGTGGTTGACCCGCAGTTTCGCGGACGAAACTCCTTTCTAGGAGGGGAGAATGTGACACACTGAACTTTCGCAAATTGCAAGTTCGAGTGTCGGTTGTGAGTTCTGAGCTTTTCCAGATTTTCTGGAGGGTCGTTGACTGTGTTCCGACCAATGGCACGAGTCCCGAGAATTGGGAATTTAACCTTGACACCTAAGTCCAAAAAAAAAAAACTGGATTTTTGGTGGCTCTCGGGTTGGATTTCTGGGCTTTTGTACCGGTACAAAATGATGTCTATACCGGTACAGCCATGATGGCGATACCGGTACAGATCGAGATTTATACCGGTATAGAGGGCCGGGCTGGGCCAACCCGAGGCTCGGGTTGGCTGTTTCGTAGGGTTTATACCGGTACAAACCAGGATTTGTACCGGTACAAAGTACGAGCTGCAGAATAAGGCGCGAAACTGCGATTGTGCTCTTCTATTAGACTACCCCACGCCCCCTTAGGGTTCTTTTGTGCTGGAAATCACAGAGGAAGCTAGGTAAGAGCTCCCTCTTCATCTCCCTTTGATTTTCTTTGATTTGGCTAAGGTTTTGAGGCTAAAACTTCTCCCTTTTACTCCCTTTTGCTTGTTGGAGCCATTTCCACCATTAGAGGAGCTTGGAGCTTGGTTTTGGGAGCTTGAAGGAGGAGAGATCTTTAAGAGTGGAGGACTTTAGACTTGGTTTGAAGCTTCAAAGAGGTAGGAAACATCTCTTTTCCTTGAGATTCACGTTTTGGAGCTTTCTACTAGATGAAACCCTAGATTTTGGAAATTAGGGTTTTATTTGGGGCTTTTTGATTTGAGCCTTTTAGATTCCTTTTGATTGGTTTAGAACCTTTGTTTAGGTTGCCTTGGGAGGGATCTAGCTTTCTTTTGGAATTTCTAAAAGGATTGTTGCATATTTAGATGAGTATTTCTTAACCTTGACCTAGATGCTTAAAGTTTGAGCTCAAGACTCATCTTTTGAGGTGGTAACTCCTAGGACTTACTTTGTAGGGTACTAGGAGTAGGAATCGAAGCTTCGTTAGCGGTTCGGAGCGACGCTTGGAGCAACGGTGGGTTTGGCCTCACCTAGCACAATGGGAAATTCTCATTGGTGCTTATTTGCTTATGGTTAATTGGAAAATCATTCCTTTCCAGGTTATAAACATTATTTGTGAATTTTAGAATGCTTAAGATACATGTGTTGTGTGTAATGTAATTTTCCTCTGTATAGTAGAGATGTATGCATGAGAAAACTATGTAGTTGTAGCATTCTATTTGGGGACTTGAAACCTTATGGTTATAGTGTTTTGGACATATGCTTGTGGTGATAGGAACCATGCATGACCTAAGGGAAAAGTCAATATCTTAAAGGGGCATTGGGCTTGGCATTAATATGTGTTATAGTAAGCTAAAGTCATTAAGCGGCTTTAGACTTGGACTAGTTGTGGATTGACAAACCTAACGTCATAAAGTGACATGTAATAGGATAATATTGGACTTAGAACTATGCTTGACATAGGAGAAAAACTAATGTCATAAAGCGGCATTAGGCTTGGCATCTACTTGTAGAATAGTGGGCTAATGTCATTAAGCGGCATTAGGCTCGTAAATGAACTTTGACATAGAGAATCTAGTGTCATGAGAGTAATTGAACTAGACCTTAGGGTTGCTAGTTGCTATTTCCATGTTGAGACATGAGGTTTGGACTTGAGACTTGACTGTGCTTGTTGCCATTTGTGCTCTTTCGCACATGCTTGTGAGGGTCGCTCGCTACAAGCCGGCACTCCGGAGTGGGCCTTTGCGACACGGTTCGCGCGTGCGGGATTGAGGTGCCTGTAGGACCGCGTGGGACAGCCTCATTCCAGCGCGGGATGATGTGCTACCACGGGCAGCTAGGCAGTGGGACGCCTGTAGGGTCGTGTGGGACAGACTCATAACAAGCGTGGAATGATGTTCTACCAACGGCAGCTAGGCGGGACAAGCTGGACTACTCTTGTGTAGGTCCTAAAACAAGATTGAACTATGACTTACTATAGTAAGGGATAATCACTACTAGATAGGTTAGTAGTTGGATTACTTGTGCATGCTTATAGCATAGCTTGGGGACTTGTAGTATACTCGATAGACTTTTTATTGCATCTTAGTATACTATGTTGCTTTATTTGAGCGTATTCCTTATATGATGGTATTTTGTATCATGATAGGTGTATGTACATCATGGATACTAGTGGCATAGTAGAATAGCATGTTATTTATGCTTTCATACTCGCAGTTATTTATCGCATCTTATTATGTTTTAATTCAGTTTTCTTTATCGCGCCCTTATGTTGTTTCTTTTGGGCCTAGTGGTGCAATGGTTCAGGTCAGTAATTGGCCACTAGGAATTATAAATTATAGTTCTCACGCCCTCGGTTTTCTGATTCCTTTCAGCGCCTTCTGCACCGGAGGAGGCCAGGGACCGCGGCAAGGGTATTGCCTCGGGCTAGTGACGTTCGGCGAGGGAGTCTTCGATAGGCGGTCCACCTCTCTCTCTGTTTTAGTTTTGGAGAGGTTTTGGAGTGTTGTACCTTTGTAGAGAGACCACCACATTTTGAGACATTGAGATAGATGTTGTATAACTCTTTGATTTATCCTTACTGTTTAATTTTCTTTCGCCTATTTTCCTGTTGATAGAACTAGTTGTATATTGCTCTGATATCTCTAGTTGTAGCCTATTGATGTTTTATTTCCGCTGTTTTTAGTAGACGCCTTGTATGTGTTGACATATGGCGGGTCTGGACACGCTACTGGGAAGGACCTGCCGGTCCTGGAGCGTGACAGTTTTCCTCCCATGAGGTGTTAAAAGATTGAACTAATGGTTCGTCTTTTTGAAGTTGTAACACTTCTAGCATACTTTGTAGGGTGCTAGGAGGAAGAATATAAGCTTCGTTAGCGATTCGGGAGTTTGCGTGGAGCATCGGTGGGTTTGGCCTCACCAAGCACAATGAGAAATCCTCATTGGTGCTAAGTTGTATTCGGTTAAATATGAAATTATGCATCATCATGCTAGATATATTATTTGTGAATTTTAGAATGCTTAAAATGCATGCATTATGTATATTACATAATTAGACCTCTATGTAGTAGAGTATTGCTTATGTTGGGAACATACATGAGAGTAGCATTCTAAGTGACTTGAGATCATGTTGTACCTAGTGGAAATGACATATATAATGATAATCTTGGACTTAGAAAACTATGTGTGACATAGGAGAAAAGCCAATGTCATAAAACGGCATTGGGCTTGGCATCAAAATGTGAAATAGTAAGCTAATGTCATAAAGCGGTATTAGGCTTGGATTATATGTGTATTAGCAAACCTAATGTCATAAAGTGGCATTAGTGTTGGAATTGGACTTGGACATCGAAATGTAACTTGAACTAGACCTTAGGGTTACTAGTGACTATTGCCATGTGTGAGACATGCGGATTGGATACTTGAGACGATGACTATGCTTCCTTGCCATTTGTGCTCATTCGCACATGCTTGTGAGGGTCGCTCCCCACAAGCCGGCACTCCGGAGTTAGCCTATGCGACTTGTTTCGCGGGTGCGGTATTGAGAAACCTACGGGGCCGATTGGGATAGACTCATTCCTTAGGGGGGATGCTGGGGCTACCACGGCACTTAGGTGGCACAAGTTGGATTACACTCGTGTAGATCCTAGAATGAAATTGAACAATGACATCAATTGAACAATGACAATCACTACTAGATAGGTAGTAGTTGGATTACTTGGACATGTTTAGAGCATAGCTTGGGACTGGTAGTATACTTGACACTTTATTCATTGCATCATAGTAAACTTGGTTGCTATATTAGAGCATATTCTTTATATGTTGACATAGTGGATCATGATAGCATGTACATTTATATCATCATGAGTATTTGTGGCATAGTAGTGTAGTAGTTTACATGTACCTTATTTCAGCAGTTACTTATCATACCTTTATGTTTACTTCTTTTGGGCCTAGTGGTGCAATGGTTTAGGTCAGTAATTGCCCACTGGGAACTATAAATTATAGTTCTCACACCCTCTATTTCTGATTCTTTTCAGCGCCTTCTGCACCGGAGGAGGCCAGGGACCGCGGCAAGAGGATTGCCTCGGGCTAGTGACGTTCGGGCAAGGGATCGTTGGATAGGTGGTCCACCTCTCTTGTATTTTATTTTGGAGAGGTTTTGAGTGTTACCTGTATAGTGAGACCACCATATTTTGGGTTATTTGTGGCAGTTGATGTATCTACCTTATATTTTAGTTTTATTATTTAGTTCTCCTCCCTCTTTACTTGTTGATAGAACTAGTTGTATATTACTCTGATATCTCTAGTTGTAGCCTATTTGTGATTTTATTTCCGCTGATTTTGGTAGACGCCTTGTATGTGTTGACATATGACGGGTCTAGGCGCGCTACTAGGAAGGCCTCCGCCGGTCCCGGGGCGTGACAGATTAATTTGGTATCAAAGCCTATGATAAAGTTTTAGTGGACCTAGCAAACCTTAGGCTGGTTGGACACTAGGAAATAGGCTCGTGAGAGACGAGGTCTATTTAACTTGAGTGCGAAAGTGCCTAGATTGGGTTTTATGATAACTCTAAAAGTTAGAGTTTAATCGAAGTGTATAACTTCTAGCTTCGCGGAGGGTTACGTTGGCGGCCGACAACGTAACATCGGGAGTTAGTAGTAAGGCACACTTCATTACTTTCGCATGATTTGGGTATTGTTGTTGAGCGGGGTTTCGTTGGCGTGGGTTTTATTAACTTGCGCTTTTATGATGCTGCAGTGATAATGCCGACCACTCGCTCCAAATCTGTCGGGGCAGAGAACACGGCACACTTTGAGGAGGTCGAGACCTCCGCTACTTCCGGATCCGGAGAGGTCCGTGAGTTGAGGAGCCAGCTGGCGGCCCTCACTGATCTTGTGGCCCAGCAGACGGCAGCGGCCCAGCAGCATGTCGAGGCGGCGCGCCGGCAGGAGGCGCGGATGCAGCGATTGGAGGACCTTCTTCTGCAGTAGGCGGGCTGCCAGGGAGGCCCAGGACGCTGTACCACCTACACCAACCGGGGTGGTAGCACCGAGGGCGCAGTCACCTGCTCCCGGGTCTTCGCAGACGGTACTATCGGTTGCACCACAGGAAAAGGTGGCGACGACACCCCCAGTTCAGATGCCCCCAGGAGGAGAAGTGTTCCCTATGATGGTTGAGGGGCCGGAGCATGATCGATTGATGAGCCGCCTCAACGAGTTCAGGAGGTGCAACCCACGGATCTTCGACGGGGAGAACGTGGATCACTGGATAGTAGAGAAATGGCTTATACATATGGAGAAGCTGTTTTGGGATACCTTCGTCGAGGATAGTAACCGAGTTTGGCTCGCCACTCACCATCTGGACGGCGAGGCCTACCGTTGGTGGACGGATATACAGGAGAATCCCAACACCGACTTGATGGCATTCACTTGGAAGAGGTTCAAGGAACTTCTACTTGAGCACTATTTTCCCGATAGTATTCGGAGGTAGATGGAGATGGATTTGCGCAGTTTGCGCCAGGGGGAACGGACCGTAGCTGAGTACGAGAGGGAGTTCACAAGGCTCCTACTTTGCGTGACGTTCGTCGTGCGGGACGACGAGAATAAGGCCCACATTTTCGAGAGCGGACTTCGGCCATCTATCTTTTGGTTTGTACAGTTTTCTAACTTGCAAACCTATCGAGAGGTGGTGAACCGTGCCCTCATTGTGGAGCGGGGTGCGATGGTTGTTCGGGAGCGCCGGGAGGGCTTGGATCGGGGCAAGGGCAAAAGGCCCACAGGCGAGGGTGCGAGTCAGACGCACTCAAGGAAGCCGTCGAAGCACCCCAAGAGCCAGACGCGAGGACGTGGCACACTGCCGTAGCGCCGAGGATCAGACCGTCGACCAGCACCGCGCTGCGTAATTTGTAGCGGCCCCCACTACCCCCGACAGTGCCCGCAGGGTCGGGGCAGGTGCTTCTCTTGTGGCCAGAAGGGCCACTTTCAGTCCGACTGCCCGAGGGGATCGGCCCCAGCGCCATCTTCGGCATTAGCACCAGCTTCACCAGGTCCCAGCCCGGGGACACCTACTGCATCGTACCAGGCCGGGAGATCGCCCGTTCAGCGGTCGAATGAGGGGTCACGAAGGCCCCGAGTGGGCGTATGTATGCCGCCCAGACTGAGGCAGCGGCCGCAGCCAAGGATGTTGTTGCAGATATCAGTTTACTTTATGGCATTCAAGTTCGTGCTTTATTTCAACCGATGCATCGCATTCATTCATAGACCGACTGTTTACCGAGTTGCATGTCATCCCTTTGACATCGTTGTTGCATCCGGGACGAGTTGTAGTACCCGATCACTCTTTGGATATTCGAGAGTGCTGTTCTAGTTGCCCGGTTCAGATTGGGATCATGCCCGTGGATCTTTTAGTAGTGCACAAACTCGGGGAGTTCGATGTAGTCTTGGGCATGGATTGGTTGACCAAGTACTTCGCCATTATCGATTGTAAGAATCGAACGGTGACCTTCACGGAGCCGGGGCAGGATGAGGTTGTGTTTTGAGGATGCCAAAATTCGCTATTTGCGATGACTATTAGCTCCTCTTGAGCTAGGCAGTTGATTAGTAGAGGGTGCATAGCCTACTTGGCTAGTATTGCACTACGGGATGTTGAGGACACTCCTAGAATTGAGGATATCCCGGTAGTGCAGGAGTTTCAGGATGTGTTTCTAGCTGAGCTACCAGGTATGCCACCTGATAGGGAGATTGAGTTTGTGGTAGATCTCATCCCTGGGACTACTCCAATCTCAAAAGCGCCCTATAGGATGGCACCAGTAGAGTTGAAAGTGCTGAGGGCATAGTTGCAGTTCCTTCTAGATAAAGGTTTTGTGCGACCGAGTTTGTCACCTTGGGGGGCACCGATTTTGTTTGTGAAGAAGAAGGACGGATCACTTCGCTTGTGCGTGGATTATCGTGAACTTAATAAAGTCACGATTAAGAATAAGTATCCGTTGCCGAGGATCGATGATCTATTTAATCAGCTTCAAGGATGGAGTGTGTATTCCAAGATCGACTTGAAGTCGGGATACCACCAGTTGAAGATCAAGCCTGAGGATGTTTCGAAGACGGCTTTTAGAATACGATATGGACATTATGAATTCACAGTTATGCCGTTTGGGCTTCCTAATGCCCCGGCAGCTTTTATGGATCTAATGAATCGTGTTTTCAAGCCTTATCTAGACAGGTTCATCGTGGTGTTCATCGACGACATTTTGGTATATTCCCGAAGTGATGCGGATCACAAGGAACACTTGAGACTTGTACTTCAAGTGCTTCGGAAAAATAAGCTCTTCGCTAGGTTGAAGAAATGCGAATTTTGGCTAAGAGAGGTGGCGTTTTTGGGTCATTTGATTTCAGGATCGGGTATAGTCGTGGACCCTAGGAAAATTGAAGCCATCAAGGATTGGCCAAGACCGACGAGTGTTACCGAGATACGGAGTTTTATCGGTTTGGCCGGCTACTACTAGAGGTTTGTTGAGGGATTTGCTAAGTTATCTACTCCCCTCACGAGACTCACGCATAAAGGCACCAAGTTCATTTGGAATGATGCGTGTGAGCGAAGCTTCCAAGAGCTGAAGCAGCGATTGACGACCGCCCCAATCCTAACCTTGCTAGTTGCTGGAGCAGGGTATGTGATTTATAGTGATGCTTCCTTTAATGGATTGGGCTGTGTTTTAATGCAGGACGGGAAAGTGATCGCGTATGCTTCTCGCCAACTGAAGGAGTATGAAAGAAATTATCCTACTCACGATTTGGAATTGACGGCCGTAGTCTTTGCATTGAAGCTATGGCGCTATTATCTCTATGGCGAGCGGTGTGAAATATACACGGATCACAAGAGCCTAAAGTATTTATTTACTCAGAAGGAGTTAAATTTGAGGCAGCGCAAATAGTTGGAGTTCCTCAAGGATTATGATTTGACGATATTGTACCACTCGGGCAAGGCTAACGTGGTAGCAGATGCGCTAAGTAGGAAATCGACGGAAAACTTAGCGATGCTTATGGTTACTCAACCACCGTTGGTCTAGCAGATGAAGCGGTTAGAGTTGGAGGTGGTGGCTCCTGATACACCTATGAGGTTGATGACATTGGTGATGCAACCTACCTTATTGGAAAGGATCAAGGAAAAGCAAATTCACGATGTGGAACTGCAGAAAGTTCAAACTAAAATGGTTGATGGTTGCACCGGCGACTTTACAGTAGACGGTGGTGGATTGATGCGTTTCCGCGGACGGATTTGTGTACCGATGAAACCGGCACTTAAAGAGAAAATTCTTCAAGAAGCATACCGTGCGTCTTATGCTATACATCCGGGAGGCACCAAGATGTATAAGGACTTAAAGTTGCTTTATTGGTGCCCCGGGATGAAAAAGGACGTTGGCTAGTTCGTTGCTAGATGTTTAACTTGCCAACAAGTGAAGGCTGAGCACCGAGTCCCCGCAGGGAAATTACAGAGCCTGCCGATTCCAGTATGGAAATGGGAGAAGATCACCATGGACTTTGTGATGGGATTGCCATGCTCACAGGCCGGGCGTGTCGCTATTTTGGTGATCGTGGATAGGTTGAGGAAATTGGTACATTTCATACCTATCCATACTACTTGGACTGGTGAGAGACTCGCACATGTTTACTTGGACGAGGTTGTGCGGCTACACGGGGTACCTACTTCTATAGTATCGGATTGAGATCCCCGTTTTGTATCTCACTTTTGGAGGAGCTTACAGGATGCTTTGGGCACGCGCTTGGATTTCAGCACTGCTTTCCACCCTCAGAGTGACGGGCAGTCAGAGCGCACTATTCAAACTCTTGAGGATATGCTTCGAGCTTGTGTGATGGATTTTCAGGGAGGATGGTCGCAGCATCTACCGATGGCAGAGTTTGTGTGACGCACTAAATCTTTGCAAATTGCGAGATTGCGAGATTTGAGTGTTTGGTTTGTATATCGAACTTTTCCACACTTCGTGGAGGGTCGTAGACGATGTTCTGACCTGCGGTTCGAAATTCTGGAATTTTGGCTAAGTCCGGAGAAATCCATTCTTGGGGACCGGTCCCTGGTGGTGAGAGACCGGTCTCCCTGATGGAGTGCTGCAAAGGACTTGGGGAGACCGGTCCCCAGCCCTGGAGACCGGTCCCCGTGCGCGTAGTTTGCGGGAGAGGCCTTGGAGACCGGTCTCGGCTGGCAAAAACCGGTTCTCGTACGCTGGTTTTGCGGGGAGAGTCCTGAGGGACCCGTCTCGGATGTAGAGACCGGTCTCTGTGCTCGAAAAATGCCCAGACCAGGCAGTGCACTGGTTGAAGAGTTGAGGGGCCTTTCTGGATTTTGTTACATTAGATGACCTATATGGTCTTCTCTTCTTTTCTCTCCCTCATTTCTCTCTATTGCACTCCCTCACACTTAGAAAGAGAAGGAGAAAGAGAAGAAGGAGTAGGAGTGGAGGAGGGCTTGCTTGGTGGTCTTGGAGCACCTCTTTGACCCACATTTCCACCATTGGTGGAGCTTGGACCTTGGAGTTGGTACTTGATAGAGAAGAGATCTTCAAGCTTGGAGGACTTTGAACCTTGTTTGAGGCTTCAAGGAGGTAAGCATCACATTCTATTCCTTTAGATTTGAGTTTTGATGCTTCCTACTAGATGAAACCCTAGTTTTGGGAATCTAGGGTTTATTTGGGGCTTTTTGATTAGAGGCTTTTAGAAGCTTTCTAATAGGATTAGAACCTTGGTATAGGTTGCTTTGGGAGGGCTTTTACTCCCTTTTGGATTTTCTAGGAGATTTTCTACACTTTAGGTGAGTTTCCCTCACTCTCTTGCATAGATGTTTAAAGATTGAACTAATGGTTCATCTTTTGAGGTTGTGACTCCTATATATGGTTTACTTTTTAGGGTACTAGGAGCGGGAATATAAACTTCGTTAGCGTTTTGGAGTATCGTGTAGAGCATCGGTGGGTTTGGCCTCACCAAGCACAATGAGAAATTCTCATTGGTGTTTAATTGCATTCAGTTAAATGAAAATTCATGCATTTTCATGTTGTAAACATTATTTGTGAATTTTAGAATGCTTAAAATATATATCTTATGTACAATGCATTTTGACCTCTATATGGTAGAGAATAGTCATGTTGGACTCATGCATGATGTTGCATTCTACTAGTTGTTTGAGATCATGCTTTCTATGGAGAAAATGACATGAAAATGGTAATCTTAGACATAGAAACCATATTGACATAGGAGAAAAGCTAATGTCATAGAGCGGCATTAGGCTTGGCATAATATGTGAGCTAGTAAGTTAATGTCATAAAGCGGCATTAGACTTGGACTTGGACATGGACATAGTGAATTGTAGTGTCATGAGAGACATTGTACTAGACCTTAGGGTTGCTAGTGACTATTACTATGTGAGAGACATGAGGATTGGGTACTTGAGACTTGACTTTGCTTGCTTGTCATTTGTGCTCATTCGCACATGCTTGTGAGAGTCGCTCCCTACAAGCCGGCACTCCGGAGTTAGCCTTTGTGACTTGTTTTGCGCGTGCGGTATTGAAAAACCTACGGGGCCGAGTGGGATAGACTCATTCCTTACGGGGGATGCTGGGGCTACCACGGCACTTAGGTGGCACGAGCTGGATTACACTTGTGTAGATCCTAGAAAGAGATTGAACAATGACATTCTATAGTAAATGATAATCACTACTAGATAGGACATAGTAGTTGGATTACTTGGACATGCTTAGAGTATAGCTTTGGGACATAGAGTATACTTGACAGTTCATTCTTTGCATCATAGTATACTTGGTTGTTATATTAGAGCATATACTTTATATGTTGGCATATTGGATCATGATAGCTGTACACTCATTATGCTTATTTGTGACATAGTAGATAGCATTTCAATTATGCTTTTCTTACAGTTGTTTAATTATCGCATATTTATACTATCTCTTTTGGGCCTAGTGGTGCATGCAGCTGAGGTCAGTAATTGCCCACTGGGAACTATAAATTATAGTTCCCACGCCATCTGTTTTCTGATTCTTTTTAGCGCCTTCTACACCGGAGGAGGCCAGGGACCGCGGCAAGGGGATTGCCTCGGGATAGCGACCTTTGGGCGAGGGACTTTGGATAGGTGGTCTACCTCCCTACGTTTTTATTTTTGGAGAGGTTTTGGAGAGTTGTACCTTTGTATAGAGACCACCACATTTTGAGATATTTGAGATAGACGTTGTATCTTTTATGTTTTATCATACTATTGCTTAGTTCTCTTTCTCCTATACTTGTTGATAGAACTAGTTTTATCACATAACTGTCCATGAAAGCGCATCAATCCTTGGTCATCCACAAGGAATCGCCGGTGCAACCATTAATCATTTTATCCCGAATCCTTTGCAACTCCACATCATGAGCTTGCTTTTCTTTAATTCTATCCAAAAGTGTAGGTTGCACTACCAAGGTCATCAGTCTTAGATGTGTATCAGTAGCCACCACCTCCAACTCCAACCGTTTCATCTGCTTGATCAATTGCGGTTGAGCAACAAGATGCATCGCTAAGTTCTCCGTCGATTTCTGACTTAGCGCATCCGCCACCACGTTAGCCTTGTCCGGGTGGTTACGTCACGCCCCGGGACCGGCATCAGTCTCAGATGTGTATCAGTAGCCACCACAAAGAGAGGTGGACCACCTATCGAAAGATCGCTCGCCCGAACGTCACTAGCCCGAGGCAATACCCATGCCGCGGTCCCTGGCCTCCTCCGGTGCAGAAGGCGCTGAAAGGAATCAGAAAATAGAGGGCGTGAGAATTATAATTTATAGTTCCGAGTGGGCAATTACTGACCTGAACCATTGCGCACCACTAGGTCCAAAAGAAAATAACATAAGGGTGCGATAACGAAATGCTGAAATAAAGCATAATAAGGTGCGATAAATAACTGCGGGTATGAAAGCATAAATAACATGCTATTCTACTATGCCATTAGCATCTATGATGTACGTACAACTATCATGATCCAATATGCCAACATATAAAGAATATGCTCTAATATAGCAACCAAGTATACTATGATACAATAAATAATCTATCAAGTATACTACAAGTCCCCAAGCTATGCTATAAGCATGTCCAAGTAATCCAACTACTAAGCTATCTAGTAGTATTTATCATTTACTATAGTATGTCATAGTTCAATCTTGTTTTAGGACCTACACAAGTGTAGTCCAGCTTGTCCCGCCTAGCTGCCGTTGGTAGCACATCATTCCACGCGAGGAATGAGTCTGTCCCACACGACCCTACAGGCGTCCCACTGCCTAGCTGCCCATGGTAACACATCATCCCGCGCTGGAAATGAGGCTGTCCCTGTGACGCACTGAACTTTGCAAATAGCAAGGTTCGAGTGTTGGATGTGAGATCTGAGCTTTTCCAGATTTTCTGGAGGGTCGTTGACTGTGTTCTGACCTATGGCACGAGTACCGAGGTTAGTAGATGAGTTCCAAGCTCTAAAGTCCAAAAAGTTGGATTTTAGGTTGCTCTCGGGTTGAATTTCTATGCTCTTGTACCGGTACAAGATTGTTGCTATACCGGTACAGCCTTGATGGCTATACCGGTACAGACCGAGATTTATACCGGTATAGAAGTGCAGACCGAGCTAACCGAGCCTCGGGTTTGGCTGTTTCGTGGGGTTTGTACCGGTACAAAATTGGCTTGTACCGGTACAGCCTGGCAGTTTTCGAAAATCCGAAACTACAGGGGCTTGTTAGCATTTTGTTGCTTCTATTTGTAACCCCTCAGCCCCCTTAGGGTCTTTTTGTGCTGAGACCAGAGAGAGAGAGAGGTAGGAGCTTCTCAAACCCTTCCCTCTCTATTTCTTGATTTTGGTTGGTTGTTTTTAAGAGATTGATCTTCTCTTTTCTCTTTTTTGCTTCTTGGTGTTTTTTCCACCATGGGTGAAGCTTGGAGCTTGGTTTTGAAGCTTGAGGGAGGATAGATTTTCAAGCTTTGAGGGTTTTGAGCCTTGTTTGGAGCTCCTAGAAGGTAAGCAACTCATCTCCTTCCCCTAGATTTGTGTTTGGTTGCTTCCTTATAGATGAACCCCTAGATTTGGCATATTAGGGTTTATTTTGGGGGTTTGCAACCTAGGGCTTTTAGAGTCCAATTGATTGGTTTAGAACCTTGATTTAGGTTGCTTTGGAAGGGATTTACACTCCATTTGAGGATTGGAGAAGGATTCTTGCACTAAGGTGAGTTTTTCCTTATCCTTTGTATAGAAGTTTAAAGATTGAACACATGGTCCAACTTTAGAGGTTGTAACTCCTAGGATTTACTTTGTAGGGTATTAGGAGTAGGAATCGAAGCTTCGTTAGCGGTTCGGAGCGACGCTTGGAGCGACCGTGGGTTTGGCCTCACCTAGCACAATGAGAAATTCTCATTGGAGCTTATATGCTTACGGTTAATTGGGAAATCATGTGTTTTCATGTTTCATATATTATTTGTGAATTTTAGAATGCTTAAGATACATATGTTATGTATAGTGCAATTTTCCTCTATATAGTAGAGATGCATGCTTGTGAGAGCTGAAGGGTGGTAGCATTCTATTTGAGAACTTGAACTAAATTGTTATAGTTAGTTTGACATGTGTTTGAGAACAGAGAACTATGCATAACATAGGAGAAAAGCTAATGTCATTAAGCGACATTAGACTTGGCATCGGTTTGTGAACTAGTGAGCTAATGTCATCAAGCGGCATTAGGCTCGGATTCGAACTTTGACATAGAAATTCTAGTGTCATGTGAACTTTTGTACTAGGCCTTAGGGTTACTAGTGACATTTGCCATGAGGGTGACATGAGGTTTTGGACACTTGAGACTTGGACAGTGCTTGTTGCCATTTGTGCTCTTCGCACATGCTTGTGAGGGTCGCTCCCTACAAGCCGGCACTCGGAGTTAGCCTTTGCGATTCGTTCGCGCGTGCGGTGTGAGAAGCCTACGGGACCGTTTGGGACAGACTCATTCCTTGCGAGGGATGTTGGGGCTACCACGGTACTTAGGCGGCACAAGCTGGACTACACTTGTGTAGATCCTAGAAAGAGAATTGAATAGTGACATATAATAGAAAATTGACATCACTACTAGATAGGACTTAGTAGTTGGATACTCGGATATACTGTGGCATAGTATTGGACATGGGTAGTATACTTGATAGGACAACATTTCCATTATGGTATACTTGAGAGCTTATTAGAATGTACTTGTTTAAAGTGGGCATTTCGGGTTTAATAAAGCATGTGGCATATTTACTTTGGGTTAATTATTCAGCTTTACAGTTGTGCTCTATTTACCGTTATGCTTTATTTACAGTTATTTACTTCTGTACTATTACTTCTTTTTGGGCCTAGTGGTGCAACCTGTGCAGGTCAGTAATTGCCCACTGGGAACTATATTTTTATAGTTCTCACGCCCTCTATTTTCTGACGTGTTTCAGCGCCTTCAGCGGGGGAGGCCAGGGATCGCGGCAAGGGTGTCGCTTCGGCTAGCGACGAGGAGTCTCGCTAGGTGGTTCATCTCTCCTTTGTTTTAGTTGGAGAGGATGAGTGTGTGTACCTGTATTTTGGTAGAGGCTACCCTTATGTACCTAGAGCTTCACGGTTGTGTTTACTTTTTACTAGTAGCAGCTTTAGTACTCTCTTTCCTTCCTAAGTTTATTGATCCTACTTGATAGGGATACGTATGTGGCTCGATATTCTTAGTTGTAGCCTATTATTGTTTTAATTCATTGTTTTTATTTAGACGCCTTATATGTGTTGGCATATGGCGGGTCCGGCACGCTTTGGGGAAGGTCCCGCCGACCCCGGGCGTGACAGATTAATTTGGTATCAGAGCCTAGGGTGACGTCTTAGGGGACCTAGCAAACCTTAGGCTGGTTGGACTATAGGAAATAGGCTCGTGAGAGACGAGGTCTATTTGACTTGTGAGCGAAAGTACCTGATTGGGTTTTATTACAACTCTAAAAAGTTAGAGTTTAATCGAGGTGTATAGCTTCTAACTTCGCGGAGGGTTACGTTGGCGGCCGACAACTTAACATCGGGAGTTAGTTGTGAAGCACACTTCATTACTTTCGCATGATTTGAGTATTGTTGAGCGGGGTTGCGATAACGTGGGTTTTATTAACTTACGCTTTAATGATGTTGTGGTGTCTTGACGACGACCCGCTCTAAGCTTGCTGGAGCGGATGACGCGACAACGTTTGAGGAAGTGGAGACATCCACTACCCCCGGATACAATGAGGTCCGTGAGTGAGGTGCCTATTTGCGGCTCTCACTGGTTTGGCGGCTCAGCAGGCGACGGCGGCTCAACAGCAGGTCAACGCGGCGCGCATGCATGATGCGTGAAGGAAGCACCTGGGAAGGCCTGTTAAGGATTTTATAAGTTGGCGGATTTCGTGAAGTTATTGGAGTCTTGAAGAAGTGAAGAGCACAAAGATGAAGTTTGGAGACTCAAGGCTCGACGGAGAAGCTCGATACCTCAGGTATGTCTTAAAGAGTATTTATGGTGATTTAAACTAAGATAATAGTGGTTAGAAGACTTGAAATACTTTTAATTTGACAAAACTATGGTTTATGAGGTCAATGTCCGGACCTTGGTCAATGTCCGGATCCCGTGGGCTTGACATTGCATAACTCTTATGTAAGTCCGGACATCCTGGCATTGTCCGGTCTCAGTACAATGAGATCAATGTTACGCAAGGTAAGACCGGACATCCTCAGGCATTGTCCGGACTCAGTACTCTGCGAAAATATTGACGGAAGGGTGGACCGGTCAAGGAGCTAAGACCGGACAGATCAAGACCGGACATTCCTATTAAGACGCGACATTGGACACGAAATTTTCCATAAAAGGCTGGTTTCAATCCTAATCTATTTCAAAAGAGGCTGATTTCAATCCTAATCTATTTCTAAGTCTTCTAACACTATATATAGACCATGGGGGGTTCATTATTGATATGCTTAGAATTCTTAGATTATAGATCCTCTTGAAACCCTAGAAACTCCTTTTAAGCTTTATGATTCAATTCTAAAAGCGAGTTTCGTTTTTGTTGATCGTCGAGTTGATTCTAGGTTTTTCTTTGAATGTTCCTTTATGAATCAACTTGATGATTGACTAAAAGGGTTCCCCCATAGTCTATGGTACTTTAACGTTAAGATCACCACAAATCATCGTTACTATCTCTCCGGACGGAGAATTTGCGCGGGGATCGTGTGTGAAGACCGAGGACTCGGTGGACGCTTTGAGGAGTCAAGGCGTTGGCGCGGCAAGGAGTTGCGGCGTGATCGGTTGAAGGATTTCAAGCGATCGAGGACCAGCGAAGGAGATCCACGTTGAAGATTCGGTAAAATTGGGTAAAGTCGTGGGTAAATCGCCTTGTACTCAATTGTTTCTTAGTGGATAGTTCGTGTGATCGGTCCCGTGGGTTTTTCACTCCGGTTTGGAGTTTTCCCACGTAAAATCTTGGTGTGTTGATTTTATTTTCCGCATTTACTTTAAAATCGCATCGAGATTTTTAATTAGCCATTGTACACCTATTCACCCCCCTCTAGGTGTTGATTACCTTTTAGATCCTAGGGTTTCATAACTTTCAAGTGGTATCAGAGAGGGTATAGGTTGCATACAATGGCCGAGGGCGGTAATATTAATCGACCTCCTTTCTTCGATGGTACTAACTATGCTCATTGGAAAGTCCGCATGAGGGCGTTTCTAATTGCCATCGATGAAAGAGTTTGGCAAGCGGTGGAATTTGGTTGGACACACCCTACCGAGGTTGTCGATACTATCACCGTCCCCAAGCCTAGAACCAAGTGGAGTAAGGATGAAAATGAACGTTCTTCATTCAACGGGAAGGGGATTAATGCCTTATTTAATGCCTTAAACCAAACCGAATTTTCTCGGGTTTCGGCGTGTGAAACCGCCAAGGAAATATGGGATACTCTTAAAACCACCCACGAGGGAACTAGTCTTGTTAAAGTTCAAAAGTTACAAATGTTGACTAGTCGTTTTGATTCTATTCATATAGAAGAAAACGAGACTTTTACCGAATATTATACTCGTCTTCAAGACATAGTCAACACTTGTTCCAACTTGGGTGAGAAAATTCCCGAAACCAAGATTATTCGTAAGATTCTAAGGACTCTTCCCGAGCGCTTTCGTCCGAAAGTCGCGGCAATTGAAACCGTTAAACATCCCGATGAGATGAAAGTAGATGAATTAGTAGGTGCTCTTCAAACTTATGAGATGACTTTTCCCGCTAACTCATCTTCTTCCAAGTTGTCTTCAAAGTCTACTGGGATGGCGCTCAAATCGACTAAAGGAGGCAACTCGGACTCTACTTCCTCCGACACGGACTCAGACACGACGTTAGAGGATTTTGAGAGACAACTAGCTCTTCTAACAAGGAAGTTCCGACGGAACTTTAAGAAGAAGTTTTCTTCAAAGTCCTCTTCTTCCAAATTCAACAAATCGAAAGGGAGTTCTTCTTCTTCTTCTTCTAAGTTTAAAAATTCTAAAAATTTGTCTAAAGAATCTTCCAAAGATAAGAAAAGTGGAGAAGGACAAATCCAATGCTATAAGTGTCGGGGATTTGGACATATAGCATCGGATTGTCCGACTAAGAATTCTAATAAGAAAAAGGCTATGCAAGCCATCACTTGGGATGACCCTTCCGATGAGGAGTCAACCTCAAGCGATGAGGAAATAAATGCCACTGCTTTATTGGCACATGATTCTACTTTTATGTGTTTGTCCTCTATTGACTCAATCTCCGTGTCTTCTATGCATGAACAATCTACACCGGAGAGCTCGACGGACGAAGAATCGGATGGAGATGATATGATCGCCGCTTATCATCAATTGGTCGTTGAGTCTAAGAAGATGGCCAAGCACAACAAGAAGCTTCGACGAAGAATCATTGATCTAGAAGGAGAAAATGCTAAACTAATCACATCGACAAGAAGCATGGAGCAAGAGAAGGACGGATTGTCGAGGGCCTACAATTCCATTGTAGAGAAGGTTGCTATGCTTGAGAACGAAAGAGAGCCGAGCGAAGAAAACTTGAAGTTTCTCAACAAGCAACTTTCGGAGGCAAATGAGGCAAATTTGGAGTTCACAAAGACTATCATTCAACTTAGATCCGATATGAACAAGTTCTCCTCCGGTTCTACCAAACTCGACAAGATGCTAGGACTTGGTCAAACATCTAAGCTTGGACTTGGATATGAAAGGACATATTTTGACCAAGTTTCTAAGCAAGTGGGCGTGAACTCGACTAAGTCAATGCCTAAGGTTCAAGGTAAATTCGGTTCTTCTAGAAAATCTTTTGCTGATAAGGTTTGTCACTTGTGTGGAGTTCTAGGTCATGTGAAGAGAGCTTGCACACAAAAGAAGAACTCCACAACTCCCTTGAACCAACGGACATTATCAAAGCCTACAAAGGAAGATCCGAAAGTGAAGGCTAATCAAACGTGGAAGAAAAAGAAGGATGATCCAAAACTAAGGACTAAACAAGCTTGGAGGCCGATAGTGAATGGTCGAAAGAACAAGAAAATTCAAATTGTCGACAAGGTTCACAAGACGCTTACAAACCAACAAACACATCCCAAAATTCGTAAGGTTTGGGTGCGCAAAGGTGAAATCTTTCCTTACTAAGCAACT
This sequence comes from Aechmea fasciata, assembly GCA_025177825.1. NCBI lineage: Eukaryota > Viridiplantae > Streptophyta > Magnoliopsida > Poales > Bromeliaceae > Aechmea > Aechmea fasciata. The sequence continues at coordinate 4,587,998 of CM045925.1, read as the reverse complement.
ATCGGATATCTACCTCCTCACTATCTTTTACGAGAACTTTAGTGCCATACATACTTCTAAAATCTTGTTCCATACTCTGGAATTTGTCATATTGAACTAAGATATCATTTATTAAGAGAATTGGTCGAATCAATTCTCCTTTCTAGATACATTCTATGGGCCATTATGTACATCGTCAATTTTGCATCACTCATTATTTTGCATGGATGTTTTGACTTAATCTAAATTTTTGCATGATTTATTTTAACATTCTTCAATTCATTTGAATTCTTCTATGTCATTGTATTTTGAACCTCAACATCATCTAGAAATTGCTTCTATATACTTGCTAAATTAGTACATCACTCTTGAACTTTCTAAAGTGTATTGAGATTATTTGATTGTTTGCATTATTAGAAAAATAATTTCACCATTTTATGAAATCACAATACTATTTTCTCATTGAGGGTTGCACTATTTGAGGGGGAGTAATATTAAAGTTGAAAGATGTGGAAAGAGTTACATCCCTTTGGGAGTGTGAAAACTACCACCAATAAAAGATGTGGAAAGAGTTACATCCCTTCAAGGGAGTGTGAAAACTACCACCACATGTAGGAAAGAGCTACCACCCCGGTCGTCCGGTAAGTATGTGAAGCTACCACATGAATATAAGTGTACATCTCTAAGAAAAGAAAAGAAATCAAGTTTTTTTTTAGGTGTTTGGTGGATGTTTTATTATTGAATGACATAAGGTGGAAGTTATGATAAAGATGCTCAAAGAGCCACTCCTTAATTTAGATGTGTGCATAACTCAATTAGACAATATTCTTGTGTTTATTTCATTTAATGTGATCTTTTTTATCTTAATCGATGCATACTTGTCAAGTAAAATCGGCGCATTTAATGATTAGATCTTGATTGATGTGCTTGTTTAGCGATATATATTATTAAATTCTGGTTGATGTACGATTCAACATGTATGACATCTTTGAATTCTATTGACTAGAGGTTTGTTACTATATATTTCATGTCAAACCTCCGTTGGAAACAAATTTTTCCGAAACCTTTTATGTCTTTGCAAAATTGCCTTCTGAGACCGGTCTTCATCGCCATGTCCGGACATCACACAAGCAAACTGCACAGGACATTGTGGCATCCGGACATTGGAAGCTATGTCCGGTCTTGGCTAAGTATTTTGTTGCTTTTTGAAATTAACTGTATTTTGCAACACTTATATGCATGATTGTCAGTATTAAACTTAATGTGCATGGCCCTAGGAAGCTCTAGAGATCATTTTTGTAAAAAAAAAGGTTTTCTTCATTATTGATATGTTTATGTTCAATATGTTTAACCTTATATGTGAACTGCGGATTTTTATCTCGACATCATGTATTTTTGTTATTTTGGCGTTTTCGGACAAAAAAAGGGGGAGATGAATATGATGATAGGGGGAGATGAGATTATAGATTGCGATTTATGTGATGCTTACTTTGCTTACTTACTTGCCTGTATCTATGATTAGAACTTGACTCGACTTAGGATACTTACTTGCCTGTATCTATGATTAGAACTTGACTCGACTTAGGACATTTATGCACTTGACTCGACTTAGGACATTTATGCTTAATGAAAATCTTGAGGCTTGAATGTGTGTTGAGTTTTCTTTGCAGGGACGTTCAAGACTTCAAGACTCCAATGTCTAAGTCATAGAGTCTGTAGTAGGTTGAGTTTGAACTTGTAATTTTGTTTTTATTGGATCGGTCATGCAGGGGATTATCGTTTTGGTGATTGCGATAATTCTCATCTTTTTGTTTTTGAGGTTTGTACGGGCTTATAGATTGTTTTGTCACGAAATCGCCAAAGGGGGAGATTGTTAAGGATTTTATAAGTTGGCGGATTTCGTGAAGTTATTGGAGTCTTGAAGAAGTGAAGAGCACAAAGATGAAGTTTGGAGACTCAAGGCTCGACGGAGAAGCTCGATACCTCAGGTATGTCTTAAAGAGTATTTATGGTGATTTAAACTAAGATAATAGTGGTTAGAAGACTTGAAATACTTTTAATTTGACAAAACTATGGTTTATGAGGTCAATGTCCGGACCTTGGTCAATGTCCGGATCCCGTGGGCTTGACATTGCATAACTCTTATGTAAGTCCGGACATCCTGGCATTGTCCGGTCTCAGTACAATGAGATCAATGTTACGCAAGGTAAGACCGGACATCCTCAGGCATTGTCCGGACTCAGTACTCTGCGAAAATATTGACGGAAGGGTGGGTGGACCGGTCAAGGAGCTAAGACCGGACAGCATCAAGACCGGACATTCCTATTAAGACCGGACATTGGACACGAAAATTTCCATAAAAGGCTGATTTCAATCCTAATCTATTTCAAAAAAGGCTGATTTCAATCCTAATCTATTTCTAAGTCTTCTAACACTATATATAGACCATGGGGGGGTTCATTATTGAGATGCTTAGAATTCTTAGATTATAGATCCTCTTAAAACCCTAGAAACTCCTTTTAAGCTTTATGATTCAATTCTAAAAGCGAGTTTCGTTTTTGTTGATCGTCGAGTTGATTCTAGGTTTTTCTTTGAATGTTCCTTTATGAATCAACTTGATGATTGACTAAAAGGGTTCCCCCATAGTCTATGGTACTTTAACGTTAAGATCACCACAAATCATCGTTACTATCTCTCCGGACGGAGAATTTGCGCGGGGATCGCGTGTGAAGACCGAGGACTCGGTGGACGCTTTGAGGAGTCAAGGCGTTGGCGCGGCAAGGAGTTGCGGCGTGATCGGTTGAAGGATTTCAAGCGATCGAGGACCAGCGAAGGAGATCCACGTTGAAGATTCGGTAAAATTGGGTAAAGTCGTGGGTAAATCGCCTTGTACTCAATTGTTTCTTAGTGGATAGTTCGTGTGATCGGTCCGTGGGTTTTTCACTCCGGTTTGGAGTTTTCCCACGTAAAATCTTGGTGTGTTGATTTTATTTTCCGCATTTACTTTAAAATCGCATCGAGATTTTTAATTAGCCATTGTACACCTATTCACCCCCCTCTAGGTGTTGATTACCTTTTAGATCCTAGGGTTTCATAACTTTCAAGGCCCTTACCGCAACAGGCGGTTTTCCCCGTGATGGTTGAGGGAGCAGAGCGAGAGTGACTCATGGATCGCCCAACGAGTTCGAGAGGTGTAATCCCAGGAACCTCGATGGAGAGAAGGACGACCCGGATCGTAGGGAAGTGGTCAATGCAGATGGAGGAACTATTTCCACGGCACAATTGTGGATGAGAGAGGCAGAGTTGGCTTGCCGATCACCACCTGGAAGATGTGGTCTATAGCTGGTGGTTGGATATTTAGGATAGCACCAATGCTGATATTGTGGCGACTACTTGAAGGAGGTTCAAGGAACTCCTGTTGAAGCTTTACTTCACTGGCAGTGTTAAGAGAAAGTCGGAGCAGGATCTGTGTGGTATGTTCCAAGGGAACCGGGCGGTGGCCGAGTGCGAGAAGGAGTCCCCTTGGCTCCCACTTGGTGCGCCGTTGTTGTACGAGATGGCGTGGACTTCAGCCGTTGATCTTTCGGACCTTCCAATCTCCAGACGTACCAAGACGTGGTAAACCGCGCGCTCGTCGAGGTAGGCGGTGTGGCGTATGTGCAAGAGCGTCGAGAAGGCTTAGACTAAGAATTTGGGGTAGAGGCCCACGGCCAAGGGTGCGAGTCAGACGCACTCTGGGAGGCAACCTGTTTAGAGGCTGACGGAGGAGTCACAACAGGCCCCGAGCGGCCGCATGTATACGACTCAGACTGAGGAGGCGACGGCAGCCGAGGTGGTGACTACGTGTTTTGGTTCGTGCTATGACTTTCGAGTGTGCATTGGTTGATGCCGGTGCATTGCACCTATCCTTTGATCGGCTATTTGCCGAGTTGCATTGCATCACGTTAGTTCGCTGTTTGCGATGAGGATTAGCCCTTGACTGAGACGGTTAGTTTGCGGGTTGTGGGTAGCTTTCTGCTAGCTATATGGATCTCACGACGATTGCATTAGTTGCATCCCTGGATCGGCTGTATGCCGGATGGTGCTCGGGGACGACCCGTGCCTGGACCAGTTGTAGACTGCGGAGCCTGGGCCCTTTGGGCAGGCGCAGTTAGTGAGTAATGACAGCGCCTTCGAGTAGGGCAGAGTTTTGGTCAGGACAGTAGTCCGAGCTTTGACCCAAGAGCGTGGAATGCCACGTGTGGGATCGTGAGATCGAGGATACACCGAGTGTGTAGTGAACCAACCCGAGGATTTCTAGCATTGATCATTCTTCGATACCTATAGGATGATCAGATGATCGGGTGTGTCGTTTCGAACACCCTGCCTTGCAAGAAGGTTTTGCGTGCCAACCAATAGATTGGCCTTCTTGGTGTGGAGTTTGTGAGGTACTTTGTACCTTGGGTCTTGCGAGCTGATTTGACTCGCCTTGAAAACTTGAGCACGAAATAGTGCATGTTGAGGATTTATTCCATCGGTTGCGACGGCTACCTCTCTTGCCTAAATTGGGTAAGTTTTGGGGAGGATTTGGGGGCCTAATTGGCCATTACCTTCGGTTGTTCGAGAATCCTCAGAATGAGGGACATCTTCGGAGTGGTTATTGTTCTCCTGACTGAGTCGCGAATCGCGAGCTCGGGTGACGGGGAGATCTTTGCATCTAGTGTTTCGTCTCGTGAGAAACACCCTCTATTGAAGTGGGACCTGTAGGGTCGTTTCGACTATACGTCGGCCATTGTGATCTAAAGTGAATCACGATTGGGCAATCACTCGGCTGTAGAGGCTCGTTGATCGTTTCAATTAGACTCGAGTTATTGGCGTACTCGATTGAATCGTATTGCATTCGGAGTAATACCATTTTGTGTTGGAGTTTGAGGTTGTACCTCAAGCGAATATTGGTACTTGTTTGGGACATCGTGGGGATTAGCGTGATGCTGCTGAAGCCTGTAGTACTTCACCAACGTTAGGGACTTGCGGAATGATAATTCCAAGCCCTCTAGATGGATTGGTGGAACCGGTCGTAGATGGCCATGGGTATCCCGATGAAGATCTGCTAGGATCAACTGCGGAAGTATACTGAGGTGAGCGGAGTGTGAACTCTCACTGTTGGATCGAGTTGTTGGGAAAATTCGTGAGGGAAAGTACCAAGTGCTGATTTTCCCTTGTTCGGATGTTGCACGTGGAATTAAGTTCCTTGCAATGGAGACTTCGTGGAAGAGTGGTTGAGATCGACGCTCGGTCGATAGTCACTTCATGGTGACATTGATAGAGAGCTACTACTAAATTGTAAATGGAACCCTCTCTATCACTTGAGTTGAGCTCTGGGACTATGGATACCTGGGGTATCTGATGCTAAGGGAAGCATTGCGGAGGAGAATTTCGAATGATTCGTTACGAGCGCTTGAGCAGTTAGTGCTATGAGACCCCCTATCGAAGATAAGCTCTCGGCGTGGGCTTATGAAGAGTTTACTTGAGGCATCAAGTAAGGGAATGACCTTAGTAGATTGAGGATGTGTGTGGGTTGTGGTTCTTGACTATATTTATAGAAGAGAAGCAGCGAGTACCACCCCAGTGGTGGAGTTGAGACTACTGTGGAGGCATTGTGGTGCAATGCCGATTGGTGAATCGAGTAACCACTTCTGGAGAACCAATTTGGACGATTTGTCAAGTATCGCGACAATCGAAGAGATTATTATTATAGATTTTGATGGTCTGGCTGTTCATGCCAAGCGGGTATAAAAGGATAGCCATGTGGAAATGACGCTATGCTTAATTAAGGATTGGAATTACACTCAGTCGTGCAATCTTTTGACAAGATCTGACTTTGAGCTGAGCAAGCACTGTTGGGATTAGAGCCAACGGTTAGATATTGTATCACATCTCTTTAGTGAGCATTCCAATGGAGTGTTGATGGATCAGGTAACGGGTTTGAACCCCAGGTTCTTGCTACGAGCGGTATTGTTGGATCCGCCTCAGAGAGCTATATAACGGAATTCCAATTGTATGAATAAATTGAGGCAGAGCTACGTCTCGCCCTCGACCTAGACGAGGAAGGTGAGTACTGGAATTCAGCTTTTGGGAGCACTTGGTGTTGGTGATGACCAACTGAATAGCTTGTCGAACGAGCGCATTTTAGAGAAGGAACTTCTCGGAGAAGACTTGAAGTTGCTTTATTGGTGGCCCGGAATGATAAGGACGTTGGCGAGCTTGTGGCTAGATGTTTGACTTGCCAACAAGTGAAAACTGAACATAGAGTTCCCGCGGGGGAATTGTAGAGCCTACCGATTCCAGTGTGGAAGTGGGAGACGATCACCATGGACTTTGTGATGGGATTGCCTCGCTCTCGTGCCGGCATGACGCTATTTGGGTGATCTTAGATAGGTCGACGAAATCGGCGCATTTCATACCTATCCATACTACTTGGACTAGAGAGAGACTCGAGATATAATTGGATAAGATTGTGCGACTACACGAAGTACCTACATCGATTGTATCGGACAGGGACACACGTTTTGTGTCACACTTTTGGAGGAGTCTGCAGGACGCCTTAGGTGCTCGACTGGACTTCAGCACTGCTTTCCACCCTCAGAGTGACGGGCAGTCGGAGCGTATTGTACAGACACGCGAGGATCTGCTTCGAGCCTGCGTGATCGGCTTCCAGGGAGGATGGTCGCGAACTATCGATGGCGAGTTTGCTTACGGCGACGTTATCAAGCTTGAATCGAAATGGCACCATTTGAGGCACTCTATGGACGGAACTGTAGATCGCCACTTCATTGGATTGAAGTTGGCGAGAGTTTGGCTTTAGGCCCAGATGTGCTCCAGGAAACAGAGGACAAAGTTCGCATTGCTAAAGAGCGGTTGTTGACAGCCCAGAGTAGGCAGAGGAGCTTTGCTGACCAGCGTCAACGAGACTTGGAGGTTCAAAGTGGAGATTATGTCTTTTTGAAAGTCTCGCCGACCAAGGGGATCAGGAGATTCGGGATTCGGGGTAGGTTGAGCCCCGATTCATTGGACCGTATGAGCTTTTGGAGCGTGTGGGCTCGGTAGTGTATAGACTTGCTCTATCGCCGAACTTGTCGGGTGTACACAACGTATTCTATGTATCGGTCCTCCGGAAGTATATACATGATCCAGCTCGTGTTTTGGATGCTACACCATTAGAGCTAAGGGATGATTTGAGCTTCGAGGAGCAACCCGTGAAGATTTTGGGCTCGCGAGGTGAAGAAGTTGGGGAATCGGGAGCTTTCTTATGTGAAAGTCATGTGGAGCAACCACGAGGAGCGGGAGACCACGTGGGAGTTTGAGAGAGCGCTTCGAGAGCACTACCCCCATCTCTTTCAGATGGAGACATGAGGTATGACTGTGATTTCGAGTTTCATGACGAAACCCCTTTTTAGGAGGGGTGAATGTGACGCACTGAACTTTGCAAATAGCAAGGTTCGAGTGTTGGATGTGAGATCTGAGCTTTTCCAGATTTTCTGGAGGGTCGTTGACTGTGTTCCGACCTATGGCACGAGTACCGAGGTTAGTGGATGAGTTCCAAGCTCTAAAGTCCAAAAAGTTGGATTTTAGGTTGCTCTCGGGTTGAATTTCTATGCTCTTGTACCGCAGTACAAAATTGTTGCTATACCAAGAGCCTTTGATGGCTATACCTACATGCACCGAGATTTATACCGGTATAGAAGTGCAGATCGAGCTAACCGAGCCTCGGGTTTGGCTGTTTCGTGGGGTTTGTACCGGTACAAAATTGGCTTGTATGCTGTGGCTTAAAATCCGAAATCGCAGGGGCTTGTTAGCATTTTGTTGCTTCTATTTGTAACCCCTCACCCCCCTTAGGGTCTTTTTGTGCTGAGACCAGAGAGAGAGAGAGGTAGGAGCTTCTCAAACCCTTCCCTCTCTATTTCTTGATTTTGGTTGGTTGTTTTTAAGAGATTGATCTTCTCTTTTTCTCCTTTTTGCTTCTTGGTGCATTTTCCACCATGGGTGAAGCTTGGAGCTTGGATTTGAAGCTTGAGCGAGGATAGATCTTCAAGCTTTGAGGGTTTTGAGCCTTGTTTGGAGCTCCTAGAAGGTAAGCAACTCATCTCCTTCCCCTAGATTTGAGTTTGGTTGCTTCTTTATAGATGAAACCCTAGATTTGGCATATTAGGGTTTATTTTGGGGGTTTGCAACCTAGGGCTTTTAGAGTCCAATTGATTGGTTTAGAACCTTGATTTAGGTTGCTTTGGAAGGGATTTACACTCCATTTGAGGATTGGAGAAGGATTCTTGCACTAAGGTGAGTTTTTCCTTATCCTTTGTATAGAAGTTTAAAGATTGAACACATGGTCCAACTTTAGAGGTTGTAACTCCTAGGATTTACTTTGTAGGGTACTAGGAGTAGGAATCGAAGCTTCGTTAGCGGTTCGGAGCGACGCTTGGAGCGACGGTGGGTTTGGCCTCACCTAGCACAATGAGAAATTCTCATTGGAGCTTATATGCTTACGGTTAATTGGGAAATCATGTGTTTTCATGTTTCATATATTATTTGTGAATTTTAGAATGCTTAAGATACATATGTTATGTATAGTGCAATTTTCCTCTATATAGTAGAGATGCATGCTTGTGAGAGCTGCGGGGTGGTAGCATTCTATTTGAGAACTTGAACTAAATTGTTATAGTTAGTTTGACATGTGTTTGAGAACAGAGAACTATGCATAACATAGGAGAAAAGCTAATGTCATTAAGCGACATTAGACTTGGCATCGGTTTGTGAACTAGTGAGCTAATGTCATCAAGCGGCATTAGGCTCGGATTCGAACTTTGACATAGAAATTCTAGTGTCATGTGAACTTTTGTACTAGGCCTTAGGGTTACTAGTGACATTTGCCATGAGGGTGACATGAGGTTTTGGACACTTGAGACTTGGACAGTGCTTGTTGCCATTTGTGCTCTTCGCACATGCTTGTGAGGGTCGCTCCCTACAAGCCGGCACTCCGGAGTTAGCCTTTGCGATTCGTTCGCGCGTGCGGTGTGAGAAGCCTACGGGACCGTTTGGGATAGACTCATTCCTTGCGGGGGATGTTGGGGCTACCACGGTACTTAGGCGGCACAAGTCGGACTACACTTGTGTAGATCCTAGAAAGAGAATTGAATAGTGACATATAATAGAAAATTGACATCACTACTAGATAGGACTTAGTAGTTGGATACTCGGATATACTGTGGCATAGTATTGGACATGGGTAGTATACTTGATAGGACAACATTTCCATTATGGTATACTTGAGAGCTTATTAGAATGTACTTGTTTAAAGTGGGCATTTCGGGTTTAATAAAGCATGTGGCATATTTACTTTGGGTTAATTATTCAGCTTTACAGTTGTGCTCTATTTACCGTTATGCTTTATTTACAGTTATTTACTTCTGTACTATTACTTCTTTTGGGGCCTAGTGGTGCACCCGTGTGTCGAAGACTGCCCACCGGGAACTATATTTTTATAGTTCTCACGCCTCTATTTTCCGACGTGTTTCAGCGCCTTCAGCGGTGGAGGCCAGGGATCGCGGCAAGGGTGTCGCTTCGGCTAGCGACGGGGAGTCTCGCTAGGTGGTTCATCTCTCCTTTGTTTTAGTTGGAGAGGATGAGTGTGTGTACCTGTATTTTGGTAGAGGCTACCCTTATGTACCTAGAGCTTCACGGTTGTGTTTACTTTTAACTAGTAGCGCTTTAGTACTCTCTTTCCTTCCTAACTCGTTTATTGATCCTACTTGCCGATAGGGATAGCTGTATGTGGCTCTGATATTCTTAGTTGTAGCCTATTATTGTTTTAATTCCGCAGTTTTTATTTAGACGCCTTATATGTGTTGGCATATGGCGGGTCCGGGCACGCTTTGGGGAAGGTCCTGCCGACCCCGGGGCGTGACAGTCCCACGTGGCCCTACAAGCATCTCAATCCCGCACGCGCGAACCGTGTCGCAAAGACCAACTCCGGAGTGCCGGCTTGTTGGGAGCGACCCCCACAAGCATATGCGAATGGGCACAAATGGCAAGCAAGCAAAGTCATCGTCTCACGATCCAGTCATCACGGCTCTACCATTGAAATAGTCTCAAGTACCCAATCCTCATGTCTCTAACATGGTAATAGTCACTAGCAACCCTAAGGTCTAGTACAATGTCTCTCATGTCACTACATTACATTATGTCCAAATTCAATTACGAGCCTAATGCCGCTTAATGACATTAGCTCACTAGTCACAAATGATTGTCAAGCCCAATGCCTCTTTATGACATTGCCTTTTTCCTTAAGTCTCACATGGATTCTAAGCCCAAGTCCGATTCCAACTCTAATGCCACTTTATGACATTAGGTTTGCCAATCCACATATAATCCAAGCCTAAAGCCGCTTAATGACTTTAGCTTACTATATTACATATTGATGCGAAGCCCAATGCCTCTTTATGGCAATGGCTTTTCCCTTATGTCATGCATGGTTCTAAGTCCCAAAGTGTATATCATTTTCACTATAACCATATAGTTTCATGTCCCAAATGGAATGCTAACACTACATAAGTCTCACATGCACACATCTCTACTATATAGAGGTAAAATTGCATTATACATAACCTATGTATTTTAAGCATTCTAAAATTCTAAAATAATGCATCTAACATGAAAATGCATGAATTTCTAATTAACCGAACACAAATTTACACCAATGAGATTTTTCTCATTGTGTTGGTGAGGCCAAACCCACCGATGCTCCAAGCGGTGCTCCGAACCGCTAACGAAGTCTATATTCCTCCTCCTAGCACCCTACAAGGTATGCCATAGGAGTTACAACCTCAAAAGATGAACCATAAGTTCAATCTTTAAGCATTAAGACAAAAGGTAAGGAAAAACTCACCTAATGTAGAAAATCCTCTTTGAAGTCCCAAATGGAAGCTAGAGTCTTCTCAACCCAACCTAAAGGAAGGTTCTAAACCAATCAATTGAGCTCTAAAAGCCTCAAATCAAAAAGCCCCAAATAAAATCCTAATTTCCAAAATCTAGGGTTTCATCTAGTAGAAAGCCTCAAAATCCAAATCTAGAAGAAAGGATTTGTTGTTTACCTTCTAGAAGCTCCAAAACAAAAATCAAAATTCTCAAGAAGTGATGATCTTCCTCCAAGCAAGCTCCAAGTTCCCTTCCCAAGCTTCTCCAATGGTGCAAGAGCCACCAAGAGACCAAAAGAAGTAAAAGAGGTAGTAAATCCTCAAGAAATCCAAGAGAAATGGAAGGAAATCGAAGAGAGTAGAAGAGAGGCTCTCTCACCTTCCTCTTGCTGTTGCCAAGCTCAGGGGATGCCCTAAGGGGCGTGGGTACTAATAGAGATGGCCAAAATGCCAAAACACCCCTGCAGTTTAAAACTGTCAAAATTTACCAAAGTGTACCGGTACAAATCCCACGAAAATGCCAAACCCGAGCCTCGGGTTGGAGAGAAGATGCCATGTGTACCGGTACAAATCCCAAAGTGTACCGGTACAACCATCAACCTTGTACCGGTACACATACCCGAAAATGCAATCCGAGAGCTATCCAAAATCCCACTTTTTGGACTTTGGTGCTTAGATTTAAACCTCTAATCTCGAGACTCGTGCCATAGGTCGGAACACTGTCAACGACCCTCCAGAAGGTCTGGAAAAGCTCAGAACTAACATCGAACACTCGAACCTTGCTATTTGCGATAGTTCAGTGCTTCACATTCTCCCCTCCTAAAAAGGAGTTTCGTCCGCGAAACTGCAGATCAACCACGCAAGAACAACCATCTGAAAGGATGGAAAGACGTCTCAACAGTGTTCAAATCAGACCACGAAGGTCCCATGCGTGCCGAATTACCTCATCGCACAACACACAAAATCCCGCGACTCCAGGGATTTGGCATAGCGCAAGCCAAACCCATACAAGTTCCTCGAACTCAAGTCTTCGCCAGGAAGTTCCATCTCAAGTCTATGCTTGCTCAACCAGCCCTCCAGTTGGTCCTCATACAACCACGTGCTCCCAAAAGCTGAATTCTAGTTCTCACCTTTTTCATCCTAATTGAGGGCAAGGTCTAGCCCTGATTCAATTACTCAAGTGTATAAGGTTCCATCATATATTCTTCTGAGGCGGATTCAACGATACCGTCCAAAGCAAGAATCCAGGGATTATATCCGTCACCAAAACCATCGGAGTGCTTACCAGATCATCACTCACCAAAGAGAGGCGATGCAACGTCTCTTCGTTACCTCAAATCCCAACAATGATCTCTCAACTCAAGATCAAGTCCCGTCACCAAATCGCACAACAGGGTGCAGCTCTATTCCATAATTAAACAGGGTGTAATTCCACATTGCCACCATTCCAATCATGCTTGGCCTGAGCAGCTCTATCCTCAGTATCCATGGTAAACATCCCTTTTAATAGAAGCGGAAGCCAACGAATCATCCAAACTCGCTCAACAAAGGTGATTACTCGACTCATCAATCGACATTGTGCCACAATGCCACTACATTAATCTCACTTTCACCACTCGGGTAGTACTCTCAAATTCTCTTCTAAGAATGTGGTCATAGACCAAAGCTCAGTAACTTCCTCAATCCACTAAGGTTATTCCCTTAGTCTCAACTCAATGCCTTCATTAGCAGCAAATGCTTCAGGTGTTCATAACCACCGAGTTCCACTCAAATGATAGAGAGGGATCAATCCACAATTCAATAATAGCTCTCTATCACGTCACTACGATGCGCCGACCCATCATAACGTTAAACCAACTACTCCTTCAAGCAGTTTTCATTACCAAGGTCTTGATTCCTGGTGCATAAACCGGACCGGGGAAATTAGTAACTTGGTAATTTTTCCCCTCAAGTTGTCCATCCACTCTATCCAACAGTGAGGGTTTCACACCTCGCTCACTACAGTCCGCCTCCGCAGTCGATCCTCGCAGATCTTCATCGGGATACACACGGCCATCCGTGACCGGTTCCGCCAATCCATCCAGAGAGCTTGAAATTATCATTCGGCAAGTCCCTAACACTGGTGGAGTACTACAGGCTTCGGCAACATCACGCCAATCTTCGTGATGTCCCAGCCTAGCATCAACATCCGTTCGAGGTACAACCTCAAACTCCAACACAGAATGGTGATACTCAGATTGCATACAATCTTATCGAGTACACCAACATCTCAAGGCTAATTGAAACGATCAACAAGCCTCTACAACCATGCAAATGCCCAATCGTGATTTAATTTAGATCACGATGGCCGACATACAATCGAAACGACCCGACCGGTCCCGCAACAATTGGGGGTGCTCCTCCGCAAAGCGACACCCTATATACAAAGATCTCCCCGCCACTCGAGCTCACAATTTGTGACTCCGTCGGGAAAACAACCAGATCTCACAAGACATCCTTCATTCCGAGGATTCTTGATCAACAGGAACTAACGGCCAATTAGGCCCTAAATCCTCTCCAACACTTACCTAATTTAGGTAAGGGAGGTAGTCCTCGTAACCATCGAAATTAAATCCTCAAAACGCACAGCTCGGGCCCAAAATCTCAAGGCGAGTCAAGTCAGCTCGCAAGACCCAAGGTACAAGGTACCTCACAACCTCCACACCAAGAAAGGCCAATCCATATTGTCTGTGACCACGAATGACGTACCTCGCACGGTGAAATTTTATCTTCAATTTTCGTGGGGTAGTATTCACGATTCAGATTAATATTTAAATATGTATGGTTATCAGGTATTGTGGATCCACGGCTTCCAATAAACGCAAGCGTCTATTGTTAATTACCCCTATAAAATGTTAGGGTACCTTCGATTAAGAGACCTCTGAAATGCTAGAATTGAACAAAAGAAAATTTTATAATATATCGTCCAGTTACATGGCTTTAACCAAGGGCATACCCTCGGTGTACATAAGTGGAGCAGAAAAAAGAAAAGCTTAATTTTAATTGCATCTTAGTTATATGTTCCAAGATGCTCAAAGTATGTGATCAGATTAATTTTGTTGGGCCCTATATATTTTGGAGCTCAACATGGTTCACCCTAAGATGAAAGATTAATTAAATTCCTTGTATATGTATTGAGATTTAATCGAATTTGATTCAAATTAAACTCTAATTATGTGTATTAGAGTTTGATTAGGTTAATTGAACTTTAAATATATATGATAAAGTCCAATAGAATTTGATTTGATATTCAATTTGAGCTCTCATCCTAAATATATGTGTTAGGATTAGCCCAAATGTTTTGAATTAGACTCTAATTTTATATTTTAGAGTCTAGTATAATTATGCTCTAGGTTTATGTGTTAGAGCTTAATCACATTTGCTTTGGATTCATCATAGGGTGAAATATTAACTGAATCCTAATTATATGTATTAAGATTAGTCAAATTTGATTTAAATTTAAGTCCAAGTATATGTCACACCCCGGGAACCAGCGGAAGCCCGCCCGGCGCGTGTCCAGACCCGCCGTACATCTAAAATATACAAGGCGTCTAGCAAAATGATAAATAAAACAATAAGAAAAGAGGCATCTAGTAGTATCAGAGCACAATATAACAACTAGATCTCTATATAGGAAAAAGTACCAACAACACTCAGAAGCTGAAAATAAGTACAACCATAACTCCACAACCAAAAGCTATAAAAGGTACATGGTAGTCTCTATACCGGGATACAAAAATCTCTCTCTCACAAATACCAAAAAGAGAGAAAAGTAGAACCATCTAAAGGAGAGTAAAGCTACTATGAGCTAACTAGACGCGACTCCCTTGCCGCGATCCCTTGCCTCCGCCGGTGCCGAAGGCTCTGAAACACATTATAAAAAGAGGGCGTGAGAACTATTAATTAATAGTTCCCAGTGGGCAATTACTGACTTCAGTTGCATGCTCCACTAGGCCCAAAACTAAACAAGTAAACGATAAACTATGCATAAGTAAAGTAAACGACATGTAAAATAAACATGTAAGCTACTAACATGAAATCTCTACTTAGCATAAATAAGCATAAGCAAACGACTAATCTAAGCATGATTAGTAAGTACAACTACTAGTACAATGTTCCCAAATTAATAGTAAAGAGTTGAAGTTTACTATTCTAGTCAAATCCACAATGTCCACAAATAATAGTAAAGTGTTGAAGTTTACTATTCTAGTCAAATCCACAATGTCCACAAATGATAGTAAAGTGTTGAAGTTTACTATTCTAGTCAAGTTCACAATTTCCTTTAAACTATATTAAGGTAAAGTCCAATAAGATCCAACCCGAAGGCGGTATGGCCGATGCCCACCCGAAGGCTGCCTAGCCCAAATGCCGAGCCTAATGGCCCCGTAGTAGTCAACATCCCCACCCTAGGAACGAGACCGACCCACGGCAATCCACTTCGGCGTCCAATCCCGCATGGCGAATACATGAAACGCGTTGGCCAACTCCGGAGTGCCGGCTTGTAGGGAGCGACCCTCACAAGCATATGCGAATGAGCACAATGGAATATAGTCACAAGAACTGTCACAAGTCTCAAATCATCATGTCTCTAACATGGAAGGTAAAGTCACTGTGTCCAAGGCCTATCTCTATATCATCATGTCTCTAACATGGAATATGATAGATGTCAGTGGCCTATATCAATGTCTCTAGGTTGCAGTTTCACAGTTTTCTAAGTTAAGTGTCGCTTGATGACACTTAAGCTTTTCTAAGTCCCAACACAATTTAATGTTCTCAAATACTTTAGTTAAGCTATATTAACATGAATGGCACACCCCCAGGCGGCCATGAGAGCTACTCTCACATGCATGCAAAAATAACCCAGAAAGCTCTACTATATAGAGTGAAATTTTATCATACATAAGGCATGCATTTTAAGTGCTCCAAAATTCATAATAATTCTATCTAGCAAGAATATGCATTTAGAATAATTTAATCAAACCAAATAAGCACTTAGGAGCCATTTGCTCCTATGCTCACGAAGCCAAACCCACCAAGTGCAAGTAGCGTCGCTCCGAAACGCTAACGAAGCTTCGATTATCACTCCTTGAGTCCTAAAAAGCAAACCCTAGGAGTTACAAACTAGGAAAACGAACCATGAGTTCAATCTTTAAAGAACTCTACAAAAAGGGTGAAGAAAACTCACCGAATGCGAAGGAAACTCTCACGATCTCCAAATGGGAGTTAGAATCCTTGCAATCCAACCTAAACCAAAGTTCTAAACCCATCAATTAGGTCTAAGAAGCCCTAAAACGAAAATCCCCAAAACCTAACCCTAGAATCCCATTCTAGGGTTTCATCACACAAAAAGCCTCAAAATCCGAATCTAGAGGAAGAGAACTTGATGCTTACCTCCTAGATGCTTCAATTCAAGTTCAAAAGGCTCTAGGGTTGAAGCTTGATCCTCTACCAAGCTCCAATCAAAAGCTCCAAAGCATCCAACAATGGTGAAGAAGGCTCTACCAAGCAAAAGAGGCAAAGTGAGGGTTTTAATCCTCCAAAAATCCAACAAAACTCATGGGGGAAGAAGGAGAGGAGAAGGAGAAGCCCTTACCTCTTCTCTTGCTGCTATGAACACAAGAGGATGCCCTAGGGGCGTGGCATACTCTAATAGATGTGCTACAATAGCTAAAAACCCCCTGCAGTTCAAACTGCTCGAAATCTGCCAGTTTGTACCGGTACAAATCCAGTTTGTACCGGTATAAACCCTGCGAAACAGCAAACCCGAGCCTCGGGTTTGCCCAGCTGCTCATCTATACCGGTATAAATCTCGGCTTGTACCGGTATAGCCACCATTTTGTACCTAAGATAGACACCATTTTGTACCGGTACAAAGGCATAAAATTCCAACCCGAGAGCAACCTAAAATCCAGCTTTTTGGACTTTAGTGCTTGGAAATCATCCACTAACCTCGGTACTCGTGCCATTGGTCGGAACACAGTCAACGACCCTCCAGAAAATCTGGAAAAGCTCAGATCTCACAACCGACACTTAAACTTGCAATTTGCGAAAGTTCAGTGCGTCACATTCACCCCTCCTAAAAAGGAGTTTCGTCCGCGAAACTAGAAATTACAATCATACCTCATGACTCCATCTGAAAGAGATGGGGATAGCGCTCTCGAAGCGCACTCTCAAGCTCCCACGTGGCCTCCCGCTCCTCGTGGTTGTTCCAAAGGACTTTCATATAAGAAAGTTCACTATTCCTCAGCTTCTTCACCTCGCGAGCCAAAATCTTCACGGGTTGCTCCTCGAAGCTTAAATCATCCCTAAGTCCCAAGGTGTAGTGTCCAATACATGAGCTGGATCATGTATATACTTCCGGAGGACCGATACATAGAATACGTTGTGTACACCCGATAGGTTCGGCGATAGAGCAAGTCTGTACACTACCGAGCCCACACGTTCCAAAATCTCATACGGTCCAATGAATCGGGGGCTCAACTTACCCCGAATCCCGAACCCCCTGATCCCCTTGGTCGAGACTTTCAAAAAGACATGGTCTCCAATCTGAAACTCCAAGTCTCATCGACGCCGGTCGGCGTAGCTCCTCTGCCTACTCTGGGCTGTCAACAATCGCTCCTCAGCAATGCGAACCTGTCCTCTGCTTCCTGGAGCACATCTGGGCCTAAAGCCAAACTCTCGCCAACTTCACTCCAATAAAGTGGCGATCTACATTTCCGTCCATAGAGTGCCTCAAATGGTGCCATCTTAATACTTGCTTGTTAACTGTTGTTATAAGCAAACTCTGCCATCGGTAGAAGCTGCGACCATCCTCCCTGGAAGTCGATCACGCAGGCTCGAAGCATATCCTCGAGTGTCTCAGATAGTACGCTCCGATCGCCCGTCACTCGAGAGGGTGGAAACGATGCGAAGTCCGATTGAGCACCTAAGGCGTCCCGCACTCCTCCAAAAGTGTGACACAAAACGTTTGTCCCTATCCGATACAATCGATGTAGGTACTCCGTGTAGTCGCACATTCTTATCCAAATATATCTGTGCGAGTCTCTCTCTAGTCCAAGTAGTATGGATAGGTATGAAATGCGCCGATTTCGTCAACCTATCCACGATCACCCATATAGCATCATGCCCTGCCTGTGAGCGAGGCAATCCCATCACGAAATCCATGGTGATCTTCCCCCACTTCCACACTGGGATCGAACTCGTAATTTCCCCGCGGAACTCTATGCTCAGCTTTCACTTGCTGGCAAGTTAGATAACGAGCTACAAACTCGCCAACACCCTTTTTCATCCCGGGCCACCAACAAAGCAACTTCAAGTCTTCTCCGAGAAGTTCCTTCTCTAAATTGCGCTCGTTCGACAAGCTATTCTGTTGGTCATCACCAAAACCAAGTGCTCAAATGCTGAGTTCCAGTACTCACTTTCCTCGTCTCGGTCGAGGGCGAAGCCTAGCTCTGCCTCAATTTACTTGTACAATTGGAATTCCGTTATATAGCTCTATGAGGCGGATCCAACAATACCGCTCGTAGCAAGAACCCGGGGTTCAAACCCGTTACCTGATCCATCAACACTCCATCAGAATGCATCACTAAAGAGATGTGATACAATATCTAGTACTAAAGAGATGTGATACAATATCTAGTCGTTGGCTCGAATCCCAACGATGCTCACTTACTCAAAGCCAGATCTTGTCAAAAGATTGCACGACTGAGTGCAACTCCAATCCTTAATTAAGCATAGCGTAATTTTCACATGGCTATCCTCTTATACCTTCTTGGCATGAACGGCCCGACAATCAAAATCCATAATAATCATCTCTTCGATTGTCGCGACACTTGACAAATCGTCCAAATTGGTTCTCCGTAAGTTACTCGATTCACCAATCGGCATTGCACCCCAATGCCTCCACGTAGTCTCAACTCCACCACCGGGTGGTACTCGCCGCTTCTCTTCTATATATATAGTCGAACCACAACCCACACACATCCTCGATCTACTAAGGACATTCCCTTAGTCTCGACTTGATGCCTCAAGTAAACTCTTCATAAGCCTACGCCGGGAGCTTATCTTCGATAGAGGGTCTCATAGCACTAACTGCTCAAGCGCTCAAAACGAATCATTCGAAATTCTTCTCCACAAGGCTTCCCTTAGCATCAGATACCCCAGGTATCTATAGTCGCAGAGCTCAACTCAAGTGATAGAGAGGGTTCCATTTACAATTTAGTAGTAGCTCTTTATCAATGTCACCATGAAGTGACTATCGACCAGAACGTCGATCCCAACCACTCTTCCACGAAGTCTCCATTGCAAGGAACTTAATTCCACGTGCAACATCCGAACAAGGGAAAATCAGCACTTGGTACTTTCCCTAGCGAAATTTCCCAACCACTCGATCCAACAATGAGAGTTCACCCTCAGCTCACCTCAGTATGCTTCCGCAGTTGATCCTTGCAGATCTTCATCGGGATACCCATGGTCATCTGCGACCGGCTCCGCCAATCCATCAAGAGGGCTTGGAATTATTATTCCGCAAGTCACTAACGTTGGTGAAGTACTACAGGCTTTAGCAATGTCACGCTACTCCCCACGATGTCCCAAACAAGTACCAACATTCGCTTGAGGTACAACCTCAAACCCCAACACAAAATGGTATTACTCCGATTGCAATACGATTCAATCGAGTACGCCAATATCTCAAGACTAATTGAAACAATCAACGAGCCTCTACAGCCGAGCGATTGCCCAATCGTGATTCACTTTAGATCACGATGGCCGACATACAGTCGAAACGACCCTACAGGTCCCACTTCAATAGAGGGTGTTTCTCACGAGACGAAACACTAGATGCAAGGATCTCCCCGTCACCCGAGCTCACGATTCGCGACTCAGTCAGGAGAACAGCAACAACTCCGAAGATATCCTTCATTCTGAGGATTCTCGAACAACCGAAGGTAATGGCCAATTAGGCCCCCAAATCCTCCCCAATACTTACCCAATTTAGGCAAAAGAGGTAGTCATCGCCACCAGAGGAATAAACCCTCAACATGCACTATTTCGCGCTCAAGTTTCCAAGACGAGTCAAATCAGCTCGCAAGACCCAAGGTACAAGGTACCTCACAAACTCCACACCAAGAAGGCCAATCTATTTGTTGGCACGCAAAACCTTCTCGCAAGGTAGGGTGTTCGAGACGACACACCCAATCATCTGATCATCCTATAGGCATCGAAGAATGATCAATGCTAGAAATCCTCGGGTTGGTTCACTACACACTCGGTGTATCCTCAATCTCACGACCCCACACGTGGCATTCCACGCACTTGTCACAATGGACTACCGTCCCGACCAAAACTCGCCCTACCCGAAGGCACCGGGCCGTCACTCACAAACTAATCGCGCCGCCCAAAGGGCCCGGGCTCCGCAGTCTACAACTGGTCCAGGCACGGGTCGTCCCCGAGCACCATCCGGCAAACAGCCGATCCAGGGATGCAACTAATGTAATCGTCGTGAGATCCATATAGCATAGCAGAAAGCTACCCACAACCCGCAAACTAACCGTTTCAAACAAGGCTAATTCTCATCGCAAACAGCGAACTAATGTGATGCAATGCAACTCGGCAACCAGCCGAACAACGGATAGGTACCACGTATCGGCATCAAACAATGCACACTCGAAAGCCATATTACGAACCAAAACACGTAGTCACCACCTCGGCTGCCGTCGCCTCCTCAGTCTGAGCCGTATACACGCGGCCGCTCGGGGCCTGTTGTGACTCCTCCGTCTGTCTCTACACAGGTTGCCTCCCAAAGTGCGTCTGACTCGCACCCTCGGCCGTGGGCCACTAGCCCAAATCCTTAGTCTAAGCCTTCTCGATACTCCTGCACATACGCCACACCGCCTCCCACGACGAGCGAGCGGTTTACCATACAGATCCTGCCCCGACTTTCTCTTAACACTCTCAGGGAAATAAAGCTTCAACAGGAGTTTCTTGAACCTCTTCCAAGTAGCCGCTACAATGACAGCGTTAATGCTATCCTGAATGTCCAACCACCAGCTACAAACCCCATCCCTCAGGTGATGCGCGACAAGCCAAACTCTGTCTCTCTCCTCCACGAATGTGTCGCGGCAATAGATTCTCCGTCTGCATCGACCACTTTCCTACGATCCAGTGGTCGTCCTTCTCTCCATCGAGGATCCTGGGGTTACACCTCTCGAACTCGTTGGGCGATCCATGAGCCACTCTCGCCCTGCCCCCTCAATCATCCCGGGGAAAACCACATGTTGTAGTAAGGATCTCTCCAGGTGTTTCATGCGCGCATCCTGCTTGCGTGCCGCATTTGCCTGCCGTTGAGCCGGTGTCGCTCGAGTCGCCAAACCGGAGAGCCGCAAGTAGGCATCTCACTCGCGGACCTCGTTGGATCCGAGAGTAGTGGACATCTCCACTTCCCCAAACGTTGTCGCGTCATCCGCTCCAACAAACTTAGAGCGGGTCGTCAACAAGACGCCACAACATTACTAAAGCGCAAGTTAATAAAACCCACGCTATCGCAGCCCCACTCAACAATACCAAAATCATGCGAAAGTAATGAAGTGTGTTTCACAACTAACTCCCGATGTTACGTTGTCGGCCGCCAACGTAACCCTCCGCGAAATTAGGAGTTATACACTTCGGTCCAACTCTACTTACTAGAGTTATTCAAGATACCCAATCTGAATACTTTCGCTCACAAGTTAAATAGACCTCGTCTCTCACGAGCCTATATCCTATAGTCCAACCGGCCTAGAGTTTGCTAGGTCCACAAGAAGACTCAACCCTAGGCTCTGATACCAATTTAATCTGTCACGCCCCGGGACCCAGCGGAAGCCCTCCCGGCGCGTGTCCAGATCCGCCGTACATCTAAAATATACAAGGCGTCTAGCAAAACGATAAATAAAACAACAAGAAAAGAGGCATCTAGTAGTATCAGAGCACAATATAACAACTAGATCTCTATATAGGAAAAAGTACCAACAACACTCAGAAGCTGAAAATAAGTACAACCATAACTCCACAACCAAAAGCTATAAAAGGTACATGGTAGTCTCTATACCGGGATACAAAAATCTCTCTCTCACAAATACCGAAAAAGAGAGAAAAGTAGAACCATCTAAAGGAGAGTAAAGCTACTATGAGCTAACTAGACGCGACTCCTCGCGATCCCTTGCCTCCGCCAGTGCCGAAGGCTCTGAAACACATTATAAAAAGAGGGCGTGAGAACTATTAATTAATAGTTCCCAGTGGGCAATTACTGACTTCAGTTGCATGCTCCACTAGGCCCAAAACTAAATAGGTAAACGATAAACTATGCATAAGTAAAGTAAACGACATGTAAAATAAACATGTAAGCTACTAAACATGATATCTCTACTTAGCATAAATAAGCATAAGCAAACGACTAACCTAAGCATGATTAGTAAGTACAACTACTAGTACAATGTTCCCAAATTAATAGTAAAGAGTTGAAGTTTACTATTCTAGTCAAATCCACAATGTCCACAAATGATAGTAAAGTGTTGAAGTTTACTATTCTAGTCAAATCCACAATGTCCACAAATGATAGTAAAGTGTTGAAGTTTACTATTCTAGTCAAGTTCACAATTTCCTTTAAACTATATTAAGGTAAAGTCCAATAAGATCCAACCCGAAGGCGGTATAGCCGATGCCCACCCGAAGGCTGCCTAGCCCAAATGCCGAGCCTAATGGCCCCGTAGTAATCAACATCCCCACCCTAGGAACGAGACTGACCCACGGCAATCCACTTCGGCGCCCAATCCCGCACGGTGAATACATGAAACGCGTTGGCCAACTCCGAGTGCCGCTTGTAGGGAGCGACCCTCACAAGCATATGCGAATGAGCACAATGGCATATAGTCACAAGAACTGTCACAAGTCCCAAATCATCATGTCTCTAACATGGAAGGTAAAGTCACTGTGTCCAAGGCCTATCTCTATATCATCATGTCTCTAACATGGAATATGATAGATGTCAGTGGCCTATATCAATGTCTCTAGGTTGCAGTTTCACAGTTTTCTAAGTTAAGTGTCGCTTGATGACACTTAAGCTTTTCTAAGTCCCAGCACAATTTAATGTTCTCAAATAATTTAGTTAAGCTATATTAACATGAATGGCACACTCCCAGGCGCCCCCAAGAGCCACTCTCACATGCATGCAAAAATAACCCAGAAAGCTCTACTATATAGAGTGAAATTTTATCATACATAAGGCATGCATTTTAAGTGCTCCAAAATTCATAATAATTCTATCTAGCAAGAATATGCATTTAGAATAATTTAATCAAACCAAATAAGCACTTAGGAGCCATTTGCTCCTATGCTCACGAAGCCAAACCCACCAAGTGCAAGTAACGTCGCTCCGAAACGCTAACGAAGCTTCGATTATCACTCCTTGAGTCCTAAAAAGCAAACCCTAGGAGTTACAAGCTAGGAAAACGAACCATGAGTTCAATCTTTAAAGAACTCTACAAAAAGGGTGAAGAAAACTCACCGAATGCGAAGGAAACTCTCACGATCTCCAAATGGGAGTTAGAATCCTTGCAATCCAACCTAAACCAAAGTTCTAAACCCATCAATTAGGTCTAAGAAGCCCTAAAACGAAAATCCCCAAAACCTAACCCTAGAATCCCATTCTAGGGTTTCATCACAAAAAGCCTCAAAATCCGAATCTAGAGGAAGAGAACTTGATGCTTACCTCCTAGATGCTTCAATTCAAGTTCAAAAGGCTCTAGGGTTGAAGCTTGATCCTCTACCAAGCTCCAATCAAAAGCTCCAAAGCATCCAACAATGGTGAAGAAGGCTCTACCAAGCAAAAGAGGCAAAGTGAGGGTTTTAATCCTCCAAAAATCCAACAAAACTCATGGGGGAAGAAGGAGAGGAGAAGGAGAAGCCCTTACCTCTTCTCTTGCTGCTATGAACACAAGAGGATGCCCTAGGGGAGTGGCATACTCTAATAGATGTGCTACAATAGCTAACCCCCGCAAGCTCAAATAAATGCTTTGTACCAGACAAATCCGGTTTGTACCGGTATAAACCTCGCAAACAAAGAAACCCGAGCATCGGGTTTGCCCAGCTGCTCATCTATACCGGTATAAATCTCGGCTTGTACCGGTATAGCCATCATTTTGTACCGGTATAGACACCATTTTGTACCGGTACAAAGGCATAAAATTCCAACCCGAGAGCAACCTAAAATTCAGCTTTTTAGACTTTAGTGCTTGGAAATCATCCACTAACCTCGGTACTCGTGCCATTGGTCGGAACCCAGTCAACGACCCTCCAGAAAATCTGGAAAAGCTCAGATCTCACAACCGACACTTAAACTTGCAATTTGCGAAAGTTCAGTGCGTCACAGTATATGTATTGGAATCTAACTTAATTTCATTTATTTGAACTCCAAGTAAATGTATTAGAGTCCAACAAATTTAATTTGATTAAATGGTTTGATCATTTCTAAGCATATATTTAGAATTTGATCGAGTTTGAACATGATTTGACTCTAGTTTTATGTGCTAGAGGATTGGATGATTTGGATTTGGTTTGAGTTTGAGTTTGAGTTTAGTTTAACAACGTTTCGGTCAACTGAGATTGGAGTGTTCATGAAAATTGGATTTGGGTTTAGTTTAACGACGTTTCGGTCAGCTGAGTTTGGGTTGGTTTTTTATTTGGTTGTGGATTGGATAAATGGGTTAAGATTTAATTGGGTTGGGCTCTGATTTGGTTGTGGACTTGGTGTATGGGTTTATGGTTCATGGTTTTGGTTCATGGTTCATGGACTTGGTATGTGGTTTGGTTCATGGTTCATGGACTTGGTATGTGGTTTGGTTCATGGTTTTGGTTCATGATTCATGGACTTGGTGTATGGTTTGTGGTTTATGGTTATGGTTCATGATTCATGATTCATGAAGTATGGCTCATGAACTTGATTCATTGATTTGATTTGGGTTAGTTTAGGGTTTGATTTGGAATATGGGTTAATGGGTTTATAGGTTTTTAGGTATATGGGTTAAATGGGTTAATGGGTTTTAGGTATATGGGTTAAATGGGTTAATGGGTTTAGGTATATGGGTTAAATGGGTTAATGGGTTTAGGTATATGGGTTTGGTTAATGGATTAATGGGTTTAGGTAAATGGGTTAAATGGGTTAATGGGTTTAGGTAAATGGGTTTGGTTATTGGGTTTAGGTATATGGGTTAAATGGGTTAATGGGTTTAGGTAAATGGGTTTCGTTCATGGGTTTTGGTATATGGGTTTGGTTAATGGGTTTAGGTAAATGGGTTTGGTTAATGGGTTTAGGTATATGGGTTTGGTTAATGGGTTTAGGTAAATGAGTTAAATGGGTTAATGGGTTTAGGTAAATGGGTTTGGTTAATGGGTTTAGGTAAATGGGTTTGGTTAATGGGTTTAGGTAAATGGGTTTGGTTAATGGGTTTAGGTATATGGGTTAAATGGGTATAATGGGTTAATGGGTTTAATGGGTTAAATGGGTTTATGCCCATATGACGATGTGAATTTAAATGAGGCTTAGATTGAATTCAATTTTCGAAAGTGAATTCGGGCCTAATTCGGGCCCATTAGATTTAAACACCATTAGATTTTAAATCCGGGTGTGAGTTAATCCAAATGAGATTTCGAAACGATCGAACTTGAGAACAAAATGTATTTGTAGGTTTAATTCTAATTTTAGTCCTTGACTCAATTTGACTTAAAGTATAGAGCGTCCAATGTGATGGGATTTAATGTTCAATTTAAATGGATTTAACAAAGCTCCTTCTCTCTTTCTTTGATTGAAAGGATGATCTTTCTCTCTCTTCTGGTGATAAGGAAAAGAGCACCGCTCTTTTGTTTTAATTTCGCCGTCAGCACTCGTTTGGGGCATTCCGTCGAACATATGTCGGGAACATCGATTTCGTCGATCAGAAGAGCATCGCTCTTCTCAAATTTTGCCCTCGACATTCGTTTGGCCATTCTGTCGAACAGGTGGCGGGTGTGTTGTTGATTCCGTCGACGGCTGAGCGTCAGACGAAAATTAATTTGCTTTGGCTTCATCTTCATGGTCGTCGGTGCACCATTAATTCCGTCGACGGCTAAGCGTCAAACGGAGGCTCGTTTCCTTCGTCGTCGACGGTGCGCCGTTGATTCCGTCGAAGGCTAAGCGTCAAACGGAGGCTCGTGTCCTTCGTCGTCGACGGTGCGCCGTTGATTCCGTCGAAGGCTAAGCGTCAAACGGAGGCTCGTGTCCTTCGTCGTCCACGGTGCGCCGTTGATTCCGTCGACGGCTAAGCGTCAAACGGAGGCTCGTTTGGGCATTCTGTCGAACATATGGCGGGTGCTTCATACGGCGTGGCGCTGCAATTGCAGCAGACATCGGCGGCAGCGCTGGCTCTCCTCTGTCAGAGCTGGACTAAGGCAGATGGTGGAGCATCTCACCTCGGTCTGAGCTAAGCAAAGGTGTGGCTAGCACGGTGAGCAGAGTCGCGCGGGCTATGGATTATCGAGGCGCGGCTAGCAGAGTCGGCGGCGTGGGTTGCGAGACGCGGCGGACGCAGTCGCGCGGTGCGGATCGTTGAGTGCGGCGAGCATGATCGCGCGGGCTGCGGACCGTCAAGGCCTGGCTAGCAGAGTCGGCGGTGCTGCCCTCTGTCCGAGCTAGACCGAGGCGGATGGCAGAGCATCCCGCCTCAATCCTAGCTAAGCAGAGGTGCGGCTAGCGCGGCGCTCTAGCCTTGGAGGAAGGGGACGACGGGGCAAGTGCAGCGGTGAAGCTTTGCGACGACGAGGCTGCACCCGAGGAGGTTCGCGACGACATGGCTCGCGATGACGGAGAGCGGCGACGAGGAGGCGCGAGTCGGGGCGCGCGCCGCGACGAGGGAATCACGACGAGGAGGCGCGAGTCGAGGCCGCGGCTCGCGACGAGGGAATCACGACGAGAGGAGGTGCGAGTCGTGGCCGCGGCTCGCGACGACGGAGCGGATCGGATCGGGCGGCGCCGTTCGGCGACGGTGCATATCGACCGGGGGTGCTATGCGCCGCCGCCGACGTCGAAGTCGAGGATGCGACAATGGAGCTCGCGACGAGGAGCTCCGAGCGAGAATCGTAGCACGAGCGGCGGCGCGTCGAGGCGCAAAGACGGCGGCGAGTCGGGCCGAGGCGGCGGCCGAGGGCCCGGCGGGCGGCGGCGCGTCGAGGCACCGAGGCGGCGACGAGGGAGGCGGAGCGGGGACGGGGCCGCTCTACGAAGATCTTCAAGGATCGAAGCGGCGACGAGGGAGGCGGAGCGGGATGGGGCCGCTCGACGGAGATCTTCAAGGATCGGAGCGGGGACGGGGCCGCCGGCGGAGCGGCTCGTCGGGTCGGAGCAGGGGCGCCGCTCGGCGCCGATCTTCGTGGAGGCGGAGCAAGGGCCCCGCTCGGCGGTGATCCTCGGGGATCGGAGCAGGGCGGGGCCGCTCGGCCGGGTCGGAGCTACGGTCGAGGCGCGACGTGCGCGCGGCAGGGACGCCGCGGCCATTATCACGGCGAACCGTTGCTCCGCGTCGCCGTGCGGGCTCGCGCGCGCGGCGCACCGACGCGATCCTTGCGCAGCGGCGGTGAGCGCGACAAGGTTGGCCTCGGTCACAGCGGCGGCCGCGTCGGAGAAGAGCCGTCGCGTGGGGCTGGAGGGGAAGGCTGAGGAGTGAGAGAGAGAGAGATTCTTCTATATCTATATTTTTTTGACAAAGAGATGGGAGCTTTGATGGGTTTTTTGTACGAGAGAGAGAGAGAGAGAGAGAGAGAGAGAGAGAGAGAGAAAGCGTGTTGTGCACTTTAATGGAGGGGCCACCATCTCTTTTTTTTTTTTTCTTCTCTTTCATCAGGAAAATTCTTTTTTTGTAGAAGGTTAATTTGGTGGAAGGTTTTCTTTTGAGTAAAAAAAAATGTCTCTCTAGGTGGATTTCAGTGGGTATTTATCAATCCCATTTTCTCTCTCTTTTTTTTTTTTTTTAGAACGTGTGATGATGGGATAGAGGGTGATGGAGGTGTGGGATCATGTGTGTAATGGGGGAAGTGGGAAGTTGTAATGGGTAGTTGGATTCGATTTTGTCCATGCACCAAGTGCATGGACCATCTCGTACACCACTCTCTCTCTCTTTTTTTTTTTATGCCTCAACACATATGTTGGCGCGCAAAACTTCATCGCAAGGTAGGGTGTTCAAGATGGCACACCCAATCATCCGATCATCCTCTAAGCATCGAAGAATGATCCATGCCAAACAATCCTCGGGTTGGGTCACTACACACTCGGTGTAACCTCGATCTCACGATCCAACACGTGGCATTCCACGCTCCGGGGTCTTAGCTCGGACTACCGTCCCGACCAAAACTCTGCCCTACCCGTAGGTACCGGACCGCTGTCACACAGAGCTAATTGCGCCGCTCACGTGGTCTGTGCTCCTACCCACAATCGGTCCAGTGCACGGTCGTCCCCGAGCATCGTCCGGCAAATAGCCGATCAAAGGATGAAAATAACGCAATCCGCGTGAGATCCAAAAAGCGTAGCAGAACGTGCTACCCATCAACCGCAAATCAAAAGCCCAGCTCAAAAAGAGCTAATCGCCATCGCAAGCAGCGAACGCACCGGATGCCATGCAACTCGGCAACTAGCCGATCAAAGAATAGGCGCGATTGCACCGGTATTAAACAATGCACAAATCAAATGCCTCAAAATAACCAATACCTGTAGCCACAATCTCGGCTGTTGTCGCTACCTCGGTCTGGGCCGCATACATGCGCCCGCTCGGGGCCCGTCGTGACCCCTCCGTCTGTCTCTGGACAGGTGGCCTCCCGGCCTTGTAGTGAGCAAAAGGCGTCCCATGGCTGGGACTCGGTAAAATTGGTGCCGATGCTGAAGATGGTGCTGGAACTGGAAATCTCTGACAGTCCGACTGGAAGTGACCCTCCTGGCCACACAGGTAATCCCTGCCTTCTCTCTACGAGCACTGCCGTGGGTAGTGTCGACTACCGCAGATCACACAACTCGGAGTCCGGCTACTCTCAGGTCCTCCATGCTGCACAGATGAGCTACGTCCTTGCGACTGGCTCCGGCTCCTGGATTGTCTCGGCGGCCTCCCAGAGTGCGTCTAACTCGCACCTTCAGCCACGGGCTTCTTGTCCTTTCCTTTGTCCAAGCCTTCCTGTCGTTCACGTACTACCATCGTGCCCCGCTCCACAATGAGAGCGCGATTCACCACTTCTCGATAGGTTTGCAAGTTGGAAGACTGTACAAACCGAAAGATGGACTCGGAGTTCACTCTCAAAGATGCGAGGCTTATCCTCGTTCCGCACGACGAACGACACGCAATGAAAAAGCCGTGTGAACTCTCTCTCGTACTCGACCACCGTCCTCTCCCCCTGGTGCAAACCGCGCAGGTCCATCTCCATCTATCTCCGCACACCATCGGTGAAATAGTGCTCCAATAGAAGTTCCTTGAACCTCTTCCATGTGATCGCTGTCAAGTCGGTGTTGGGGTTCTCTTGGATATCCCTCCACCAACGGTAGGCCTCGCCGTCCAAGTGATGTGTGGCGAGCCAAACCCTGTCTCTCTCCTCTACAAAGGTGTCCCGAAACAGCTTCTCCATATGCATAAGCCCTTTCTCCACTATCCAGTGATCCACGTTCTCACCGTCGAATATCCGCGGATTACACTTCCTGAACTAATTGAGGCGGCTCATCAATCGATCCCGCTACGGCCCCTCAACCATCATAGGGAACACTGTTCCTGCTGGGGGCATCTAAACTGGGGGTGACGTCGCCACCCTCTCCTGTGGTGCAACCAATGGTACAGTCCGCGAAAAATCGGGCGCGGGGATCGCGCCCTTCTGCCATCACCTCCGGTGTAGGTGGTACAGTGTCCTGGGCCTCCCTCGCAGCCGCCTGCTGCAAAAGAAGATCCTCCATCCGTTTTATGCGCGCCTCCTGTCGCTGCGCCGCTGTCGCCTGCTGCGTCACTAAGTCGGTGAGGGCCGCTAATCGGCTTCCTCAACTCGCGGACCTCGTCGATCCGAGGTAGCGAATGTCTCCTTTCTCAAACGTTGCCGCATTGTCCGCTCCAATGCATCGAGAGCGTGTAGGCGGCATTGTCACTACAACATCATAAAAGCGCAAGTTAATAAAACCCACGCTATCGCAATCCCGCTCAACGAACCAATACCCAAGTCATGCGAAAGTAATGAAGTGTGCTTCACTACTAACTCCCGATGTTACGTTGTCGGCTGCCAACGTAACCCTCTCGCGGGTTAGG
Source organism: Aechmea fasciata (assembly GCA_025177825.1). Classification (NCBI taxonomy): domain Eukaryota; kingdom Viridiplantae; phylum Streptophyta; class Magnoliopsida; order Poales; family Bromeliaceae; genus Aechmea; species Aechmea fasciata. Next base: position 4,557,700 of record CM045925.1, on the reverse strand, counting down.
AGTCATACACTTCGATCAACTCCACCATTTTTGGAGTTATTGCCAACCCAATCATGATACTTTCGCTTACCAATCAAATAGACCTCGTCTCTCACGAGCCTATTTCCTATAGTCCAACCGGCCTAAGGTTTACTAGGTCCACTATGACTCAACCCTAGGCTTTGATACCAAATTAACCTGTCACGCCCCGGGACCGGCAGGGCCTTCCCAGTAGCGTGTCCAGACCCGCCATATGTCAACACATACAAGTCGTCTACCAAAAACAGCGAAAATAAAACAACAATAGGCTATAACTAGCGTATCGAGCAATATACAACTAGTTCTATCAACCGCCATAGGCGAAAGAAAACTAAACAATAAGGATAAAATATAGAGTTATACAACATCTATCTCAATATCTCAAAATGTGGTGGTCTCTCTACAAAGGTACAACTCTAAAAAAAAAACACTCTAAAGCGAAAACAAAGAGAGGTGGACCACCTATCGAAAGATCGTCGCCCGAACGTCACTAGCTCGAGGCAATACCCTTGCAGCGGTCCCTGGCCTCCTCCAGTGCAGAAGGCGCTGAAAGGAATCAGAAAACAGAGGGCGTGAGAACTATAATTTATAGTTCCCAGTGGGCAATTACTGACCGGAACCATTGCACCACTAGGCCCAAAAGAAAATAACATAAGGGTGCGATAACGAAATGCCGAAATAAAGCATAATAAGGTGCGATAAATAACTGCGGGTATGAAAGCATATATAACATGCTATTCTACTATGCCACTAGCATCCATGATGTACGTACAACTATCATCATCCAATATGCCAACATATAAAAAATATGCTCTAATATAGCAACCAAGTATACTATGATGCAATAAATAATCTATCAAGTACACTACAAGTCCTCAAGCTATGCTATAAGCATGTCCAAGTAATCCAACTACCAACCTATCTAGTAGTGATTATCATTTACTATAATATGTCATAGTTCAATCTTGTTTTAGGACCTACACAAGTGTAGTCCAGCTTGTCCCGCCTAGCTGCCGTTGGTAGCACATCATTCCATGCTAGGAATGAGTCTGTCCCACATGACCCTACAGGCGTCCCACTGCCTAGCTGCCCGTGGTAGCACATCATCCCGCGCTGGAAATTAGGCTGTCCCACGCGGCCCTATAGGCATCTCAATCCTGCACGCGTGAACCGTGTCGCAAAGGCCAACTCCGGAGTGCCGGCTTGTAGGGAGCGATCCCCACAAGCATGTGCGAATGGGCACAAATGGCAAGCAAGCAAAGTCATCGTCTCACGATCCTCATCATGGCTCTACCATGGAAATAGTCTTAAGTACCCAATCCTCATGTCTCTAACATGGTAATAGTCACTAGCAACCCTAAGGTCTAGTACAATGTCTCTCATATCACTACATTACATTATGTTCAAATTCAATTACGAGCCTAATGCCGCTTAATGACATTAGCTCACTAGTCACAAATGAATGCCAAGCCCAATGCCTCTTTATGACATTGCCTTTTCCCTTAAGTCTCACATGGATTCTAAGCCCAAGTCCGATTCCAACTCTAATGCCACTTTATGACATTAGGTTTGCCAATCCACATATAATCCAAGCCTAAAGCCGCTTAATGACTTTAGCTTACTATATTACATATTGATGCGAAGCCCAATGTCTCTTTATGGCAATGGCTTTTTCCTTATGTCATGCATGGTTCTAAGTCCCAAAGTGTATATCATTTTCACTATAACCATATAGTTTCATGTCCCAAATGGAATGCTAACACTACATAAGTCTCACATGCACACATCTCTACTATACAGAGGTAAAATTGCATTATACATAACCTATGTATTTTAAGCATTCTAAAATTCTAAAATAATGCATCTAACATGAAAATGCATGAATTTCTAATTAACCGAACACAAATTTACACCAATGAGATTTTTCTCATTGTGTTGGTGAGGCCAAACCCACCGATGCTCCAAGCGGTGCTCCGAACCGCTAACGAAGTCTATATTCCTCCTCCTAGCACCCTACAAGGTATGCCATAGGAGTTACAACCTCAAAAGATGAACCATAAGTTCAATCTTTAAGCATTAAGACAAAAGGTAAGAAAAAACTCACCTAATGTAGAAAATCCTCTTTGAAGTCCCAAATGGAAGCTAGAGTCTTCTCAACCCAACCTAAAGGAAGGTTCTAAACCAATCAATTGAGCTCTAAAAGCCTCAAATCAAAAAGCCCCAAATAAAACCCTAATTTCCAAAATCTAGGGTTTCATCTAGTAGAAAGCCTCAAAACCCAAATCTAGAAGAGAGGATTTGTTGCTTACCTCCTAGAAGCTCCAAACCAAAGATCAAAATTCTCAAGAAGTGATGATCTTCCTCCAAGCAAGCTCCAAGTTCTCTTCCCAAGCTTCTCCAATGGTGCAAGAGCCACCAAGAGACCAAAAGAAGTAAAAGAGGTAGTAAATCCTCAAGAAATCCAAGAGAAATGGAAGGAAATCAAAGTGTTAGTTATGGGGTGCCCAAGGATCTATCTAGATTGTATCAAACAACACCTAGAGGGGGGTGAATAGATGTAACGGCCGAAAACCACAAATCTCGATGCAATAAAAATAAATGCGGAAAATAAAAAGCACACGAGATTTACGTGGGAAAACTCCAACTCGGAGTAAAACCCACGGTCCAACACGCGATAACAATCCACTAAGAATAAAAGATTACAAGGTGATTTACCGAATCCACGGACTCAAACCTCTCTTTATCTTCTTTGGATCTCGCATACGCCGCCGGGTTGTCGACGCCCCACGTTCGAATCCACGAACGCCTCCACTTCGAATCCACGAAGCCTCCGATCACGCCGAATCCACGACGCCACTCGAATCCACGAGCGCATTCTGTCTGGAGCAAGAACAATACGATCGGTGATGATTTATTGCTTAGATAATCATTAAAGAACCGTAGAAGATGTTTCTAAGCAATAGCCGGATCAATTCTCCATGAAGAACGAGAAATTAGGGTTTCAAGAATTGATCCGATAGAAACTTATTGTTGAAGAAAGAAAGAAAGCACCCAACAAGTTTCTAGGGTTTCATAATGGTCTAAACTCTAAGCATATGAATTAATGGAACCCCCATCGCTTATTTATAGATTTAGAAGACTTAGAAGTAGACTAGGATTGTGAAGACCCAATTTTGGAAATAAAATTAGATATAGACTAGGATTTGAAAACCTGTTTAAAATCAATTAGAAAATATAGAGATGGACTAGGATTTGAAAACCTGTTTAAAATCAATTAGAAAACATAGAGATAGACTAGGATTTGAAAAACAGAATCTTTAAAGTCAAAAATCGTTTTCAGGAAAAAGACTTAGAAATAGACTAGGATTTGAAAAACTCAATTTTGTCCAGATATTCAATTTAAAAACATCCTGAGTCTTCCAAATACTTTTAAATGTTTATAAATCATCATCAATAATATTTGAACTTATCGAGCATTATGGATTCATGTTTTGAGTCTTCGATTCTTCGATTTATCCTTTCTTCTTTAAACTTTCAAGACTCCGGACTCACTTCACGAAATATGTCAACATAAAATCCGTAACACAAAGAGAGTAGAAGAGAGGCTCCCTCACCTTCCTTTTGCTGTTGCCAAGCTCAGGGGATGCCCTAAGGGGCGTGGGTACTAATAGAGATGGCCAAAATGCCAAAACACCCCTGCAGTTTAAAACTGTCAAAATCTGCCAAAGTGTACCGGTACAGGGGAAGTGTACCGGTACAAATCCCACGAAAATGCCAAACCCGAGCCTTGGGTTGGAGAGAAGATGCCATGTGTACCGGTACAAATCCCAAAGTGTACCGGTACAACCATCAAGCCTGTACCGGTACAACCATCAACCTTGTACCGATACACATGCCCGAAAATGCAATCCGAGAGCTATCCAAAATCCCACTTTTTGGACTTTGGTGCTTAGATCTAAACCTCTAGTCTCGGAGTTCGTGCCATATGTTGGAACACTGTCAACGACCCTCCAGAGAGGCTGGAAAAGCTCAGAACTCACATCGAACACTCGAACCTTGCTATTTGCGAAAGTTCAGTGCGTCACAGGTTAAGTACCGTCAGATCATAATCCTTGAGGAGCTCCAACCATCTGCGCTGCCTCAAGTTCAACTCCTTTTGAGTGAAAAGATACCTCAAACTCTTCTGATCCGTATAAACTTCACAACGCTCGCCATAAAGATAATGGCGCCACAACTTCAATGCAAAGACCACGGCCGCCAACTCTAAATCATGAGTGGGATAATTCACCCTAGTCTCTGATACCAAATTAATCTGTCACGTCCCCGGACCGGCGGAGGCCTTCCCGGTAGCATGCCCAGACGTATGTCAACACATACAAGGCGTCTAGCAAAAACAGCGAAATTAAAACAACAGATAGGCTACAACTAGAGATATCAGAGCAATAAGAAGCTAAGTTCTATCAATAAGTGGAAACATAAAATCTGATAACAACTATAGTAAACCCAAGGTAAATACATCATAAGATCCAAAATACTAGGTACAAAATGGTAGCCTCTATAAGGGGTACAAAACAGTCATATCCTCTCCAACAGAAACAAAAGGAGACAATGAACCACCTAGCGAGACTCCTCAATCGCTAGCCCGAAGCGACACCCTTGCCGCGATCCCTGGCCTCCCCCGGTGCGGAAGGATCTGAAAGAAATGGAAAATAGATGGCATGAGAACTATAATTTATAGTTTCCAATGGGCAATTACTGACCTGAACCACTTGCACCACTAAGCTCCAAAAGAGATAAGTATAAAAAGTGCGATAATAACTGCCGAAAAGAAAGCAAAATGAAATGCTACAGTACTAAGCCACAGGTAAACATGATGAATGCACATGCTATCATGATCCGATAAGTCAACATATAAAAATATGTTCGCAAAGGCGAAGTGATCCGTTCTTCTTCTTCACAAATAGGACCGGTGCTCCCCAAGGTGACACACTCGGTCGAATGAAGCCTTTGTCCAAAAGCTCCCGCAACCGTGCTCCTCGCCTTCCTTTAACTCTACCGGTACCATCCTATAGGGCGTCTTCGAGACTGGGGTAGTCCCGGGGGCGAGATCTACCACAAACTCGATCTCCCTATCAGGTGGCATGCCTGGTAGCTCCGTTAGAAACACGTCCTGAAACTCCCGTACCACCGGGATATCCTCGATCCTAGGGGTGTCATCCCCACCCCTCAGCACGATACTAGCCAAATAGGCTACGCATCCTCTACTGATCAGCTGCCTAGCTCGAGACGAGCTGATCGTCATCGCAGAAAGCGAACTCTGGCATCCTCTAAACACCATCTCACTCTGACCCGGTTCTCTAAAAGTAACTGTTCGATTCTTACAATCGATGGTGGCATAATATCAGGTCAACCAATCCATGCCCAGAACCACATCGAACTCCCCCAGCTTGCGCACAACACGCAAATCCACGAGCATGATCCACTCTCCTACCCGGATAGGACAACTGGGGCAAAACTCTCGCAAGTCCACGATGTGGTCGGGTACAACAATATGTCCCGGATGCAGTAAGGGAACTAAATGGATGCCATGCAACTCGGCAAACAGCCGATCAATGAATGAATGTGATGCACCGGTATCAAATAATGCACGTACTCTAATGCCATCAAGTAAAATAATACCTGCCACCACATCCTCAGCTGCCGCCGCCGCCTCGGTCTGCGCGATGTACAAGCGCCTACTGGCGCCCGATGTGACTCGCTCGCGCCGGACGGTCGGCCGCCTCCGTATTGTGTCGACGGGGTCTCGGCCGGCGCCGGTGGAGCGGTGCCGATGATGCATGACGGTGCTGATGAACCTCTCGCACTCGTCCGATGTGGCCTCCTCGGCCACATTGGAAGCCCCCGTCGCCCGTCGTGGACACCGCGGTGGGTGGTGAGGTCCACCGCAGATCACACATTGGGGAGGCCGGCTGCCGATCCGGTCCTCCGCGCTAGGTCGGTGCGCTCGACCGCGCCGCCGGCTCCTCGGTGCTTCGGCGGCCTCCTAGAGTGCGTCTGGCTTGCACCCTCAGCCGCGGGCCTCCTGCCCTTATCCTTGTCGAAGCCCTTGCGCCGCTCCTGAACAACCGCCGCGCCGCTCTCCACGATGAGCGCGCGGTCCACCACCACCCGGTAGGTTTGGAGGTTAGAGGATTGCACAAACCGATAGATCGACGGTCGCAATCCACGCTCGAAGATGCGGGCCTTGTCCTCGTCGTCCCGTGCAACGAAAGTCACACAATGCAGAAGCTGAGAAAACTCTCTCTCGTACTCGGCCACAGATCGATCCCCCTGGGTCAGACTATGTAGACTCTGCTCCATCTGCCTCTTGACGCTGGCGGGGAAGTAATGTGACGGGGAAGTAATGCGCCAAAAGAAGCTCCTTGAACTTCACCCACGTGATCGCCGCCAAATCTGTGCTGGGGTTCTCCTGGATGTCCCTCCACCAGCGGTATGCCTCGCCGTAAAGATGGTGGGTGGCGAGCCAAACTCTATCCCGCTCTTCCACAAAAGTGTCGCGGAAAAGTTTCTCCATATGCATCAACCACTTCTCCACGATCCAGTGGTCGACCTTCTCTCCATCGAAGATCCTTGGATTGCACCTCCTGAATTCATTGAGGTGATCCATAAGCCGATCCCGCTGGCTCCTTCCGCCATCATCGGGAATGCCGCCGCCACCGTGACGCTCGAATCGGCAGAGTGCTAGTATCCTACTCCCGCGCCCTCTCGCCGGGAGCTGCTCGGTGAGAGCGGCCGCGGGCATCGCGCCCGCGGTAGAACAACCTCGGCTGGTGCTGGTGGTGAAGGGGTCTGAGCCACCCTGGCACCTGCCTGCTGCAAGAGGAGATCCTCAATCCTCTTCATGTGCGTCTCCTGTCTCTTCGCCGCTGACGCCTGCTGCATCCCCAAATCTGTGGAGCCGCCAACTGGCTCCTCAGCTCACGGATCTCGCCGGATCCGGAGGTAGCGGAGGTCTCGACCTCCTCAAGGTGTGCTGCGTTATCCGCTCCGATAGATTTAGAGCGAGTCGTCGGGATTGTCACTACAAAATCATAAAAGCGCAGGTTAGTAAGCTCACGCAATCGCATTCCCACTCAAGCTATAAATACCCAAATCACGCGAAAGTAAGGAAGTACCCTTTACTACTAACTCCCGATGTTACGTTGTCGGCCGCTAACGTAACCCTCCGCGCAGTCAGGAGCTATACACTTCGATCCAACTCTACTTGCTAGAGTTATTCAAGATACCCAATCTTAATAATTTCACTCACAAGTCACATAGACCTCGTCTCTCACGAGCCTATATCCTATAGTCCAACCGGCCTAAGGTTTGCTAGGTCCACAAGAAGACTCAACCCTAGTCTCTGATGCCAATTTAACCTGTCACGCCCCAGACTGGAAGCCCGACCAAATACAAGCGTGCCCAGATCCGCCGTACATCTAAAACATATAAGGCATCTACCAAAAACGATAAATAACCAACAAGAGAAGAAATATCTAGAAGTATCAGAGCAATATAACAACGAGATTTCTAAACTAGGAAGCATAAAGAGCTAACAAATAAAAGTACTAACATTCACTAAGGAACTATAAAGAGAGTACAACAAAAGATCTCGTAAGCAAAACTATAAATGGGTACATGGTGGTCTTTATACATGGATACACAAAACCTCTCTCTCACCAAAACCATAAAGAGAGAAAATAACCACCTAAGTAATCAAAAACTGTAGCTAGCTAGCTAGGTGACTCCCTTGCCGCGATCCCGTGCCTCCCCCGGTGTAGAAGGCTCTGAAACACATAAGAAACAGAGGGCGTGAGAACTATTAAATAATAGTTTCCCAGTGGCCAATTACTGACTTCAGTTGCATGTGCCACTAGGCCCAAAAGAAACAAGTAAGTGGGTAAGTATAAACGAAAAGCAACAAGTAAACCGCTAAAGCATGATATCTCTACTTAGCATGAATGTGCATAAGTAAGCAACTATTCTAAGCATGAATAGTAAATATAGCCAACTAGTCCAATGTCCATAATTCAATAGTAAAGTGCTAAGTTTTACTATTCTAGTCAATATCCAATGCCAAATAAACTACTTTAGTTTAAATCTCGTAAGACCCGCCCGAAGGCTGTTTGGCCTGAAAACCCACCCGAAGGCTGTCTAGCCGATGCCGAGCCTGATGGCCCCGTGGTAGTCAACATCCCCACCCTAGGAATGAGCCTATCCCACGGCAATCCACTTCGGCACCCAATCCCGCACGGCGAATAAGTATCGCGTTGGCCAACTCCAGAGTGCCGGCTTGTAGGGAGCGGCCCTCACATGCATGTGCGAATGAGCACAATGGCAATATAATCATAGATCCGTCTCAAGTACCAAATCATCATGTCTAAAATATTGAAAGTAAAGCTACTGTGTCCAAGGCCTATCTCTATGTAATCATGTCTCTAACATGGAATATAATAGATATCCAATGGCCTACGTCAATGTCTCTATGTTGCAGTTTCACAGTTTTCTAAGTTAAGTGCCCCTTGATGACACTTAATCTTTCTAAGTCCCAACATGAGTTTAATGTTTACAAATACATTATTTGAGCTATATCAAACATAAGAGGCACATTCCCAAGTGCCCACGAGAACCACCCTCACATGCATGCAAAATACCCCATAAAGCTCTACTACATAGAGTGAAATTCTCATAATATATAAGGCATGCATTTTAAGTGTTCTAAAATTCATAATAATTTTATCTAGCATGAATATGCATGCAAAATGAATAAACCAAACCAAATGACCACATAGGAGATATTTTCCCCTATGCTCATGAAGCCAAACCCACCGAATGCTCCGAGTGTTGTTCCGAAACGCTAACGAAGTTTATATTCTTCTTCCTAGCACCCTACAAAACATGCTAGAAGAGTTACAACTTCAAAGAATGAGCCATGAGTTCAATCTTTAAGAAACTCTACAAAAGGGTGAAGAAAACTTACCGAATGCGAAGGAAACTCACTCGATCTCCAAATGGAAGTTAGAGTCCTTCCAATTCAACCTAAACAAAGGTTCAAAACCCATCAATTAGGTCCCAAAGCCCTCAAATCGAAAATCCCAAAAATCTAACCCTAGAATCCCATTCTAGGGTTTCTACACAAAGAAACCACCAAAATCTAAATCGAGAGGAAGGAAACTATCAACTTACCTCTAAGAAGCTCCAATCCAAGCTCCAAATGCCCAAGGCTTGAAGATTGATCCTCCACAAAGCTCCAACCGTAAGCTTCAAAGCTTCTTCAAGGTGAAAAAGGCTCAATCTAGCAAAAAGGAGCGAAAGAAGGGTTTTGATCTCAAAAACCCAAGCTAAAATCAAAGGGGAATGAAGGGAGGGGAAAAGAAGATGCCCTACCTTCTCCTTGCTGCTCCCAAGCTCAGGGAAATGAGCAAGGGGCGTGGGGGTTACTAATAGATAGGCTACAAATGCGTAAAACCCCTCGCAATTCAAACCGCATGCACCGCCAAAGTGTACCTAAGACACGGCAAGTGTACCGGACATGTCCCGCGAATCGCCAAACCCGAGCCTCGGGTTTCCGCCGACCAAGTGTACCAAGATAACCATCAAGCCTGTACCGGCACAACCACCAAGTCTGTACCGTTACAATGCTCTGAAAACTCAATCCGAGAGCTGACCAAAATCCGACTTTTCGGTTTTTGTGCCTAGATGCAAACCATCATTCTCGGGCTTCGAACCATAGGTTGGAACACTGTCAACGACCTTCCAGAAAATATGAAAAGGTTCCGAACTCAAGTCAAATACTCGAACTCCGCAATTTGCGCAAGTCCGGTATGTTACACAATATCTATCGTTGATTCAAATCTTGACAATCATCTCTCAACTCAAGATCAAGTCCCGTCAACAAATCGCACAACTGGGTGCGGCTTTAATCCATAATTAAACATGGTGTAATTCCATCTTGCTACCCTTCCTAACATGCTTGGCGTGCACAGCTCTATACTTAGTTTCCATGGAAACCATCCCTTCTGATAGAAAAGGAAACTAATGAGTCGTCCAAACTTGCTCGACAAAGGTGATTACTCGATTCACCAATCGACATTGTGCCACAATGCCACCACATAATCTCACTTTCACCACTCGGGTAGTACTCTCAAATTCTCTTCTAAGAATATGGTCATAGACCAAAGCTGAGTAACTTCCTCAATCCACTAAGGTTATTCCCTTAGTCTCAACTCAATGCCTTCCTTAGTACCGAATGCTTCAGACGTTCATAGTCACCGAGTTCCACTCAAATAATAGAGAGGGATCAATCCACAACTCAAAAATAGCTCTCTATCACGTCACCACGATGTGACTACTTATCATAACGTCAACCCAAATACTCCTTCAAGCAGTTCCAATACCAAGATCTTGATTCCTGATGCATAGACCGGACCGGGGGAAATTGGTAACTTGGTAATTTTCCCTCTCAAATTGTCCATCGCTCAATCCAACAGTGAGGGTTTCACACCTCGCTCACATCAGTTTGCCTCTGCAGTCGATCCTGGCCGATTTGTCACGCCCCAGGACCCAGCGGAAGCCCGCCCGGCGCGTGCCTAGATCTGCCGTACATCTAAAACATACAAGGCGTCTACCAAAAACGATAAAATAACCAACAAGAGAAGAAGTATCTAGAAGTATCAGAGCAATATAACAACTAGATTTCTAAACTGGGAAGCATAAGGAGCTAACAAATAAAAGTACTAACATTCACTAAGGAACTATAAAGAGAGTACAACAAAAGATCTCATAAGCAAAACTATAAAAGAGTACATGGTGGTCTCTATACATGGATACACAAAACCTCTCTCTCACCAAAATCATAAAGAGAGAAAATAACCACCTAAGTAATCAAAAACTGTAGCTAGCTAGCTAGGCGACTCCTTGCCGCGATCCCGTGCCTTCGTCGGTGCCGAAGGCTCTGAAACACATAAGAAATAGAGGGCGTGAGAACTATTAAATAATAGTTCCCAATGGGCAATTACTGACTTCAGTTGCATGCGCCACTAGGCCCAAAACGAAACAAGTAAGAGTAAGAGTAAGTATAAACAAAATAAGCAACATGTAAACCGCTAAAGCATGATATCTCTACTTAGCATGAAGGTGCATAAGTAAGCAGCTATTCTAAGCATGAATTGTGAATATAACCAACTAGTCCAATGTCCATAATGCAATAGTAAAGTGTTAAGTTTTACAATTCTAGTCAATATCCAATGTCAATTAAACAACTTTAGTTTAAATCTCATAAGACCCGCCCGGGTCGTCCGGCCTGAAGACCGACCCGAAGGCTGTCTAGCCGATGCCGAGCCTAATGGCCCCGTGGTAGTCAACATCTCCACCCTAGGAATGAGCCTATCCCACGGCAATCCACTTCGGCGCCCAATCCCGCACGGCGAATAAGTATCGCGTTGGCCAACTCCGGAGTGCCAGCTTGTAGGGAGCGACCCTCACAAGCATGTGCGAATGAGCACAATGGCAATGTAATCACAGATACGTCTCAAGTACCAAGTCGTCATGTCTAAAATATGGAAAGTAAAGCTACTGTATCCAAGGCCTATCTCTATGTCATCATGTCTCTAACATGGAATATAATAGATGTCCAATGGCCTATGTCAATGTCTCTATGTTGCAGTTTCACAGTTTTCTAAGTTAAGTGCCCCTTGATGACACTTAATCTTTCTAAGTCCCAACATGAGTTTAATATTTACAAATACATCATTTGAGCTATATCAAACATAAGAGGCACATTCCCAAGTGCCCACAAGAACCACCCTCACATGCATGCAAAATACCCCATAATGCTCTACTACATAGAGTGAAATTCTCATAATACATAAGGCATGCATTTTAAGTGTTCTAAAATTCATATAAATTCTATCTAGCATGAATATGAATGCTAAATAATTTATTGATAACAAATAACCACATAGGAGACATTTTCTCCTATACTTGTGAGCCAAACCCATCGAATACTCCGCTCGATCTTCCGATCCCCTAACGAAGTTTATATTCTTGCTCTTAGTGCCCTAAGAAGCAAACCATAGGAGTTATAACTTCAAAAGATGAACCATGAGTTCAATTTTTAAGAAACTCAACAAAAGGGTGAAGAAAACTCGCCGAATGTAAAGGAAACTCACTCGATCTCCAAATGGGAGTTAGAGTCCTTGCAATCCAACCTAAACAAAGGTTCTAAACCCATCAATTAGGTCCCAAAGCCCTCAAATCAAAAATCCCCAAAATCTAACCCAAGAATCCCATTCTAGGGTTTCTACACAAAGAAACCACTAAAATCCAAATCTAGAGGAAGGAAACTATCAACTTACCTCTAAGAAGCTCCAATCCAAGCTCAAAATGCTCTAGGCTTGAAGATTGATCCTCCCTCCAAGCCTCCAACAATGGTAGAAAAGCCTCTACCAAGCAAAAAGGAGCAAAATGAGGGTTTTAATCCTCCAAAAATCCATCAAAACTCATGAAGAAGAAATGGGTGGAGTGGAGGGCTCCCTTACCTCTTCTCTTGCCGTTCCAAGCACAGGGAAAGGTCCAAGGGGCGTGGGGTGGCTTATAGAAAGGCCACAATCGCAGAAAACCCCCTACAGTTCGTCTAGTTCAGAATCTGTCAAAGTGTACCGGTACACGGGCAAGTGTACCGGTACAGATCCTGCGAAATGGCCAAACCCGATCCTCGGGTTTTGTGACGCACTGAACTTTTGCAAATTGCAAGGTTCGAGTATTAGATGTGAGATCTGAGCTTTTCCAGATTTTCTGGAGGGTCGTTGACTGTGTTCCGACCCATGGCACGAGTACCGAGGTTAGTGGATGATTTTCAAGCACTAAAGTCCAAAAAGCTGGATTTTAGGTTGCTCTCGGGTTGGAATTTTATGCCTTTGTACCGGTACAAAATGGTGTCTATACCGGTACAAAATGATGGCTATACCGGTACAAACCGAGATTTATACCCAGATAGATTTAGTAATGGGCAAACCCGATGCTCGGGTTTGTCGTTACAGAGTTTATACCAGACAAACCGGATTTGTACTGCAGACAGCCGGCGCTTTTGAAACTCCGAAACCGCAGGGCTTGTTGGCATTTTGTTGCTTCTAATATAGCACCCACCCTTAGGGCTTCTCTCTTGTGCTGAGAACAAGGGAGAGAAAGGTAAGAGAGCTTCTCTCGCTATCCCCTTACATCTCCTTGGGTTTTTGGTTGATTTCTTGAGGATTGATCTCCCTCTCCTCTCTCTTTTGCTTGTTGGTGCATTTTCCACCATGAGGGAAGGTTGGAAGCTTGTTTTGGGAGCTAGTTGAAGGAAGATCTTCAACTTTGGTGACTCTAGAGCCTTAATTAGAGCTTCTAAGAGGTAAGCAACTTCTCCATTTTCTTTAGATTCGAGTTTGGTTGCTTCTTTATAGTTGAAACCCTAGATTTTAGAAATTAGAGTTTTATTTGGGAATTTTTGATTTGGGACTTTTAGTTTCCTTTTGAATGGTTTAGAACCTTTGTTTAGGTTGCCTTGGGAGGGATCTAGCTTCCTTTTGGAATTTCTAAGAGGATTATTGCACATTTAGGTGAGTATTTCTTGACTCTGACCTAGATGTTTAAAGTTTGAACTCAAGACTTATCTCTCGAGGTTGTAACTCCTAGGATCTACTTTGTAGGGTACTAGGAGTAGGAATCGAAGCTTCGTTAGCGGTTCGGAGCGACGCTTGGAGCGACGGTGGGTTTGGCCTCACCTAGCACAATGAGAAATTCTCATTGGTGCTTATTTGCTTATGGTTAAATGAAAATTAGTTCATTTTCATGCTATTAGATTTATTTGTGAATTTTAGAATGCTTAAGATACATATGTTATGTGTAATGCAATTTTACTCTATATAGTAGAGACGAATGTACATGTGAGAGCTGAAGCTTTGTAGCATTCTATTTGGAAACTTGAAACTATGTGTTTAAGGGAATTTGACATGTGTTTGAGAACATAGAACTATGCATGACATAGGAGAAAAGCCCTTGTCATTAAGCGGCATTGGCTTGGCATCAAAAGTGTAGAATAGTGAGCTAATGTCATCAAGCGGCATTAGGCTCGTGAATGAACTTGACATCGAGAATCTAGTGTCATGAGAATAATTGAACTAGACGTTAGGGTTACTAGTTACTATTTCCATGTTGAGACATGAGGCTTGGACTTGAGACTTGACTATACTTGTTGCCATTTGTGCTCTTCCGCACATGCTTGTGAGGGTCGCTCCCTACAAGCCAGCACTCCGGAGTTGGCCTTCGCGATTCGTTCGCGCGTGCGGTGTTGAGAAACCTACGGGACCATTGGGACAGACTCATTCCTTGCGGGGGATGTTGGGCTACCACTACTTAGGTGGCACAAGTTGGATTACTATGGTAAATCCTAGTGAAAGAGAATTGAACTTGGACATTCAACTTTACTAAATGACAATCACTACTAGATAGAACTTAGTAGTTGGATTTTATGGACTTTACTTGGAGTTATATTATACTTGATAATGCTTTAATTACATTTTAGTATACTTGTTGGTTAAAGTAAAACATATCATCTTATATGTTGGAACGAGGAATTATGACATCTAATTTTTGGAACATGGTTATGGTAGCTTTTCCTTATGCTTTAATTACAAGTTTAATTATATCGCGCTCTTACTCTCTTTTATTTGGGCCTAGTGGTGCAATGGTGCAGGTCAGTAATTGCCCACCGGGAACTATAAATTATAGTTCTCACGCCCGTTTCGTTTTCTTTTCTGCCTTCCGTACGGGGAGGTTAGGGATCGCGGCAAGTGGTGTTGCTTCGGGTTAGCGCACTCGCCGAGGTTGATCGATAGGTGGTTACTTCTCTATTTCTGTTGTTTTAGAGAGGTTGTGAGTTGTTCCTGTATTTAGAGAGACCACCACTTTTGGGACAGTGTTGTATTTAACCTTATGTTCTTTTGGTTATGTTGTTAGTCTCTTTATGTTTTCGTCTACCTACTCACGTTGATAGGGCTAGCCGTATGTTGCTCGATATCTATAGCTTTAGCCTCGTTGTATGTTTTATTTCTCATTGCTTTTTATTTAGACGCCTTGTATGTGTTGGCATATGGCGGGTCTGGGCACGCTTTGGGGAAGGACCTGCCGACCCCGGGGCGTGACAGATTAATTTGGTATCAGAGACTAGGGTGACGTCTTAGAGGACCTAGCAAACCTTAGGCTGGTTGGACTATAGGAAATAGGCTCGTGAGAGACGAGGTCTATTTGACTTGTGAGCGAAAGTACCTGATTGGGTTTTATTATAACTCTAAAATGTTGGAGTTTGATCGAGGTGTGTAGCTTCTAACTTCGCGGAGGGTTACGTTGGCGGCCGACAACGTAACATCGGAGTTAGTTGTGGAGCACATTTCTTTACTTTCGCATGATTTGGGTTCTTGAGGGTTGCGATAGCGTGGGATTTACTAACTTGCGCTTTTATGTTGTTGCTGGATGCCTATTACTCGCTCCCAATCCGTCGGGCCGATAACATGGCACGCATTCGAGGTCGAGGCCTCGCCTACTTCCGAGTCCAGCCGAGGTCCGCCGCTGAGGGACTGTGGCGGTCCTCACGGACCTTGTGGCTCGGCCAGACGGCGGCGGCCCGCCAGCCAGGCCGAGGCGCGCGCGCCGACAGACGAGAGGACGAAGCGACTAGAGGACCTTCTTCTCGCAGCCAGCGGCCGCGTGGAGGCCAGAGACACCGTACCACCGCCTCCACCGAGGTGGCAAGACCGAGGGCGCCGACCCGCCGCCCGGATCTTTACATTCTGCGCCGTCTGGTGGCACGGTAGGAGAGAGTGGTGAAGGCACCGCCAGTTCAGATGCCCCCAGGAGGAGCAGTTTTCCCGACGTTGGTTGAGGGGCTAGAGCGAGGCCGACTGATGAGCCGCCTCAACGAGTTCAGGAGGTGCAATCCACGAGTATTCGACGGCGAGAACGTGGATCACTGGATAGTGGAGAAATGGCCGATGCACATGGAGAAGTCGTTTCGAGACACTTTTGTCGAGGAGAGAGACAGAGTTTGGCTCGCCACTCACCACCTGGACGGCGAGGCCTATCAGTGGTGGCGGGACATTCAGGAGAACCCGAGCACCGACTTAGCAGCGATGACTTGGACGAGGTTCAAGGGACTTCTACTTGAGCACTATTTCCCGATAGTGTTCGACGCCGATGGAGACCGATTTGCGCCTTGCGTCGTGGGGAGCGGACAAAGGGCTAAGTATGAGCGGGAGTTTACCAGACTTCGACACTGTGTACCTTTCGTCGTGCGGGACGACGAGGACAAGGCCAGAATTTTCGAGAGTGGGCTGAGGCCTTCTATCTATAGGCTTGTGCACCCGCTAACCCGCGCACTTACCGTGAGGTGGTAAATCGCGCTCTCATTGTGGAGCGGGGCGCGATAGTTATGAAGGAGCGGCAAGAAGGCTTGGATCGGGGCAAGGGCAAAAGGCCCGCAGGCGAGGGTGCGAGTCAGACGCACTCGAGGAAGCCGCCAAAGTACCCCAGGAGCCAGTCTCGAGGACGAGGTACCCCACAGCAGCGCCGAGGACCAGATCGACGACATGTGCACCACGCCGTGTGATTTGCGCGGCCCCACCACCCCGATGCCCGCAGTGGTCGGGGCCGATGTTACTCTTGTGGCCGTGGAGGGCCACTTCCGCCGATTGCCCGAGGATCTCGCGCCGACACCGTCGTCGCCTTCGGCACCGCCTTCACTGTGTTCCAGCCCGGGGACACCTACTTCATCCTACCAGGCTGGGAGGTCTTCTGCGCAGAGGCCGAGTGAGGGGTCACGACGGGGCCCGAGTGGGCGTTTGTATGCCGCCTGCATCGAGGCAATGGCAGCACTGAGGATGTCGTTGCAGGTATCATTTTGATTTCCAGCATTCGAGTTCGTGCTTTATTTGATACCGGTGCATCTTGCTCTTTCATTGATCGGCTGTTTGCCGAGTTGCATGACATCCCTAGAACACCTTTGTCATTTTCGGGACGAGTTGTTATACCTGGACATTCTATAGATGTTCGAGAGCGTTGTACTAGTTGCCCAGTTCAGATTGGGGATTGGATCATGCCCGTGGACCTACTTGTGGTGCACAAACTCGGGGAGTTTGATATAGTTTTGGGCATGGATTGGTTAACCCAGTACTTTGCTACGATAGATTGCGTGAACCGGACGGTGACCTTTAGAGAGCCGAGTCATGAGGTAGTGGTATTTCAGGGATGCCAGAGTTCGCTATTTGCGATGACTATTAGCTCCTCTCGAGCTAGGTAGTTGATTAGTAGCGGGTGCATAGCCTATTTGGCTAGTATTGCACTGCGAGACGTTGAGGACTCCCCTAGGATTGAGGATATCCCAGTGGTGAGGGAGTTCCAGGATGTGTTTCCAGCTGAGCTACCAGGTATGCCACCTGATAGGAAAATTGAGTTTGTGGTAGATCTCGCCCCTTGGACTACTCCAATCTCAAAGGCACCCTATAGGATGGTACCAGCGGAGTTGAAAGAGCTGAAGGCACAGTTGCAGGACCTTTTGGATAAAGGTTATGTGAGACCGAGCGTGTCACCTTTGGGAGCACCGGTTCTCTTTGTGAAGAAGAAGGACGGATCACTTCGCTTGTGTATGGATTATCGTGAACTTAATAAAGTCACGATTAAGAATAAGTATCCGTTGCCGAGGATAGATGATCTGTTTGATCAGCTTCAGGGATCGAGCGTGTATTCCAAGATCGACTTACAGTCGGGATATCATCAGTTGAAGATCAAGCCCGAGGATGTATTGAAGACGGCTTTCAGACACGGTATGGACACTATGAGTTCACCGTTATGCCGTTTGGGCTTACTAATGCCCCTGCAGCTTTGATGGATTTGATGAACCGTGTCTTCAAGCCATATCTGTATAGATTTGTTGTAGTGTTTATCGACGACATTTTGGTTTACTCCCGAAGTGATGCGGACCACGAGGAACACTTGAGACTGGTACTTCAGGTGCTTCGGGAAAAGAAACTCTTCGCCAAGCTGAAGAAATGCGAGTTTTGGCTTAGAGAGGTGGCATTTTTGGGCCATGTGATTTCGGGATCAGGTATAGCTGTGGATCCTAAGAAAATTGAAGCCGTCAAGGATTGGCCAAACCGACGAGTGTCATAGAGATACGGAGTTTTGTTGGTTTGGTTGGCTACACACGGAGGTTTGTTGAGGGATTTGCCAAGTTATCTACTCCCCTCACGAGACTCACGCATAAAGACACCAAGTTTATTTGGAATGATGCGTGCGAAAAGAGTTTTCAGGAGTTGAAGCTACGATTGACTACCGCACCAATCCTAACCTTGCCAGTTGCTGGAGCAGGGTATGTGATTTATAGCGATGCTTCCTTTAATGGATTGGGTTGCGTGTTGATGCAGGATGGAAAGGTGATCGCGTATGCTTCACGCCAGCTGAAGGAATATGAAAGGAATTATCCTACTCATGATTTGGAGTTGGCGGCTGTAGTGTTCGCACTGAAGCTATGGCGCCACTATCTTTATGGCGAGCGGTGTGAAGTGTATACGGATCACAAGAGTTTAAAGTATCTATTTACTCAGAAGGAGTTGAACTTGAGGCAGCGCAGATGGTTGGAACTCCTCAAGGATTATGATCTGACGATACTTTACCACCCGGGCAAGGCTAACGTGGTGGCTGATGCGCTAAGTAGGAAATCGACGGAAAACTTAGCGATGATGATTGCTACTCAACCGTCGTTGATCGAGCAGATGAAGCGGTTAGAGCTGGAGGTGGTGGCTCCTGACACACCTATGAGATTGATGACTTTGGTGGTGCAACCCACTTTATTGGAAAGAATAAAGGAGAAGCAAGCTCTTGACGTGGAGTTGCAAAAGATCCGAGCGAAAATGGTGAATGGTTGCACCGGTGATTTTACCGTGGACGGAATCGGCGCTTAAAGAGGAGATTCTTCTAGAAGCACACCGTGCACCTTATGCTATACATCCGGGAGGCACCAAGATGTATAAGGACTTGAAGTTGCTTTATTGGTGGCCCGGGATGAAAAAGGATGTTGGCGAGTTTGTAGCTCGTTGTCTAACTTGCCAACAAGTGAAAGCTGAGCATAGAGTTCCCTCGAGAAAGTTGCAGAGCTTACCGATTCCAGTGTGGAAGTGGGAGAGGATCACCATGGACTTTGTGATGGGATTGCCCCGCTCTCAGGCCGGGCATGATGCTATATGGGTGATCGTGGATAGGCTGACGAAATCAGCACATTTCATACCTATCCGTACTACTTGGACTGGAGAGAAACTCGCACAGGTTTATTTGGATGAGATTGTGCGATTACATGGAGTACCTACATCTATTGTATCGGACAGGGACACGCGTTTTGTGTCACACTTTTGGAGGAGTCTGCAGGACGCCTTAGGTACTCGATCGGAGTTCGAAGATCGCTTTCCACCCTCGTAGTGACGGGCAATGTGAGCGTACTATACGTACACTCGAGGATATGCTTCGAGCCTCGCGTGATCGACTTCGGGGAGGATGGTCGCAAAGATCTACCAATGGCGAGTTTGCTTATAACAATAGTTATCAAGCAAGCATCAAGATGGCGCCATTTGAGGTACTCTATGGACGGTAATGTAGATCACCACTTCATTGGAGTGAAGTTGGTGAGAGTTTGGCTTTAGGCCCAGATGTGCTCCAGGAAGCAGAGGACAAGGTTCGGATTGCTAGGGAGCGGTTGTTGACAGCCCAGAGTAGGCAGAAGAGCTATGCTGACAGGCGGCGACGAGACTTGGAGTTTCTGATTGGAGATCATGTCTTTCTGAAAGTCTCGCCGACCAGAGGAGTCAGGAGATTTGGGATTCGGGGTAAGTTGAGCCCCCGTTTCATTGGGCCGTATGAGATTCTTGAGCGTGTGGGCCCGGTAGCGTATAGACTTGCTCTACCGCCGAACCTATCGGTGTACACATTGTCTTTCATGTATCGGTCCTCCTAAGTATATACATGATCCACTCATGTTTTGGATGCTACACCATTGGAGCTGAGAGAGGATTTGTGCTTCGAGGAGCAACCAGTGCGGATTTTGGCTCGCGAGGTGAAGAAGCTGAGGAATCGGGGTCTTTCTTATGTGAAGGTCCTTTGGAGCAACCACGAGGAGCGAGAGGCCACGTGGGAGCTAGAGAGTGCGCTTCGAGAGCGCTACCCCCATCTCTTTCAGATGGAGTCATGAGGTATGACTTTAATTTCGAGTTTCGCGGACGAAACCCCTTTTTAGGAGGGGTGAATGTGACGCACTGAACTTTTGCAAATTGCAAGGTTCGAGTGTTAGATGTGAGATCTGAGCTTTTCCAGATTTTCTGGAAGGTCGTTGACTGTGTTCCGACCCATGGCACGAGTACCGAGGTTAGTGGATGATTTCCAAGCACTAAAGTCCAAAAAGTTGGATTTTAGGTTGCTCTCGTTGGAGTTCTGTGCATTTGTACCGGTACAAAATGGTGTCTATACCGGTACAAAATGATGGCTATACCGACAAGCCGAGATTTATACCAGATAAATGAGCAACAAGGCACTCGAGGCTCCTGGTTTGTTGTTTCGTTAGGTTTATACCGGTACAACCGGATTTGTACCCCAGACAGCCGGAGTTTTTGAAAATCCGAAACCGTAGGGGCTTGTTGGCATTTTGTTGCTTCTAATATAGCACTCCATCCCTTAGGGCTCCTCTCTTGTGCTGAGAACAAGGGAGAGAAAGGTAAGAGAGCTTCTCTCTCTATCCCCTTACATCTCCTTGGGTTTTTGGTTGATTTCTTGAGGATTGATCTCCCTCTCCTCTCTCTTTTGCTTGTTGGTGCATTTTCCACCATGAGGGAAGGTTGGAAGCTTGATTTGGGAGCTAGTTGAAGGAAGATCTTCAACTTTGGTGACTCTAGAGCCTTGATTAGAGCTTCTAAGAGGTAAGCAACTTCTCCATTTTCTTTAGATTCGAGTTTGGTTGCTTCTTTATAGTTGAAACCCTAGATTTTGTGAATTAGGGTTTTATTTGGGGCTTTTTGATTTGGGGCTTTTAGATTTCTTTTGAATGGTTTAGAACCTTTGTTTTGGTTGCCTTGGGAGGGATCTAGGTTGCTTTTGAAATTTCTAAGAGGATTATTGCACATTTAGGTGAGTATTTCTTGACTATGACCTAGATGTTTAAAGTTTGAACTCAAGACTTATCTCTTGAGGTTGTAACTCCTAGGATCTACTTTGTAGGGTACTAGGAGTAGGAATCGAAGCTTCGTTAGCGGTTCGTAGCGACGCTTGGAGCGACGGTGGGTTTGGCCTCACCTAGCACAATGAGAAATTCTCATTGGTGCTTATTTGCTTATGGTTAAATGGAAATTAGTACATTTTCATGCTATTTGATTTATTTGTGAATTTTAGAATGCCTAAGATACATATGTTATGTGTAACGCAATTTTACTCTATATAGTAGAGACGTTTGCCTGTGAGAGCTGAAGCTTTGTAGCATTCTATTTGGAAACTTGAAACTATGTGTTTAAGGGAATTTGACATGTGTTTGAGAACATAGAACTATGCATGACATAGGAGAAAAGCCCTTGTCATTAAGTGGCATTGGCTTGGCATCAAAAGTGTAGAATAGTGAGCTAATGTCATCAAGCGGCATTAGGCTCGTGAATGAACTTAACATAGAGAATCTAGTGTCATGAGAATAATTGAACTAGACCTTAGGGTGGGGTTACTAGTTACTATTTCCATGTTGAGACATGAGGTTTGGACTTGAGACTTGACTATACTTGTTGCCATTTGTGCTCTTTCGCACATGCTTGTGAGGGTCGCTCCCTACAAGCCAAGACTCCGAGTTGGCCTTCGCGATTCGTTCGCGCGTGCGGTGTTGAGAAACCTACGGGACCGTTGGGACAGACTCATTCCTTGCAGGGGATGTTGGGCTACCACGGTACTTAGGTGGCACAAGTTGGATTACTATGGTAAATCTTAGTGAAAGAGAATTGAACTTGGACATTCAACTTTACTAAATGACAATCACTACTAGATAGGACTTAGTAGTTGGATTTTGTGGACTTTACTTGGAGTTATATTATACTTGATAATGCTGTAATTACATTTTAGTATACTTGTTGGTTAAAGTAAAACATATCATCTTATATGTTGGAACAAGGAATTATGACATCTAATTTTTGGAACATGATTATGGTAGCTTTTCCTTATGCTTTAATTACAAGTTTAATTATATCGCGCTCTTACTCTCTTTTATTTGGGCCTAGTGGTGCAATGGTGCAGCCGCAATTGCCCACCGGGAATTATAAATTATAGTTCTCACGCCCCTATTTCTCGTTTCCTTTTCGTTGCCTTCCGCATCGGGGAGGTTAGGGATCGCGGCAAGGGTGTTGCTTCGGTTAGCGACACTCGGCCGAGGTTGATCGATAGGTGGTTACTTCTCTATTTCTCGTTGTTTTAGAGAGGTTGTGAGTTGTTCCTGTATTTAGAGAGACCACCACTTTTGGGACAGTGTTGTATTTAACCTTATGTTCTTTTGGTTATGTTGTTAGTCTCTTTATGTTTTCGTCTACCTACTCTCTACTTGTTGATAGGGCTAGCTGTATGTTGCTCTGATATCTATAGCTTTAGGCTGTTGTATGTTTTATTTCCGTTGTTTTTATTTAGACGCCTTGTATGTGTTGGCATATGGCGGGTCTGGGCACGCTTTGGGGAAGGTCCTGCCGACCCCGGGGCGTGACAGAT
Organism: Aechmea fasciata; assembly: GCA_025177825.1. Classification (NCBI taxonomy): domain Eukaryota; kingdom Viridiplantae; phylum Streptophyta; class Magnoliopsida; order Poales; family Bromeliaceae; genus Aechmea; species Aechmea fasciata. The sequence goes on along the minus strand of CM045925.1, from coordinate 4,534,843 downwards.
TAATTTGGTATCAGAGACTAGGGTGACGTCTTAGAGGACCTAGCAAACCTTAGGCTGGTTGGACTATAGGAAATAGGCTCGTGAGAGACGAGGTCTATTTGACTTGTGAGCGAAAGTACCTGATTGGGTTTTATTATAGCTCTAGAAAGTTGTACTGTGATCGAGGTGCGTAGCTTCTAACTTCGGAGGGTTACGTTGGCCGCCGACAACGTAACATCGGAGTTAGTTGTGGAGCACACTTCTTTACTTTCGCATGATTTGGGTTCTTGAGTGGGGTTGCGATAGCGTGGGTTTTACTAACTTGCGCTTTTATGTTGTTGCAGTGTGGATGCCTATTACTCGCTCCCAATCCGTCGAGGCCGATAACATGGCACGCATTGAGGAGGTCGAGGCCTCAGCTACTTCCGAGTCCAGCGAGGTCCTCGAGTTGAGGGACCAGGTGGCGGTCCTCACGGACCTTGTGGCTCAGCAGACGGCGGCGGCCCAGCAGCAGGCCGAGGCGGTGCGCCGACAGGACGAGAGGATGAAGCGACTAGAGGACCTTCTTCTGCAGCAGGCGGCTGCCAGGGAGGCCAGAGACACTGTACCACCAGCTCCAGCCGAGGTGGCAGCACCGAGGGCGCCGACTCCAGCGCCCGGATCTTTACATTCTGCGCCGTCGGTGGCACGGCAGGAGAGAGTGGCGAAGGCACCGCCAGTTCAGATGCCCCTAGGAGGAGCAGTTTTCCCGACGTTGGTTGAGGGGCTAGAGCGAGACCGACTGATGAGCCGCCTTAACGAGTTCAGATGTGCAATCCACGAGTATTCGACGGCGAGAACGTGGATCACTGAATAGTGGAGAAATGGCTGATGCACATGGAGAAGCTGTTTCGAGACACTTTTGTCGAGGAGAGAGACCGAGTTTGGCTCGCCACTCACCACTTAGACGGCGAGGCCTATCAGTGGTGGCGGGACATCCACTAGTATCCATAATGAGAGTACATGCTATCATGCTCCAATATGCCAACATAATGTAAATATGCTCTAATAAAGCAACCATGTATACTATGATGCAATAAGCGAACTACCAAGTATACTATATGTCTCAACGCTATGTTATCAGCAAGTCAAGTAATCCAACTACTACAATCTATCTAGTAGTGATTATCATTTACAAGTTAATGAAATTATCCAATCTTGGTTGGGACCTACACAAGTGTAGTCCAGCTTGTCCTGCCTAGCTGTCTGTAGTAGTACATCATTCCAATATAGGAACGAGACTGTCCCACACGACCCTCCAGACTTTAAACATCTATACAAGGAAGTGAGGAAAACTCACCTCAAGTGTAACAATCCCTTAGCAATCCCCAAATGGAAGCTATGATCCTCTCAAACCAACATAGAGGAAGGTTCTAAACCGATCAATTGAGCTCCAAAAGCCCTAGATCAAAAATCCCCAAATCAAACCCTAAATCCTCATTTCTAGGGTTACAACAAAGAAACCATGAAAATCATGCTCTAGAGAGGAGAAGTATGCTACTAACCTCCTTAGAAGCTTCAAACCAAGTTCCAAGTCAACTAGGGTTGGAGATCTCTCCTCCAACAAGCCTCAATCCAAGCTCCAAGCCTTCAAAAATGGTGGAAGTTGCACCAAGGAGCCAAAAGAGAGCAAAAGGAGCGGATTAAACCTCAAAAATCCCAACCAAAAGGAAGAAAAGAAAGAGAAGAAGGGAAAGGGTCTCTTACCTTTCTCTCCACTGTTTCCCAGCTCAGGGAACACCAGGGGGCGTGGGGGTTATTTGTAGAAAAGCTACAATTCCAAAAACACCCTTCACAAACTGCTATTGTGCAGTCTGCCAAAGTGTACCGGTACACGGGCAAGTGTACCGGTACACGGGCAAGTGTACGAGTACAAATCCCACGAAACTGCCAAACCCGAGCCTCGGGTTTGAGAGAAAATACCCTCTGTACCGGTACAAAATCTAAAGTGTACCGGTACAACCATCAAGCCTGTACCGGTACAACCATCAAGTCTGTACCGGTACATATCCCCGAAAATGCAATCCGAGAGTTATCCAAAATTCAACTTTTTGGACTTTGATGCATAGGTTTAAACCTCTATTCTCGGGATTCGTGCCATAGGTCGGAACACAGTCAACGATCCTCCAGAAAGTCTAGAAAAGCTCAGAACTCACATCGAACACTCGAATCTTGCTATTTGCGAAAGTTCAGTGCGTCGCACCTTCTTTTCTTTCTATAGAGAGAGAGGGAGTGAAATGAGAGGAAATGAGAGTGAGGGTGGAAATGAGAGAGGGAGAGAAAGCTCTTTGCTCTCTATACTCTCTACTAATGCTACATTTGCATTAGGGCCCCTCAACTTTGTCTTTCTGTCAACAGCCCAGTCTGGCTGTTTTCGCGCACGGAGACCGGTCCCTCTACGGGAGGACCGGTCCCCGAGAGCACTCTTGCCGGCGCAGGCTCTCACAAAGAATTTCACGTACGGGGACCGGTCCGTCTCCTAGCGGATCGGCCCCCGAGAGACCGATCGTCCATCCGAGACCGGTCCCCGAGAGCTTGCTCTCATAGGACACTTATGGGAACCGGTCTCTCATCGGGAGACCGGCCCCACAGTGGACTCCTCATTGCTCACGGCGACCGGTCTTCCCGCCGTGGACCGGTCCCCCGAGAGCAAATGTTGCACGCGCAGAGCTTTCGCGCACACGTACACCATGGGAACCGGTCCCTCACACCAGGGACTAGTCCCCGAGAGAAACAAGGGTGCGCAGAGGGTTTTCCCTGAGCACCAAGTTTACGGAAACCGATCCCTCATCCAAGGGAGCGATCCCCGAGAGCTAAATCTGCCAAATGCAGGTTTTGCACTATTTTCTCTCGTGGATTCCAACTCCAATGCACTTTTTGGATTTTAGACATCTTCAGCTTTTCCGAAGCATACCCACTCGACAATTATTCGATTCTGGACGAAGTACAACTCTTGGATTTCGAGAATTCACTTCCTTACACATTCGTACCTTTTTGCGGAAGCAATTCGCGCTACAACACGACGAGCCCGGATCGTAGAGGTTGATTCACGTGTCTTTGGAACTTCCTTGAAGGTCTTATTTTGCTCCGAACTCACAATGGATCGAACTACAAATGAGCACTATCGCAAATCCACCGTTCAAGTCTCTCTAGAATAATAAGTTAATGGAGGATGTGATTTCTACGTTTCTCTCTTTTGTTTTCTTATTCTCTTTCTTTTTTCATTTTTTTATTTTATATGGGATCGCACGTATATTTATAAGGAATTTCGAAATCCTAGCGTAAGAGATAAGGTCAAATCGATTATTAATTGTTATCCTAATATGATTAAATGAGCACTATCGAAGGATGAACTTCTAACACTTCGGCGACTCATGACAAAATTTGATTCGATTGAAGCCAACTCCAATTTTATTCCATCCACTACTTCTGCTACCTCCACCTCTAACTTTGCTCTCTCAGGTACTATTGCTAATGCATTGCATAGTAACAATACTAGAACTCATTCCTGGATCATTGATTCCGGTGCCTCCGACCATATGACTGGTGCATCAGATCATTTCTCATCTTATTTTCCTTCCTCAGGCAAGGATAAAGTTCGTATTGCTGATGGTTCTATGTCTGCAATTTCTGGAAAAGGTTCTATTGTTTGTGATTCTAGTTTAACGCTAAATTCTGTTCTACATGTTCCTTCTTTTCCAACCAATCTTCTCTCTATTAGTGCTATTACTAGGGACTTAAATTGTAAAGTTATCTTCTTTCCATCCTATTGTGTGTTTCAGGAACTGGGGACGGAGAAAGCGGTTGGCTATGGTAGAGTGCATGACGGGCTTTATCTTCTAGAGAGAGGATCGAGATTACTTGCTGAACAACATTTTGTTTATCAAGCCGGATCAAGTACTACATGTCATGAGGCATATTTATGCCATCTTAGATTAGGACACTTACCTTTTCAAATAATGAAAAAAATGTTTCCTACATTTTTTGAGAAATGTGACTCAAAACAGTTAACATGTGATGCATGTGAATTTGCAAAACATACTCGTGTTGCTTTTCCTGTTAGTGATAATAAAAGCATTACTCCATTTCATATTGTGCATTCTGATGTGTGGGGACCTAGTAGGGTCGTATCTTTGAATGGCTATAGATGGTTTGTGACTTTCATTGATGATTACAGTCGTGTTACTTGGGTATATCTCACATATAGCAAAGATGAAGTATTCTCTTGCTTTAAATCATTTCACAAGCTGGTTGATAACCAATTCAATGCAAAAATCAAAATCTTAAGGTCGGATAATGGAAGAGAGTACATAGATGGTACCTTTCAACAGTATCTAACTACTCATGGCATCATACATCAAACTAGTTGTGTCAATACACCAGCACAAAATGGAGTATCAGAAAGAAAGAATCGACACTTATTGGAGGTTACTCAATCATTATTATTCGCTATGAATGTCCCAAAGCACTATTGGGGGGATGCTGTTTTGTTGGCAGCATACTTGATAAACAGGATGTCACTACGAGCAATTGAATTCCAGACACCATTGGAAAGGCTAGTAGGTAACTCTTCCTACATTGTCCCACCGAAAATATTTGATTGCACATGCTTTGTACATGACCATGGAGGAAAAAAGGACAAGCTAGATCCTCGAGCATTAAAATGTATTTTCATTGGATACTCAAAGAACACGTAAAGGATACAAATGCTATCATCCACCGACAAAAAGGGTGTATGTCACCATGGATGTGACCTTTAGAGAATGTGAAGCATATTACAATGCAAGTCTACATGAGGAAAAAAAGGAGAATGAAGAGGTGAGTGTCAACACGCCTATTCAGCTTTGGAGCACACAACTTAATTTACAAAACGAATTTGATGTTGAGAGGGAGGAACAACGTGGTGATGGAACTAAAGGAAGTAAAGAAAATGTTGAAGAAGAAAATACTGAAAGTGAGAAAAAAACAAGAACAAATCCACATTGATGAAACTCGCCAGAGAGAATTGTGGAGATTGGCAAGTTGATACACGGAGAAGAAAGAAGCATAAAACCATTATGCACTCATCACCTAGCCAAACGGTGTCGTCCTCAACTCCAGTTCCGAATACACTTCAGGAACCCAATCAAGAACATTGTGAGTATCCTTCACATTCCTGTGTTGATCCTTCGCATTTTTCATATCCTATTACTGACCTTACTCACTCTTTTGATGATCTTGATGTCCCTATTGCTCTTCGAAAAGGTGTTCGAAATAAAAGTAAATACCCTATATCTGATTTTGTTTCTTATGCCTCCTTATCACCTTCATATAGAGCTTTTGTTTCGTCCTTATCTTCTGTGTCAATTCCACATAATTGGAAAGAGGCATTAATTGATCCAAAATGGAAAGGAGCTATGGATGAAGAAATGAGGGCACTCAAAAAGAATAATACATGGGAACTAGTTGATCTTCCACTGAAAAAGGATGAGGATGTAAATGGGTCTTCACGGTAAAATATAAAGCTGATGGCTCAGTGGATAGATTCAAAGCGAGATTGGTGGCAAAAGGATTCACCCAAACATATGGGATTGATTATCAAGAGACTTTTGCTTCGGTGGCAAAATTGAATTATGTTCGTGTCCTTCTCTCATGTGCTGCAAATTTAGGATGGGATTTACAACAATTGGATGTAAAAAATGCATTCTTACATGGAGATTTACGAGAAGAAGTATATATGGAGATACCTCCCGGCTCCTTGACTCGGAAAAATATTGGAAAGGTCTGCAAACTAAAAACAGCATTATATGGCCTGAAACAGTTGCCAAGAGCATGGTTTGATAGATTTTGCCGAGCAATGTTAAACTTTGAATATAAACAAAGTGATGTTGACCATACTATGTTCATCAAGAAATACAAGAGCAAAATCACCGTTCTTATTGTTTATGTCGATGACATAGTAATTACCGGAAATGACCCACAAGAAATGAGTAAACTGAAATGTTACTTGGCTAAGGAGTTTGAGATAAAAGATCTTGGAAAGTTGAGATACTTTCTGGGAATTGAGGTGGCAAGATCTGAGAAAGGAATTTTTATTTCTCAAAGAAAATATGTGCTGAATTTACTTCAAGAGACTGGAATGTTAGTGTCACGCCCCGGGACCCAGCGGAAGCCCGCCCGGCGCGTGTCCAGACCCGCCGTACATCTAAAATATACAAGGCGTCTAGCGAAACGATAAATAAAACAACAAGAAAAGAGGCATCTAGTAGTATCAGAGCACAATATAACAACTAGATCTCTATATAGGAAATAAAGTACTAACAACACTAAGAAGCTGAAAATAAGTACAACCATAACTCCACAACCAAAAGCTATAAAAGGTACATGGTAGTCTCTATACCGGGATACAAAAATCTCTCTCTCACAAATACCAAAAAGAGAGAAAAGTAGAACCACCTAAAAGAGAGTAAATCTACTATGAGCTAATTAGACGCGACTCCCTTGCCGCGATCCCTTGCCTCCGCCGGTGCCGAAGGCTCTGAAACACATTAGAAAAAGAGGGCGTGAGAACTATTAATTAATAGTTCCCACACTACACCAAAAAGGTCTTTTAAGGGCAATTTAAACTGCCGGCAAAAGTATAAAAAGTGCCGGCAAAAATTTTTCCCGGCACAATTTTGTGGCACTCGAAAGTGCCGGTTAAAAGTCGGTCGGCAATTCTTTTGCCGGCACTTTTTGTCAACCGCCAGTAAATGATAAAAAACCGGCACTTTAAATTGCCACCTATAAAAATTTATAGCGGCACTTATAAATGCCAAAAAAAATATTTTTTCTGGCACTCAAAACTGCCGGCTATTCTTATTTTCACCGGCAATTCTTTTTGCCAGCAAAGTTATAGCGGCACTCATAAATGCCAAAAAAAATATCTTTTCTGGCACTCAAAACTGCCGGCTATTCCTATTTTCAGCGGCACTTAATAATGCTATCAATAAATACAAAATTATAATTCATAATTAAATATCCCAACAAAAAAAAGTGCCAGTAAAAAGCATTTTGTAAATAATTCGATAAGGATTCATGTATTAACATATACAAACGAAATCGAGTACAATTATTATAGTAAGAAAAACAAAGAATAAAAGATAACTTCATAAAATTTGGACTATTGCATTCAACATCCATAATAAACCAAAAAAATTAATAATATCTAACACAGTTGTTCATGAAAAAAGATTTAAATACAAGTAAAACATCATGCGTCATTAATTAGTAGCCAAAACCAAGTACAAAATAACATCTATTTAAAGTTTCGAGTAGTTTAGTCTCATAACAAAACATACAATATTAATATACTCCAATCACATATTTCTTGCTAAACATAATGAAGGAATTGAAGCTTTGCGATCAGTCAATAGATGGCTCCATCTTCTCGCTGGCTTAATCTGCATTAGAGTAAAAACCCAAAATTTCAATAAAAAATTCTAACTAACATTTAAAACAGCAAATTACTAAAATATGCAACATATATGTACTCTATCTACATATTCTTTAACCACACAAAATGAAGTAAATAAAGAAAATGAAGGCTTGCGATCAATCAATAGATTTATTCACCTGAAATTTGTTTGCGAAAAACCCAGCAGCATACATTTATAATACTAATTGTCACTCTTGATGTATTTTGATTAATCGAATCTAAACCACCTTGACAAAGAAGTGTAACCTAGGAAACCCCCCCAAAAAAAAAGATTAATTGGCTACTTGCAATAAATAAAATGGAAGAATGGTGTAAAACAGCATAGTCCATCGGAAATAATAAAGATAATTGAGAAGTCAATTCCATCACAAAAGGTGAAAGTAATTATTATGGTTAACATGCCGAAAGAGCAAAATGAAGAAGTACTTACCAACTTAATTGACCAATATACCACATCTCAATAATTTAAATACTCTGGTCTTATGTTCTGGTGAAGACTAATGATCTAGTTAACAGTTGCAACTTTCAAACAAAAATCTCAAATTACTCCCTAGTCCAACAAGCAGGATACCAAATTAAAGGTAGAAGCTGGAAATGAAAAAATAATACCTACATGATCATTTGAAGAAGACGCATACAATTCGCTACGTCGTCCCGGCAAGAGAAACGCTACACGCGACCCTTCCTCACCTCACGATTGCCCGAAAACACCTTATTTGCTAATCCAACCACGGGTTGACTGAGACTCCTCAAGCACTTCCCCCTAACTCTAGGTAAAAGGGAAGTGATGCCAAACTCCAAAATCCCTGCCGAAAAAGATGAAATTAAAACTCGAATAGAGTTTTCAATAGAAGTCAACGTTTCGAACGAATTCGAGAATCAAATCAAATTAGTTAACTTTAGGACAGTGTACCTTATCACTCTACTGGAAACAACCTTAAAATAGCCAGAGTGTTGATGCATATTACATAGAATCCCCTAATTCAAACACATAAGAAAGTTAAGAGTCACAAACTAAAGTTGAATCAACCTTTAGTAAAAATCAGCATTAACACTGCTTGGACTCACAATTGGCCAAGTCAACCTGATGATTTGGCTTCTTGAAGATGTAGGTCCAGACCACTGCCCTCTTCTTCTACAAATTCACCTCAATTTCGAAAGGAAACAGTCTGAATTGCATTAACGAAAACTCCTCAACAAGCCCTGTTGCTGCTGCTGTCATCAGGTGCCGCTGCTGCCACTCAATTGCTTCTGCTGTTTACTGCTAGCAGGAAACCAACCAGCAGGAGCACAACAGGGAGAAGAAAGTGGGAGAGTGGTCAAGGAACAAGATTAGTCCACCGCGAAGGAAATATCTAAAATTTCACCTTAAAGTCTCAGCCAATTTGTTGAGAGTGAATTAGAAAGGACAAAATTTCAGCACTTGGCGAAATTGATTGGATACCTAATTAAAATAGAAAATCACCTTCTATTGGCCTCCAATTCATCTCAAACCTTGCCCCAACCAGCAGTAATTGAGGTTAACTTCACACTCAGCCTCTTGGAAGATTATCTGAAGACGTAATTTAGATTAGAATCCAACAAAAATGTAAAACTGCACATGAACTCCTTTGATTCAAAAGTAAATACTAAACTCACCCTTTTAACTTAAAAATCTGGTGGGAATAGCTCTTAAACCAGCAAAAGGGGGCAGAGAATCAGTTCAAGTTTGAAGATTTCGCTGCTAAAGAGACTTGGATTCATAAATCATACAATCGCAACCTAATTATGAAATAAAGAACCTAAGGTCCATAAATCATACAATTGCAGCCTAATTATGAAGCATTGAAGTTTAAGAATCAAATTACAATCTTCTAAAAGTTCGAGGCGGCATCACATTTTTTTATCCCGATGTGTTGAGACTCAAAAGATTTCACAGTCAAATTAGTAGATCCCAATATGTTCTTGCATCCAATCTTGATCCCCATGCACCATCCATTATTAGTCAAAGCTATGTATAAAGAACAAACTAATTGGACAAAGCTATATATGACTACGAACTTACAATTTTCATTAAGTACTCAAGCAGTACGAGCTGATCATATTGGTTAAATATGAAGTTAAGATAGTTAATTGCCCAATTTTGAGTACTAAAGAGCTAAATGCATAAGCATGGAAGTTTTCAAGGATCAGCGTACATTTTAAACTAGCCAAAAAGGGGGAAAAAATGCAAGGTGAAAAAAAAATTGTAAGGGAATATATAGAATATTTTGAGCACAGTGGTACAGTAAATAGAAGCTTCTGCTGAAAAAGCTAAACAAATTAGAACTACAGAATAATGTATTAGCATAATTGTTCTTCTTACAGTAGACATATTCTTAGATGGTAGTAACACTATAAACCGTCAAAAAGACCATTCCATCATTGACAGATTAAAAACTAGGGAATGTTATAACACACACACACACACACAAAGAAAAAGAAGAGAAGTTACCATCACTTATGTCTTCATTGCCAAAAAGCCAATTCTTCGTTGCCCACTAGAAAAATAATCACATTTTGCAATGCCTCAAATATCGATATTATTAACAAACAATGCATAACAAACATGATAATGTAAAAAGCATACCAAAGTTAGGATCGGGATTTAGTTCAGCACATTGACATCCCTATAAAAATAGAAGTTTTGACACCAGAATTTGGTATAAGGGCAAGCATCAACTGATATCTGTCAAAATATATTAGTTAGTGCATACTAATATCTGTCAAAATATATTAGTTAAAAGAAGATTATTAAAGATGTGAACCTACTTTGAATTTTTCATTAGATGAATTAGGAAATAGCAAAAGAAAGAGAATGAATAATGCGCGTATTTGTTAAATACTTACAGAGCGCTGCAAATTTATCAAGTTTTCATCTATGCCCTTTCAAAAACTTAATCCTTCTGTATAGGACTATTGCAATCACAATAGTGATCTTCTTTACAAATGTTATCTCTAGTACAAAGCCAGGCTGGCATGAATTGGATGATTTCTGTCACGCCCCGCTACCCGCCTATTTGGTCGGGTTCGGGCCACGTCAACAGACGCCGAACGGACAGGGCCTCCCCTGCCCGCCCAAGGCTCTAACAACAAGTACAATTTAACAAATCAAAGAGAATTTGCAATTATACAAGGCTTACACGAAGGTAAGCAACAACACAGCGGAAGAGTAAGCACTAAGCTAGAATATAAACCATACATGAACTTGATTACATTTGAACCAAATACAAGTAAACTAGTCTATTACATTCTTTTAGCATTCAATACATCATTTCTTTTTACATTGTCATCTCCCAAAATTTACTTGAATGTTTACAACTTGACATCTATAGTTCAACAAAATAAAGTTGATACAAGTATAACAAAAAGGAAATGACTAGATGTAAGACTCCGATGGCCACTAGCTATGGCGCTAACCCCTTGCCCCGGCCCTCCGCCGCCCGCTCGTGCTAGGACCTGTGGGGTTAGTGGTGTGAGAACTACAACGAAGTTCCCAGTGGGCTCGGCAACCGACCCCGCCGACTTACCCACTAGGTCTATCCAGGCATAAGTATTTCAACGGAATTGAAATAGTAACCAACTATATAAATGCTAATACTATGCCTGCAAGAAAGAGTCAGATAGATAGATAATCGAATTTAGATATGTTTGTATGCATGCTCTTTACCATACTTTACTTTACTTTACTTTACTTGGCTCATTACCCAATCTTGCCGGTTAACGTAGTTAACCCCAACAAACTCAAGACCCAAAATCCCTCATCGAACGGGAGGCTCTAAGCCTACAAGACCCGAGGGACCGTCCGTCGGGGCCACGATCCCCTAGGTGACTCGTTCTAACTCACCGCTGAGGAGGAGCGACCTCCCTCAAGCCAAGACTTGTCAAGAGTATCGGTCTAATCCTCACATTGAGGATTCATAGCCACTAGTTACCATGCCATTGTCAATGATAGGTTTTCTACCTAATTATGTATATCATTCTTGCCATAATGCCACTAAGTTAAACTATGTTTAACTAAGGTTATCTCAATGCCAATCTTGTCTCTATGTTCAATATCACCTTTGTTGACTAAGATCAAGTCCTTTGTCACATTCATACAAGTAGGGTCCCTATTCACATGCCTCTATGGTTCCATCTCATTTGCTAAGTTCCATAACATATATAACGAAGTAATGAAGTTCAACCATTGCATAAATAACCTCTACCCTACCATGCATGAATTTCTATACATATAATATGCTCAACAAAGGAAAATAGACATAGAAGGGAATTCGATGATTCCGGCATGCACCCCCCACATTAAAATAATTTTGTGAGGATGCCCAAGAAGTCTCACGACCTACCGAGGCCTAGGTAAAAACCTGCAGTTTAAAAGTGAACCTAATCAGGCCATTTTACATAGTAGCCCCTATATCGGATTTTCGTTTAATTAAACGGAGTTGTCCCACGCGTCGGGAATACCCCCAATTAGGTTTCTACAAGGTCAATTTGACCCAAGAACCCCTATGTTCAAAAGCCCCAAATTTGGGTGCTCCAACAATGCCCTATGTCAAACCTAGGGTTTTGATCTCATTCACAAGCAAAATATAGCTTTAGATCAATCTAGAAGCTCTCTAAAACCATCCTTGACCCATTAGAATCCTCTATTTAGGGTTTACTACAAACCCTAAGAAATCACCATGAGAGCACTTGAGCTCTCATGGAGCTTTCATGGTGTTCTTAGTCCTAGCATGCCTCTAACACTAGCAAGAAGCTAGAAACTCCAAATCTCAAGCTAAAATCGAAACCCTAGAGTTAAACTTGTAGAACTCTTACCTCTAGTGCAATGCTCTTCCAACTACTCCTTGTAGGAGAGCTTCAAGACCTCCAAGAAGCCTTCCCAAAGCTCCAAAGTCCTTTCCTCCAACTTCTTCTCCTTCTTCCCTTACCCTAGAGCTCCTCTAGAGAGAGAAAGTGAGAGAAAAGAGAGTGAGTGTGTGTGTGCTGTGAAGTGAGTGAAGGGAGAGCTTATTGTGTTGTAACAATAGCCAAAAAGCCCCTCAACTTCTTTTTTATTTCGCGCAGCTTCACAACCGTTGTTGACCATCCCATACCGTACGGGGAACTCGTACCGTATGGGGGTGCTACTGGCGGAAACCCGAGAGCAACTTCCTCGGCAAAGAACTATACCCCAGATGGGGCGACCAGAGATGTGGCCAAAGAAACTATCAAACCCGAGAGCTCTCTCCTTCTTTGCAAGTGAGGCTATGGCCCTGCGTACACCCGGCCGGTACTCCCAGATGTGGGCTATAAAATTATCAAACCCGAGGGCTCTTCTTCTTTGTGTGATGGCTATACGCATGCACACACTGTGGCTATACCGTATGGGCCATAAAATCGTCAAACCCGAGAGCTCTCCTCCTCTCGGTGTGATGGCTATACCGGCATGCACACCGTGGCCGACTCTGTACGGGTGCTCCAGACTTGTGTTTTCCGCGCTGTTTCGACTCTACTTCGCGCCGAACAACGCCAAAACCTTCTTAACTCTTCTAGATCATCTTATAACCTTTCCAAGAGATTTGGAATGGCAATTGGAACATGTCCAACTATTTTATTTTCGTACTTTAGTCAATTTGGCCAAAGTCCGATCTTATCGTCGAATTTTCGATATGCTACAATTTCAACTTATGATAACAATATTTTCGTAATAAAACCCCACTTTAGATGGAAATTATGAAAATTCAGATTCTACAGGGTTATATATGCCAAAAGATGATTATACAGGGATATATTAAAGCCGAGAAGTTTAGTGCAATAGAAGTTGCTAATGGAAAAATAAAAGAAAAAAAGAAATTACTCTCTATGTCTGGGACTCTGTTTGCTGAAGTTTACAATATAGATTATTTTCCAAGTTCAAATCTTCTCTTTATTGTCTACTACCTACATTTCTAAGAAAGCTTAATTAATAGCCTAATGGTGCTCCTCGACTGATTTTCTCTTAGAAACGAACCACTAGTCGACGATGACAAGACTTAAACGCCCTATGAGAAAATAGGACCAGGTCAAAGAGAGATACGAAGAAACGAACTACTCTTCTATTTTTCTAATAATCTTTATCTGTCTCGAGAAAAAATTAAAACAAAAGAAAGCAAGAAAAAAAGAAAACTAAAACATGAATTGGAATCACCTGAAGTCGAAACTAACACTGAACACCGGCTAATAAACGAACGACGACGCCGAGCTATACAAATGTCTTCTTAATCAGTCGGTGCGCAGTAAGAAGACGATGAGCTCCTGCGGCGGGATACCGCTGGCGCCGCCTCCGGGATTAATGAGGTGGTACGAGACCGAGTCCCGGGAGCCGACAACACGCTCGTAGGTGGCCCTCATGTACATGAGTTCCCCTTCCTTCGCCGCCTTCTCCTTATCCTCCTCCGCTAGGCAGAGCACCCCTGCCCCAGCCGACATCAACCGCACTGACTCCGGGATCCTGGAGTCGCTCTCCGACAGCCGCCTCCTCACCGCATAGCCCACCTTGCGCCCGTTGCAGTAGGCGTTCCACACGGCGGAGGATCGGCGGCATGCGGAGGGGGAGGTGCCTCCTCCCGATGCCTCCACCGCCTTCTCCTGCTGCTGCTGATGATGATGATCAGGAGGAGGCTGGGTTTGCAGAGGGGGCCAAAGAGGGTTTTTCTTGAGGATGGGATGAAAATGACCTATTGCGCAGGAATAGGGTTTTTGTTTTTTTGCCTTAAGCGCGAAGCAAAAAAATTCCCGCCTTCCGAGTGCCCGGCGATTTTTTTTGGGTGAAATTCGAATACCACTGCATAACTTCAAAAAAAAAATAAACAAATTTAATAACTAATTTATTAAGGGCATTTATTAAAAAGTGCCACCAATAATTTATTTTCACTGGCATTTTGCACAAGTGCCACAAAGAAAGTGCCACAAAAGATGATTTATGGTGTAGTGCCAGTGGGCAATTACTGACTTCAGTTGCATGCTCCACTAGCCCAAAACTAAACAAGTAAACGATAAACTATGCATAAGTAAAGTAAACGACATGTAAAATAAACATGTAAGCTAATAAACATGATATCTCTACTTAGCATAAATAAGCATAAGCAAACGACTAATCTAAGCATGATTAGTAAGTACAACTACTAGTACAATGTTCCCAATTTAATAGTAAAGAGTTGAAGTTTACTATTCTAGTCAAATCCACAATGTCCACAAATGATAGTAAAGTGTTAAAGTTTACTATTCTAGTCAAGTTCACAATTTTCTTTAAACTATATTAAGTTCAAGTCCAATAAGATCCAACCCGAAGGCGGTATGGCCGATGCCCACCCGAAGGCTGCCTAGCCCAAATGCCGAGCCTAATGGCCCCGTAGTAGTCAACATCCCCACCCTAGGAACGAGACTGACCCACGACAATCCACTTCGGCGCCCAATCCCGCACGGCGAATACATGAAACGCGTTGGCCAACTCCGGAGTGCCAGCTTGTAGGGAGCGACCCTCACAAGCATGTGCGAATGAGCACAATGGCATATAGTCACAAGAACTGTCACAAGTCTCAAATCATCATGTCTCTAACATGGAAAGTAAAGTCACTGTGTCCAAGGCCTATCTCTATGTCATCAGGTCTCTAACATGGAAAGTAAAGTCACTGTGTCCAAGGCCTATCTCTATGTCATCATGTCTCTAACATGGAATATGATAGATGTCAGTGGCCTATATCAATGTCTCTAGGTTGCAGTTTCACAGTTTTCTAAGTTAAGTGCCGCTTGATGACACTTAAGCTTTTCTAAGTCCCAACACAAATTTAATGTTCTCAAATACTTTAGTTAAGCTATATTAACATGAATGGCACACTCTCAGGCGCCCCCAAGAGCCATTCTCACATGCATGCAAAAAAAACCCAGAAAGCTCGACTATATAGAGTGTAATTTTTATCATACATAAGGCATGCATTTTAAGTGCTCCAAAATTCATAATAATTCTATCTAGCATGAATATGCATTTAGAATAATTTAATCAAACCAAATAAGCACTTAGGAGCCATTTGCTCCTATGCTCACGAAGCCAACCCCACCAAGTGCGAATAGCGTCGCTCCGAAACGCTAACGAAGCTTCGATTATCACTCCTTGAGTCCCCAAACCCTAGGAGTTACAAGCTAAGAAAACGAACCATGAGTTCAATCTTTAAAGAACTCTACAAAAAGGGTGAAGAAAACTCACCGAATGCGAAGGAAACTCTCACGATCTCCAAATGGGAGTTAGAATCCTTGCAATCCAACCTAAACCAAAGTTCTAAACCCATCAATTAGGTCTAAGAAGCCCTAAAACGAAAATCCCCATAACCTAACCCTAGAATCCCATTCTAGGGTTTCATCACACAAAAAGCCTCAAAATCCGAATCTAGAGGAAAAGGACTTGATGCTTACCTCCAAGATGCTTCAAATCAAGTTCAAAAGGCTCTAGGGTTGAAGCTTGATCCTCTACCAAGCTCCAATCAAAAGCTCCAAAGCATCCAACAATGGTGAAGAAGGCTCTACCAAGCAAAAGAGGCAAAGTGAGGGTTTTAATCCTCCAAAAATCCAACAAAACTCATGGGGGAAGAAGGAGAGGAGAAGGAGAAGCCCTTAACTCTTCTCTTGCTGCTATGAATACAAGAGGATGCCCTGGGGGCGTGGCATACTCTAATAGAGGTGCTACAATAGCTAAAAACCCCCTACAGTTCAAACTGCTCGAAATCTGCCAGTTTGTACCGGTACAAATCCATTTTGTACCAGTATAAACCCTGCGAAAAGGTCAAACCCGAGCCTTGGGTTGCCCTCGTTACCGACCTATACCAGATAAAACTGCTTTTGTACCGGATAGCCATCATGCTTGTACCAGATAGCCATCATTTTGTACCCCAGACAAGGCCCCGAAAACTCAATCCGAGAGCTGTCCAAACATCCGTCTTTTCGAATTTTGGTGCCGAGATGCAAACCATCGTTCTCGGGGTTCGAACAATAGGTCGGAACTCTGTCAACGACCTTTCAGAAAATGTGGAAAGGCTCCGAACACAAGTCAAATACTCGAACTCCGTAATTCGCGCAAGTTCAGTATGTTACAGTTAGGGTGCAAACCAGCTGATTCGCCAATAGAAGTGAATCATCGGTTGCAAAGTAAAATCGGAAAAGAAGTTGACAAAGAAAGATATCAGAGGTTAGTAGGTAAATTGATATATTTATCTCACACACGACCCGACATCTCCTATGCAGTTAGTGTGGTTAGCCGGTATATGCATGACCCAAGAGTATCACATTTGGAGGCTGTTTATCGAATTCTACGATACTTGAAGTCAGCTCCAAGAAGAGGACTTCTATTTTCTAGAAATGGTCATTTGAAGATTGAATCCTTCATCGATGCCGATTGGCCGGATCTCCGTGATGATAGAAGATCAACCTCTCGGATATTGTACCTTTGTTGGTGGAAATTTGGTTACTTGGAGAAGCAAAAAACAAGATGTAGTGGCCAGATCTAGTGCAGAAGCTGAATATAGAGCTATGGCTCAAGGTGTTAGTGAAATTCTATGGCTTAGAAGATTTATGCAAGAGCTTAGTATGGCAGATGAGAAACCATCAATACTATATTGTGACAATAAAGCAGCTATTAATATTGCTCACAATCCGGTACAACATGACAGAACAAAGCACATTGAGATTGATAGGAATTTTATCAAAGAGAATTTGGAAAAGGGCAGCTTATGCATTCCATTTGTGAAGTCAAGTGATCAATTAGCTCATATTCTCACTAAAGGAGTTGGTAGAGCAGTCTTTAATAACATTGTGTACAAGATGGGCATGAGAAATATCTATGCACCATCTTGAGAGGGAGTGTTGACTATTCTTTTATAATTTTGCATTACCTTTGTAGTTTTGTAATTTTACATTATGTTAGGGACTTTACTGTAAAAAGTCTTTGATATAAATAAATCTCTTTGAGGTTAGGGAAAATTAACCCTAATCACAATCTTAATATCAATTTCATCAATCTCTAATTAGCTTTTCAATTTAAAAGCGAGATTAATTCTAATACAATTAGATAACATAATAACCGTCAGATCGAGCCCGATCATGGGCGCACCTGATTCGATTTAATCGAATGCCAACATAAGTACTCGACAGGCGCACTCTCTTATGTAGTTTTAAAGATGTTTGTTATGAACCCCTATTGTACTAACTTTCATCAGAATGAAATCAGCTTAAATTTTGTATTTCAACTACCACTTACGAAAAGTTCAGATACTTGCTTTGTTGAAAGAAGAGAGCTGGTCCACCGTTTGCGCTAGTGGATTCAATATGGTGGCTACAAGTTTATTCATATCCGGTAGGATGGAATTTACAGAAAGCGGGTAATTCATTATGTCCTACCGTACTTATACTATCTCTACTAACTTTCTGATTTTCTAGTGTTAGAAATACTTCTTTTATTATAAAATGTCAGCAAATTTAAGTAACCAAACTTTTGGCTAATGTTTGAAGATATTTAGGTGATAGAAAACTAATATATGTTTCGAGAAAATGTTAAGCTTACAACCAAAAAAGAAAGAATCGTAATCTCACAATCCTTCGCCCAAGAGTCCTCTAGTTTATTCAATCCTTTTTATATTTTAGTAATAAAAAATAGAGTATAAAGAACCAGTGAAGAAAAATTAATCCATGCATGGATGATGAAGTTGTAGGATTACAATTCCTTTTGGATTGCAAATCTAGCATTGATAATCCAAATCTAGCATTGATCATAAATTTTTCATTTGGGAAAGGACGTAAAATTAAGTTCGAATTTTATTGCAAATGAAAATTAATTAACTAACTTTTTTTTTTTTGGCTGATAGTGTGTTCGCTACTGGCTGTATATATGAACAACAGCGTCGATAAGCTTGAGTTAAGTAACTATTCAGTTCAAACCAAGTCCCTAAACCGATCCAACTCATTCAGTGGGTTCAGTTTGATTTTACTAGTACTTGAGCTCAGTTCGATTCTGAACTAATTAAACTAAAACAAACGGAACCAAAACAAACGGACCAACGAAGCTCACCCCTAGCCGATCGATCGAGGACGCTCCTAAACAATTAGTTTTGGCGGTTGCAGTACATCCACATGTACGTACATACCTTGGAGAAACAACAATATTATTATTATTATTATTATTATTATTATTATTATTATTTTGAGAGATAGGTAGCACGCTAATACGCTATCGCTTCGTTTATTTCGTTAAGAAATAAACTTAGCAATAAATGTTAATCAACTAGGATTCTAACTCGGGTCTCGAGTACCAACCATCAAATCCCCTGCGAATATTATTATTATTATTAATAGAATTAACAGGCATAAATATAATAATAATTAGTTAGAAGAAGAACAGCACGTGAGCGACATTGTTGATGAGCCTGAGAGAGACGGGGATGAGTTGTGAGGCCTGGCTCACGGTCTCACGGGAATCCCCCCCCCCCACTTTGATCCCCTCCCCACCCTTCTCTCTCTCTCTCTCTCTCTCTCTCTCTCTCTCACGAGCCACAGTTGTTGCACAATCACAACCCACACCACATGCATCAACTCTCTCCCGCCTCTACCCTCTCCAAGACGTACGCCTCTCCCTTCCAACTTTTCTCAGCTGTAACCCTCCATCTAGACCTTTCCTCTTTGATCAGTTTGTATATCCCTCCCTCTTTTAATTTCCTGTGCCATATATGCACTCTCCCTGTGTACGTATGCTCTGCACTCTCTCTGTGTACGTATGCTCTTCATTAATCCTTGAGGTATGTATATAGGAAACTCAACGAAAGCGAAGAGTTTGTGCTTACCAAAATACATATATATACCCACAGTAGTGACTTAGTTTTAAATTATATTATTATAGCCATAATGGATGGACGGGGGGAGAGAGAGAGAGAGAGAGAGCACTACTGGTGTGTATGTACGCGGTGGCTGATCACGAAAAAAGTAGAGTGAGCGCATGCACATAAAAGGGGAGGGGGGGGCAACAGATGCCCCCCTATTCCCAAAATATCACACAAATGACAAAAGGGAAAGGAAGGGGCATCCCTCCTTGGAATGCGCTTTTACGAGCAAAGTGGAAATGCCTCTCTACTCTCCACCCATCCTTAGCCTGCAACCCCCTATGCTCTCCGTACCTGTTACACTACTTCCACCGCTCTCATATATACCACATAGCTAGCTACTCACAACTGTGTGTGTGTGTGTGTGTGTGTGTGTGTGTGTGTGTTGTGTGTGCGCATGATATCAAAATAATAAGACTTTGAAACTAGCTTTTAAGTGATGAGTAGCTAAAGGATATGCCTGGTATGATGGTTAAAATGATTTGACTAATTATGTGCATGCACGGGAGTTTAATTTGGAGAGATCAGGGCATGGTATGGAGAGGGATAAGCTTTCTGTACGAGTGTTAGTGCGAGATTAAACGTAGGGGGGAATGGGACAAAGGGGCTTCTGTGCTGCGAGGACAAGCAACCTGCAACACCTGCTGTGGGTGGCCAACCGCGCCAAAACCATCTTTATCATCTCTGCAATGCACTTTATGTGTTGGCATTTACCCATGCATGCATGCCCGGGGTTAGTAACTCTTATTTTGCAGTGGTTGTATACATATGTTGCCATATGTAATGTACAATGTACAACCGAAGTTAACCTGTGCTGATGCCTGTGTCAAAGATCGTACGGTCTATATATATATATATATATATATATATATATATATATATATATATATATATATATATATATATAACTAGGCTACTTATGCTATTAATAGCACCAAGACATTGGTGCTACCAAGCTTTTGGCCGTTGGATTGAGAGATGTGTGGTTAGGATGATGTGGGCCCCTTAGGGTTAAGTGGGTGGTTGGTTGAATAGTATGATCTAACGGTGAAAATAATCAAAGGGGTGGATCTAACGGTGAAAAACTTGGTAGCACGGAGACCTCCGTGCTATTGATAGCATAGAAATGGACTCTATATATATATATATATATATATATATATATATATATATATATATAGTAGGTCTTGTGTGCTATTAGGAGCACGGAGGTCTCCGTGCTCCTGAGCCGTTTTCGATGATGGAGCTTTCGAATCGACGATCGGCTCCGTTGGACTTGATCTAGCGTATTTGAAGTTTCTAGAAAATAATTTTTACGATTTTTTGATATCATTTGCCTAGTGATCGGCTCCGTTGGACTTGATCTAGCGTACTATAGTGTTGTTTTCGATCTTAGGGCATTCAAATCAATGATTCACACCGTTAAATATGATCCTGGGGTATATGAAGTTTTTAGGAACAAAATTTTATTTCTTTTCGATATCGTTTCCTTAATAAATAAATTATGTCAAAATTGACGGTAGGAATTGAATACTCTTTAAAATTTGAGCATAGGACTTTTAAATTCAAGATCAAGAATGTTAACCTTAATCTATATAGTTTAAAATATTTTCTATCAAAATTTAAAGAAATTTAGACTCTTTTACACCGTTAAACTCCAAACTCGTCATAATAGCCATTGAAAATTGACAATTTTGAACTGTTTTGATCATAAAGTAAACTATGTCGAAAAAATATAAAATTTTATTTATAAAACCTTAAATACCCTAAATCAGTTTTAACGGTGTGGATCGTTGATTTGAACGACCGAAGATCAAAAACAACATTATAGTACGGAAGCTCCCGTACTATAGATAGTATAATTCTCTCTCTCTCTCTCTCTCTCTCTCTCTCTCTCTCTCTATATATATATATAGTAAGTCTCCGTACATTTTAAAGTACAGAGGCTTCCGTACTTGTAAGTTGTTTTCGATGATAGAACATCCGATTTGATGATAGGCTCTGTTAGAAATAATCTACGTTATTGGAAATATTTAGAAACCAAATTTCCTGCCCTTTTTTGCTGTTTCATTTTCATAAATTTCAGATTTTTCTTACTGTTTTCGGCTATTCCGCTATCATGCTAATGTATAATGTATAATGTATCTACCACTTATTAATCTCCGAAACTTCAGATAATGTACGTGTGTAACTTGTTTGGTTGGTTTATGATAGGATGGCATGCGTATTAATTCCAGCTAATTCCAATTCTTTTTATGCCGAAGACTTAAAAACAGCAATAGGATTTAAGCCATTCGGGTCGGTAACTGAACCACATTCCTTCACTTTGTCAAGTTTCAGTGATACAATATCTTATTCGGCTCTCTCATCTCTCTCGCTGCTTCCTTTTTGAGTTGTTTTGATTTTATTTTTTGTTTTCGTCCGTCTCGAGATGAATGAAATCATACGTTATATATATATATATATATATATATATATATATATATATATATATATATAACTAGGTTACTTATGCTATTAATAGCTAAAGTCATTGGTCTTACAAGGTTTTGACCGTTGGATTGAGAGATGTGCGGTTAGGATGATGTGGACCCCCTAGGGATAAGTGGGTGGTTGGTTAAATAGTATGATATAACGGATTAAAATCATCAAAAGGGTGGATCTAACGGTGGAAAACTTGATAGCACCGAGTGCTTCGATTATCGATAAGATAGCGGACTCTCTCTCTCCCTATATATATATATATATATATATATATATAGAGAGAACTAGGCTACTATGCTATTCTAACGGGTGAAAATCATCAAAAGGGTGGATCTAACGGTAGAAACTTGTTGGCGAGTCTCTTCGTGCTATTGATAGCATAGCGACCGTACTCTTATCTATCTATCTATATATATATATATATATATATATATATATATATATATATATATATATATATATATATATATATATATATATATATATATATATATATATATATATATATATATATATGTGGTTTTTACTAGATATCTCGAAAGTCCGAACCATCCATATATATATCTATCTCCGTGCAACTTATCCGCTATGGGTGTTTATACTAATTGATTATTCCTACTGGACATCTCCGAACCATCTTCATCTATCTCTTCTAGTCCTAACTACGTAGTTTTTTTTTTTTTTTTAAGTAAATCCCTCTCAAATGGATATTAGTAATAAATAGCATGCAATATGAAACCCATCTTGCGTATCTGCTGCTAAATCAGATACGCAAGATGAAGCACTTTCCCAGGTGGTACCATCTTTGCCTATGATACAGACCATAAAATAAGATATGCAAGATATAATATTTTAGTGCAACCGCTCCAAATACCAGATAGCAATAATGAGTTCTTAACTGGCAAACAACAAATTTAATGAGGACTGCCCTTCAGCAAGGCTATCAAATTCGTCATTTATGTACAAATCTTAAAACAAGACAAAAGGTGGATTCGACGGAGTCGTCATAAGGATTATCTATATAAAATTTTTGTTCCTGATTGATCTATTTACCACTTTATCAATGAACACTGTACCATTATACTACATAGAAAGGGCAAATTTTTTATTTTCAGAAACAAGTACTTTGTAGAAGAAAATGAAAATAATATCAGAAAACCATAAGCAGAAGCAGTAATTTATTATTTCCACTACTACTGAAGTTATAAAAAAAACCCTGTTGAATAAATTCTAATATAATGCATGAGATATATTTTCGCTTAATAACACTGTATCCTACAATAGAATCACTTAATCAGATCTCAAAAATGTTTTGGTGTTACTTGTTCTACTGTTTTAAAATCTAAGAATTTTCTCGACGTCACATGATGAACATCAAGTTCCTGAACTCACCAAAAGCAAATGTTTTGATTCAACTCCTGGTTGTAAATATCTAGCTTATGTGATTAGGATAAGCTTCAAAGGAACATTGTAGCACAGCTTATTGTCATCTCAAATATTTTGGAAGCTTTCTAAAAGCGTATGATCAATCACTAAAAGCTTAATCAAAGAGATCAGATTCGATTCATGCACAAACAAGCAAGCGATTCACGCACAAAGAGATTCTCACAAGAGATTACACCCTAAATCCTCATGGTAAGAAACCCTAGTATCGATCGACTTTACCTTCTCCTTCTCCTCGTTCCGCACCTTCAACGCGCCACGAGCACAGCCAGGAAGCGGTCGCCGGACTCCTCCCCCAACACCGCCGTCGCGTCGATGTTTGGTGCCAACTCCCCCGGCGACCGTGGTGTCTCCTACGGCGGAGGAAGAGGAGCGCGAGGGCGATTTCTAGGGTTTCGATGGGTTTGGTGAGGGGAGAAAGAGGGATACGACCCAAGGTAATACGACCCAGGATAACGGGTTTGGTGAGGGCCGATCCTTAATTTTCTCATTTTCTTTTTCTTTTTTTTTGTTGTAATTGAGGTGTTTATTTGGGCCTTGCAATTTTTTTTTTATTTTAAAAATTTTTGAATATATTTGGAACACTTCACTAAAGTGTCCCAAGAAAGTGTCGCTAAAACCTAGTTTTGTTGTAGTGTACCAAGCAATCACAATGTCTCAAAAATGACTATTTTAACGACCAATGTGGCACGTTTTTAAGTTCAATGATGTAGAAGTATCCATATTATATGAACATTTAATAGAAAATTCTACTTAACATCAAGAGTAAGAACAATACTTCCGATTTAAATTTTAAGCCCTTTATCACTACTTTTTATGGGATTTTTATTTTCAACCGTTCATTTTGAGACTACTTGTTCATTAGGCAAACAAAGTCAAAAAAATTATGAAATTTGGTTTCTAGATAGTTCTAATAGTATAGATCATATCTATTGGAACCGATCGCTGAATCGAATGTCCCATCATCGAAAACAACTTACAAGCACGGAGGTCTCCGTACTTTCGAAAATATAGGAGCCTAGCTATATATATATATATATATATATATATATATAGAGAGAGAGAGAGAGAGAGAGAGAGAGAGAGAGAGAGAGAGAGTGCGGCTGGGGTGCTTATGGAAGCACGGAGGCCTCCGTGCTTCCACTTTGTTTTCGATGTTCGGACTTTCGAATCGACGATCGGCTCCGTTAGACTTGATCTAGAGTATTTGAAGTATCTAGAAAATAAATTTCGCGATTTTTCGTTATCATTTGCGTAGTGATCGATGGGTCTCAAAATCAACGACGAAAATAAAAATCTTACAAAATATGATGATATGACATTAAAATTTTAGATCAAAGTTATTGATCTTGTTTTATATGGTATAAAGAATTTTCTATCAAAATTTCATGTGATTTGAATATTTCTACACCGTTAAACTTGCAATCGGCTCACCACTAGTTAAAATTAGTGATTTGGAGCCTCTTCGATCACTAGGCAAATGATATCGAAAAATCGTAAAATTTATTTTCTAGGTACTTCAAATACTCTAGATCAACTCTAACGAGCGATCGTCGTTTCGAAAGTCCGAACATCGAAAACAAAGTGGAAGCACGAAAGCTTCGTGTGCTTATAAAAGCTACCAAAGACAACTCTCTCTCTCTCTCTCTCTCTCTCTCTCTCTCTCTCTCTCTCTCTCTATATATATATATATATATATATATATATATATATATATATATATCTAACATACTGGACTTGCGCAAATTGCGGAGATCGAGTATTTGACTTGAGTTCGGAGCCTTTCTACATTTTCTGGAAGGTCGTTGATAGTGTTCCGAACTATGGTTCGAATCCCGAGAACAATGGTTTACATCTGGGTACCAAAATCCGAAAAGTCGGATGATTGGTCAGCTCTCGGATTGAGATTTCAGAGTTTTGTACATGTACAGACTTGGTGGCTGTAACGGTACAGGCTCGATGGTTGTACCGGTACACTTTGGATTTTGTACCGGTACACTTGGCCGAATGTTGACAACCCGAGGCTCGGGTTTGGCCTTTTCGCAGGATTTGTACCGATACACTTGCCCGTGTACCGGTACACTTTGACAGACTGTGTGCAGTTTGAACTGCAGGGGGTTTTATGCAATTGTAGCCTTTCTATTAGTGTACCCCACGCCCCTAGGGTTCATCCCTGAGCTTGGGAGCAGCAAGGAGAAGGTAGGGCACCCTCCATTCCCTTTCCTTCATTTTCCTTGGGTTTTGCTTGGGTTTTTCAAGATTAAACTCTTCTTTTTGCTCTTTTCTTCCTTTTGGGTGCCATTTTCACCATTGGAGAAGACTTGGCTTGGAGAGTAGAGCTTGAGAGTGGATCAACCTCCAACCCCAGAGCACTTTGATAGTGGTTTGAAGCTTCTAAGAAGGTTAGTGGTTTGCTTTCCCTATTTGATCCGAGTTTTGTTGGTTTTTTTGAGTAGAAACCCTAGAATGGGATTCTAGGGTTAGAATTGGAGATTTTTGATTTGTAGCTTCTAGAACCTAATTGATGGGTTTAGAACCTTTGTTTAGGTTGGTGTGCAAGGATTCTAGCTCCCATTTGGAGATCGAGTGAGCTTTCTTCACATTCGGTGAGTTTCTTCACCCTTTTTGTTGAGTTGTTTAAAGATTGAACTCATGGTTCATCTTTTGAGGTTGTAACTCCTATGGCTTGCTTCTTAGGGCACTAGGAGCAAGAATATAAGCTTCGTTAGCGATTCGGAAGACCGAGGGGAGCATTCGGTGGGTTTGGCTTCATGAGCATAAGAGAAAATGTCTCCCATGTGGTTATTTGGTTTGGTTTATTTATTTTGCATGCATATTCATGATAGATAGAATTATTATAAATTTTAGAATACTTAAAATGCATGCCTTATGTATTATGAAAATTTCACTCTATATAGTAGAGCACTTGGGATATTTTTGCATGCATGTGAGAAGTGTTCTTGTTGGCACTTGGGAATATGTTTCTTATGTGTAAATTGGCTCAATTTATGTATTTGCAAGCATTAAACTCATGTTTTGACTTTGAAAGATTAAGTGTCATCAAGGGGCACTTAACTTAGAAAACTGTAAAACTGCAACATAGAGACATTGACATAGGCCATTGGATATCTACTATATTCCATGTTAGAGACATGATGACATAAAGATTGGCCTTGGACACAGTAGCTATACTTTCCATGTTTTAGACATGACGACTTGGTACTTGAGACGGATTTATGATTACATTGCCATCGTGCTCATTCACACATGATTGTGAGGGTCGCTCCCTACAAGCCGGCACTCCGGAGTTGGCCAACGCGATACATATTGGCCGTGCGGGATTGGGCGCCGAAGTGGATTGCCGTGGGATAGGTTCATTCCTAGGGTGGGGATGTTGACTACCACGGGGCCATTAGGCTCGACACCGGCTAGACAGCCTTCGGGAGGGTCTTCAGGCCAGACAGCCTTCGGGCGGGTCTTATCAGATTTAAGCTAAAGTAGTTAATTGACATTGGACATTGACTAGAGTAGTAAAACTTGACACTTTACTATTGCATTATGGACATTGGACTAGTTGGTCATATTTACTATTCATGCTTAGAATAGTTGCTTACTTATGCACATTCATGCTAAGTAGAGATATTATGTTTTAGCGGTTTTTATTTTACTTGTTGCTTATTTTGCTTATACTTACCGACTTACTTGTTTCGTTTTTGGGCCTAGTGGAGCATGCAACTGAAGTCAGTAATTGCCCATTGGGAACTATTATTTAATAGTTCTCACGCCCTCTGTTTCTTATATGTTTCAGCGTCTTCTACATCGGGGGGGGGGCAGGGACCGCGGCAAGGGCATTGCCTCGGGCTAGCAGCGTTTGGGCGAGGGACCTTTTTGTACAGGTGGTCTACCTCTCTTGTTTCGATTTTGGAGAGGTTGAGAGTTGTACCATGTATAGTGAGACCACCATATTTTGTGGATACTTGGGATAGATATTGCATCACTTATATTTCCCTTTCATTGTTCAGTACTTTCTTTATATTTGTTGATAGAACTAGTAGTATACTGCTCTGATATCTCTATTGTAGCATTTTATGGTTTATTTTCGCTATTTTTGGTAGACGCCTTATATGTGTTGACATACGGTGGGTCTGGGCACGCTACTGGGAAGGCCTCTGCCGGTCCCGGGGCGTGACAGATTAATTTCGTAATAGAACCTAGGGTAAAGTCTTAGTAGACCTGTCACGCCCCGGGATTATTTTTATAGTGCAAAATACAGCGGAAATTTTTTTTTTGAAAACCTGACCCCCCAAGGTATGCCCGATCCGCCACAAATACAGGGAGTGCACTGTACACACGGACAGAGTCTCCCCTGTATTTGCACGGCGTCGCACACGTACAGAGTATAATAAACAACCAGAAACAACCACACACGTGAACATACAACATTCAACAGTTATATCTATTCACATACACCATTCACCACAGGTTCATATTTGAGATATACAAAAACTGATAAAATCACGAGAAAACCTTTTGAAAACTGTTTCCCCCACGGAAACCATTTCTTTTAAAACACGCTACCACGAGGGATAGAAAATCATTTTTATTTCATAAAAACCCAAAGTACTTTATTACATTCAAAACCAAATGATACTTTAATATCCAAGTAAGAACAGAAACTGAACCATAACAGTATCTAGGTCATGTAAGTAGACTGAGTAAGGAAATAACCGACAAGGGACAAAGCTATATCGCACGCTAGACACGCTCCTCACCAGCTGTCCCACTAGGACCTGCTATATCACCTGAAAAAGAAGGCGGGGGGTGAGAACATGTAAACATGTCTCTCCTCCCAGTGGGTACCCCAAACTGACGTGGGCGAGGGTACTCACTAGTCACGAAGATAAACAAAGTAAAGCTGAAAGTAGTACAGTAGCAACTATAACTGAGTAAAGAGATAAGCAGGTATATATTGTTAAGGATTTTATAGGTTGGCGGATTTCGTGAAGTTATTGGAGTCTTGAAGAAGTCAAGAGCACAAAGAAGGAAATTGAAGATTCAAGACTTTGCAAAGAAGCTCGTGACCTCAGGTATGAATTTAAGATAATTTCTGGTGATTTGATAAAGAAAAACTTAGTAGTTAGAAGACTTAAATTAATCTCAATTTAACTTTTTGAAAATCTGGAATTATACGGTCTAAGTCCGGACCTTGATGATGATCCGGATCCCGAGAGCGGATCCCGAGAGCAGGTTCCTTGCGCAGTCTTGATGAAGATCCGGACCTATGTGAAGATCCGGATCATATGTGAAAATTTATTTAACGTATGAACCGGTTGAATGGATTAAGTCCGGACTTATAGGACCGGACCTTCCTTGCAAGGTCCGGACCTTGGTGACGGATTTGTTTCCAAAATTGGATGATTTCAATCCTAATCAACTTCTAAGTCTTCTAACACTATAAATAGACCATGGGGGTTTCAAAACATATATCGCTGAATATTCATCTTCTTCTAAAACCCTAAAACTCGTTTTAGAGCTTTATGATTCAATTCTTAAAGCGAGTTTTGTCTTGTTGATCGTCGAGTTGATTCTAGGTTTTCTCTTTGAATACTCCTTCATGAATCGACTTGATGATTGACTAAAAGGGTTCCCTTGGTCTATGGTTCGTAAATTGTAAGATCACCAAAAGTTTTCTTCAACAACTCCGGACGGAGGGTGACGCGGAGATCGCGTGAGAGGCCGAGGATTCGGTGGAAGCTTTGAGGAGTCGAAGCGTGGACGCGGCAAGGATTTGCGGCGTGGTGGACCGGCGAAGGAGATCCATATTGAAGATTCGGTAGATTGGGTAAAGTCGTGGGTAAATCCCCTTGTACTCAATTGTTTCTTAGTGGATTTTTCGTGTGATCGGTTCCGTGGGTTTTTTACTCCTTGTGGAGTTTTCCCACGTAAAATCTCGGTGTGTTGATTTTATTTTTCCGCATTTACTTAAAATCGCATCGAGAATTTTTATTAGGCCATTGTGCACCTATTCACCCCCCTCTAGGTGTTAATTACCTTTTAGATCCTTGAGACCTATAACCTATAATTGGTATCAGAGCGGGTATAGGTTTTAGACAATGGCTAAGGGCGGTTCTTTGCATGAACAATCCGAGTCGGAGTATTCCTCGGAGGAAGAGTCGGATGTAGATGAGATGGCGGCTGCATACCACCAATTGGTCGTCGAGTCGAAGAAGATGGCAAAGCACAACAAGAGATTGAGAAGAAAGCTACTCAATTTAGAAGGAGAGAACTCAAAGTTGATCACATCTACGAAAACCTTGGAGCAAGAGAAGGACGGATTGTCGAGAGCCTACAATTCCCTAGTTGAGAAGGTAGCATTGCTTGAAAAGGAAAAAGAGACGTATGAAGAAAATTTTAAGTTTCTCAACGAGCAATTGTCGGAGGCAAAGGAAGCTAACTTAGAGTTCACGAAGCAAGTTATTCAACTCAAAACGGATATGAACAAGTTCTCCTCCGGATCTACTAAACTCGACAAGATGCTAGGAATTGGTCAAACCAACAAGTTTGGTCTTGGATATGAACGGACACATGTTGACCAAGTTTCTAAGCAAGCGGGCGGAACTTCGACAAAATTGACTCCTAAGGTTCAAGGTTCTTTCGTTCCTTCTAAGAAATTATTTTCTACTAACAAAGTTTGTCATCTTTGTGGAGTTCTAGGTCATGTGAAGAAATTTTGCTAACAAAAGAAGAACCCCACAACACCCTTGAACCAAAGGACATTATCAAAGCCGATAGGGGATAATCCAAAAATAATGGCTAAACAATCATGGAACCCAAAGAAACATGTTCCGAACTTGAAGGGAAAACAAATTTGGAAGCCGAAGAAGTATGATCCCAAATCAATGACTAAACAAGTTTGGAAACTAAAAGAGGATGATCCAAAGCGCAAGGGAATTCAAATCGTCGACAAGCTTCATAAGACGCTTACAAGCCAACCAACGCATCCCAAAATTCGTAAGGTTTGGGTGCGCAAAGGTGAAATTTTTCCTTACTAAGAGACGATCGGCTACTTACCTCCTCCCGCACTATCCTTTACGAGAACACTAGTGCTATAAATATTTCTAAAACCCTGTTCTACACTCTTGAAGTAAACACATTAAACATAGATATCACTTCTTAAGAGAATTGGTCGAATCGAACATTCTTAAACTTGAATATATTTCTACCGATGATCAACTAGCGGATATTTTGACTAAGCCTTTAGATCAAAAACGTTTTCTACATTTGAGAAAGGCTATCGGTATGAATCCTTCTATCTAGATACATTCTATGGGCCATTATTTCCATATTGACTATTATGCACGAAGATTTTGAATTGATTCATAGTATTGCATGATTTATTTTAACATCCTTCAATTCACTTCAATTCTTCTATGTCATTCTATTTGACCCTCAACATCTTCTAGAAATTGTTTTTGTATACTTGTTAAATTAGTACATCTTTTATGAACTATCGAAAGTGTATTGAATTGAATTGATTGTTTGCTTGATGAAAATAAATGATTTCCTTATTTTCTGAAATCACAATAAAATTATCTCATTGTGGGTTGCACTATTTGAGGGGGAGCAATCTTAAGAATAAAAGATGTGGAAAGAGTTATATCCCTCATGGGAGTATGAAAACTACCACCTATAAATGATGTGGAAAGAGTTACATCCTTTCTAAGGAGTGTGAAAACTACCACCACATGTGAGAAAGAGCTACCACCCCGGTCGTCCGGTAAGTGTGTGAAGCTACTACATGAATTTCAGTATACATCTCTAAGAAAAAGATCAAAGTCAACTTTTTAATTGAGGTGTTTTGGTGTGTGCTCCATTATCGAATGATATAAGGTGGAAGTTATAATAAAGATGCTCAAAGAGCCACTCCTTGTCTTAGATATGTGCATAACTCAATTGGGTGATATTCTTGTCCTTATTTCAGCTTATGGGATCTTCTTTATTCTCTATTTTTGCAAAT
Organism: Aechmea fasciata; assembly: GCA_025177825.1. Classification (NCBI taxonomy): domain Eukaryota; kingdom Viridiplantae; phylum Streptophyta; class Magnoliopsida; order Poales; family Bromeliaceae; genus Aechmea; species Aechmea fasciata. The sequence goes on along the minus strand of CM045925.1, from coordinate 4,503,528 downwards.
TTGAAATTTAAACTTCGTACAACTATTGTTTAGATCTCAAAAGATGTGCATAATTTCACGGTTTACTTCTTTAATTTCTAGTTGATGCACGGTTCAACATTTATGACATCCTTGAATTTAAGTGACTAGGAGCTTGTTAATACATATTTCATGAAAAGATTGCTAAAATCCTGATAACTGCTGTTGCTGAAATTTCTTCACAAGGAAGGACCGGTCCTTGGATCTAAGTCCGGATGTTCTTTGCGCCCTCTTCTCAAATCTGTGGAACATCCGGTCTTAGCAAGGGAAGGTCCGGTCTTGGCACAAAACTTTTTACCTCATTTTTTTTAAAATGCATAATTGTCAATATTAAACTTTCTGGTACTTGTTTTTATGACCGGAGATCGTTAAGATGGGATATGGATATGCTTTCTACAGACACTAACTCAGCGTGGTTTTTGTATCTAGCCCCTCCTTCTGTCATTTTAGCGCTTTCGGACAAAAAGGGGGAGAGATGAAGATGGCTGATGGGGAGATGTGACTGGATATGGGGAGATGACTGGGAAATGATTAATGATGATAGGGGGAGATGGATGGAGATGAAAGTTAGATGATGATGATGTTCTGTTCTGACTTTTGTTTTTATGCTTAATGAATTTCTTGAAGCTTGAATGTGTGTTTGAGATTTCTTTGCAGGAACGTTCAAGACTTCAAGACTCCAATGTCTAAGTCATAGAGTTTGTAATAGGACTTCAATTTGTAAATCTTTTTACTTTTTGTTGGATCGATCATGCTGGGGGTTATCGTTTGGTGATTGCGATAATTCTCGTCTTTTTGTTTTTGAGTAATGTACGGGCTTAATTTGTGTTTTGTCACGAAATCGCCAAAGGGGGAGATTGTTAAGGATTTTATAGGTTGGCGGATTTCGTGAAGTTATTGGAGTCTTGAAGAAGTCAAGAGCACAAAGAAGGAAATTGAAGATTCAAGACTTTGCAAAGAAGCTCGTCACCTCAGGTATGAATTTAAGATAATTTCTGGTGATTTGATAAAGAAAAACTTAGTAGTTAGAAGACTTAAATTAATCTCAATTTAACTTTTTGAAAATCTGGACTTATACGGTCTAAGTCAGGACCTTGATGATGATCCGGATCCGAGAAACGAGTTCATTACGCGATCTTAATGAAGGACCGGACCATTGGTGATGATCCGGATCCGAGAGCGAGTTCCTTGCGCAGTCTTGATGAAGATCCGGACCTATGTGAAGATCCGGATCATATGTGAAACTTTATTTAACGTATGAACCGGTTGAATGGATTAAGTCCGGACTTATAGGACCGGACCTTCCTTGCAAGGTCCGGACCTTGGTGACGGTTGTTTCCAAAATTGGATGATTTCAATCCTAATCAACTTCTAAGTCTTCTAACACTATAAATAGACCATGGGGGTTTCAAAACATATATCGTGAATATTCATCTTCTTCTAAAACCCTAAAACTCGTTTTAGAGCTTTATGATTCAATTCTTAAAGCGAGTTTTGTCTTGTTGATCGTCGAGTTGATTCTAGGTTTTCTCTTTGAATACTCCTTCATGAATCGACTTGATGATTGACTAAAAGGGTTCCCTTGGTCTATGGTTCGTAAATTGTAAGATCACCAAAAGTTTTCTTCAACAACTCCGGACGGAGGGTGACGCGGAGATCGCGTGAGAGGCCGAGGATTCGGTTGAAGCTTTGAGGAGTCGAAGCGTGGACGCGGCAAGGATTTGCGGCGTGGTGGACCAGCGAAGGAGATCCATATTGAAGATTCGGTAGATTGGGTAAAGTCGTGGGTAAATCGCCTTGTACTCAATTGTTTCTTAGTGGATTTTTCGTGTGATCGAACCCGTGGGTTTTTTACTCCTTGTGGAGTTTTCCCAGGTAAAATCTCGGTGTGTTGATTTTATTTTTCCGCATTTACTTAAAATCGCATCGAGAATTTTTATTAGGCCATTGTGCACCTATTCACCCCCCTCTAGGTGTTAATTACCTTTTAGATCCTTGAGACCTATAACCAACATATATAAACCAACAACTACTGTAAATATGCGTCAAACAAGGACGATAAGCTCAAGAGTACCCAATCTGAAACAATGCTCTCTTGGTCAGCTCTGCAGACCTCAAGCCAATGCCCCTACTACTCTTAAGTGCATATAACCCCTCTTGGGCTCACGGGTCGATCCTCTGTCGACCACTTTTTCGGAAAAGAACACCCTCTCTTGCGGTGGATCAGACCGCTGGTATTCGTGAAATGCGACGAGTACGTATCGGGTGATCACTGTAGATATGCTCAAAGATCATCCATCGGCAACTAGCCGACAATCCTGCCCCCAGGGCCTATCGACCACATAGGTCGTCCAGTACGCTACCCGACCAACCAGGTCCCGGGTAGAAGATAGGAACTCAACCAACCAAGTCACAAGTATAGGATGTGCAAATCGACCAACCAGGTCATAAGTATAGGATATGCAACTCGACCAACCAGGTCACAAGTATAGGATATGCAACTCGACCAACCAGGTCACAAGTATAGGATATTCTGATAAATCTACTCTACTCCTACACATGATACTAGTATGGAAACAACTGAGTAGAGTAAAGAGTAAATACGGGAGCAAGGCTCAATATGTAAATGGTAAGCAATATAAACAGTAAGGGTGGAAGGAACGTCACCAAGCTTGCACCACACTTTAATCTGTCACGCCCCGGGGTTATTTTTATAGTGTAAAATACAGCGGAATTTTTTTTTTTAAATCCTGACCACAAGGTATGCCCGATCCGCCACAAATACAGGGAGTCCACTGTACACACGGACAGAGTCTCCCTTGTATTTGCACGGCGTCACACAAGTACAGAGTGTAATAAACAACCAGAAACAACCACACACGTGAACATACAACATTCAACAATTATATCTATTCACATAGACCATTCACCACAGGTTCATATTTGAGATATACAAAAACTGATAAAATCACGAGAAAACTTTTTGAAAGCTGTTTCCCACACGGAAACCTTTTCTTTTAAAACACGCTACCACGAGGGGTAGAAAATCATTTTTATTTCATAAAAACCCAAAGTACTTTATTACATTCAAAACCAAATGATACTTTAATATCCAAGTAAGAACAGAAACTGAACCATAACAATATCTAGGTCATGTAAGTAGACTGAGTAAGGAAATAACCGACAAGGGACGGAGTTATATCGCACGCTAGACACGCTCCTCACCAGCTGTCCCACTAGGACCTGCTATATCACCTGAAAAAGAAGGCGGGGGGTGAGAATATGTAAACATGTCTCCCTCCCGGTGGGTACCCCAACCGACGTGGGTGAGGGGTACTCACTAGTCACGAGATAAACAAAGTAAAGCTGAAAGCAGTACAGTAGCAACTATAACTGAGTAAAGAGATAAGCAGGTATATATAAACCAACAGCTACTGTAAATATGCGTTAAACAAGGACGATAAGCTCAAGAGTACCCAATCTGAAACAATGCTCTCTTGGTCAACTCTGAAGACCTCAAGCCAATGCCCCTACTACTCTCCAGTGCATATAACCCTTCTTGGGCTCACGGGTCGATCCTCTGTCGACCACTTTTTCGGAAAAGAACACCCTCTTGTGATGGATCAGACCGCTGGTGTTCGTGAAATGCGATGAGTATGTATCGGGCGATCACTGTAGATATGCTCAAAGATCATCCATCGGCAACTAGCCGACAATCCTGCCGCCAGGGCCCATCGACCACATAGGTCGTCCAGTACGCTACCCGACCAACCAGGTCCCGGGTAGAAGATAGGAACTCAACCAACCAAGTCACAAGTATAGGATGTGCAAATCGACCAACCAGGTCACAAGTATAGGATATGCAACTCGACCAATCAGGTCACAAGTATAGGATATGCAACTCGACCAACCAGGTCACAAGTATCGGATCTTCTGCTAAATCTACTCTACTCCTACACATGATACTAGTATGGAAACAACTGAGTAGAGTAAAGAGTAAATACGGGAGCAAGGCTCAATATGTAAATGGTAAGCAATATAAACAGTAAGGGCGGAAGGAACGTCACCAAGCTTGCACCACTGTACCGACGGCAACCTGTGATACCCACCTGTACAACTGTCGCGTCTGTCTCCTGAAGAAGAAGTATCAACTGGACCTAAGAGGGGTCCACTAGGTTAGCGTCTAACCCACCAGTGAGAAATACTAAACCCATAACCTCACACAAATAACCCTCGCGAATCGGTTTCCCAAACCGATCTCCGTAATACGCCGGAAGTCCCGTAAACTGCACTGGGACTCTGCCGGGACCCACGAATTGTCCCGAAACAGATCGACTCGTGTCACGAGTCACCCGCTGCCACAAAACATTCCGATTGGGATGTTTTGGCAGCAACCACAGCTCCTCACGTCGAAACAATTATCGTCGGATAATCATTTCGATCCGGGTTCCCAGAAGTGTCAATTTCGACACCAGGATTCACCGTCGCTCACCCGTCATTTCCGAACCCTTGAAATGACGTGCGAGAGTTTTGCCCTAGTTGTCTTATCCGGGTAGGAGAGTGGATTATTGTCACGCCCCGGGACCGGCAGGGCCTTCCCAGAAGCGTGCCCAGACCCGCCATATGTCATCACATACAAGGCGTCTACTAAAATACAGCGGAATTAAAACAATAAAAGGCTAGAACTATAGATATCGAGCAACATACAGCTAGTCCTATCAACAAATAGAGAATAGGAAGACTAGATAAATAATAAAGGAAACTAAGAACATAACCATAAAACATAAGGTTAATACAATATCCTTCTCAAAAAGTGGTGGTCTCTCTAAACACGGGTACAACTCTCATCCTCTCTAACTAAATACTAGAGAGGTAACCACCTATCGATCACCCTCGCCGAATGCCGCTATCCCCAAGCAACACCCTAGCTGCGGTCCCGCGCCTCCCCCGATGTGGAAGGCACTGAAAGTAAACAGAAACAGAGGGCGTGAGAACTATAATTTATAGTTCCCAGTGGGCAATTACTGACCTGAACCATTGCACCACTAGGCCCAAAGGAAAAGAGAGTAAGTAAGCGATAAATAAACTTGTAACAAAAGCATAAAGAAATGCTACCGAATATGCTACAATAAACATGTTCATAAATAGATGTCATAATCCTCTGTTCCAACATAATAAGGGTTATTTACATACGAGTACACTATATAACCAAGTAATACATAGTCAATTGCGGAAATATCCAACTATAAAGCGAAACTAGGTGAGATGTCCAAAAGTCCAAAGTATGCGAGATATGTCCCTGCCGCGCCGACATATCTGATATGTCCCTGGACGACATCTCACCTAGTTTCGCTTTGCGAAAATATGTTCTATTACTACCAACGAGTACACTATATAACCAAGTAATACCCTAAGCATGTTCACATGATCCAACTACTAAGTCCTATATAGTAGTGGTTGTCATAACTGTTGAATGTCCAAGTTCAATTCTCTTTTAGGTTCTACACAAGGTAATCCCGCTTGTGCCACCTAAGTGTCGTGGTAGCCCCAACATCCCCCGTAAGGAATGAGTCTAACCAATTCGGCCCCATAGGTTTCTCAATACCGCACGAGCGAACGAATCACAAAGGCCAACTCGGAGTGCCGCTTATAGGGAGCGACCCTCACAAGCATGTGCGAAAGAGCACAAATGGCAACAAGCACGATCAAGTCTCAAGTCCAAACCTCATATCTCAACATGGAAATAGTGACTAGCAACCCTAAGGTCTAGTTCAAATACTCTCATGACACTAGATTTTCTATGTCAAAGTTCATTACGAGTCTAATGCCGCTTGATGACATTAGCTCACAATTCTACAAGTAGATGCCAAGCCTAATGCCGCTTCATGACATTAGCTTTTCTCCTATGTCTTGCATAGTTCTAAGTCCGCTATTACCATATTACATGTCACTTTCACAAAGTCCAACATGTTCTCAAACTTCTAATAGAATGCTATAACATGCATAATACTGCCATGATTAGTCTTTACCACATAGAGGTCAAAATTTACATTGTACATAAGGGGTATGTTTTAAGCATTCTAAAATTTACAAATAAATCATATATCATGGAAATGCATGATTTTCTAATTAACCATAAGTAATTAAGCACCAATGAGAATTTCTCATTGTGCTAGGTGAGGCCAAACCCACCGTCGCTCCAAGCGTCGCTCCGAACCGCTAACGAAGCTTCGATTCCTACTCCTAGTACCCTACAAAGTAAATCCTAGGAGTTACAACCTCTAAAGTTGAACCATGAGTTCAATCTTTAAGCTTCTATACTAGAGAGAAAGAAAACTCACCTCAAGTGTAGAAATCCCGCTCCAAACTTCAAATGGAGGTTAGATCCTTCCCAAGGCAACCTAAACAAAGGTTCTAAACCATTCAAAAGGAATTTAAAAGCTTCTAATCAAAAAGTCCCAAATAAAACCCTAATTTCCAAAATCTAGAGTTTCTACCAAAAGAGACATCGAAATTCCAAACTAGAGGAAATAGAGATGTTGCTTACCTTCTAGAAGCTCCAAATCAAGGTCCTCAACCCTCTAGAAGTGAAGATCTTCCTCCAAATGAGCTCCAAGTTCAAGCTCCAAGCCTCTACCAAGAAGACAATGGCCCTAGGAGGCAAAAAGAGAAAGAAAGAGAGATCAACCTCTTAAAAATCCATCCAAGACCCAAGGAGATCAAAGGAGTAGAGGGAAGAGCTCCCTTACCTCTTTTGCTGCAGTGGGGAAGCTCAAAAGGAGCCCTAGGGCGTGGGGGTGATGATATAGAAACAACAAAATGCTAAAACACCCCTGTAGTTCGCGCATTCTGCAATCTGCCAGCTTGTACCGGTACAAATCCTATTTGTACCGGTACAGATCCCTCGAAGCAGCCAAACCCGAGCCTCGGGTTTGCCCAGTCCAGCCCTTTTATACCGGTACAAAATCTCATTTGTACCGGTATAGCCATCATTGTCTGCAAAGAACAAATTTGTGACAAGAGCTCAGAAATCTAACCCGAGAGCCACCAAAAATCCAGCATTTTGGACTTTGGTGCCAAGATTAAATCCCCAATTCTCGGGACTCGTGCCATGGGTCGGAACACAGTCAACGACCCTCCAGAAAATCTGGGAAAGCTCAGATCACACAACCAACACTCGAACCTTGCTTTTTGTGAAAGTTCAGTGCGTCACAATCATGCCCGTGGATTTGCGAGTTGTGCGCAAGCTGGGGGAATTCAATGTGGTTCTTGGTATGGATTGGTTGACCAGATATTACGCCACCATTGATTGTAAGGATCGAACGGTTACTTTTCGAGAACCGGATCAAAGTGAGGTGGTGTTTAGAGGATGCTAGAGTTCGCCTTTTGCGATGACAATCAGCTCGTCTCGAGCTAGGCAGCTGATCAGTAGACGATGCGTAGCCTATTTGGCTAGTATCGTGCTGAGGGATGGGGATGACACCCCTAGGATTGAGGATATCCCGGTGGTGCGGGAATTTCAGGACGTATTTCCAGCTGAGCTACCAGGCATGCCACCGGACAGGGAGATCGAGTTTGTGGTAGATCTCATCCCTGGGACTACCGCAGTCTCGAAGGCGCCCTATAGGATGGCACCGGCGGAGTTGAAGGAGCTGAGGGCACAGTTGTAGGATCTTTTGGACAAAGGCTTCATTCGACTAAGTGTGTCACCTAGGGAGCATCGATCTGTTTGTGAAGAAGAAGAACGGATCACTTCGCCTTTGCGTCGACTATCGTGAACTTAATAAAGTCACGATCAAGATAAGTATCCGTTATCGAGGATTGATGATCTTTTTGATCAACTTCAGGGATCTTGTGTGTATTCCAAGATAGACTTGCACCTGGAGATGTTGTCACTCCCCGGGACCGTTCCCTTTGGCCAGCCCGGGCCCGTCAAATAGACGCCGAACGGACAGAGTTTCCCCTGCCCGCCTAAGGCTCAACACAGGTACAATTCAAAGAATATATGAAATGCACCAGCAAAAGCATACACCAATGGCTTACACGAGGGTAAGCAATAGCCAAGTGAAAGAAACTAACTAAACAGATAAGATGATTTACTTCAACTACATACAAGAATTCAGCTTACATTCTTTAACCGCTTATATGTACAACTCCATAATTACATCATTTCCTCTCTTTACATTCATACTTTTCTTTCCAAACGATTATTTACATTTAACTTCCAAAAGTAAATATACACATGGTAGGCAACTAATGAAAAGTAAACTCTGCTGAGGCGGTCGCTGGCTAAGGCGCGAGACCCTTACCACGGTCGCACGCTGGCTCGCTCGGTCCAGGCTCTGTAGAAGGAATGGGGTGAGAACTACAACAAAGTTCCCAGTGGGCTCGGCCCCCAATCATACCGACTTTCCCACTAGGTCTATCTCAGGCATAATTTGAAAGAATAAGCAGAAAGTAGCCAAGCTATAATGCATAACAACTAATATGCCTGAACAATAATAAATCATGCTTATGTTCAACATAATACTCATGTGAATGCAAGATCTCAATCTCAATACCCAATCTCATGGCTAGCCCGTGGGTTTCGCCTCTCAAGAACTCACCAACTCAAATCCCAGTATCGGGGAGACTACTACGACGCGACGGGACCGTCCTCCGGGACGCTCATCCCAGTGGTGACCAAACTCCGGAGTGCACCGCTCGAGGGAGAGCTACCGCCCCCGAGCAAGGACTTATAGGCGAGTATGATCAAATCCTTGCTCCAAGGATGTAATCCAAATCCATTCCTTAACTTTAAGGAAGCCTTGCACAATGACCCTTAACTATAAGGATTTTGTCATTTGTTCATATTCTTTATTCTTTGCTCTCTGCATTCATGTTCTTATTCTTCGCATTCTTGACCATGTCATTACACTAACTCTAGTGTTCTTTGCATTCATATTCTTGTTCTTATTCTCATTCTTGTTCTTATTCTTTGCAATCATGACCATGTCATTATACTAACTCTAGTGTTCTTTGCATCTCTCTAATGCCACTCGATCTATATGTCACGATGTTCTTGTTCTTTAACCACTAGGTTCTTTGTTCTCATCACATGCATACATAGGGTTAACCACTAGGTTCTTTGTTCTTAATTCTATCATTGCATCTTAACTCTAAGCATGCATTACATAGCTCAAATACCCTACTATGCATGAAAAGGAACTATACACATATATGCTCAATAGTGACACATAGACATAAAGAGAATTTCGATATTAGTGGAAGCACCCCCCAACTTGTGAGTTCACTAGGATGCTCGAGTTCAGCTTTCGCGACCCAGGGCCGCCAACTTCTCAATCTGCGGCAAAATAAAGCCGAATTAGGCTTTCTACTCATAACTTTTCGTAAACTTTTCGTTTCGATGAACCGTTCGCTCGAGCGAGTCGGGAACGTCCCCAATTAGGTTTCTATAGAATCAATTTGATCCAGAAACCCTCACAAGTTAGAGCCCCAATTTGGTGCCTTAGCTCTAATACACATATCAAAACCTTGGTTTCGATCTCAACGAAACACAAAAGAGAACTCCCTGCCATCGAGAGAGTCCACAAAAACCATCCGTAGGCCATTCAAATCCTACTTTAGGGTTCTACCATGAAAGGGCACAAAGCTTACCTCTAAGCTTTCCCTTTTCTTGAGCTAGAGGTGAAGGAGAGAGTGTTGTTCCACTCTTTCTTCTTCTTCTTCTCCACCTTCCTCTCCTTCTTCTTTTTCTTCTTTGAGAGAGAGAAAACCCTAGAGAGAGAAAGAGAGCTCCTAGGTTACTTGGGCAAAAAGAAAAGGGGCAATTGCTTATATACCCCTGAAAAGTTTCCGATTTTTCGATTTACCCCTCTTAGAAGGCTAAGATTGAAAATACCCTCCTACGTTCCAACTTATTTCTAATATACCCTTGGAGTTAAAATCTGTTAAGTAACTCTGTTATCTCTGTAAAATTACTATTTTGCCCTTTTCAAATATACCCTTCTACCATCACTATCTTTCTTATTTGCCCTTAAAGTCAGGGGCACAAAAAGTATTTCGACTTTTGGTCTTTTTCAATATACCCTTCTACCATCACCAACCTTTCTTATTTGCCCTTAAGTTAAGGGCAAAATTGGTATTTTAATTTTTTTTAACTGTGGTAGATATTTAACTCACGTTTAACCCAGATTAACTTAACAGGAGATAACTGCGGGGGTATTTTGCAATAACGGTGGAACGAATGAGGGGCATTTTAGAAAGAAAAAAAAAGTAGGGGTAGATCGGATATTTTCAGACGCATGAGGGGTATATAGGCAATTATCCCAAAAGAAAATGAGAGAAAAAGCTCTCTCTCCTATATACATAGCCCAGTTGTTGCATAAATGCAAATAAGCCCCTCAACTTTCATCTCAACAATCAGCCCAGTATGGGCATTTTTCGGGTGCGGGGACCGGTCTCCTTAGCCAGGGACCGGTCCCAAAGGGTCCTCACTAGGGACCAATCGCGTGTGGGGACCGGTCTCTGCCAATGGAGACTGGTCTCTGCCAATGGGGACCGGTTCCCGTACGCGGGTTTTCCAGGACATAGCCAAATTTTCACCCCTCAAAATTTTCCACGCGCTCGAGGACCGGTCTCTCCCTTACAGGGACCGGTCCCTGAGAGCCAAATTCTGCAACTTGCAGATTTCTTTCATTTCCCCTTTCTTATAGCTCTCGAGGATCCCCTACAATGCACCTTTTGCATTGTAGACGCCTTCGGCCTTTCCGAAGCATTTCATCACCGAACTGTGGTCAGTTTGACTAATGTTCGATATTCGTTTGCCGGGATTTCGGCAGATTACAGATGTGGCAAAGACGGCTTTTAAAACACGGTATGGTCATTATGAGTTTACAGTTATGCCGTTTGGGCTTACTAATGCCCCGTTAGCTTTTATGGATCTAATGAACCGTGTTTTCAAGCCTTATCAAGACAGGTTCGTCGTGGTGTTCATCGACGACATCTTGGTTTATTCCCGAAGTGATGTGGATCACGAGGAACACACTAGTTTATTTCATCAAACACAAGTACTTTATTTCATTTTCAAAATCATAATAAGTCCTCATGAAACCAAAGTGAAATAAAACCAAACAAGTGTAATATTCGATACAAAAACATAACTGAACCATAATATAATAATCTAAACCATATAGCAAGAAAGGTAAAGGAGTAACCGATGTACGGGAAGGAGCTAAGCGTACTCTAGACCCGCTCCTCACCTGCCGTCCCACTGGGACCCGGAACGTCACCTGAAAAAGAAGGCGGGGGGTGAGAACATGTAAACATGTCTCCCTTCCCAGTGGGTACCCAACGCTGATGTGGGCGAGGGGTACTCACTAGTCACGGAGTATAGTAAAGGAAAGCTGGTAAGTAGATACAGTAGCTAAGATAAGCAAGAAAGAGAGATGTGTAATTTAAACAACTACCGCTACTGTATGTATGCATCGAAAGGATGATAAAGCAAAAGTACCCAATCCGTAACCGCCGTATTGGTCTGCAGACCTCAGGCAATGCCCACTATCTCTAAGCCTGCATATAACCCAAGGTAGCCTACGGGCTCACGGGTTGGCATGTCCAACCACTTTTCCGGAAAAGAACACCCCCTTACGGTGGATCAGACCGCTGGTGTTCGTGAAATGCGTACGAGTCTCGGGCGATCGATGCTGATGCCATGCCCCGCGACCGCCCGCCAAATTGGTCGGGGTCGCGGCGCCGACGACAGACCGCCGAACGGACAGCGTTTCCCCTGTACGTTCAAGGCGTCGCAATCAATACAATTACAAGAAGGTTCCAAACAGGAACAGATATTACAACCAGATTGCATAAGGAAGTATCATAAACATAAAACGGCTACTTGCTATTACAACCATTCAACCCATATTACAATATTACATTAACTTTAAACTTTTACATTCATTATTACAGACTTCCAAATACAATCTAGTAAATTATACATTTTTATTACAACTCGTTTTCTTTTCCCACTATACCCCTAAGCTCTGTCAACTGGGGTACTTCTATCTCTGGTCTCCTGGTAGGGCGCTATCTACTGAGCTACGCCCTTGCCTCGCCTCTTCTTCTTTGTGCCGCTCACGATCATACTCCCCAAAACCACAACACGGGGTGAGAACTATTGTCCATAGTTCTCGTGGGTACGGTCACCCAAGAGAACAGCTCGACCAATAGGTCTAAGGAGGCCCTGCAAATATGTTAGTCCAAAAACAACATCCATAGATAGATAATCTGCGACTAACATAAAAACATGCCTCACAAATGCAATATGCGACTATCAATTAGCTCATGGCATATCCTTTTGTTCTTGCTATTATTTGCATTAACTATTCCATTCTTTACACTAGGCTTTCTATGCCCACTCTCAAATCACTTCTAAGGCCATCTCTAGCTCAGCTCAGTATGCCACCCGACTCGGTCTCGAGTCAATCAAACTGTAGTGCGTATGTCCTTTGAGAAGTAACTTTTACTTGGCTATGACTCGTACTACATGAATTTCAGTATACATCTCTAAGAAAAAGATCAAAGTCAACTTTTTAATTGAGGTGTTTTGGTGTGTGCTCCATTATCGAATGATATAAGGTGGAAGTTATAATAAAGATGCTCAAAGAGCCACTCCTTGTCTTAGATATGTGCATAACTCAATTGGGTGATATTCTTGTCCTTATTTCACATGGGCTCTTCTTTATTCTCTATTTTTGCAAATTTGAAATTTAAACTTCGTACAACTATTGTTTAGATCTCAAAAGATGTGCATAATTTCACGGTTTACTTCTTTAATTTCTAGTTGATGCACGGTTCAACATTTATGACATCCTTGAATTTAAGTGACTAGGAGCTTGTTAATACATATTTCATGAAAAGATGGCTAAAATCCCGATAAGCTATTCTTTGAAATTTCTTCACAAGGAAGGACCGGTCTTCATCGCCATGTCCAGGACATCACACAAGCAAAGCGCACGGGACATTGTGGCATCCGGACATTGGAAGCTATGTCCGGTCTTGGCTAAGAATTTTGTTGCTTTTTGAAATTAACTGTATTTTGCAACACTTATATGCATGATTGTCAGTATTAAACTTAATGTGCATGGCCCTAGGAAGCTCTAGAGATCAATTTTTTTTAAAAAAAGGTTTTCTTAATTATTGATATATTTATGTTTGATGTGTATAGACTTATATGTGAACAGCGGATTTTATCCTCCACATCATGTATTCATAAATTTTTGGTACTAGTTACTTCTGTGGTTGGAGGAGGTCAAGATAAGATGTGAATATGTTTTTCTCCAAACAATGACTCAGTGTTTTTAGTATCAAGCCCCTCCTACTGTTATTTTGGCGCTTTCGGACAAAAAGGGGGAGAGATGAAGATGACATATGGGGAAAAGACTGGGAGATGATTAATGATGATAGGGGGAGATGGCGATAAAAGTTGGATGATGATGATGTTTCCTGATGATGATGTTTCCTGATCTGATCTTTGATGCGTAGAATTTTTTGCTTGTATCTATGACTTTTACTTTTGGTGCTTAATGAATCTCTTGAGGCTTGAATGTGTGTTTGAGATTTCTTTGCAGGAACGTTCAAGACTTCAAGACTCCAATGTCTAAGTCATAGAGTTTGTAATAGGACTTCAATTTGTAAATCTTTTTACTTTTTGTTGGATCGATCATGCTGGGGGTTATCGTTTGGTGATTGCGATAATTCACGTCTTTTTGTTTTTGAGTAATGTACGGGCTTAATTTGTGTTTTGTCACGAAATCGCCAAAGGGGGAGATTGTTAAGGATTTTGTAAGTTGGCGGATTTCGTGAGTTTGTCGGAGTCTTGAAGAGATCAAGAGATTACAAGAAGATCGGACCCTCCAGGACTCGTCAGAGAAGCTCGACACCTCAGGTATGCATTTAAGATCATTTATGGTGATTAACATTAATAACATAGTAGTTAGAAGACTTAAAAAGGGTTTAAAATATTGGTTTTTATGAAAAATATTTTCTGTATAAACCCTGTCCGGATCAGCCCTTTTGACCGGACACAGTGAGTCTGTCATCTGGCTTTTCGCAACACTCTGTCCGGACCAACTTCTTTGACCGGACACAGTGAGGTTGATAGCAGAAAGTTTCGCAGGCTTTGACCGGATCGTGGATTAATGGGACACAGTGAGATGAACTTTCTGAGTGCTATAGCCTAGGACCGCACAATCCCCTGGTCTGACCGGTCAGTGCTCGATGCGAAAAATTTGACGACACACGAGGCCAGGACGAGAGATGGTTTGACCGGACGGTGGACTCAGCAGATTTCCAAATCAGGCTAATCTATTCCAAATCAGGCTGATTTCAATTCTAATCTATTTCTGAAAGGTTGTTTTCAATCCTACTCTAATTAACAAGTCTTCTAAACACTATAAATAGACCATGGGAGTTTAAGAAAAAAAAACCCACCGGAATATTATTAATCCTCAAAACCCTAGAATCTCTCTCCTAAGCTTTTTGACCTAGTTCTTAGAGAGATTTGATGGAGTATTGATCGTCAAGTTGATTCTAGTTTCTTCCATTTGATTCTACTCTTGTGAATCAACTTGATGATCAATTAGACGAATTCTTCCCATCGTCTACGGTGCTTTAATTTGGAGATCACCATAAATCGTCGTTCTTCTTCTCCGGACGGAGAGTGTGTTGCGTGAGGATCGCGTGTAGAGAGCCGAGGACTCGGTGGACGCTTTGTGGATTCGAGGCGTTGGCGCGGCAAGGAGTTGCGGCGTGATCGGTTGGAGGACTTCAATCGGTCGTGGACCAGCGAAGGATATTCACATAGAAGATTCGGTTAATCGGGTAAAGTCGTGGGTGAATCGCCTTGTACTCGGTTGTTTCTTAGTGAATTTTCGTGTGTTCGGTCCCGTGGGTTTTTTACTCCGAGTTGGAGTTTTCCCACGTAAAATCTCGGTGTGTTGATTTTATTTTTCCGCATTTATTTAAAATCGCATCGAGAATTTTTATTAGGCCATTGTGCACCTATTCACCCCCCTCTAGGTGTTAATTATCTTTTAGATCCTTGAGACCTATAACCAACAATTGGTATCAGAGCGGGTTTAGGTTGTATATAATGGCCAAGGGTATTTCCTTGCATGAACGTTCCGAGTCGGAATACTCCTCGGAGGAAGAGTCGGATGTAGATGAGATGGCGGCTGCATATCACCAATTGGTCGTCGAATCAAAGAAGATGGAAAAGCACAACAAGAGATTGAGAAGAAAGTTATTCGACTTACAAAGAGAAAACTCGGAATTGATCACGTCTACGAAAACCTTGGAGCAAGAGAAGGACGGATTGACGAGGGCCTACAATTCCTTAGTAGAGAAGGTTGCTTTACTTGAAAATGAAAAAGAGACGTATGAAGAAAACTTTAAGTTTCTCAACGAGCAATTGTCGGAGGCAAAGGAAGTTAACTTAGAGTTCACGAAGCAAGTTATTCAACTCAAAACGGATATGAACAAGTTCTCCTCCGGATCTACTAAACTCGACAAGATGCTAGGAATTGGTCAAACCAACAAGTTTGGTCTTGGATATGAACGGACACATGTTGACCAAGTTCCTAAGCAAGCGGGCGTAACTTCGACAAAATCGACTCCTAAGGTTCAAGGTACTTTCGTTCCTTCTAAGAAATTATTTTCTACTAACAAAGTTTGTCATCTTTGTGGAGTTCTAGGTCATGTGAAGAAATTTTGCAAACAAAAGAAGAACCCCACAACACCCTTGAACCAAAGGACATTATCAAAGCCGATATGGGATAATTCAAAAATGATGGCTAAACAATCATGGAACCCAAAGAAACATGGTCCGAACTTGAAGGGAAAACAAATTTGGAAGCCGAAGAAGTATGATCCCAAATCAATGACTAAACAAGTTTGGAAACTAAAAGAGGATGATCCAAAGCGTAAGGGAATTCAAATCGTCGACAAGCTTCACAAGACGCTTACAAGCCAACCAACGCATCCCAAAATTCGTAAGGTTTGGGTGCGCAAAGGTGAAATCTTTCCTTACTAAGCGACTATCGGATTCCTTCCTCCAGTCTTACAATTTTTTGTGACAATACTAGTGCCATAAATATTTCTAAAAACCCTGTTCTACACTCACGAACTAAACACATTGAACTAAGATTTCATTTCTTAAGAGAATTGGTCGAATCAAACACTCTTAATGTGAGACCCCAGATAGTCCTATTATATCTCATATATAGGACTATCTGGGGTCTCACAATCTCCCTCCTTTAAGCCACGACGTCCTCGTCGGGCCTCGGACTCACAAGTACCGGGCGATGTGAGACTCGTCTCGCTAGCCCGTCATCCGGACCACAGCTCGGTAGAGACTCGTCTCACACTTCCTGGTAATTGGCTCGATACCATCGCGACGCCCCAACTTCCCTGGGGGTCACCCATCCTAGGACTACTCCCGTCCTAGCACGCTTAACTCTCTTAACCTCTTGGGCCTTGCCACCACCCAAAATGCTTAAGCCGGGTTAAGAGAGTTAAGCGTGCTAGGACGGGAGTAGTCCTAGGATGGGTGACCCCCTGGGAAGTTGGGGCGTCACACTTAAACTTGAATATATTTCTACCGATGATCAACTAGCGGATATTTTGACTACGCCTTTAGATCAAAAACGTTTTCTACAGTTGAGAAAGGCTATCGGTATGAATCCTTCTATCTAGATACATTCTATGGGCCATTATTTCCATATTGACTATTATGCACGAAGGTTTGAATTGATTCATAGTTTTGCATGATTTATTTTAACATTCTTCAACTCACTTCAATTCTTCTATGTCATTCTATTTGACACTCAACATCTTCTAGAAATTGTTTTTGTATCTTTGTTAAATTAGTACATCTTTTATGAACTATCGAAAGTGTATTGAATTGAATTGATTGTTTGCATGATGAAGATAAATGATTTCCTTATTTTTTGAATTTACAATAAAATTATTTCATTGTGGGTTGCACTTTTTGGGGGGGAGTTTTCCTAAAAAGAAAAGATGTGGAAAAAGTTACATCCTTTCTAAGGAGTGTGAAAACTACCACCACATGTGAGAAAGAGCTACCACCCCGGTCGTCCGGTAAGTGTGTGAAGCTACTACATGAATTCAAGTATACATCTCTAAGAAAAAAAATCAAAGTCAAATTCTTAATTGAGGTGTTTTGGTGAGTGCTCCATTATCGAATGATATAAGGTGGAAGTTATAATAAAGATGCTCAAAGAGCCACTCCTTGTCTTAGATATGTGCATAACTCAATTGGGTGATATTCTTGTGCTTATTTCAGCTTATGTGATCTTCTTTATTCTCTATTTTTGCAAATTTGAAATTTAAACTTAGTACAATGATTGTTTAGATCTCAAAAGATGTGCATAATTTCACGGTTTACTTCTTTAATTTCTAGTTGATGCACGGTTCAACATTTATGACATCCTTGAATTTAAGTGACTAGGAGCTTGTTAATACATATTTCATGAAAAGATTGCTAAAATCCACGATAAGCTTCTTTATTCTTTGAAATTTCTTCACAAGGAAGGACCGGTCTTCATCGCCATGTCCGGACATCACACAAGCAAACTGCACAGGACATTGTGGCATCCGGACATTGGAAGCTATGTCCGGTCTTGGCTAAGAATTTTGTTGCTTTTTGAAATTAACTGTATTTTGCAACACTTATATGCATGATTGTCAGTATTAAACTTAATGTGCATGGCCCTAGGAAGCTCTAGAGATCAATTTTTTTTAAAAAAAGGTTTTCTTAATTATTGATATATTTATGTTTGATGTGTATAGACTTATATGTGAACAGCGGATTTTATCCTCCACATCATGTATTCATAAATTTTTGGTACTAGTTACTTCTGTGGTTGGAGGAGGTCAAGATAAGATGTGAATATGTTTTTCTCCAAACAATGACTCAGTGTTTTTAGTATCAAGCCCCTCCTACTGTTATTTTGGCGCTTTCGGACAAAAAGGGGAGAGATGAAGATGACATATGGGGAAAAGACTGGGGGATGATTAATGATGATAGGGGGAGATGGCGATAAAAGTTGGATGATGATGATGTTTCCTGATGATGATGTTTCCTGATCTGATCTTTGATGCGTAGAATTTTTTGCTTGTATCTATGACTTTTACTTTTGGTGCTTAATGAATCTCTTGAGGCTTGAATGTATGTTTGAGTTTTCTTTGCAGTAACGTTCAAGACTTCAAGACTCCAATGTCTAAGTCATAGAGTTTGTAATAGGACTTCAATTTGTAAATCTTTTTACTTTTTGTTGGATCGATCATGCTGGGGGTTATCGTTTGGTGATTGCGATAATTCTCGTCTTTTTGTTTTTGAGTAATGTACGGGCTTAATTTGTGTTTTGTCACGAAATCGCCAAAGGGGGAGATTGTTAAGGATTTTGTAAGTTGGCGGATTTCGTGAGTTTGTCGGAGTCTTGAAGAGATCAAGAGATTACAAGAAGATCGGACCCTCCAGGACTCGTCAGAGAAGCTCGACACCTCAGGTATGCATTTAAGATCATTTATGGTGATTAACATTAATAACATAGTAGTTAGAAGACTTAAAAAGGGTTTAAAATATTGGTTTTTATGAAAAATATTTTACGTATAAACCACTGTCCGGATCGACCCTTTTGACCGGACACGGTGTGAGTCTGTCATCCCGGCTTTTCGCAACACTCTGTCGGACCAACTTCTTTGGCCAGGACACGGTGAGGTTGATAGCGAGAAAGTTTCGTGAGCTTTGGC
Organism: Aechmea fasciata; assembly: GCA_025177825.1. Classification (NCBI taxonomy): domain Eukaryota; kingdom Viridiplantae; phylum Streptophyta; class Magnoliopsida; order Poales; family Bromeliaceae; genus Aechmea; species Aechmea fasciata. The sequence goes on along the minus strand of CM045925.1, from coordinate 4,484,679 downwards.
CAGGATCGTGGATTACGTCGGACACGGTGAGATGAACTTTACGAGTGCTATAGCCTAGGGACCGGACAATCCACAGTCGACCAGGTCGGTGCTCGATGCGAAAAATTTGACGACACACGAGGCCAGGACAGAGATGGTTTGAGGACGGTGGACTCAGCGATTTCCAAATCAGGCTAATCTATTCCAAATCAGGCTGATTTCAATTCTAATCTATTTCTGAAAGGTTGTTTTCAATCCTACTCTAATTAACAAGTCTTCTAAACACTATAAATAGACCATGGGAGTTTAAGAAAAAAATACACCGGAATATTATTAATCCTCAAAACCCTAGAATCTCTCTCCTAAGCTTTTTGACCTAGTTCTTAGAGAGATTTGATGGAGTATTGATCGTCAAGTTGATTCTAGTTTCTTCCATTTGATTCTACTCTTGTGAATCAACTTGATGATCAATTAGACGAATTCTTCCCATCGTCTACGGTGCTTTAATTTGGAGATCACCATAAATCGTCGTTCTTCTTCTCCGGACGGAGGTGTGTTGCGCGGGGATCGCGTGTAGGGGGAGCCGAGGACTCGGTGGACGCTTTGTGGATTCGAGGCGTTGGCGCGGCAAGGAGTTGCGGCGTGATCGGTTGGAGGACTTCAATCGGTCGTGGACCAGCGAAGGATATTCACATAGAAGATTCGGTTAATCGGGTAAAGTCGTGGGTGAATCGCCTTGTACTCGGTTGTTTCTTAGTGAATTTTCGTGTGATCGGTCCCGTGGGTTTTTTACTCCGAGTTGGAGTTTTCCCACGTAAAATCTCGGTGTGTTGATTTTATTTTTCCGCATTTATTTAAAATCGCATCGAGAATTTTTATTAGGCCATTGTGCACCTATTCACCCCCCTCTAGGTGTTAATTATCTTTTAGATCCTTGAGACCTATAACCAACAGTAGACGGCGGCGGGCGGCGGCCGGAGGCGCGGCGGCGGCGATCCAAGCTGTTAAGGATTTGTCTAAGTTGGCGAGTTTTCGTGTATTGGTTCGGAGTTTTGGAGACTTTGATGAAGATCAAGTCAAAGGATTGCAATTCAAGCGCAAAAGCGAGGTTGGATGAAGTTTGGTAACTCAGGTATGGACGAGCACACTTAGTGGTTATTTTAAGTTATTAAAATATGTTTAGAAGACATCAGAACTGATAAAACTATGTTTTAAACTTAACTGATTCTGAATCATGCATAAACTGGTTGGGAGGACCGGTTTCCACATTGTGAAGACCGGTCCCAGAGAGCTCCTTCTGCGCAACTTTGCACAGAGGACTGGTCTCCACAACTGGAGGACCAGTTCCAGAGAGACCTCTCTACGCAGCTTTGCACAGAGCACCGGTCTCCATATCTAGAGGACCGGTCCCAGAGGCTGGAAATTCACATGTCGCTGAATAAGACCGGTCTCCTATCTCTGAAGACCGGTCCTTGTAAGATGATATTCTCTTGACGCAAAGGTCGACCGGTCTCCTGAGAAGTGAGACCGGTCCCTCGGTGATTTATTTCTTAATGCGCAAGAGAGGACCGGTCCCTGATTTGGTGGACCGGTCCCTCGATACGAAATCTGTTTTAAAGATTTTATTTGTTATATCTAAATCTATCTAGATGTCTTCTAAACATATAAATATGATATGAGGGATGTTAGATATCTAAGACTTAGAGAGATATAATATGAAAAACCCTAGAAAGCTTGTGATGTTTTTTGATCAATAGTTTTCAAAAACCAAGTCTTTAGGGTTCGATCATCGATACGATTCTACGAAAAGAATTTGATATCTTTAAGAATCGTTTTAATGATGAACTTCTAGGGTTTGCGCTCCTCATCTCATATGTGCTTTCTAAGTTCATAAAATCACCACAAAGTTTCTTCAATCTCTTCGAACTTCGGACGAAGTTTGGCGCGTGCATTTCACGTGAAGGCCGTGGATTCGGTGAGCGTTTCGTGGATTCGAGACGTGGATGCTGTGAGGATTTGCAGTGGGATCGATAGAAGGATTTCCGTCGATCGAGGACCAACGGAGACGATCTACAACGAGGATTCGGTAAAATCGAGTTGTGTTTTGGGTTAAATCACTTGTACTTGATTTTTCTATAGTGGATTGTTTTGCGTGATCGGTCCCGTGGGTTTTTCTCTCCGGCCTGGAGTTTTCCCACGTTAAATCTCGGTGTTTTATTTTACATCGAGATAATTTGTTTTTGCCGTTTACACCTATTCACCCCCCTCTAGGTGTTAATTACCTTTTAGATCTTAGGGATTCATATCTCACAAGTGGTATCAGAGCGGGTATAGGTTGTAAACTATGGGCCGAGGCGGTAACATTAATCGACCTCCGCTCTTTGATGGCACTAATTACGCATCTTTGGAAAGTTCGTATGAGCGTTCCTTATTGCCATCGACGAGCGAGTTTGGCAATCAATTGAATTTGGATGGAAACATCCAACTGAGGTTGTCGAAAATGTTAGCGGCCCTAAACCTAGAAATAAGTGGACGAAGGATGAGAATGAATTATCATCGTTTAATGGGAAGGGTATCAATGCTTTATTCAAATTCTTTAAATCAAATGGAATTTTCTCGTGTCTCGGCGTGTCAAACCGCCAAGGAGATTTGGGGCACATTACAAGTTACACACGAGGGTACAAGCTTGGTAAAAGTTCAAAAATTGCAAATGCTTACGAGTAAATTTGATTCTATTCGTATGGAAGAACATGAAACTTTTACCGAGTACTATACTCGTTTGCAAGATATAGTTAATACGTGTGCTAACTTAGGAGAGATTTCTGAATCTAAAGTTGTTCGAAAATTTTAAGAACCCTTCCCGAACGATTTCGTCCAAAGGTTGCAGCCATAGAAACGGTAAAACATCCCGATGAACTTAAAGTAGAAGAATTAGTCGGTGCACTTCAAACTTATGAAATGACTTTTCCTACTAATTCATCTTCTTCCAAGTTGTCTTCTAAGTCTTCAGGTATGGCTTTGAAATCGACGAAAGGAGACGACTTGACATCTTCATCGGATTCGGATGACGACGTGACATTGGAGGAGTTCGAAAAGCAACTGGCGCTATTAACGAGGAAATTTCGTCGAAACTTTAGGAAGAGACAATATTCAAAACCGAACTTCTCAAAGTCGAATAAACCAAAAGGGAGTTTTCCTTCTTCTTCTTCATCTTCAAAATCTAAAAAATCTGAGAATTATTCAAAGGACACAACGAAAGAAAAGAAGAATAATGAAGGTCAAATCCAATGCTATAAGTGTAGAGGATTTAGTCATATTGCATCGGATTGTCCAAATAAGAAGTCCTTGAAAAAGAAAGCGATGCAAGCCATTACTTGGGATGATTCTTCTGAGGAGTCAACCTCAAGTGATGAGGACGTGAATGCGACTGCTCTTATTGCTTATGATTCTTCGTGTGTGTGTTTATCATCTACTGACTCTATTTCTATGAATCATTTACATGATCAATCCGCTTCGGAAAAATCTATGGACGAAGAGTCAGATGCAGACGAGATGGCCGCCGCATATCATCAATTGATCGTTGAGTCGAAGAAGATGGCAAAGCATAACAAGAGGTTGAGAAGAAGGATCATTGATTTAGAAGAAGAAAATTCAAGATTGGGCACATCTACAAAGGATTTGGAACAAGAAAAAGATGGCCTGTCAAGAGCATACAATTCTTTGTTAGAGAAAATCTCCTTGCTTGAGAAGGAAAAAGAATCATATGAAGATAATATGAAATACCTCAACAAGCAACTCACGGAGACGATGGAAGCAAACTTGGAATTCACCAAGACAATTATTCAACTGAAGTCGGACATGAAGAAGTTTTCCTCTGGAACTATAAAACTCGACAAGATGTTAGGAATTGGTCAAACTAACAAGTTTGGTCTTGGTTATGAACGAACGTATGTGGAACAAGTGAACAAGCAAATGAGCGAGATCCCTAACAAACCAAGGCCTAAGGTTCAAGGTAACCCTATTCCTTTTACAAAATCTTTTACTAATAAAATTTGTCATGCTTGTGGAGTTTTAGGTCATGTGAAAAGGTTTTGCAAGCAAAAGAAGAAGAGGAACTTCACAACGTCGTTGAACCCAACAAAGAAGGATGATTCGAACAAGAGAACAAAGCAAATTTGGAAGCGAAAGGTGGTTGATCCAAAGAAGAAAATGAACAAATTCGTCGACAAGCAAACAATGAGTCAATCAAGTCAACCGACGCACTCTAAAACACGAAAGGTTTGGGTGCGCAAAGGTGAACTCTTTCCATGCTTTGTCATTCACACTTCACTTCATGCTTATGATACTACTTCTTGGTATCTTGATAGTGGTTGTTCACGTCATATGACCGGTGATAAAAACTGTTTCACTTCTTTAAATAAAATTTTCGAAGGATTTGTTGTTTTCGGAGATGGTCGGTCATCTAAAATTATTGGCAAAGGAACAGTCACTATCTCTGATGGCCCTACTTTGAATGATGTATTTTATGTTGAGGGGCTTAGATCAAATCTCATAAGCATAAGTCAATTGTGTGATGATGGGTACTCTGTGAATTTTTCTGCAAAAGAATGTTCTGTGTTGCATGATGATGATTCTTTCTTTTTAAAAGGTGTTAGATCACAGAATAATTGTTATGTAGTTCCTAGTTCTTCAACTGAATTTTGTAACCTAGTGACACTAGATACTGAAACTCTTTGGCATGAACGTCTAGGTTACATGAACTTTAAGGAACTATCTAAGATAACGAAACAGAAGGTAGTTAGAGGTGTACCTAAGATAGATTATAAAGAGAACATTGTTTGTGAGGGTTGTCAACTGGGAAAACAAATTGGATCCACACATAAGAGTTTGAATCACTTAGGAACATCCAAACCTCTTGAGCTTCTTCATATGGACTTGATGGGACCTTCTAGGATTCAAAGTATTGGGGGAAAACGTTATATCTTACTTATAGTTGATGACTTTACTCGTTTTGCTTGGTGTGCATTTTTGAGAGAAAAAGCTGATACTTTTGATTCTTTTTCTGAACTCTGTTTTCGTCTTATGATTGAGCGTAATGATAATATTATACGCATTAGAAGTGATCAAGGGGGAGAATTTATAAATTAAAAATTTGTTGATTTTTGTGTTTCAAAAGGAATTAAACATGAATTCTCCGCTCCTTATACTCCACAACAAAATGGAGTCGTTGAACGAAAAAACCGGATTGTTCAAGAGATGGCACGTGTTATGCTTCATAGTAAGAAAATTGCACTTCATTTTTGGGCCGAAGCAGTTAACACGGCGGTCTATGTTATTAATCGTGTTTATACACGCCCGGGTACTTTAAATACTCCATATGAATTGTGGAACGGTAGAACACCAAATGTAAAATATTTTCGTGTCTTTGGGAGTAAATGTTTTATCCTTCGGGATCGTGAAAATCTTGGAAAGTTTGACTCTCGAAGTCATGAAGGAATTTTTCTTGGATATTCTACTACTAGTCGAGCTTATCATGCGTATAATTTATATTCTAAGACGATGATAGAATCAAGTAATATAAAAGTAGACGAAGCTTTTTCTCCAAATGCTTCTATGAATGATACTTCAACTGTTTTGATTGATGACGATGATGATTCTCCTTTTATTTTACCTGTGAATGATGAAATGTATGTTGTTGATGAACCCGTTCAAACTGAAACTGATATTTTACATGAGTCAACGGAACCACCTATTGCTACTGAATTGACACCTGTGAAAGATCACCCCTTGTCTAATGTGATTGGAGACCCTCTTACTGGTGTAAGAACTAGGAGACAACTTCAGTGTGAGTTTGCATGTTATATATCCCTAGTTGAGCCAAAACATATTGATGAAGCTCTTCTTGATGAATTTTGGATAAATGCTATGCAAGAAGAGCTTAGTCAATTCACTCGAAATGATGTATGGGAATTAGTGCCACGTCCCGAGCAACAACATATAATTGGTACAAAATGGATTTTCAAAAATAAGAAAAATGAAGATGGTACCATTATTCGAAATAAAGCTAGACTTGTTGCTCAGGGATATTCTCAAATTGAAGGAATAGATTTTGATGAATCCTTCGCCCCGGTTGCTCGTCTTGAATCCATTCGTATTATGTTCGCAATTGCTTGTCATTTTAAAATTACTCTTTTTCAAATGGATGTCAAAAGTGCATTTTTGAATGGATTTTTAAAAGAGGAAGTTTTTGTAGAACAACCAAAAGGTTTTATAGATTCAAAATTTTCCGATCATGTTTTTCGATTGAAAAAGGCACTTTATGGACTTAAACAAGCACCGCGAGCATGGTACGAACGTTTAACAAATTTTCTTTTAAATAAGGGCTACAACCGAGGGGGAGCGGATAGAACTCTTTTTGTAAAACATACGAAAAATAATTTTATCGTGGCTCAAATTTATGTGGATGACATTGTTTTTGGCGCAACTAGAGATAAGGATGCCACTGAGTTTGCAAATTTGATGACTAATGAATTTGAGATGTCAATGATGGGTGAGCTTACTTATTTTCTTAGACTGCAAGTTAAACAAAGTAGAGATGGAATTCATCTGTGTCAATCCAAGTATGCGAAAGAATTGGTTAAGAAATTTGGATTGGACAGTGCAAAAGTTTTTGATACAGATGGGTACTAGTAACAAAAGACTTGGATTAAACTCGAAGGACAAAGTGTAGATGAAAAACAATACCGGAGCATAATTGGTAGTTTGCTCTATTTGACTGGGAGTAGACTCGATATTGCTTTTAGCGTTGGAGTTTGTGCCCGATATCAAGTAGATCCGAAAGAGGTTCATTTGAAAGCTGTTAAAAGAATAATTCGGTATATTAAAGGCACGTCTGAATATGGTATCTGGTATCCAAAGGGAACGTCTTTAGAATTAATCGGATACTCAGATGCGGATTGGGCCGGTTCTGCGGATGATCGAAAAAGTACAAGCGGAGCATGTTTTTATCTTGGACACTGTCTGGTTGCCTGGCACAGTAAGAAACAAAACTGCATTGCACTCTCGACCGCTGAGGCAGAGTACATTGCAGCCGGTAGTTGCTCCACTCAATTATTGTGGATGAAAAGCTTATTGAGTGACTATCGGATTCCTTCTACCACCGTGACAATTCTTTGTGATAATACATGTCACGCCCCGAGACCGATCCATTTGGCCGGTTCGAGCGCGTCAACAGACGCCGAACGGACAGAGCTTCCCCTGTCCGCCCAAGGCTCAACAAGTACAGATAGAGTATAAATTTTACACATGCGGAAGCATACACAAAAGGCTTACACGAGGGTAAGCAACATAGCCAAAATGAAAGTAACTAATGTAATACATACAAGTAACATGATTAATTGCAATCACATACATGCATAATTCTTACAACTTTGCATTCTTTAAAAGACTACCATTCTTTACATTCTTTGCATCGTTTCTTTTTACATCTCATAGTCTTCAAGGATAAAGCTTAAATACATTTGATATTAGCATCTACCATCATCAAATACAAAAGATGATACAAAAGGGTAATGCAACTATAACAAAAGTAAAGTACTCGGGCGGTCTCTACCTAGGGCGCGATGCCCTTCCCGCGATCGTCGGCCGGCTCACTCGGTCCCGGCTCTGTGGAAATAGTGGGGGGAGAACTCCACCAAAGTTCCCGGTGGGTTCGGCAACCAACCACGCCGACTTTCCCACTAGGTCTAACTCAAGCGTAATAGAAAGAAAGGTAAGATAAGAACCAAACTATCAACTGCAACTAATACGCTTGAAAGTAAAGATAATATGATAAAACTGTAAAACATGCAAGATCATAAGTTCAATACCCAATCTCTTGGCTAACCCGTGTCTTTCGCCCTCAACAAGACTCAACCAAACTCGAGAATCCCATAGTATACGGGAGGCTCAATCGACCCGTTGGGACCGTCCTCGGAAAACTCATTCCCCCTGGAAAACTCATTCCGGTGGTGACCAACTCCGGAGCGCACCGCTCGAGGGGGAGCTACCGCCCCCGAGCAAGGACTATATGGTGAGTACGATCAATCCTTAACTTTAAGGATTCTAAATCTCAATCTGTTCCTTGCCTTCAAGGAGAACTCATGTTCATATGACCCTTAACTCTAAGGTTATTGTCAAATGTCAATCTCATGACTCTACTAGTGTTATATACACTACAAGTTCTTGTTCTTGCTCTTTGATGTCACACATGTTGTCTAAGTATTCTAGACTCATCTTTGTCACATTCTCTAATACATGTCCAATGTCACATTCACTTGTCAACTACACCAAGTTCTTGTTCTTGTTCTTTAGCATGCATACATAGGGTTCTTGTTCCTTATCATATGATCTCATACAATTATATCTCATGCATTTGAACTCACAAATTGCAATATAACTCATAATTACCCTATTATGCATTATGCTCAACATATATAGAATGCTCAAAAGTGACACTTAGACATAGAAAGAATTCCGGTGTCCTTGGAATGCACCACCCACCTTCTAAAATTACGGATGGGTTGCCCGTCGAGTCTCGTAGCTAACCGAGGCCTATTTTGCAATCTGCGTAGTTATCAGATTTTACATCAGGCTAACTTACATAGCAACTCATAGATAGGCTTTTCGTTTAATTAAACGGAGTTGTCCCACTCGTCGGGGATACCCCCAATTAGGTTTCTACAAGGTCAATTTGACCCTAGAACCTCCATGGCAAAAAGCCCCAAATTTGGTGCTCTATCCAAGCCCTATGCACAACCCTAGGTTTTGATCTCTTAAACAAGCAAAAGAGAGCTTGTTGTTACTCTTAGAGTTCATCTAGAACAATTTAAACCATCATTAGGGCCTCTACTTGAAACCCTAAGAATCCACCATGAGAGGACCTTGAGCTTTCATGGGTTTTCATGGAGCTCAAGCCTCTACTAGGCTTCTACACCAAAGAGAAGACTCAAAACTCTAAGTTCCTTGCTTAAAACCCAAACCCTAGTCTAGGTTTACCATGAAACCTCACCTTGGCCCAAGCTCCACCTTGTAGGAGAGCTTCTAGGTCTTCCCCAAGCTCCAAATCCTCCAAGATCACCTCCTCCAAGCTCCTTCTCCAACTTCTCCAAGCTCTAGGAGAGGTTTTCTAGAGAGAGAAAGAGAGGAAATGAAAGAGAGTGGTGAGGGAGTGAATGGCTGTGAAGAGGTAAGCCATTGGGTATATATTGTGTTGTGACAATTGCCAAAAAGCCCCTCCATTCACGAAAATTACAAACTGCTCGAACTGGGCAGTTTTCGGGTCCACTGTCCGGTCTCGGCCGGTTGTCCGGTCTCAGTACGCTGGTTTTCCAGGACTTAGCCATTTTTCTGCATGTTACGCAGCCCATCCGGTCTTGGTGTCCGGTCTTAATTTGTCCGGTCTTGTTGTTGTCCGGTCTCGATCTGTTGGTTTTCCAGGGACTTAGCCATTTTTACGCATGTTACGCATTTGTCCGATCTTGGTCTGTCAGGTCTTAATTTGTCGGTCTTAGGGTTGTCGATCTCGTCTGTTGGTTTCCTCATTTCTTAGCTTTGGGCACTTGGTGGCATCACGCCTCATCCCTGGCTCCTCCAGCAGTGCTCAAGTCAATTTCCACCAGACTTGCGGTTTAGCTTTTCCAAGACCCCACTTCGCTGCGCACGGGTTCCAAAGCACATAGAACCCATACTTACTCGCTCCACTCCGGGTCCCGCTCATTTTGACGGAACTCGGCGCGCTTTACGGGGGAGTGGGTTGTTACAATACAAGTGCTAGTAATATTTCAAAAAACCCTGTGTTACATTCTCGTACGAAACACATTGAACTTCGATATCACTTTTTAAGAGAACTAGTTGATTCAAATGTTCTTCAACTTGAATACATTTCCACTGACGATCAACTAGCAGATATTTTGACAAAACCTTTAGATCAAAAACGATTTCTACATTTACGGAAGGCAATTGGTATGAATCTTATAGTCTAGATTTATTCTATGGGCCATAGTTTGTGCATCTAATAGTGTCTCATTGCATTTTGACATGTTTTTCTCGTATAAACCGTGATATCCGTGTATGACTTTAATTGCTTCTTGAAGATATTTGACTTAGTCAAGTTTATTTTTATGTTTATTTAACGTCTTATTTGTTGATCGACTTGACGGATTAAATTTCTTTTGAGTACATGTTGTTAAAATCGATACATCTTATCTTGACCTTTAAACAATGTGCTCGTTCTGTTTGATTATTTGTCTTGATAAGAATATTGATTTTTCAATTTCTTGAAATTATCATACTATCGTCATATTGGAGGTTGCACTTTCTTAGGGGGAGTCTTTCCTGCGGTTATATCTAATAAAAAGATGTGGAAAGAGTTACATCCCTACTGGGAGTGTGAAAACTACCACCACATGGAGGAAAGAGCTACCACCCCGGTCGTCCGGCAAGTGTGTGCAGCTACCACATGTATTGACAATGCATCTATATATAAAAAATTCTAGATGAATAACAATATTGACTTGGGAAAGTGATGCATCGGAGATGGTAAAATTTGTGATATATCTCCAAGGTGATATAAGGTGGAGTTACGAATAAAAGATGCCCAAAGAGACACTCCTCTTTAATTTTGTGTATAATTCAATTTGACCATATTATTTCAATTTCAATTGTTTGGACTATCGTAATCTTACTCTTGGCAAATATGATAATGGGTGAACATTTTCAATATTTAGCTCTTATTTGATGTGTGGATTTTCACACAATACTCGTCTGAAATTTGTTCTGGAATGTTTATTTGACAAATTTTGGCGTTTTATTTTATCTAAAAATAAAGTTTGACTTTGTGACATTATTTTCATGAAAAATATTGTTTAAAATCATGAGGAAGTCACATAAATTTTTATTCTTTTTGAGGTATATTTCTGTGAATTCATGCGTCTGGGACCGGTCCCTCACCTTGAAGACCGGTCCCGCCGCTCGACCCAGGTTATAAAAACACAAGGGTTCGGTCTTTTCTTTCAAACAAAACTTTTTAGCTCTTTCTCTCTCTAAACTCTGAGTTCCCAAGGACCCGAGTGATCAACTTTTTGCTTCGATTTCGTCATTTTCTTTTCGGTAAGATCCCTCATTCTTGGTTCTTTTGCTGCAGATTTGTCTAATCTAGGGTTTCTTTGCATGTAGTTTAGGTAGTTTGCTGTTTGATCTTGTATTCATGGATAGAACTTATGGTTTTTGCTTATCACATCACTCTAGAGATGTTTTATCATGATTGATCATGTCTCTTCTTGTTTCTAGCAATTTTTTTTTTAGCCTGTGAGTCGGTTTTTCGTAAATTTCTTCTTTTTGAGGATTCTTTTTCGGCTAAGCCGCTGAACTTCATCTTGTTCATGGGTTCTTGTCCATTTGCATTCGTTTTTTTTTTGTCTTGGCCCTAGGATAGTCTAGTGCTATATGATCCTCCATAATGCTTTACACATTTGGCCTCAATTTTGCTATCTTACTTGTAAACAGGGATATTTCCGTTCAAAATGTGTTCGATGATTTTAGTACTTGTGTTCCTTATGGCCGGTGGTGGAAAGGGTAGCAAACGCCGTCGCTCTCCTACTACGCCTACTCCGGCACCTCCTGCTGAAGATGTTGGAAGTGACTACGTCCCTGAGGACGAGGACTCTGATGAGGAAACAGAGGATTGGGAGAATTTGCCAATTGAAGCATTGGGAAAAACGAAAGTTAAAGGAACGGTTGTAGTTGAGAAAGAGAAAGGGAAGACGAGATCATCTGCCAAAAGTAAAGGGAAAAAGAAAGTGAGCGCGAAGGAGAAAGGAAAGAAGAAACTGACTGCTAAGGAGAAGGGAAAACAACAGGTAACAGAGAAAGCTAAACCCCGTGGCGCTCGAAGAAAACCTGGTGGTCTCAAGATTCACGAATCTAGTGGTCTTGAACCTCGAGGACACATGAATGATCTGTCATCCTCTGAGAGTTCGATCCCGTTCTATACCGAGGAGCCAATTAGGTCGAAACGGCGTTCTTTGTTTTCGACAAAGCTATGTATTGGTGAGCGTTTTGTTGCCGCTCAACAGTTGTTCAAACAAGCACCCGCACTTGCCTCCTTGCTCGACAATGGAGATCTTCATGAAGTTTGCAATTTTAGCGAGAAAACAGGTAATGGTGTCGAGTTGGTTCGTGAGTTTTATATGCGCGCCGGATGTTTGGTCGAATTCGAGGGAGGACCGTATAGCTTCAAGTCAATGTGAGTTACGGGGAAGCCCCAAGGATCTATCTAGATTGTATCCGACACCTAGAGGGGGGTGAATAGGTGTACCGGCCAAAATCCACAAATTCTCGATGCTTTAAAAAGTAAATGCGGAAAATAAAAACACACCGAGATTTACGTGGGAAAACTCCAAACTCGGAGTAAAAAACCCACGGGACCAACACGCGAATACCCAATCACTAAGAGAAAAGATTACAAGGTGATACCGAACTCCACGGACACGACCTCTCTAACTCTCCTATGATCTCCGCGCACGCCGCCGTGTTGTCCCCGTCCGAGTCCACGAACGTCACGTCCCGAATCCACGAAACGTCTGTACTTCGAATCCACGAAGCTTCTAGCACGCCGAATCCACGACGCCACCCGAATCCTCGAGTCCACGATCCGAATCCACGAACCGCCTTCAACGCGTCGAATCCACGACGCCGTTCATGAGTATCATGAGTATGGTGATCCTTCGCTTAGGAGTATCGTAGAAAACCGAAGAAGAAAACTCCAAGCGAAGCGTAGATCAAATCGACATATAGAGTAGGAATTACTATGTCTCGATTTGACCTAAAGAGGCTATTTTGTAGAAAATAGGTTTTAGATGAATTCCTAGCCTCTAGGGTTTCTCAAACATGTATTATCATGAAGTACACGGAGTTAGAGAACCCTAACATCTTATTTATAGACTTAGAATCAATTAGATTCGGATTAGAGATTTTTCAGATTTTTTTACCTATCTGTACCGGTACAAACTTGAACTGGTTACCGGTTCCACAAGGACGGAAGATTATTTTTCGAAGCCTTGGAACCGGTAATGGGATTGATGGCTATACCGGTATAGCAACTTTGCCCATCTGCAAAGACTTTTCCCATACCGTATAACTTTGTATTTTTGATTTTTCACTTTTCGAAAACTACAAAGTTCCGATACAGTTTCTAATCCGTTATACAATGATTTTATGATTCTAATGCCTATAACTAAGTATGAATCACCATAACATGAATTAAAAATTTACCTAGGCATCGTGATTCTCATCGTGAGCCAATTCCTCTTTCTTCGAAGTCATTGATTCTTCAACGTTCTTCGATCCGCTCCGATCCTTCAAGACTCCGACTCAATTCACGAAACTTGCCAACACAAAATCCTTAACAATCTCCCCCTTTGGCAATTTCGTGACAAAACACAAAAACTCAATAAAATTACATCATAAAGAGAAACGAAGTTCAATGTCATCACCAAAACATTAAACTTCTCGCGTGTAATCCAAATACAATATGAAATCCAAAAGTACATCAAAAACTCCTAAAACAAACTCTATGACTTAGACGCATCTAGGAGTCTTGAAGTCTTGATTTCCTGCAAAACAATTTCAAAATAAAATAGAAAATCAAAACATTAGTCAATCACCAATTAATGTCTTTGTTCTCATCTTCGCCCCCTTTTTGTCCTTGGTCCTTCAACTTTTTATTTCGTACACAAATATCTCCTGCTCCTCCTTAAAATCATTATGTCTCCCCCTTCGTGTATGCATCAAATATCAAATATCTTCTCTCTCTGTACCTTTTCTCCATTCTCCCCCTTTTTGTCAAAAATTGCCAAAAGAAAACACAAATAGAGAGAAAAACTAACTAAACAGAGAGTAAGTATCATGGGTACAGACCAAGATGCCAAAGAGAAAACAAAGCAACAGTAGACATGAAACTGGAATGAAACTAAACATAATTCTAAGATGAGAATGCGAAAATTTTGCCTTATTTCTCAAAAATTCTTCCAAATTAAGTTAATTTCATAAAAGATTAAAGATTGTACTCCAAAAATCATTATGATGAAGATAAAATATTAAGTGATTTCAAAAGACATCAAAACATTAAAATTTGATATTAAAAATAATCTAATGTTTTAAAATCATCAAGATGCAAATTGATGAAAAATAATTTTTAGAAATTTAGCAAAATTGACACCAATTTGTCGCAACCCGTTCAAAATAGAGATTTAGCTAATAAACACCGGGGATGGCTCTTTGAGCATCTTTTCCAAAACTATCACCTTATATCACCGAGAAATCTAAAATATTTATTTTTTTCAACCTTTTTCGGTTAATCAATAAATTTCTCATGTGGTAGCTTCACACACGTCTTAGGACGACCTGTGTAGTAGCTCTTTCCGCCATCAGGTGGTAGTTTTCACACTCCATTCGGATGTAACTCTTTCCACATCTTTTAAACTTAGGAGTTTTTTTATTTATTTTATTTTATATTCAAACTCCCCAATTAGACAATCTCACAATTGAAAATAATTTTGATGAATCTTAGTCGATTAGCAAATATCCATCAATTATATTCAATCATTCACTATCAAGATGAATTAAATACTAAAAGATTAAAGTTAATTTCAAAATTTTGATGAATGTATGTAAGAAGAAATCACATATTAAGTTATCGTCAAAATAATAAAAGGTGGAGTAAAATCGATAATTAATATGAATTTAATCTAATTTGAATTGACTTTTAAATACCGGTTAAGGCTCTTTGAAAAACCTTTAATCTCTCCAACTTTATGATTTTCAATCATCTTCTCTCTCAAGTAAATTTTCAATCAAATTAAAAACTCCCCAAATACCTTTCCTCAAAAGATTTTCAAAACAAAATTTTAACCATCAAACCTCGTCAAAACTTGTAATGTAATGAAGAAAAATATGCAATATGCACCAATCAAATACATTACATAATCAATAAAAACAAACTAAGACGAAGAGCAAGGAAAGATATCACCTTTCCGGATCCAAATTTGTCGGATCTTTCGTTGCTTTGACTTGTCGACGTGAGGCTTGACTTGTTTCAACCTTTGATCAACTAATGATTGTTTCGATGCTTGCTTCTTCGGTTGATATTGACGTTGAGGCTTAGACTTCCGGTTTGCACGAAGTGCTCGACCCAATTGATTTCCAATTTGATTCCGTGGGGGACGCCAAGTAGTAGAGGTTGCCGATCGAGGTTTAGACGTTGTCGATTGAGTTTCCTTTGACTTGTTCGGACAACTCCTTTTGATGTGTCCTTTGATGCCGCATCGATGACACACCTTCTCTTTCAAGGTTGTTGAGACTTTAGATTGTATCGTTTGATCCCTCTCAACATAAGTCCATTCATATCCAAGTCCTAACTTGCTCGTTTGACCCAACCCGAGCATATTATCCAACTTTTTCGAACCCGAGGAGAATTGTTGAATGTCCGTCTTGAGTTGATGAACTTGCTTGGTCAAGACTTGATTGGATGTGTAGGTTTCCTTAAATTGTTGCTCCAAAAATCCAATCTTATCCATATAAGATTTGATCGTTAAATCCGCTTCTTCTAGCTAGATCTTTTGGAGGACCGAATTGTTATTCAAAATCGATTCCCGTTCCTCCTCAAGAGCTTCATTCATGATCCTCATATTGTTGTTATCCTCTTCAATCGCCAACAATCGACTTTCCAACTTCTTATTGAATTTAGACATCTTCCGTGATTCAACAAGAAGTTGATCATATGCTTCCGCTATATCCTCGTCGATTGCTTCCTCCTCGCTTTCGCCATTCTCGCTCGAAGACCCATGCGAAGAAAGAGAAAGATTTGAGTTAGATACAATTGAAGATAAACAAGCAACATTAGACGAAGGCAAAGAAGAATTTGTAATTAAAGCAATATGATCCTTCTTTTCTTCGTCACTTGAAGATGAATCTCCCGAAGTAGAATCATCCCAAGTTTTTGCTTGCAAAGCCTTTTGTTTGTAGGTTTTCTTTGAAGGACAATCCGTTGCAATATGGCCATAGCCTTTGCACTTGAAGCATTGGATCTCCCCTTCAAATTCATCTTTTTCTTTCGAAGGCTTTGCAAGATTTTTATCTTTAGATTTAGAAGATGAAGAAGATTTAGAAAAAGATTTTCGCTTCGAAGATGAAGCATTGTTCTTTTGGAAGTTCCGTCGGAATTTCTTCGTGAGGAGCGCCAATTGTTGTTCAAAATCCGCAAGCGTAATATTTCCGTCGGAATCCGTCTCGTCGTCTTCTTCCTTCGTTGATTTGAGTGCAATCCCTGTGCTTTTAGAAAAAGACTTGGAAGAAGATTGATTAGTAGGAAAAGTCATCTCATACGTTTGTAACGCACCTACTAACTCTTCGACTTTCATCTCATCCGGATGCTTTACCGTTTCGATTGCGGCAACTTTTGCCCTAAAGCGTTCCGGTAGAGTTCGAAGAATTTTTCTAACCACTTTCGACTCCGGGATTTTCTCTCCCAAGTTAGCGCATGTATTCACAACGTCTTGTAAACGCGTATAGTACTCGGTAAAGGTCTCGTTTTCGTCCATGAAAATCGAATCAAATTTACTTGTAAGCATTTGTAATTTTTGGACCTTTACTAAGCTTGTTCCTTCATGCGTAACTTGTAGAGTATCCCATATCTCTTTTGCGGTTTCACAAGCCGAAACGCGAGTAAATTCGGTTTGCGACAAGGCATTGAATAAAGCGTTTATGCCCTTGCCGTTAAACGAAGATCTCTCGTTTTCATCTTTCGTCCACTTGGTCCGTGGTTTTGGGACGGTATCATTATCGACCACTTCGGTAGGATGTTTCCATCTGATTTCTACCGCTTGCCATACCCGCTCATCGATCGCAATTAGAAAAGCTCTAATGCGAACTTTCCAATAGGCATAATTCGTGCCGTCGAAGAGCGGTGGTCGATTAATGTTTCCGCCTTCGGCCATTAGATAGCAATATATCTAGATCCCGCTCTGATACCAATTGTGAGTTACGGGGAAGCCCCAAGGATCTATCTAGATTGTATCCGACACCTAGAGGGGGGTGAATAGGTGCACCAGCCAAAATCCACAAATACTCGATGCTTTAAAAATTAAATGCGGAAAATAAAAACACACCGAGATTTACGTGGTAAAATTCCAAACTCGGAGTAAAAAACCCACGGGACCAACACGCGAATACCCAATCACTAAGAGAAAAGATTACAAGGTGATACCGAACTCCACGGACACGACCTCTCTAACTCTCCTATGATCTCCGCGCACGCCGCCGCGTTGTCCCCGTCCGAGGCCACGACCGTCACGTCCGAATCCACGAAACGTACGTACTTCGAATCCACGAAGCTTCTAGCACGCCGAATCCACGACGCCGCCGAATCCTCGAGTCCACGATCCGAATCCACGAACCGCCTTCAACGCGTCGAATCCACGACGCCGTTCATGAGTATCATGAGTATGGTGATCCTTCGCTTAGGAGTATCGTAGAAAACCGAAGAAGAAAACTCCAAGCGAAGCGTAGATCAAATCGACATATAGAGTAGGAATTACTATGTCTCGATTTGACCTAAAGAGGCTATTTTGTAGAAAATAGGTTTTAGATGAATTCCTAACCTCTGGGGTTTCTCAAACATGTATTATCATGAAGTACACGGAGTTAGAGAACCCTAATATCTTATTTATAGACTTTAGAATCAATTAGATTCGGATTAGAGATTTTCGATTTTTTTACCTATCCTGTAGGTACAAACTTGAGCTAGTTCACCGGTTCCATAAGGACGGAAGATTATTTTTCGAAGCCTTGGAACCGGTAATGGGATTGATGGCTATAGCATGTGGCTTCCCCGTAAAGCGTGCCGAGTTTCGTCAAAATGTGCGGGACTCGGAGTGGAGCGAGTAAGTATGGGTTCTAAGTGCTTTGGAACCCGTGCGTAGCAAAAGCGGGGTCTTGGAAAAGCTAAACTGCGAGTCTGGAGAAATTCTCAGACTTGGAGCTGCTAAGACCGGACTTCCCAAGTGAGGTCCGGATGCCACAGGGTGCCCCGGCTGCGAAAAGCTGAAATTTGGCTAAGTCCTGAAAATCCTGCTCTCGGGATCCGGACTTATAGTCTAAGTCAGGACTTGAAGCCTAAGTCCGGACTTGAAGCCTAAGTCCGGACTTGGTCTGCGAAAAGCTGAAATTTGGCTAAGTCCTGAAAATCCTGCTCTCGGGATCCGGACTTACAGTCTAAGTCAGGACTTGAAGCCTAAGTCCGGACTTGGTCTGCGAAAAGCTGAAATTTGGCTAAGTCCTGAAAATCCTGCTCTCGGGATCCGGACTTACAGTCTAAGTCAGGACTTGAAGCCTAAGTCCGGACTTGGTCTGCGAAATCTTCGGAAAATGGCTAAGTCCCAGAACACCTGCTATCGGGATCCAGACCTGGGAACCAAGCCCGGACCCTAAACCCGAAAAATGCCCAGTTCTGGCAGATTGCAAAATTAGCAATTGGAGGGGCTTTTTGGCAAATGTTACAACATAATATAGGCCCATCCCCTCTTGTTCACAGCACACTTCACTTCTCCTCTCATTTCTCTCATATTCTCTCACTAGAAGAGCTCTAGGGCTTGGAGAGCTTGGAGAAGAAGAGGAAGAAAGGGGCTTTGGAGCTTGTTGGAGGCTTCTTGGAGGATCTTGGAGCTCTCCTACAACAAGACTTTGGTTGAGCTTGCTACAAGAGGTAGGTTTATGCAAGTTTAACTCTAGGGTTTTCGTTTTCTCTTGAGTTTTGGTGTTTTCTAGCTTATTGCTAGTATTAGGGAGCTTGTATGGCCATGAACACCATGAGAGCTCCATGAGAGCTCAAGTGCGCTCTCATGGTGGTTGGTTAGGGTTTGATGTAGAGGCCATAGAAATGGCTCTAATGCCTTAGGGATGGTTCTAAAGAGCTTCCTAGGTGATTCTAAGCTTTCTTTTGCTTAGGGTTGAGATCAATCTAGGAGCAATGTCAATTTGACATTGTTAGGGTTTGGAAATTGGGGCTTTTGCCCTAGGGTGTTTCCAAGGTAAATTAACCTTGTGAAAACCTAATTGGGGGTATTCCCGATGCGTGGGACAACTCCCTTCGTTTAAACGAAAAGCCGATATAGGAGCTACTGTGTAAATTGGCCTGATTCGGGCTCTGTTTAAACTGCAGGTCTTAGACTAGGCCTCGGTTGGTCGTGAAACTCGTAGGGCAACTCCACAAAAATATTTTAAGGTGGGGGGTGCATTCCGAAATCATCGAATTCCCTTCTATGTCTATTTCACCTTTTTGAGCATTGTATGTATATAGTAAATTCATGCATGATAGGATAGTTGGAATATATGCAATTGGTTGAACCTCAATTCATGTTCTAGAGTGTAATGAACTTGGAAGTTGAAATGGAACCATAGAGGCATGAGAATTAGAACCCTACTTGTGTGAATATGGAATGGACTTGATCTTAGTCAACAAAGGTGATATTGAACATAGAGACAAGATTGGCATTGAGATAACCATAGTTAAACATTGTTTAACCTTAGTGGCATTATGGCAAGATTGATATAGAATGATATGGTAATAACTTATCTATCGCAATGGTATGACAACTAGTGGCTATGAATCCTCCAAGTGAGGATTAGATCGATACTCTTGACAAGTCTTGGCTTGAGGGAGGTCGCTCCTCCTCAAGCGGTGAGTTCCGGAACAGCCACCTAGGGGATCGTGGCCCCGACGGACGGTCCCTCGGGTCTTGCAGGCTTAGAGCCTCCCCGTTCAGAGAGGGATTTTGGGTCTTGAGTTTGTTGGGGTTAACTATGTTAACCGGCAAGATTGGGTAAAGAGCCAAAGAAAGATAAAGTATAGTAGAGGCATGCATGCATAGTCACTCTCAGATTTCAGTTGATTATCTACTCACTGACCCTTCTTTTGCAGGCATAGTATTAGCATATATAGTTTGGTTACTATTTTATTTCCGTTGAAATACTTATGCCTAATTTAGACCTAGTGGGTAAGTCGGCGGGGTCGGTTGCCGAGCCCACTGGGAACTTCGTTGTAGTTCTCACACTACTAACCCTACAGGTCCTAGCACGAGTGCGGCGGCGGAGGACCGGGGCAAAGGGTTAGCGCCATAGCTAGTGGCCACCGGAGTACTTCATAGGTGTCACGCCCCGGGACCGCCAATTTGGTCGGTTCGGGCACGCCAACAGACGCCGAACGGACAGCACCTCCCCTGTCCGCCCAAGGCTCAACACAGGTACAATTCAAGAATATGAAATGCACAAGCGGAAGACATACACAACGGCTTACACGAGGGTAAGCAGCAACCAAGTGAAAGTAATCTAACTATTTTATTTACATACATTGTAACTTGATCAATTTCAATCAAATATAAAGCTTATATAATTATTACATTCATTCTTCCAATATACATTGGCCATCTCAATTTAACATTTCATCTCTCAAAAGAACTTAATACATTTTCACCTCTCACATGATTTTATTACATTTTCATTTCCTCAACATAATAGATGAAATATATAAAGGGTGCCACTGTACACATGGGTAGAACACTACCTAGAGCACGATAACCATGCCTCGAGCCACGAATCGCCCGCTCGTGCTAAAACCATGGTTAGTGGGATGAGAACTACAACAAAGTTCCCAGTGGGCTCGGCCCCCAATTACACCGACTTTCCCACTAGGTCTATTTCAGGCATAATTTGAAAGAAGAAGTAGATAGTAACCAAACTATAATGCATACAACTAATATGCCTGAACAATAGTAAAGATTGCTTATGCTCAATATAATAATAATGATGAATGCAAGATCATAATTCCATAACCCAATCTCTTGGCTAACCCGTAGGTTTCGCCCTCAACAAGACTCAACCAAACTCAAAATCCCAAATATAACCGGGGAGGCTCAGAATCGACCCGTTGGGACCGTCCTCTGGAAAACTCATTCCAGTGGTGACCTACTCCGGAGCGCACCGCTCGAGGGGGAGCTACCGCGCCTCGAGCAAGGACTATATGGTGAGTACGATCAATCCTTAACTTTAAGGATTTCATTTCAATCCATTCCTTGACTTCAAGGAGAACTATGATCAAATGACCCTTAACTCTAAGGTTTCTTTGTCACTATATCTTTCATGTTCTTTAGTTGCATTCTTTGACTTGTTCTAGTGTCATATACACTATGGTTCTTTACACACATTTAATAATGCCACACACTAACTCTAGTGTTCTTTATTCACATGCATACTTGTTCTTGACCATGTCATTACACTAACTCTAGTGTCCTTTATTTTCTTTATTCTTATTCTCAATATCACACTAACTCTAGTGTTCTTTACAATCATAGATGCCACTCGATCTATATGTCACAATGTTCTTGTTCTTTAACCTCCTGGTTCTTTATCTCAACACATGCATATTAGTGTTCTTTACAATTCTCAATGTCATTCAATCTATATGTCATAATGTTCTTGTTCTTTAACCTCTAGATTCTTTATCTCAACACGTCCATATTAGTGTTCTTTTCAATTCTCAATGTCATTCAATCTATATGTCACAATGTTCTTGTTCTTTAACCACTAGGTTCTTTGTCTCATCTCATGCATACATAGGGTTTAATTCTTTCCTCTGATCATAACAAATCACCTTTGCCTCTCAACACTATGCATGCAATACATAATTCAATTACCCTACTATGCATGAAAATAGCTATAACATACATGCTCAATGGGTGACACATAGACATAAAGAAAAGTTCAATGTTAGTGGAAGCACCCCCCACCTAATATCGCTCTCCGATTGCTTGTAGTCACTTGCAATCGGGCTCCCGCGACACGCGTGATCCGGTTCGGCTCCAACTCGCAATTGACCGCCGAACGCCCAACAATCCGAAATGTAGGGTCATCAAGAGTTCATCTTTAACCTTCAATTAGAGAGCTAAAAGGTTAAATAAGATCAAAACCCTTGTTTACTAAGAACCCCCATTACTAACCCCTGTCTCTACACATGCTCCAATTAATCGAAACATCAAGTATTTAGCATTCTAATAATACCTTAGAGATCATTAGAACTTCATACACAAAAAGAATTTAATTAAAATCCCATTTGCAATCCTAGATCTCTATTTCATCAAGAGGGTCTCATTAATTATGATACTCTCTTCATTAAACTAGTTTAGAATCATATATAGATCCTAATTAAACATCTCATTTAGTCTTAATCATAACCTTAACTCAAATTCACAAAACTTACCATGGCCACAATGAGATCAAGCTAAATCCACCATTGGAAAGCTTGCTTCCACCATTAGAGAGCTCCAAGCTTCATCTCTAACCTTCAATTAGAGAACAATAGGGTTATTATAGATCAAAACCCTCATTTACCAAAAACCCCAATTACTAACCCTAGGTTTAATACTAGGTGAAAATCCACCATTAGAGCTTTGGATTCAAGCAATAAACCTCTATTTAGCATGCTAGAATGCATCTAAATCCATTATTAGAGCATATAATCAAAGCTTTAGACATCTACCAATAGAGGGTTCAAGAAGCTTATCTCAAAACGTGCTCCAAACCAAGGAGAAGATGAAGAAGACGAAGACGATCCACTTCTATGCTTCAATCTCTACCAAATCCACCATTTTTGGGAGAGATTTAGAGAGAGAAATGGAGCTCTCTCTCTATCTCCATGTGTGTGTATGTGAGGGTGTGTGTGTATGTGTGTGTGGTGCTCTCGGGTTGAGGGAGGAGAAGAAAAGGGCACAAACACTTTTTACACATTAGTCCCTCAACATTGCACTATTCAACTTTCAACTTTCGGTTCAGCCATCTGAAATAGTTGGAGCCCTTCTGGACGTCCGTTTGTACTCAAATTTGACAGTCAGGTTCGTTTTAACCTACTGAGTGAGAAAATATCTTAACATTTTAGTTTGGACCCCGTTTGGTCACCGCGAACTCTACCGAACTGTAATCTTTATCAGATAACATTCGGAATTTATTTCTCATCTTCTGGGTGTTAGAATGACACGAAACTTTAAATCTAGCCTCGTAATAATAATCCTGACATACCCCTCAGTTTTCATAATTTTCTGACACTGTGCATTTTCTGCTAATTTATCTGTCTCGTCTCTCACAGAAAATTCTAAATCTTCTGTTTTCATTTCGATTTCAGCACAGGTCATTTCAGACTTATATTTTACTTCTCTAATCCAATAAAAATAGTATCCCACACTATTTTTATTTATTTTTATTCTTAAATTAAATTTCGGGATGTTACAATAGGCATTCCATTTTGGGTATACTTGTATCAACTATATTTTGTTGGTCTTAGTTGTCAAGTTGTAATCAATCATATATTTTGGTGGAATGGCAAATGTAAAAAGATATGATGTATTGAATGGAAAAGAATGTAATAGTTTTAGTTTACTCGTATTTGGTTAAAATGAAATCAAATATCTTGTATGTGGTACCAATTAGCTTAGAGCTTTTACTTCCGCTGTGTTGGTTGCTTGCCCTCGTGCAAGCCTTGTATAATAGCAAATATCTATTGATTGCCTTATTATACTCGTAGTTGGAGCCTTGGGCGGGCAGGGGAGGCCCTGTCCGTTCGGCGTCTGTTGACGTGGCCCGAACCCGACCAAATAGGCGGGGTAGCGGGGCGTGACAATGGCTATACCGGTATAGCAACTTTTTCCATACCGGTACAGCAACTTTTCCCATACCGGTATAACTTTGTATTTTTGCTGATTTTCCACTTTTCGAAAACTACAAAGTTCCGATACAGTTTCTAATCCGTTATACAATGATTTTATGATTCTAATGCCTATAACTAAGTATGAATCACCATAACATGAATTAAAAACTTACCTAGGCATCGTGATTCTCATCGTGAGCCAATTCCTCTTTCTTCGAAGTCTTTGATTCTTCAACGTTCTTTGATCCGCTCCGATCCTTCAAGACTCCGACTCAATTCACGAAACTTGCCAACACAAAATCCTTAACAGTCAAGGGTTCGAGGAGTGGACTTTTCGGTTACTCCCGACGATATTGCATCGGTTTTAAATATGGAAGCTAAGACTGAGGGCACGGATTATTTTGAGTCGGGGTTCGACTCAGTGAGAGATTGGTTGAAAGTTTTGAGAGCACTTACGTGCCGGACACTGATTCAAATGGATTGGTTGTAGTGTCAAAGGACTTGAAGTTAGAATATCGGTTCCTGAATTTTATAGTTTGCTACAATGTGTTGCCGTGGGTCAATACAAAGGTGGTCCGGTGGGATCGAATGCTTTACATGTATCTCCTCGGACATCCGGACATTGTGCATCTTCGGAATATAAATCTGAACGTTCCGTTTTTAATATGGCGTCGCATGGCAAAGGATATCAAGACTTCTAGTCTCACGGAGCGGTTACCATTCCCACTTCTTATTATGCGACTTCTGAACAAGTTCGGTGTTGACTTGCGTTGCAGCTCATACGAGTTTCCTTTAGGAGTGATTAGTGAGATCACACTTGCGAAATCTCTAGGTCAACTTCAGTCGGATACTCGACGGTCCCCTACTGAGGGGCTGCAGGGAGTTAAGAAGTCGACGAAGCCTAGTTCGTCACGAGCTGCTACTAGTACTACTGACTGCACGGCTGCTCGCGGCCTTGACGCACTTCTTCGAGATGTTTCGCGCCTCTCTGCAGAGGTTGTCGAGCTACGAAGGATGGTCCAAGCTATATTCGACAAGCTTGGTTGTGCTCTATCGAATCCTCTTCCTCCTCCTCCTCCGCCTGGTGATGATCTGTGACTTCCCCTATGGTTCTTTTTGGCGTTTTGGTGACAAAAATGGGGAGATGTAGTAGTGTGGGAGCTGATGAGTTCATCGAGATGATGAGATGAGCCAAACTGATTTTTTTGTGGACGCTGATGAGTTCATCGAGATGATGAGATGAGCCAAACTGACTGATGAGCCTGTTTTGCTTACTTGGACTTGTACTTTTTGCTTACTTGGACTTGTACTTGATGCTTACTTGACTTACTCACTTGTAGTATAAGCGTTACTGTACTTGATGCTTACTTGGACTTGTACTTGATGCTTACTTGACACTTGACTTTTGCGATGATAGATGTGTTGCATATCTTGATGAGTTCATAGAGGATTTTTTTTTCAGGTAACTTCAAGACTTCAAAACTCCGTGTCTAGAATAAGTCATAGAGTTTGTTTTAAGGATGTGAAAATGTACTTTAAACTCTTTATTGGATCGTTCATGCAAAGGGACGTTGTTTGGTGATTGCAACGATCTCTTATCTTTTATTCCTTATGTAAATTCTTTTTTGGATTATGTTTTGTCACGAAACCGCCAAAGGGGGAGATTGTTAAGGATTTGTCTAAGTTGGCGAGTTTTCGTGTATTGGTTCGGAGTTTTGGAGACTTTGATGAACATCAAGTCAAAGGATTGCAATTCAAGCGTAAAAGCGAGGTTGGATGAAGTTTGGTAACTCAGGTATGGACGAGAACACTTAGTGGTTATTTTAAGTTATTAAAATATGTTTAGAAGACATCAGAACTGATAAAACTATGTTTTAAACTTAACTGATTCTGAATCATGCATAAAGCGGTTGGGAGGACCGGTTTCCACATTGTGAAGACCGGTCCCAGAGAGCTCCTTCTGCGCAACTTTGCACAGAGGACCGGTCTCCACAACTGGAGGATCAGTTCCAGAGAGACCTCTCTGCGCAGCTTTGCATAGAGGACCGGTCTCCATATCTAGAGGACCGGTCCCAGAGGCTGGAAATTCACATGTCGCTGAATAAGACCGGTCTCCTATCTCTGAAGACCGGTCCTTGTAAGATGATATTCTCTTGACGCAAAGGTCGACCGGTCTCCTGAGAAGTGAGACCGGTCCCTCGGTGATTTATTTCTTAATGCGCAAGAGAGGACCGGTCCCTGATTTGGTGGACCGGTCCCTCGATACGAAATCGTTTTAAAGATTTTATTTGTTATATCTAAATCTATCTAGATGTCTTCTAAACATATAAATATGATATGAGGGATGTTAGATATCTAAGACTTAGAGAGATATAATATGAAAAACCCTAGAAAGCTTGTGATGTTTTTTTGATCAATAGTTTTCAAAAACCAAGTCTTTAGGGTTCGATCATCGATACGATTCTACGAAAAGAATTTGATATCTTTAAGAATCATTTTAATGATGAACTTCTAGGGTTTTCGCTCTTCATCTCATATGTGCTTTCTAAGTTCATAAAATCACCACAAAGTTTCTTCAATCTCTTCGAACTTCGGACGAAGTTTGGCGCGTGGATTTCGCGTGAAGGCCGTGGATTCGGTGAGCGTTTCGTGGATTCGAGACGTGGATGCTGTGAGGATTTGCAGTGGGATCGATAGACTGATTTCCGTCGATCGAGGACCAACGGAGACGATCTACAACGAGGATTCGGTAAAATCGAGTTGTGTTTTGGGTTAAATCACTTGTACTTGATTTTTCTATAGTGGATTGTTTTGCGTGATCGGTCCCGTGGGTTTTTCTCTCCGGCCTGGAGTTTTCCCACGTTAAATCTCGGTGTTTGATTTTTATTATCCGCATTTATTTTATTTTACATCGAGATAATTTGTTTTTGCCGTTTACACCTATTCACCTCCCTCTAGGTGTTAATTACCTTTTAGATCTTAGGGATTCATATCTCACACAAGCCTCCCACTTGCTCTCGAGTTGGGGGTTCTCCGGCTACGGCGCGGCGGCCGGGGGAGCTCGGGCCGGGGCTGATCCGGCGGAGGAGGTCGAGCGGGAGGTGAAGCTCCCCACAGGAGGTGGCGGCGGTGGCGGATGTCGGGAAGCCCGATCAAGACCCGCAGCAGCCTCGGGGCGGCCGCAGAGGAATGGAGCGGCGCAGCGGCGGCGGCGACGTCGGGGAGGTGCGCTCGGGTCGCCGGTGATCACCGGGGCCGAGGGAGGGCGGCGCAAGCTCGACGAGGCGGCGGCCGCGCTCTAGGCCCGAGCCCCAGCCCGTTCGGTCCGGGGCGGCCGCAGGCGCCGGTGGCTCGGGCGGCGCCGCGTTGCTCGGGGATGGTCGGGAAGGGGCGCCGGCGGTCGCCCGACGTCGAAGGAGGTTGCCGCACACCAAGAAGAGCGGGCTGCGGCGCGCGGGAGTCGAGGGTGCTCCGGCTCGGTCCGAGTGATCAAGCGGCGCGGAGCAGGATGGCTTCGGCGGCGGCTCCGATGGCGACGGCGGCCGGTGATGGGCACCGACGATCCCCCTCGGGCAGGGCAACCCTCCAGAGAGGTTTGAAGTCTTCTTGATTCCTCTCCGGATCGGATGGAGGAGGAGGTAGGGAGATGGAAAAGGAGCTTGGGGAGGTTCTCCCGGCCGGAGGCGCTCGCCGGCGGGGGGGTGGCGCGCGCACTGGATGAAGGGGTGATGCTGGAGGCGGCTAGGTTTGGTGGAGGCTCGGGTAAAGGCTAGGGTTAGGGTTTAGTGGAAGTAAACCCTAAGGTCACCTATATACCCAAAGTGCTCTTTTGCAATTTAGCCCTCACAAGCCTACAATTCATACTTTAGTCCCTGCCATCGTGCGTAATACGCGCGTATGACCCTCGCCGATCAAACCCTCGCGATTCGGAGCATAAAATACCGGGTTTCTTCGCGATTTATCGTTTTCGCCGATTTGACCCCATTGCGAACATTTCGCGATTCCCGATGATCTGTCCGACGGATTTCTGATCGGACCGAGCCAGCGCGTTCAGCACGTTACGAACATCGAACCTAGCATTTTATTTCGCTCGATTTGATCTCCGTTTCGCGACGAACCCATCTCTCCATCTTTTCCTTCAATAACCAACTTATAACATATATATTTTAGGGGCAATTGCTTATATACCCCTGAAAAGTTCCCGATTTTTCGATTTACCCTCTTAGGAGGCTAATATTGACCTATTTCTAATATACCCTTAGAGTTAAAATCATAAGTAATTCGTTATCTCCGTAAAATTACCATTTTGCCCTTTTCAAATATACCCTTCTACCATCACTGTCTTTCTTATTTGCCCTTAAAGTCAGGGACACAAAAAGTATTTCGACTTTTGGTCTTTTCCAATATACCCCTCTACCGTCACCAACCTTAAGTTAAGGGCAAAATTGGTATTTTAATATTTTTTAACTGTGGTAGATATTTAACTCACGTTTAACCCAGATTAACTTAACAGGAGATAACCGCGGGGGTATTTTGCAATAACGGTGGAACGTACGAGGGGCATTTAGAAAGAAAAAAAAAGTAGGGGTAGATCGGATATTTTCAGACGCATGAGGGGTATATAGGCAATTATCACTATATTTTATATATGCAAAAATCGTTCGGGACCCTTTTTCTCGACAACCGTGCATCGGAATCCGATTCCGTTAGTGCCATTGGTTCCAGCATAGTTGAGCCATTCGAAACGAGCTATTGGAGTCCTATATTTGGAATCCGATACGCCCCTGAACCCAACTTCTATTCCCGACTCATCCGAAAAACTGAAGTTACTATTCACTTAAGTCGAAACTTCCGGGTCGCGTAACTTTTTCGTTTTAGCTCGGTTTCGCCTGAAATTTGACGTGTGTTCTCATAATATAATTACGCACAATAACATTTAAAAACGAAAGTCAAATTCCATTCAGATAAAAAGTCGGTTTATTACACGCCTTGTATGCATTGTCTTTGTTTGGTGTACACGGCGGGGCGGGTCTGTGGACGCGCCGGCGGGCTTCCGCTGGGCCCGAGGCATGACAGATTAATTTGGTATCCGAGCCTAGGGTCGAGTCTTAGGGGACCTAGCAAACCTTAGGCCGGTTGGACGCTAAGGGATAGGAACGAGAGAGACGGGGTCTTTGGGACCATTTGTGGGCGAAGACCATTTGTGGGCGAAAGTATTATGGTTGGGTCATATTTATAACTCCAAAGGTGTTGGAGTTGGATCGAAGTGAATGACATCTATGCCCTTGCAGGATCATGTTGGCGGCCGACAACGTGATATCAAGGAATAGTTGGAAGTCACTTCATTACTTTCGCATGATTGAGATATTGTATCTATGAGTGGGGTTGCATTGGCATAGGTTGTTTTAACCTGTGCTTGTTATGACTGTTGCAGCTTGTGACGTCGACGACGCCCACGATGGCAGCCGAGGCGACCGAGACAGGAGGACCTGCATCCCCCCGATCCGGCGAGATTCGGGAGTTGAGGGAACAGTTGACCGCCTTAGTCGGCGTGGTGGAGCGACAGGCGAGTGTGGTGCTACTGTGCCGAAACCTCGCGCCGCCAAGACAAAGGAATCGACGATTGGAGAACTTACCGACCCAACCGACTACCGACCTCGGGAGACCTCGGGAGGGTTTGGACCGAGCCTTACCCGCGGGTGAGGCGTGGACACCGAGTGGCCAAGGAGACCACCAAGAGCAAGGAGTTGCGGTCGGCGAATCGTCAAAGAAAGTAAAGAAGAACCGGGTCGAGGACGCGGTTCTTTCGACGGAGAAGTCCGCCAAGATACCCTCAGGAGCGCAGCCGCCGCGAGGACGAGGCTCATCTCGCACGCATGGAGGATCGATCGTCGCCGTGTTCTCGAGTTGCGTGATCTGGCAGCGGGTCGTCACTACCCACGATGCTGCCCGCACAATCGGTGTGCTACTTGTGTGGCCGTGCAAGCCACTTCCCACTCGAATGCCCGAGGAACGGCAGGACTACTGGAATGTCGACACCAACCCTAACTCGAGAGACACCTAGTGGAGGTGTGCCCGCAGACTCGCTGGAGCTGGATGGGATGACTGAGAAGGCTACTGCAGGTAGCATGTGTTATAGTGCTTTTTGAAATTTCTTCATGATTGAGATGATTGCATTATTTGCATCCTTCGATCGGCTGTTCGCCGAGTTGTTTAGCAGGGACTTTTTGCGTTGCTTGTAGGATGATTGGATAGCCGGGTGTATCATTTTACCACCCTACCTTGAGAGAGATTTTGTGTGCTAACGAAATGGATTGGCTTAGTTGTGGGATAGTTGTGGGTACTTGGTACCCTTAACCATGCGAGCTGAATTGTCTCGTCTTGGGATCTTGAGCACGAAATTGTGCGCCTTGAGGCTTTGAATTTGCTTGTAGCGATGATTTCCTCCTTACCTAAAATTAGGTAACATTTGGGGAGGATGTGGGGCCTAATTGGCCGATCATCGTTGGATGATCGAGGCTCCTCGGAATGAAGAATACCTCTTGAGTAGTCGTTGCCAATTTTCGACTGAGTCACAAATCGTGAGATTAGTTGGCGGGGAAGTCTTGTAACTAGAGCTCTGCTTCGCTGAGAAGCGCTCTCGCTTGACGTGAGACCGGTTGGGTCGTGTTGACTGTGTGTCAACGATCGTGATCTAAATTGAAACACGATCGAGATTTGGACCTGATGTAGAGGCTCGTTGATTCTTCCAATTGGCCTTGTGAGTTAGGTGTACTCTGTTAAGATTGGATACAATCTGAGTATTGCCATTTTGCGTTGGGATTTG
Source organism: Aechmea fasciata (assembly GCA_025177825.1). Lineage (NCBI taxonomy): Eukaryota > Viridiplantae > Streptophyta > Magnoliopsida > Poales > Bromeliaceae > Aechmea > Aechmea fasciata. The sequence continues at coordinate 4,454,086 of CM045925.1, read as the reverse complement.
ATGTCGTACCTCAAACGGATGTCATTATCGGGTTGGGACATCACGAGGGTTATTGTGATGTGCCTATGCCTGTAGTACTCCACCAGTGCTAGGGACTTGTGGAATGATTATTCCAAGCCCTTTTGGATGGATTGTTGAATGGAAGGCTGATGGCCGTGAGTAACCCGTTTGTGAGATATGAATCTCTAAGATCTAAAAGGTAATTAACACCTAGGGGGGGTAAATAGGTGTAAACGGCTAAAACAATGAATCTCGATGCAAATTAAAATTAATTGCGGAAAATAATAATATGGACACCGAGATTAAAATATGGGAAAACTCCAAACTAGAGTTAAAAACCCACAGGACCAAACAAGGCAACAAAATCCACTATAAAAATCAAGTACAAGTGATTTTACCCAAACACAACTCGATTTTACCGACTCCTTGTTGTAGATTGTCTCCGTTGATCCTCAATCGATGGAAATCCTTCAATCGATCCCACTGCGAATCCACACAGCAACCACGCCTCGAATCCACGAAACGCCCACCGAATCCACGGCCTTCACGCGAATCCACGCGCCAAACTTCGTCCGAAGCTCAAAGAACTTAAACAACTTTGCGGTGATTTTATTAACTTAGAAAGCACATATAAGCTGAGGAGCAAAACCTAGAAATTCATCATCGATTCGATTCTTATAGAGATATCAAAGTCAAAACGAAGAATCGCATCGATAATTGAATTATGAAAGCTTGGTTTTCGAAAATTATTGATTGAAGAAAAACATCACAAGCTTCTAGGGTTTCGAAAACTTTTCTTTCTAAGCGTTAAGTATCTAGGACCCCTCATCTCATATTTATAAGTTTAGAAGACATCTAGATAGATTTAGATTTGAAAAATAGATCTTTTAAAAACAGATTTCGTCATCAGGGACCGGTCATCCAAGTCAGGGACCGGTCCTCCTCTGCGCAACAGAAATTAAACACCGGAAGACCGATCCCTCTGATCAGGGGACTAGTCCGTCTTTGCGTGCCTGAAAATACAAGCTACAGGAACCGGTCCTCAGAGGCAGGGGACCGGTCTTTTTATGAAAACACGCAAAGACAGCTTACGGGAACCGGTCCTTCAAGGCAAGGGACCGGTCCTTTATTCATATTGCGCATAGGGTGCTTACGGGAACCGGTCCTCCCAAATGTGGGGACCGGTCCTCCCAAACAAATATGCATAGTGAAGAACCAAATAAGTTAAAAACTCAATTTCAACAATCCTAATGTCTTCCAAACATATTTTTATGGATTTAAAATATACCACAAGTTGTTCTAGTCCATATATACCTGAGTTACCGAGCATCCTCCAATCTCTCTTTTGTCTTGACTTGTTCATCCTTGATCTCAATCTTCATCTTCGTCTTCAAAACTCCTTTCAACGACACGAAACTCGCCAACCTAGACAAATCCTTAACAATCTCCCCCTTTGGCGGTTTCGTGACAAAATATAGTTCAAGAAGAAAAAATAAAATAAGAAAAGATAAGAGATCGTTGCAATCACCAAACAACGATCTCTTGCAAAAAAAATTACATTCTCCACATCTTAAAAACAAAGTCTATGACTTAAACTAGACAAGGAGTTTTGAAATCTTGAAAGTACCTGCAAAAACTCTCCATAGACTCATCAAGATATGCAATAAAATCAGTAAGAAGACTACAAAAGCATCAAGACTTGTCATTATATTACAATCATATCGTGTCAAGAAGATCATCAAAGTATATTACAAGTAGTCAAGTAAAAACAAAAAGATAAGCATAAAGGAAAGCATCAATCATATGCAAAACTAGTCATAGTCATATAGTGTCATCAAAAGTATCAAAAGTCATCAAAATCAGTTATAGTTACAGTAGTCCAAAATCAGTTAGTAGTCCAAAATCAGTTATAGTCACATCATCTCCCCCTTTTTGTCAAGAAAACGCCAAAATTGACATAAGAGGGGGGGCACCCCAAGAGATCAACCCGAAGCAAGATCGGGAGGAGGAAGATCGGCCGAACAACATCCTAACTTGTCGAAAATAGCTTGAATCATCCGTTTCAACTTGGCAACTTCAGTAGAAAGACGGCCTACTTCCGTCGACAACCGCTGCTGCTCGTGATAAAGAGTAGAAAGTGAGATCTCATCACTTGGAGTAGGTTGGGAAGGTCCAGGGGCCGCAGCCCATGTAGACGCTCGAGGAGGTGCAACAGTAGGTACTTGAGTAGGAGATTTCCGTATTTCAGATTGAAGCTGGCTGGATGATTTAGCAATTGTAGTCTCACTGATAACGCCAAGACTATGCCCATAAGAACTGCACTTGGTATTGACTTTGAACTTGGCAAGTAGCCGCATGATGAGCATTGGAAAAAGTAAACGATCAGCCTGGCAAGACGTCTTGACATCCTTCGCCATGCGACACCAGATCAAAAATGGAACATTCAAGTTGATATTTCTTGAGCGCACTGTGTCCGGATGCCCAAGTAAATACATATAGAGCATACGATCCCAACGAACTATCTTGGTATTTACTAAGGGCATAATATTGTAACAAACGACGAAATTCAAGAACCGATACTCTATTTTCAAATCTTTGGACATAACAAGAATACCATTTGAAGGAGTATTCGGCACAGAAATACCGTCCAAAATCTTTCGCCAATCTGCAACTGCATCAAAGCCCGATGAGAGATATTCAATGCCATCGGTGTTCGCAACCATACCAAGTACAGACCCGATCTCAGCGGGGGTAATGGTCATATCCACCCCACGTACCGAAGTTCGAAAACTAAAAGGTCCACCCTCAGCATCCTCTAAAAACCCGGCCCTCATGTAGAATTTCCTGATCAATTCTAATCCATATCCTGTCTGCTCCTTAAAGTCGCAAATGGAATATAAGTCACCATTGTCGAACAAAGCTTGAAGAGCCGGAACATGCCTTATCAACTGCGGGACGCCGACATTGCGCTCACTAACGCAAAGTTTCGAAGAATACATGGACCGGCGCTTTGAACTAATCGTAGCATCATGTACACCGTGTTCCGGACTGTCATGGACCGGATCACGAATCTCTATTCCAACTGACTTCTTGCGACCACGACCACGTAATACTTTCTCCTTGGCAAGTCCCTTTCCTTCTCCTTTTTCTACCACTTTCTTCTTTCCTTTTTCTTTCTCCGTCAGTTTTTTCTTTCCTTTTCCTTTCTCCGATACCTTCTTCATCCCTTTCTCTTTCTCTTTCTCTTTCTCTGCCATGGATCGAGACAAAGCTTCAATGGGTAAATCCTCCCAATCAGTCGAATCAGCTGAGTCCTCTTCCTCAGGCACATAGTCACTCTCAACGTCCTGACTAGGAGGTGCCGGAGGGGGTGTAGTAGGAGAACGACCGCGTTTCCCACTCGTGCGTCCACCGGCGATGAGGAATACAAGTACTAAAAGCAGAGAATACATTTTAATGCAGAAGTACCTATTAACAATAATTTAAAAAAAATGAACATCAATGTATTGAGAATATCATGAGACATAAAATGAATGTTCAACTAGACTATCCTAAGGGCCATTGGTATCATGAAGAACCATGATCGAACACCATTAAGCAAAGAAAAGCACTAAAATGCAACCATTAGGGTATTATTGACGGATCGTGAGTGCAAAAAGAGGCATTTTAAAAAAAATGAAAGAAAATATAGGGAAATATGATAAAATGGATGGAATCACCTTTAGAACAAAGATTTGTACAGAAAGCAAGTGTTCTATACATGTTATTAAGATCAAAATCCAAGAAAACACGAAATCATGCAAGAAAAACCCTAATCACGCAAGAAATGCAATAAAGAACCAAAAATTAGGGTTTATTACCAAATCAAGGATGAAATCGAGAAAAAACCACAGCAAAACACTTCTGGAGTCCTCAGAAGCTTGAGAGAGAAAGAGTGAATCGAATGGATTTGAAACAAAACGAAAAACCCTAGAGGTTTATAGAACCCGTCGGGCGGCGGGACCAGTTCGTCAAGGTGAGGGACCGGTCCCAGAAGCAAGGAATCCCAAAAATAAATTCTCAAAAAAAAAAATAAAAGTTTGTGTGAATTCCCAATGACTTTAAACAATGTTATTCATGTCAATAATTCTACAAAGTCAAAATTTATTTTTGAAATAAAATGTCAAAATATGTCACATTGTCAATCCAGAAAAAATTTAAAGTGAGTATCGTGTGAAAATCCACACATCAAACAGGAGCTAAAAATTAAAGTGTTGTTTCATCATCATATCTGCCAAGAACAAGACTACGATAATCCAAAAAATTGAACTTAAAATAATATAGTCAAATTGAATTATGCACAAAATTAAAAATATATATATATATATATATATATATATATATATATATATATATATATATATATATATATATATATATATATATATATATATATATATATATATATATATATATATATATTTAGATGCATTGACAAAACATGTGGTAGCTGCACACACGTACTGGACGACCGGGGTGGTAGCTCTTTCCTCCATGTGGTGGTAGTTTTCACACTCCCAATAGGGATGTAACTCTTTCCACATCTTTTTATTTAAAGATAACCACAGGAAAGACTCCCTAAAAGAGTGCAACCTCCAATGTGACAATAGTGTGATAATTTCAAGAAATGGGAAAATCGATAGTCAGATCAAAGCACATAATTAAACAAGACAAACGCATTATTCAAAGTTCAAGATAAGATGTATCGAATTTTAACAACATGTACTCAAATGAAATTTAATCCGTCAAGTCAATCAACGAATAAGACATCAAGAAATAAACATAATCTTGATTAAGTCGAATATTTTCATGAATTAATTAAAGTCAAGTCATGGGAACCACAAACTATTCGAGAAAAATTTCAAAAAGAAAATGCAAAGAAACACCCAATATATGTAAAAACTATGGCCCATAGAATAAGTCTAGACAAGAAGATTCATACCAATTGCCTTTCTTAAGTGTAAAAATCGTTTTTGATCTAAAGGCTTTGTCAAAATATCGGCTAGTTGATCATCAGTGGAAATATATTCAAGTTGAAGAATATTTGAATCAACTAATTCTCTTAAAAAATGATATCGAAGTTCAATATGTTTCGTACGAGAGTGTAAAACAGGATTTTTTGAAATATTAATAGCACTTGTATTATCACAAAGAATCGTCACGGTGGTAGAAGGGATCCGATAGTCTCAATAAACTTTTCATCCATAATAATTGAGTGGAGCAACTACTCGTCGCAATGTACTCACAGCTTGAGAGTGCAATGCAATTTTGTTTCTTACTATGCCACGCAACCAGACAGTGACCTAGATAGAAACATGCGCCGCTTGTACTTTTTCGGTCATCCACAGATCCAGCCCAATTTGCATCCGAGTATCCGATCAAGTCTAAAGACGTCCTCATTGGATACCAGATTCCATAATCAAAAGTACCTTTAACGTACCGAATGATTCTCTTGACTGCTTTCAGATGAACTTCCTTAGGATTAGCTTGATAGCGAGCACATAATCCAACACTAAAAGCAATATCCGGTCTACTCGTTGTCAAGTAAAGTAAACTTCCAATCATACTTCGGTACTGTTTTTCATCCATACTCTGTCCTTCAAAATTCAAACCAAGTCCTTTGTTACTAGTACCCATCGGAGTATCAAAAACCTTTGCACCATCCAATCCAAATTTCTTAACCAAATCCTTTGCATATTTGGATTGGCACACATGAATTCCTTCTATTGATTGTTTCACTTGAAGTCCAAGAAAGTAGGTAAGTTCACCCATCATTGACATTTCAAATTCACTAGTCATCAAACTCGCAAATTGGTAGCATCTGTATTTTTAGTTGCGCCAAAAACGATGTCATCAACATAAATTTGAGCCACTATAAAATTATTTTTCGTATGTTTTACAAAAAGGGTTCTATCCGCTCCCCCTCGGTTGTAGCCTTTGTTTAAAAGAAAATTCGTTAAACATTCGTACCATGCTCGCGGAGTTTGTTTAAGTCCATAAAGTGCCTTTTTCAATCGAAAAACATAATCGGGAAATTTTGAATCACTAAAACCCTTTGGTTGCTCTACATAAACTTCCTCTTTTAAAAATCCATTTAAAAATGCACTTTTGACATCCAGAAAAAGAGTAATTTTAAAATTACAAGCAATTGCGAACAAAATACGAATGGATTCAAGACGAGCAACCGGGGCGAAGGATTCATCAAAATCAATTCCTTCAATTTGAGAATATCCCTGAGCAACAAGTCTAGCTTTGTTTCGAATAATGGTACCATCCTCATTTTTCTTATTTTCAAAAATCCATTTTGTACCTATTATATGTTGTTGCTCGGGACGTGGCACTAATTCCCAGACATCATTACGAGTGAATTGACCAAGTTCTTCTTGCATAGCATTTATCCAAAATTCATCAAGAAGGGCTTCGTCAATATTTTTTGGCTCAACTAAAGATACATAACATGCAAACTCACACAAAAGTTGTCTCCTAGTTCTAACACCAGTAAGTGGGTCTCCAATCACAGTAGATAAAGGGTGATCTTTCACAGGTGTCAATTCAGTAATTTCAGTAGAGGGTTCCGATGACTCATGTGATGTAACAGTTTCAGTTTGAATGGGTTCATCAATAATAAAATTTTCATCATTTACAGGCAAGATAAAAGGAGAATCACAATCATCATCAATCAAAGTAGTTGAAGTATCATTAAAAGGAAAAGTTGCAGAAAAAGCTTCATCTACTTTTATATTACTTGATTCTATCACCGTCTTAGTATGTAAATTATACGCACGATAAGCTCGACTAGTAGTAGAATACCCAAGAAAAATTCCTTCATGGCTTCGGGAGTCAAATTTTCCAAGATTTTCTCGATCCCGAAGGATAAAACATCTACTCCCAAAAACACGAAAATATTTTACATTTGGTGTTCTACCATTCCACAATTCATATGGAGTATTTAAAGTACCCGGGCGTAAATAAACACAATTAATAACATAGACCGCCGTGTTAACTGCTTCGGCCCAAAAATGAAGTGTAATTTTCTTACTATGAAGCATAACACGTGCCATCTCCTGAACAACCCTATTTTTTCCGTTCAACTACTCCATTTTGTTGTGGTGTATAGGGGGCGGAGAATTCATGTTTAATGCCTTTTGAAACACAAAAATCAAAAAATTTTGAATTTATAAATTCTCCCCCTTAATCACTTCTAATGCGTATAATTGTATCGTTACGTTCAGTCATAAGACGAAGACAAATTTCAGAAAAAGAATCAAAAGTTTCAGCTTTCTCTCTCAAAAATGCACACCAAGAAAAACGAGTAAAATCATCAACAATAAGTAGGATATAATGTTTTCCCCCAATACTTTGAATCCTAGAAGGTCCCATCAAGTCCATATGAAGAAGTTCAAAAGGTTTAGATGTCCCTAAGTGATTCAAACTCTTATGTGTGGATCTAATTTGTTTTCCCAGTTGACAACCCTCGCATACAATGTTCTCTTTATAGTCTATCTTAGGTACTCCTCTAACTACTTCCTTTTTCGTTATCTTAGATAATTCCTTAAAATTCATGTGACCTAGTCGTTCATGCCAAAGAGTCTCAGTGTCTAAAGTCGCTAGGTTACAAAATTCAGTTGAAGCACTAGGAACTACATAACAATTATTCTGTGACCTAATATCTTTTAAAAAGAAAGAATTATCATCATTCATCACAGAACATTCTTTTTCAGAAAAATTTACTGAATATCCGTCATCACACAATTGACTTATGCTTATGAGATTTGATTTAAGCCCTTCAACATAAAAAACATTATTCAAAGTAGGGCCATCAGAGATAATGAATGTTCCTTTTTCAATAATTTTAGATGACCGCCATCTCCGAAACAACAAATCCAGAGATTTTATTTAAAGAAGTAAAACAATTTTTATCAGGTCATATGGCGTGAACAACCACTATCTAGATACCATGAAGAAGTATCATAAGCATGAAGAGAAGTGTGAATGACAAGACATGGAAAGAGTTCACCTTTGCGCACCCAAACCTTTCGTGTTTTAGGGTGCGTCAGTTGACTTGATCGAGACATCTTTAGCTTGTCGACGAATTTGTTTATATTCTTCTTTGGATCATCCGACTTTCGTCTCCATGTCACGCCCCGGGGTTATTAAGTAAGTGAAAATTACAGCGGATTTTTTTTTTTTTGAAAACCTGACCCCAAGGTATGCCAGATCCGCCACAAATACAGGGAGTCCACTGTACAAACGGACAGAGTCTCCCCTGTATTTGCACGGCGTCGCACATGTACAGAGTGTAGTAAACTACCAGGAAACAACCACAGATAAATGAACATAGCACAAATATTATTATTCATTCAACCATTCACACAGGTTCACAACTAAGAGATGTATAAGCTGATAAACATAGAAGAAAACCTTTGAAAACTGTTTCCCACAAGGAAACCCATTCTTTTAAAAACGCGCTACCACGAGGGGTAGAAAACCATTTTATCACATAAACTCCGTATTCTTTATTATATTATAAAACCAACTAAACATCTCAATATCCAAAAGTAAGAACTGAACTGAACCATAATAAAAGTCTAAGTCATGCAAAGGATAAGGTAAGAAATAACCAAGGAAGGGACGGAGCTAAATCGCGAACTAGACCCGCTCCTCACCAGTTGTCCCACTAACTCCTGCAACGTCACCTGAAAAGAAGGCGAGGGGTGAGAACATGTAAACATGTCTCCCCCTCCAAGTGGATACCTCATGAGATAAACACACAAGTGGAGAAGATAGTAGTACAAGAGCTATGATAAACAAGTAAACGGAGAGAGATATACAGATATGAAACAACAAACACATCGTAAGATGCCACAACTAAGACGAAAGTACAAAATACCTAATCAGAATGCCCTATTGGTCCGCAGACTCTGTGCCTATGCCCACCGCCACTCCACCCGTGTGTACAACCCAAGATCGATCGTGGGCCACGAGGTGCTTATAACCCAAGGTAGCCTATGGGTTCACGGGTTGGCTAGTCCAATATGACCAGTCCCAAACCACTTTTCCGGAAAAGAACACCCTCTTGCAGTGGATCAGACCGCTGGTGTTCGTGAAATGCGTATGTGTCTCGGGCGATCGATGCTGATATGCTCAATAGCCAAACGTCGGCAACCAGCCGATAATCCTGCCTCTAAGGGCGCACTGACCGTAAAGGTCGTCAACAGTCAACCGAACAACAAGGTCACTGTGTAAACTGAAGTAAACTGACCGAACAGGTCACTGATGTCATAGGCTGACAAGAAGCAAACTACTCTACTCCAACACATGGTACTAAGCATGGAAACACTGAGTAGAGTAATACTGTAAAGATGCACGATATATCTACGATAATGATATAAACAGTAAGGTGGAAGGAACGTCACCAGCGTGTACCACTGAACGGACGGCGAGTCGAGATACCCACCTGTACGACCGTAGAAGATCTGATCTGTCGACTGTAGAAACGAAGCAACTGGACCTACGAAAAGGTCCCCCAAGTTAGCATCTAACCCACCAACACAAGTACTACTACTCGCAAGGTTCCACTAATGAATCCACGGGAATCGGTTTCCGAAAACCGATTGCCGAAGCACCCGGAAGTCCCGAAAACTGTACCGGAACTCCACTGTCGCTCACCCGTCGTTTCCGAACCTTCGAAACGACGCGGGTGACCAGCCAACAAGGCTCAGCGACACCGTAAATAACCACTAAGAGTTGTCGGAAGAAATCCGAACCGTAAACACGTTTCCGTCGGCGAACTTTTGCCGAAAAACGTTCCGGAAATCGCTTTTCAATTTCCGTAAAGGCTTGGGACCTTGGACGATCAGTCCAGGGGGTACCCACAGCACGTACACACTGTCCATAGCAGCCACGTAATTTACAATTGCATAAAAGCCCCTAACAAATCATAAAAATATATTATTTTATGTAATTTTAGGGCTTTTATGGACCGTGCACGTAAACCGAGGCTCAATAATTCTAGCCATCGCAGTCACGGGAAGGTTTCGACGTGCCGGAGACCGTGCTCACCCTTTGGAGCACTTTTGGTCACTGTAGAACTCGCACAAATGACGCGAAGTTCTGTAAATATCGCGCACAGCGCGAAAAGTATGATTTTCCCGCTAATCGGGGCATCGAAAACTTAAGCGGAGGTGAGCATTGCGTTCAGCACGAAAAGGCGATGACCGTGCTCACCTCACACGGTCAAAAAGACCTACTGTAGCCTCGGGAATCATGCACAATCCCTAGACTAGCATGTTTACAAAAACTACCGCTCACCCGACGGAGAGCTAGGGTTGGCCACCGGCGACTTGGCGGCGGTCGGTCCGGCCGGTGAGGGGCAGACGGTCGGGGAGGTCCACTGCAACCACTAGCAGGCGGCGGAGGGTTGCCAGAGGCGCGGCGGCGGCGATCAAAGCCTCACCTTGCTCTCGGGTTAGAAGCTTCCGGCCGGCGGCCGGAGGCGGTCGGGACGGCGATGGATCGGCGCCGGAGGTCAAGAGGAGGGCCGTGCTCCCTCTAGCGATCTGGCCGCGCCCGGAAGCCGAGGGGTGCAACCCTCGGTCTGCACCAGATCCGAGCGGCGGCGGGGAAGCCTAGCGGCGGCCGGCGGTGTACAGGAAGGTCGGGTGTCGCGCGCCGGAGGTGGCCCGAGGTCAGAGAAGGTCGGTGCAGCCCTTAAAATTTGACGGAGGCGCATGGTTTTCTCTCACCCCCGAGCTTGGCCTGGGTGGTCCAGCAATGGCCGCGGCGGGTTCTTTTTTCTCCGGCGATGCACGGCGACAGCGAGGACAGCCGGAGTTGCAAGCCCTGGACTGGATCTAGCCCAGGGATACCAGATCCGGCCTTCACAAGCCTCCAAAGGCTCTCTAGATCCAGTTGGTGGTGGTGCGGCCTAGGGGAAAGGAAGAAGATGAAGAGGGAGTTCTTCGGCGACGGCGGCGTCCGCGGGGGACCGGGGTGCGCGCAGAAGGAGGCAGGGAGGGTCTGGATTCGATTAGGGTGGCTGTGGGAGGTGTAGGGTCACTAGGGTTAGGGTTTCATGAAGGGAACCCTAAAACACCCACTTACACACAAATGCATATTTGCATTTTAGCCCACTAGTTGTCTCCAATTCATCTCTCGTCCCCGCCAAAGAAATGAAATACGCGCATAAGCCCCTCTACATTCCAAATCTCACGTTTCGACGCATATAACATAAGGCCTTTCGCATCCTTTCCGAATTGCCGCTTTTACCCTTTTGCGATTATCTTGCAATTCCCGAAGATCCGTCCGTCGGATTTCCGATCGGATCGCACCCGCGCGTTCGACACGACGGAGACATCGAATCTAGCCTTTTACTTCGTCCGATTTGGTCTCCGATCATCAACAAAACAGTCCCTCTTTTATTCCTCCATAATTCCAATTATATAAATATATATGTATAACCATTCCAAACCCTTTTTCCCGACAACCGTACATTGGAATCCAATTCCGTCAGTGCCATTGGTTCCAGAATAGTCGAGCCATTCGAAACGAGCTATTGAAGTCCTATTATCGGAGTTCTGTACACATCTAGACCCTTCTCTACTCTGCGATTCGCCGAAAATCCGGAGTTACTATTCACTTTAAATCAAACTTTCGGGTCGCGTAACTTTTCCGTTTTAACTCATTTTCACCTGAAACTTGACGAGTACTTTTGTAATTAAATTACACACAACAACATCGTCAACAAAAGGGTTTATTTATTTAAGATAAAAATGTCGGTTATTACATCATTCCCTCCTTACAAGAAGTTTCGTCCCCGAAACATAAATCAAGGATCCCCCATAAACAAATGCGGATAACGCTCCCGCATAGAAGACTCAAGCTCCCACGTAGCCTCGCGCTCCTCGTGGTTCTCCCACTGAACCTTCACGTACGGAATGCTCCTGTTCCGTAACTGCTTCATTTCAAGTGCCAAACCTCGCAACGAGCCTCATCATAGCTCAAATCCTCCCGCAACTGTATAGACGTCGGGCTGAAGACGTGGGACGGATCCGGAATATACTTCCGAAGCATGGACACGTGAAAGACATTGTGCACCCAGGCGAGACTCGGAGGTAGAGCCAACCTGTACGCCACTGGACCAACACGCTCCAGGATCTCAAACGGTCCCGCGAATCGCGGACTAAGCTTATTCCGCAGACCGAACCGCTTGACCCCCCTGGATGGCGACACCTTGAGTAGTACGTGCTCACCGACCAGAAACTCTAGGTCACGCCTCCGCTGGTCCGCGTAGCTCCTCTGTCGACTCTGTGCAGTCTGAAGCCGCTCTCTCGCAATGCGAACCTTCGCCTCCGCATCCTCCACTAAGTTAGGCCCGATCAACCGGCGTTCTCCGACATCGTCCCAACAGATAGGGGACCGACATCGACGCCCATATAAAGCATCGTACGGAGCCATCCCGATGCTCGCCTGGTAACTGTTGTTATAGGCGAACTCCACTAGTGGTAAATAGCGAAACCATCCATCACCGTAGTCCAGGACACAAGCGCGGAGCATGTCCTCTAGAGTCTGGATGACTCACTCTGATTGCCCGTCGCTCTGTGGATGGAACGCTGTACTGAAGTTCAGCTTCGTACCCATAGCCTGCTGCAAGCTTCTCCAAAAATGGGAAACGAAGCGAGTGTCCCGATCAGATACGATCGGCACTGGCACACCATGAAGCCGGACGATCTCGTCGATATACAACTGTGTCAGTCGATCACGGGACCACGTCGTGTGCATCGGCAGGAAGTGAGCCGATTTCGTCAACCGATCCACTACAACCCAGATCGCATCATGGCCTCGCTGTGATCGAGGCAATCCAGTGACGAAATCCAAAGAAATCTGCTCCCACTTCCATACGGGTATCGAAAGTGGTTGCAGCTTCCCGGCCGGTCGCTGATGCTCGGCTTTCACCTGCTGACAAGTCAAGCATCGAGCCACGTGCTGAGCCACATCTAGATTCATCCCAGGCCACCGAAGTTCGCGGGTCGCGGTACATCTTGGTTCCGCCTGGGTGAACCGTGTAAGGGGATCGGTGCGCCTCGGATAGGATGTCGCTCCTCAGCTCCGAGTCACTCGGCACGCACAATCTGCCCTTAAATCGCAAAGACCTATCAGTGTGGATAGAGAAGTTCCCGTCCTTTCCCTGCTCGATCTCTGCCCGCACTTTCTGTAAGTATGGGTCACTCTGTTGTCCAAGCATGATCTGTTAAGGATTTTATAAGTTGGCGGATTTTGTGAAGTTATTGGAGTCTTGAAGAGATCAAGAGTGTCAAGATGAAGTTCGATGATCCAGGACTCGTCAGAGAAGCTCGGCACCTCAGGTATGATTTAATGGTGATTTACAATAAGAGTATAGTAGTTAGAAGACTTTGAAAAGCTTTAATCCGATAATTTTTACAAAAAATTGAGTTTAAGTGTCAATGTCCGGACATTCACCATTGTCCGATCCGTGGGCTTCACTTTGCATATCTTTCATTGATGTCGGACTGCCTATGTCGGTCTCGATGGCGAGTTTTTCATGTTACGCAAAGTAAGGCAGGACATTCACGGGTATTGTCCGGACATAGCCCGGTGCGAAAATTTTGTCGGAAGGAAGGTCAGGACATTCATTTTAAGGACCGGACATTAGGCACGAAATATTTCCAAATTAAGCTGATTTCAATCCTAATCTATCTCTAAGTCTTCTAACACTATATATAGACCATGGGGGGGTTCATTATTGACATGCTCAGAATTATTAGACTATAGATCCTCTTAAAACCCTAGAAACTCGTTTTAGAGCTTTATGATTCAATTCTTAAAGCGAGTTTTGATTAGTTGATCGTCGAGTTGATTCTAGGTTTTCTCTTTGATACACCTTCATGAATCAACTTGAGGATTGACTAAAAGGGTTCCCCCATAGTCTATGGTGCGTTAATCGTTAAGATCACCACAAGTTTTCTTCTACAACTCCGGACGGAGGGTGGCGCGGGGATCGCGTGAGAGACTGAGGATTCGGTGAACGCTTTGAGGATTCGGGGCGTTGACGCGGCAAGGAGTTGCGGCGTGGTCGGTTGGAGGAGTTCAATCGATCGAGGACCGGCGAAGGAGATCCACATCAAAGATTCGGTAAAATTGGGTAGGGTCGTGGGTGAATCACCTTGTATTCAATTTGCTTCTTAGTGGATAGTTCGTGTGATCGGTCCCGTGGGTTTTTCTCTCCGGTTTGGAGTTTTCCCACGTAAAATCTTGGTGTGTTTGATTTTATTTTCCGCATTTACTTTAAAATCGCATCGAGAATTTTAATTGGCCATTGTACACCTATTCACCCCCCTCTAGGTGTTAATTACCTTTTAGATCCTTGAGACCTATAACCTACAAGTGGTATCAGAGCGGGTATAGGTTGTATATAATGGCCAAGGGTGTTTCCTTGCATGAACGTTCCGAGTCGGAATACTCCTCGGAGGAAGAGTCGGATGTAGATGAGATGGCAACCGCATACCACCAATTGGTCGCCGAGTCAAAGAAGATGGCAAAGCACAACAAAAGATTGAGAAGAAAGTTACTCGACTTACAAAGAGAAAACTCGGAATTGATCACATCAACAAAATCCTTGGAACAAGAAAAAAATGGATTGTCAAGAGCATACAACTCATTAGTAGAAAAGATTTGTTTGCTTGAGAAGGAGAAAGAAACCTACGAAGATAATATAAAATCTCTCAACAAGCAAATCACGGAGGTAAAGGAAGCAAACTTGGATTTCACAAAGACGATTATTCAACTGAAGTCAGACTTGAACAAGTTCTCCTCCGGATCGACTAAACTCGATAAGATGCTAGGACTAGGTCAAACATCCAAACTTGGGCTAGGATACGAACGGACGTATGTTGATCAAGTCACTAAGCAAGGAAACGCGAACGTAACTAAATCATTGCCCAAGGTCCAAGGTAAATTCAATCGTCCTACAAAATCTTTCTTTACTAACAAGGTTTGTCATTTTTGTGGAGTTCTAGGTCACGTGAAGAAATTTTGCAATCTCAAGAAGAACTACACAACGTTCACCAACCCAAGGAGCTCATTGAAATCTACCAAGCTAGCACATAACGCAAAGACCAAACAAACTTGGAGGCCCAAGGTGGAAGATCTTAAGAACAAGCAAATCAAAATCGTCGACAAGTTTTACAAGACGCAATCAAATCGGCCAACGCAATCCAAAACTCGCAAGGTTTGGTTGCGCAAAGGTGAAATCTACCCTTGTCTTGTTATTCATACATCCCTACATGCTTACGATAATACATCTTGGTACCTTAATAGTGGTTGTTCCCGACACATGACCGGAGACAAACATTGGTTCACTTCCTTTCATGAACTCTCCGGTGGAAGTGTAATGTTTGGAGATGGTCGGTCTTCAAAGATCATGGGAAAGGGAACAATCACTATCTCGGCAGGCCCCACATTGAATGAAGTCTTTTATGTCGAGGGGCTTAAATCAAATCTCGTAAGTATTAGCCAACTATGTGATGATGGTTATAATGTGAAGTTTTGTGCCAAAGAATGTTTGGTGACTTTAGATGATGACTCTCGTTTTCTAAAAGGTGTTAGATCCCAAAACAATTGCTACATAGTTCCTAGTTCCCAATCCGAAACTTGTAACCTAGCAACTTTAGAAACCGAAACCCTTTGGCATGAACGTCTAGGTCACATAAATTTTAAGGAGCTTTCTAAGATTACCAAGAAAGAGATTGCGATAGGTGTTCCTCAAATTGATTTCAAAGAGAACGTTGTTTGTGGGGGTTGTCAATTGGGAAAGCAAATTAGATCCGCACATAAGAATTTGAATCATTTAGGTACCTCTCGACCTCTAGAGTTACTTCATATGGATCTAATGGGACCTTCTAGAATACAAAGCTTGGGTGGCAAACGCTATATCTTGTTAATGATTGATGATTTTTCTCGTTTTGTTTGGAGTGCATTTTTACGTGAAAAAGCTGATACTTTTGATTTATTTTCTGAAATTTGCCTCCGTCTTATGAATGAGCGTAATGATAAAATTGTGCGTATAAGAAGTGATCGAGGAGGAGAATTCATAAATTCTAAATTTGTAGATTTTTGTGTTTCGAATGGTATTAAACATGAATTCTCCGCTCCTTACACACCACAACAAAATGGAGTTGTAGAACGCAAGAATCGTGTGGTACAAGAAATGGCACGTGTTATGCTTCATAGTAAAAAGGTTGCTTTACATTTTTGGGCTGAAGCGGTTAACACGGCTGTCTATGTTATCAACCGAATCTATGTTAGACCGGGTACTTTGAACACTCCATATGAGTTGTGGGTAGGTAGAAAACCAAACATCAAATATTTTCGTATCTTTGGGAGTAGATGTTATATCCTTCGGGATCGTGAAATTCTTGGAAAATTTGACTCAAGTGACGAAGGATTTTTCTTGGTTATTCCACCTCGAGTAGAGCTTATAGAGCGTACAATTTAAAAACTAAGACGGTGGTAGAATCAATCAATGTAAAAGTAGATGAGGCTTCTTTACCTACTTCTTCTGTGGTTGACACTTCAAATGCTTATCTTAATGATGATGATAATGACTCACCTTTTATATTGCCTTTGAATGATGAGAATACTACTTCCGATATTTCTTCTTCATCTAATGTAAATGCATCGAATGACTCATCCGAACCACAAATTGACACTTCTATCTCTCCAACTACATCTTTTGAAAGTACCCCTATGAGAGTCACAAAGGATCACCCATTGACTAATGTACTTGGAGATCCCCAAGTTGGAGTGAGAAAAAGGAGTCAACTGCAATGTGAATTCTCATGCTATGTTTCTTTGATTGAACCTAAAAGTGTGGACGAAGCTCTTCAAGATGAATATTGGATTAACGCAATGCAAGAAGAGTTAGCACAATTTGTTAGAAATGATGTGTGGGAACTCGTGCCACGACCAGCCCATCAACACATCATTGGTACCAAATGGATCTTTAAGAATAAGAAAAGTGAGGATGGTACCATAGTGCGAAACAAGGCAAGGTTGGTTGCTCAAGGTTACTCTCAAGTTGAGGGTATTGATTTCGAAGAATCATTTGCCCCGGTTGCACGGCTTGAGTCAATTCGAATTCTTTTTGCTATCGCGTGTCATTTTAAAATAACTCTGTTTCAAATGGACGTAAAGAGTGCTTTATTAAATGGTTTATTAAAAGAAGAAGTCTATGTGGAACAACCGAAAGGTTTTGTAGACTCCAAATTTTCAAATCACGTTTACTATCTTAAAAAGGCTCTTTATGGTCTAAAACAAGCACCGCAAGCATGGTATGAACGACTCACTAAATATCTTTTGGAAAAGGGATACAACCGAGGGGAGCGGATAGAACTTTGTTTGTAAAGCACTCAAAGGATGATTTTATAGTGGCTCAAATTTACGTGGATGATATTGTTTTTAGAGCGACAAAGGATAAGGATGCCACAGAATTTGTTGAGTTAATGACTAATGAATTTGAAATGTCTATGATGGGTGAACTCAATTATTTCCTCGGTCTTCAAATTAAACAATCAAAGGAGGGAATTCATTTATCTCAAGCTAAATATGCTAAGGAGTTGGTCAAGAAATTTGGGTTGGATGGTGCAAAATATTTTGACACTCCAATGGGAGCTAGTAACAAAGGACTTGGAGTAAACATTGAAGGGAATAGTGTGGATGAAAAGCTATATCGGAGTATGATTGGGAGCCTATTGTACTTAACAGCGAGTCGACCGGATATTGCTTTCAGTGTTGGGATGTGTGCTCGCTATCAAGCTAATCCTAAAGAAATACACTTGAAGGCTGTAAAAAGGGTGATAAGATATGTGAAAGGAACAACGGATTTCGGGGTTTGGTACCCGATGGGAACTACACTCGATCTTATTGGTTACTCAGATGCCGATTGGGCTGGATCTGCCGATGATAGGAAGAGCACTAGTGGTGCATGCTTTTATCTAGGTCATTGTTTAGTGGCTTGGCATAGTAAGAAAGTGCATTGCTCTATCTACAAATTTGAGTACATCTCTGCTTGTAGTTGTGCCACTCAGTTGTTGTGGATGAGGAGTTTACTTAGTGACTATCGGATTCCTTCCTCCAGTCTTACAATTCTTTGCGACAATACTAGTGCCATAAATATTTCAAAAAATCCTGTTCTTCACTCACGAACAAAACACATTGAACTAAGATATCATTTCTTAAGAGAATTGGTCGAATCGAACATTCTTAAACTTGAATATATTTCTACCGATGATCAATTAGCGGATATTTTGACTAAGCCGTTAGATCAAAAACGTTTTCTACATTTATGAAAGGCTATCGGTATGAATCATTCTATCTAGATATATTCTATGGGCCATATTATTTCCATATTGACTATTATGCACGAAGGTTTTGAATTGATTCATAGTTTTGCATGATTTATTTTAACATTCTTCAATTCACTTCAATTCTTTTGTGTCATTCTATTTGACACTCAACATCTTCTAGAAATTGTTTTTGTATCTTTGTTAAATTAGTACATCTTTTATGAACTATCGAAAGTGTATTGAATTGAATTGATTGTTTGCATGATGAAGATAAATGATTTCCTTATTTTCTGAAATCACAATAAAATTATCTCATTGTGGGTTGCACTATTTGAGGGGGAGCAATCTTTAAAAATAAAAGATGTGGAAAGAGTTACATCCTTTCTAAGGAGTGTGAAAACTACCACCACATGTGAGAAAGAGCTACCACCCCGGTCGTCCGGTAAGTGTGTGAAGCTACTGCATGAATTTATGTGTACATCTCTAAGAAAAAGATCAAAGTCAAATTCTTAATTGAGGTGTTTCGGTGAGTGCTCCATTATCGGATGATATAAGGTGGAAGTTATAATAAAGATGCTCAAAGAGCCACTCCTTGTCTTAGATATGTGCATAACTCAATTGGGTGATATTTTTGTGCTTATTTCAGCTTATGGGATCTTCTTTATTCTCTATTATTGCAAATTTGAAATTTAAACTTAGTACAATTATTGTAAATATCTCAAAAGATGTGCATAATTTCACGATATACTTCTTTAAATTCTGATTGATGCACGGTTCAACATTTATGACATCCTTGAATTCAATTGACTAGGAGTTGGTTAATATAGTTCATGCAAAGTTTGCCAAATTACTGATGAATGACAGTGAATACTGTTGTTGAAAATTCTCCAGGGAGGACCGGTCTTCGTGTCTAAGTCCGGATGTCACTTGCGCACACTTCAAATAGGTGTGACATCCGGTCTCGGCAGGCATGGTCCGGTCTTGGCACAAAATTATTTAACACATTATTTTTATTGCATAATTGGCAATATTAAACTTTCTGTGTATGGCCCTAGGAAGTTCTAGGAATCTTTTGTTTTTGGTTCTCTTAATTATTGATATGAATGTGTTCAATGTGTATAGATGTTTTTGAAATTAGCGGATTTTCACATTCACATCACATATTCATGATTTTTTGGTACTAGTTACTTCTGTGGTTGGAGGAGGTCAAGATAAGATGTGAATATGTTTTTCTCCAGACAATAACTCAGCGTTTTTAGTATCAAGCCCCTCCTACTGTTATTTTGGCGTTTTCGGACAAAAAGGGGGAGAGATGAAGATGACATATGGGGAGAAGACTGGGAGATGATTAATGATGATAGGGGGAGATGGAGATAAAAGTTGGATGATGATGATGGTTCCTGATCTGATCTTTGATGTTTAGATGCTTAATTTTATGCTTGTATCTATGACTTTTACTTTTGGTGCTTAATGAATCTCTTGAGGCTTGAATGTGTGTTTGAGTTTTCTTTGCAGGAACGTTCAAGACTTCAAGACTCCAATGTCTAAGTCATAGAGTTTGTAATAGGACTTCTACTTGTAATTTTCTACTTTTGTTGGATCGATCATGCTGGGGGTTATCGTTTGGTGATTGCGATAATTCTCGTCTTTTTGTTTTTGAGTAATGTACGGGCTTTATTTATGTTTTGTCACGAAATCGCCAAAGGGGGAGATTGTTAAGGATTTTATAAGTTGGCGGATTTCGTGAAGTTATTGGAGTCTTGAAGAGATCAAGAGTGTCAAGATGAAGTTCGATGATCCAGGACTCGTCAGAGAAGCTCGGCACCTCAGGTATGATTTAATGGTGATTTGCAATAAGAGTATAGTATTTAGAAGACTTTGAAAAGCTTTAATCCGATAATTTTTACAAAAAATTGAGTTTAAGTGTCAATGTCCGGACATTCATCATTGTCCGGATCCCGTGGGCTTCACTTTGCATATCTTTCATTGATGTCCGGACAGCCTGCCTATGTCCGGTCTCAGTAAGCTGAGTTTTTCATGTTACGCAAAGTAAGACCGGACATTCACAGGCATTGTCCGGACATAGCCCAGTGCGAAAATTTTGTCGGAAGGAAGGTCCGGACATTCATTTTAAGGACCGGACATTAGGCACGAAATATTTCCAAATTAAGCTGATTTCAATTCTAATCTATCTCTAAGTCTTCTAACACTATATATAGACCATGGGGGGGTTCATTATTGACATGCTCAGAATTATTAGACTATAGATCCTCTTAAAACCCTAGAAACTCGTTTTAGAGCTTTATGATTCAATTCTTAAAGCGAGTTTTGATTAGTTGATCGTCGAGTTGATTCTAGGTTTTCTCTTTGAATACACCTTCATGAATCAACTTGAGGATTGACTAAAAGGGTTCCCCCATAGTCTATGGTGCGTTAATCGTTAAGATCACCACAAGTTTTCTTCTACAACTCCGGACGGAGGGTGGCGCGGGGATCGCGTGAGAGACCGAGGATTCGGTGAACGCTTTGAGGATTCGGGGCGTTGACGCGGCAAGGAGTTGCGGCGTGGTCGGTTGGAGGAGTTCAATCGATCGAGGACCGGCGAAGGAGATCCACATCAAAGATTCGGAAAAATTGGGTAGGGTCGTGGGTGAATCACCTTGTATTCAATTTGCTTCTTAGTGGATAGTTCGTGTGATCGGTCCCGTGGGTTTTTCTCTCCGGTTTGGAGTTTTCCCACGTGAAATCTTGGTGTGTTTGATTTTATTTTCCGCATTTACTTTAAAATCGCATCGAGAATTTTAATTGACCATTGTACACCTATTCACCCCCCTCTAGGTGTTAATTACCTTTTAGATCCTTAAGACCTATAACCTACATGATCCGCTCTGTCAGGGTAGGCTGTATCACCAGAGACATCAACTGGGCCGTAGTTCCAGTGGAAACAACCTCGATCTCCAGACGGCGAAACTCCTCTATCAGACGATCCTGGCTGGTAATCATGAAGGACAACTCAGCTGGAGGCTGCTTCCGGCTCAAGGCGTCTGCGACTGCATTCGCCTTTCCCGGATGATACTGTATGGTGATGTCGTAGTCCTTCAGGAGTTGAGCCAACGCCTCTGCCTGAGGTTCAACTCCTTTTGGGTGAAGAGATACTTCAGGCTCTGATGATTAGTGAACACCTCGCAGTGTGCCCCGTAGAGATAATGCCTCCACAGCTTAAGGGCAAAGACCACTGCCGCGAGCTCCAGATCGTGAGTCGGGTAATTCTTCTCATACGGCTTTAGCTGGCGAGAGGCGTAAGCAATGACCCGATCCTGCTGCATAAGTACGCACCCTAAGCCGATATGTGAGGCGTCACAATAGAACACGAAGTCCTCACCAGGATGCGGCAAAGTCAGAACGGGTGCGCGGGTCAGTCGATCCTTAAGCTCATCGAAGCTCTGCTGGCACTGCTCGGTCCACTGAAAACGTTCTCCCTTTCTGGTGAGCTTGTTCAACGGTGCGGCGATCTTGGAGAAGCCCTCGACAAATCGCCGATAATACCCCGCCAAACCCAGAAAGCTCCTGACTTCAGTCACGGTCGTAGGCTCAGGCCACTCGACTACTGAGGATATCTTCTTCGGATCCACCATAATGCCCGATAGAGTCACGATATGCCCTAAGAAAGATACCTCGCGAAGCCAGAACTCGCACTTCTTGAGCTTAGCATATAACTTATGCTCTCGAAGTACATGCAATACTCGCCGGAGATGATCCTCGTGCTCCTCATCACTCCGCGAGTAGATCAAGATGTCGTCAATGAAGACTACGACAAACTGATCCAAAATGCCCGGAAGACCCTATTCATCATATCCATGAAGGCTGCCGGGGCGTTGGTAAGCCCGAACGGCATCACCGTGAACTCGTAGTGGCCGTAACGAGTTCAGAAAGCGGTCTTCGGCACATCTTCGACCTAATCTTAAGGCGATGATACCGGATTGTAGATCGATCTTTGAGAATACCGACGACCCCTGAAGCTGGTCGAAAAGATCGTCAATCCGAGGTAGTGGATACTTGTTCTTCACGGTGACCTTATTGAGCTCCCTGTAGTCAATGCACAGGCGCAGACTACCGTCCTTCTTTTTGACGAAGAGGACAGGGGCACCCCAGGGAGATACACTAGGTCAAATGAATCCTCTCTCCAGGAGATCCTCGAGCTGAGCCTTCGGCTCTTTCAGCTCAGCGAAGGCCATACGATAGGGGGCCTTCGAGATCGGTGTCGTGCCCGTAACTAGATCG
The DNA here is from genome assembly GCA_025177825.1 of Aechmea fasciata. Lineage (NCBI taxonomy): Eukaryota > Viridiplantae > Streptophyta > Magnoliopsida > Poales > Bromeliaceae > Aechmea > Aechmea fasciata. The sequence goes on along the minus strand of CM045925.1, from coordinate 4,431,404 downwards.
ACGAAGAAATTGATCTCTCGGTCCGGAGGCATTCCCGGAAGCTCAGCAGGAAATACATCTGGAAAATCTCGGACCACTGGAATCTCCTCCAATGCTGGTGCAGCTCGACGAGTGACATCAACCGAAGCCAAGTAGGCCACACACCCGGCATTCATAAGTCGCTTAGCTCTAGTAGAAGAGATAGATGCGGAAAAGTAAGAGCTCTTACACGCTCGATAGACGAATACTCCTTCGTCGGGCCCGTCAAACGTCACCATCCTCCGGTCGCAATCGATAGAAGCGCGGTGCACAGTGAGCCAATCCATCCCAAGCACCACGTCAAACTTCTTCGGAAGCACCATCAAGTTCTCCAGGAAACTCCGGTTATCCAATATGATAGGATATGATATGACGTACCGGTCAGCTACCAGATCTCCTCCAGGCGTGTCAATACGGATCGGCACGTCAAGTGGACGCGTGGAAATATTGTGCTCACATACAAATGAACGCGAAAAGAATGAGTGCGATGCTCCAGTATCGAATAAAGCTCTAGCACGAGTAGTGGAGAGGGTGACGATACCTGCGAGGACGTCGCCACCAGTGTCGCCCTCATGGTCAGTCAGGGCGAAGACGCGTCCACCAGATGCCTGGCGCGCCCCCTCATTCTGGCATGAAGAAGAGAGGCGCCCAGACGACGCTGCTGCACTGGGAGCTCCGCGGTTCTGTCGGGATGCCGCGGGAGAGGAAGCGGCGCTCGGTGAAGTCCCAGTCCTCCGGGGGCACTTTGGTCGAAGGTGGCCCTGCTGGCCACAGTGGAAGTAGTGGTCCCGACGCTGCAGGCAAGTGCTCACCAGATGAGCCTGCCCGCAGATCACACATCGGTTCCTCTGTTGCTGACTGCCAGAGGGCGCGCTCCTCGCCGACTGCTGGATGAGAGAATACTTTGGCGGCCTCTTCCTGAAGGAAGAGCCACCAGTCGACTTTTCGTGGGAACGCTTCCTGTCCCCCGATCGCTCCGACGCGTCTCGCTCCACTCGTACATCCTCGGACTCACTCTGGAGAATCAGAGCCCGATCCAAACAGTCGTCATAGTTGATCGTGCCATTGGACGCGACCAATATCCGGAGATTGGGCCTCAAGCCCCTCATGAAGAGTCTGGCTTTGTGGTACTCGTCCTGTACCGCAAAGGGAATCTGCTCGACGATACGGGTGAAGTCCTCCTCGTACTCAGCAACTGAGCGGCTCCCCTGCTTGAGGCGCTCCAGCTCGCGCTCCAGGCCCCGCTTCGTACTATCTCTGAAGTACTGCTCATAGAGGAGACCCCGGAACTCTCCCCAGGATGGGTACACGCTATCGAGCTTCTTGGTAAAGTGGTTGTACCACCAAGCATTAGCCTTTCTCCCAAGGCAATGCGCAGCAATAGGGACACGATCGTCCTCCTTGATACGGAGATCACGGAATAGCTTCTCCATATCGGCAATCCAGAACTCTAGCATGCCCTTCTCCTCCTTCTTTCCCTCGAACTTCGGAGGATCAAATTTCCGAAACTCCACCAATAGTTCCCGAATACGGGTATCCTCCGCTTCAGGGGCATCAGCACCCCCAGCGGGAACCGTCGTAGCGTCCATCGCCGGCGTCGTGGTAGGTGGAGCTGCTTCTGGTGGGGGTACCACCGGAGCTGCTACTGGTGGGGGTACCACCGGAGGGGCATCCACTACCACTGGAATCGTAGGAGTCGGGGGTGGAGCGGGAGCGTAGGCTGCGACTGTGCTGGCCGCTGAGGTGAGGGCCGTCAGCTGACCCCTCAACGCCGCTACCTCGGCCCCAAGCTGCTGGTTAGTCGGACCACCAGGCTGTTCAGGGCCGACCTGCTCCCCGCCACCCTGCTCTCCTGATCCGCTAGCTATGTCCGTAGCAGCGCGTCCACCGCCACGATCCCGACGAGGTCTACCACGAGCCATCTGTAACAGAAAACACGGTCAGTCGAATATTTCTATCGACCAACTCACCTTGCAACTCGAGCCCAAATCCCGTACTCTCGGCCTATATATCGAAGGTCTTCCTAGGGTCAACCTAACCAATGGTTCAGTTCTTTTTAACTTCAAAAACAACCTGTGAAGGGTGTTGTGGTTGTAACTTTTGCTCTGATACAATTTTAATCTGTCACGCCCCGGGGTTATTAAGTAAGTGAAAATTGCAGCGATTTTTTTTTTTTTTGAAAACCTGACCCCAAGGTATGCCAGATCGGCCACAAATACAGGGAGTCCACTGTACAAACGGACAGAGTCTTCCCTGTATTTGTACGGCGTCGCACATGTACAGAGTGTAGTAAACTACCAGGAAACACCACAGATAAATGAACATAACACAAATATTATTATTTATTCAACCATTCACACAGGTTCACAACTAAAAGATGTATAAGCTAATAAACATAGAAGAAAACCTTTGAAAACTGTTTCCCACAAGGAAACCCATTCTTTTAAAAACGCGCTACCACGAGGGGTAGAAAACCATTTTATCACATAAACTCCGTATTCTTTATTACATTATAAAACCAACTAAACATCTCAATATCCAAAAGTAAGAACTGAACTGAACCATAATAAAAGTCTAAGTCATGCAAAGGATAAGGTAAGAAATAACCAACGAAAGGACGGAGCTAAATCGCGAACTAGACCCGCTCCTCACCAGCTGTCCCACTAACTCCTGCAACGTCACCTGAAAAGAAGGCGAGGGGTGAGAACATGTAAACATGTCTCCCCCTCCCAGTGGATACCTCGCGGAGATAAACACAAGTGGAGAAGATAGTAGTACAGTAGCTATGATAAACAAGTAAACGGGAGAGATATACATATATGAAACAACAGCTACTGTAAGTATGCGTCAACGGTACAAAAGTACAAAAATACCCAATCTGGAAATTGCCCTATTGGTCCGCAGACCTCAGGCCTATGCCCACTGCCACTCTGCCTGTGTACAACCTAGTACCGATCGACCCAAGGTAGCCTATGGGTTCACGGGTTGGCAAGTCCAATATGACCAGTCCCAAACCACTTTTCCGGAAAAGAACACTCTTGCAGTGGATCAGACCGCTGGTGTTCGTGAAATGCGTATGTGTCTCGGGCGATCGATGCTGATATGCTTAATAGCCAAACGTCGGCAACCAGCCGATAATCCTGCCTCTAAGGGCGCACTGACCGTAAAGGTCGTCAACAGTCAACCGAACAACAAGGTCACTGTGTAAACTGAAGTAAACTGACCGAAGAGGTCACAGATGTCATAGGCTGACAAGAAGCAAACTATTCTACTCCTACAGATGGTACTAAGCATGGAAACACTAAGTAGAGTAATACTGTAAAGATGCACGATATATCTACGATAATGATATAAACAGTAAGGTGGAAGGAACGTCACCAGCGTGCACCACTGAACGGACGGCGAGTCCAGATACCCACCTGTACGACCGTAGAAGATCTGATCTGTCGACTGTAGAAACGAAGCAACTGGACCTACGAAAAGGTCCCCCGGTTTATCATCTAACCCACCAACATAAGTACTACTACTCACAAGGTTCCACTAATGAACCCACGGGAATCGGTTTCCCAAAACCGATTGCCGCTGCAGTCAGCTGCGGAACTCCTATCGCTCACCCGTCGTTTCCGAACCTTCGAAACGACGCGAGTGACCACCAACAAGGCTCGGCGACACCGTAAATAACCACTAAGAGTTGTCGGAAGAAATCCGAACAGTAAACACGTTTCCGTCGGTGAACTTTTGCCGAAAAACATTCCGGAAATCGCTTTTCGATTTCCGTAAAGGCTTGGGACCTTGGACGATCAGTCCAAGGGGTACCCACCGCACGTACACACCGTAATTTACAATTGCATAAAAGCCCCTAACAAATCATAAAAACACATTATTTCATGTAATTTTAGGACTTTTATGGACCGTGCACGCAAACAGATGCTCAATAAATCGAGCCATCGCAGTCACTGGAAGGTTTCGACGTGCCGGAGACCGTGCTCACCCTTCGGAGCACTTTTGGTCACTGTAGAACTCGCACGATCGACACGAAGTTCTGTAAACATCGCGCACAGCACGAAAAGTACGATTTTCCTGCTAATCGGGGCATCGAAAACTTAAGCGGAGGTGAGCATTGCGTTCAGCACGAAAAGGCGATGACCGTGCTCACCTCACAAGCTCAAAAAGACCTACTGTAGCCTCGGGAATCGCGCACAAACCCTAGACTAGCATGCTGTTTACAAAAACTTCTGCTCACCTGACAGGGAGAGCTAGGGTTGGCCGCCGGCGACTTGGCGGCGGTCGGTCCGGCCGGTGAGGGGTGCAGCCGGTCGGGGAGGTCTAGAGAAACCACTGGCCGGCGGCGGAGGGTGGCCGGAGGCGGCGGCGGCGATCAAAGCCTCACCTTGCTCTCGGGTTAGAAGCTTCCGGCGGCACGGCGGCGGCCGAGGCGGTCGGGACGGCGATGGATCGGCGCCGGAGGTCAAGAGGAGGGCGTGCTCCCTCTTGCGGTTCTTTGCTACGCACAGGCAGGGTGCAACCCTCGGTGCACCGAATCCGAGCGGCGGCGGGAAGCCTAGCGGCGGCGGCGGTGTACGAGGAAGGTCGGGTGTCGCGCCGGAGGTGGCCGAGTCGAGAGAAGGTCGGTGCGACCCTTAAAATCTGACGGAGGCGCACGGTTTTGTCTCACCCCCGAGCTTGGCCTGGGTGGTCCAGCAATGGCCGCGGCGGGTTCTTCTTGCTCCGGCGATGCACGGCGACGGCGGGGACGGTCGGAGTTGCAAGCCCTGGACTGGATCTAGCCCAGGGATACCAGATCCGGCCTTCACAAGCCTCCAAAGGCTCTCTAGATCAAGTTGGTGGTGGTGCGGCCTAGGAAAAAGGAAAAAGATGAAGAGGGGGAGTTCTTCCGGCGTGCGGTGAGGACGGCGGTGCGCGTGAGAGGGAGCGAGGGGAGGGTCTGGATTCGATTAGGGTGGCTGTGGGAGGTGTAGGGTCACTAGGGTTAGGGTTTCATGAAGGGAACCCTAAAATACCCACTTACACACAAATGCACATTTGCATTTTAGCCCACTAGTTGTCTCCAATTCATCTCTAGTCCCCGACAAATGAAATACGCGCATAAGCCCTCTACATTCGAAATCTCGCGTTTTGACGCATATAACATAAGGCCTTTCGCATCCTTTCCAAATTGCCGCTTTTACCCCTCTGCGATCATCTTGCAATTCCCAAAGATCCGCCCGTCGGATTTCCGATCGGATCACGCCAGCGCGTTCGGCACGACGGAGACATCGAATCTAGCCTTTTACTTCATCCGATTTGGTCTCCGATCATCGACAAAACGGTCCCTCTTTTATTCCTCCATAATTCCAATTATATAAATATATATGTATAACCATTCCAAACCCTTTTTCCCGACAACCGTACATCGGAATCTGATTCCGTTAGTGCCATTGGTTCCAGAATAGTCGAGCCGTTCGAAACGAGCTATTGAAGTCCTATTATCGGAGTTCTATACACATCTAGACCCTTCTCTACTCCGCGATTCGCCGAAAATCCGGAGTTACTATTCACTTTAAGTCAAACTTCCGGGTCGCGTAACTTTTCCGTTTTAGCTCATTTTCACCTGAAACTTGATGAGTGCTTTTGTAATTAAATTACACACAACAACATCGTCAACAAAAGGGTTTATTTATTTAAGATAAAAATGTCGGTTATTACACTCCAAGTTTGCTTTGTCTTCTTCTTTGGATCATCCTTCTTCATCCATTGGGTAGTACCTCCATTCTTTGGTTTTTGCATGCAGAATCTTTTCACATGTCCTGACAAACCACAAGAATGACAAATTTTGTTAGCAAACGAATTGTTAGGGGAAACAAACTTACCAAAAACCGTGGGTGCCGGTTTCATCCGTTGTTCGTCTGCTTTCTTCATCACTTTCTTGACATGGGTCCTCTCATATCCAAGCCCAAACTTATTGGTTTGACCAAGTCCTATCATTTTGTCAAGTTTGCTAGAGCCCGACGAAAATTTATTTAAATCAGATTTCAATTGAATAATCGTCTTAATGAATTCCATGTTTGATACTCTAGCTTCTGTGCATTGCTTGGTAAGAAAATTAATATTTTCAATATTTGTTTCCTTTTCCTTCTCAAGCAATTCACACTTATCTAATAATGAATTATAGGACTTAATCGAACCATCTCTCTCTTGTTCTAGACTGCCCTTTAATGACTCCAATCTTGTGTTTTCTTCTCCCAATTCAAATAATCTTCGCCGCAACTTCTTGTTGTGTTTCGCCATCTTCTTTGATTCGACAACAAGTTGGTGATAGGCGGCGGCCATTTCGTCTGCATCCGACTCTTCGTCCATTGAATGTTCTGAGGCGGATTGTTCATTTAAAGGAGTCATAGAAATAGAGTCAGTAGATGATAAACACACATAACAAGAATCACAAGCAATAAGTGCAGTGGCATTAACGTCCTCATCACTTGAGGTTGACTCCTCAGCAGAGGAATCATCCCAAGTAATGGCTTGCATCGCTTTCTTTTTCATTGATTTTTTATTTGGACAATCCGATGCAATGTGACCAAATCCTCTGCACTTATAGCATTGAATTTGACCTTCATTATTCTTCTTTTCTTTTGTTGTGTCTTTTGAAAAGTTCTCAGAATTTTAAAATTTTGAAGATGAAGATGAATTACTCCCTTTTGATTTATTTGGCTTTGAGAAGTTCGGTTTTGAAGATTGTCTCTTCCTAAAGTTTTGAAGAAACTTCCTCGTTAATAGCGCCAGTTGCTTTTCGAACTCCTCCAATGTCACGTCGTCATCCGAATCCGATGAAGATGTCAAGTCATCTCCTTTCGTCGATTTCAAAGCTATACCTGAAGACTTAGAAGACAACTTGGAAGAAGATGAATTAGTAGGAAAAGTCATTTCATAAGTTTGAAGTGCACCGACTAATTCTTCTACTTTAAGTTCATCCGGATGTTTTACCGTTTCTATGGCCGCAACCTTTGGACGAAAACGTTCGGGAAGGGTTCTGTCACGCCCCGGGTCATTTTAGAGTATAAAAACAGCGGAATTTTTTTTTTTATAAACCTTGACCCCCAAGGACATGTCGGACACCACAAATACGGAGAGACCACTGTACACACGGACAGAGTCTCCCCTGTATTTGCACGGCATCGCACAAGTACATAGAGTCTTTTACAATCATACAACCACAACAAAGTGTACATGTAAAGAATTTAACTTACATCCATACACAAATTACACCATTCACCACATGTTACATTCACTAGTATATAATCATAAATCCACATCTATCAGTTGAAATGTTTCCTACCCGGAAACTGGTTTTGAAACCTTAAGTTATAAAATCCTCAAGAAAACCTTTTTAAAAACGGTTTCCCACACGAAAATCTTTTTCTTTGTAAAACACTACCACGAGGGGTAGAAAACCATTTTATATCATAAATCCCAATTCAAATCTAAACCATACGATAATTTAAACATCCACTTCAAAATAGAGAACATGAACCATAGATAGTCTAAGTCGTAAATAAATAATGCAAGCTAAAGAGTAAACTGAAGGTACTAAGTAAAAGCAAACCGCGGGTCGGGTACTAGAACGTGCGCTAGGTACGCGCCTCACCAGCGGTCCCACTCGAACCAGCAATCTCACCTGAAAAAGAAGGCAGGGGGTGAGAACATGTAAACATGTCTCCCCCTCCCAGTGGGTATCCGGAGACAAACAAAGTAAAGCTGATAGTAGTACAGTAGCAACTATAACTGAGTAAGGAGATATGTAGAAATGTAAACCAACTGCTACTGTAAATATGCGTCAAGGACGACAAGCTCAAAAGTACCCAATCTGAACCAATGCTCTCTTGGTCAGCATCGCAGACCTCAAGCCAGCTCTCTTGGTCAGCACCACAGACCTCAAGCCAATGCCCCCACTACTCTCCAGTGCATATAACCCCTCTTGGGCTCACAGGTCGAACCTCTGCGACCACTTTTTCGGAAAAGAACACCCTCTTGCGGTGGATCAGACCGCCTGTGTTCCTGAAATGCGACGAGTACGTATCGGGCGATCAATGTAGACATGCTCAAAGATCATCCATCGGCAACTAGCCGACAATCCTGCCCCCCAGGGCCCATCGACCACATAGGTCATCAAGTAACCAGAAGAACCAACCAGGTACCAAGTACAGAGTGTGACTGACCAAATAGGTCCCAAGTACAGAAAGTGACTGACCAACCAGGTACTGAGTGTAGAGTGTAACTGACCAATAGGTCCTAAGTATAGAATGCAACTGACCAACTAGGTCTCAAGTATAGAATGCAACTGACCAACTAGGTCTCAAGTATAGAGTACAACTGACCAACTAGGTCCCCAAGTATGGATATGTAACTCGACCAAATAGGTCCCCAAGTATAGATATGTACCGATAGAATCTACTCTACTCCTACACATGCTACCAACATGGAAATCAACGAGTAGAGTAAGTACAAGAGTAATATGGTGCAGATATCGACAATATATGATAAGTAAAGCAGATAGTAGGGTGGAAAGAATGTCACCGAGCTTGCACCACTGTGCCGACGGCAACTTGGGATACCCACCTGTACAACTGTCGTGTCTGTCTCTGAAGAAGAAATATCAACTGGACCTAAAAAGATCCACCAGGTTAGTGTCTATCCCACTAATACAAAATATAAACCCGTACAATTTAAACCCACGGGAGTCGGTTTCCCAAACCGATCACCGTAATATGCCGGAAGTCCCGTAAACCTCACCGGGACTCCGTCGGGACCCACAAACTGTCCCGGATGGCAACGACTCATACCAAGAGTCACCCGCTACCCCAAACACTCTTATTCGGATGTTTTGGTAGCAAACATAAAGTAACACTATAATACAATTATCGTCGGATAATTGTACGACTACGGGTTCTCGGAAGTGTCTACTTCGACACCGGAACCCATCGTCGCTCACCCGTCATTTTCGAAACATCGAAATGACACGAGTGACCAGCCAACAAGGCTCAGCGACCACACAATAGTTCACGCAGCACCGTCGGAATAATTCCAAACCGAACCCGCGTTCCGTCGGCGGATTTCGCCGAGAAATGCATCGAAAATGCATTTCCGATCTTCGCAATGGCCTGGGGCCTTGGAAAATCAGTCCCAAGGTTACCCACAACTCACACTTGCTGTCCACAGCAGCCACGATAAGCATAATTGCATAAAAGCCCTCCCGATAATCCAAAATCACATTATTTCATGTAATTTTGGGGCTTTTATGGCCCGACTACGCAAACTAAAAGTCATTCAGCCAAACCGAGACACCCGCTGATAGGTCTCGGCGTGCCGGAGGCCGTGCTTACCCTTCGGAGCAATTCTGGACACTATGGAGTGCGCGGGAGCAACCCGAAATTCAGCGAACTGCACGCACTGTATGAAAAGCATACTTTTCTCGCAAACCAGGAACTTGTTGACCCTAACTAAGGTGAGCGCTGTGATCGTCACTGACAGACGATCACCGTGCTCCCCTCCGGAGGCATCGGAACAGCCTCGGGTCTCCAGAACAGCGAGCGCAAGCCGTAACAGTAGCTAAATAGGCTCGAAAATGGTCGACATCGCCAAATCAGTGAAACAGAGCTTCTCCGACAGAAACGAAGGTGAGCACGGTGATCAGCGATGTGTCCTGATCATCGTGCTCCCTTCCGTTGGGATCGAGGAGGCTCGGGTGGCTTGTAACAATGAAGCACCCAACAAATGCCCTATTGCGGGCACAGCCGGAGCAAGCTAGCTCCGGCCGGCCTCGGCGGCACGGCCGTCGTGCGGCGACCGGGTTGGGTGCGGGGAGGCAATAAGCATGGTGCTCACCTTGGTTGGTGGTTGGAAGCGGCGACGGCGGCGGTGGAGAGAACCATGCCCGCTCAAAATCGCTCGGGTTCCGAGGGCGATTCTGCCGCCACGGCGGCGGCCGCGCAGTCCGGGCGGCGGCGTCGGCACGCAAGAGGCCGAAGGAGGTGAGCTAAGGCGGCGGCGGCGCGGTTTGCGGTCCAACCTAAGCTCGGCCCGCGCTCGGTGCAGGGAGGCCACCGTTGTGACGAAGAGGCGGCGGCGGCGCCCGAGCGGCGCCGATCGGCGGCGACCGAGGAGGGTCGCCGGGCTCGGGACGGTGGCTCGGCCGAGTCAAGAAGAAGGTGGTGCGAAGGAAGGGTCGCGAGCTTGCTACGGCACAGGCTCGGGGCAGGCGGCCGCAATTGGGTCCGGGCGGCACCGGCGATGCTTGAGGACGGCGGCGGCCGAGACTCGGCCGGCGGCCGTCGGGGTTGCTCGCCGGCGGCAACGGTGCGAGCAAGGATAGGGCAGGGCTACTCAGAGGTCGGGTAGGGTTAGCATAGGGGAGAAGGTGGCTAGATCTAGGGTTTCCTATCAAGAAACCCTAATACACTATATATACTAGTTGCCAAAATGCAAACTAGTCCTCCAAAACTCCTTATTTGCAGCCAAGCCCTTCACAGTGCAAGTAATATGCGCGTACGCACCTCCACGATCGATCTCGCGCGATTCGGCACATAAAATATTGGGACTTTTGCAAAATTACCATTTTGCCCACAACGACCTCTCCTCGGTCAATTTGCAATTTCCGCAGATCCGTTCGTCGGATTTACGAACGGATTGCACCAGTGCGTTCAGCACGTCGAAGACATCAAACCCGCGATTTTAGTTCGCTTCGATTGATCTCGGATTCGCGAAGAAATCCATTCGCTCTCCAATTTGCCGATCGACCCCTTTGCGATCATCTTGCAATATCCGGCGATCCGCTCGTCGGATTTGCAAACGGATTGCTCCATCGTGTTCAGCACATCGAGGGCATCGAAACTAACATTTTGCTTTATCCAGTTTGGTCGCCGATTCGCGACGAAACCTATCTGCTCTCCACTAATCCATACATTACACATATACTAAATGTGTAAACCCGCGAAATCGTAATTTCGCCTCTGTATTTGACTTCCCTACCACTAGTAGGGACCCCATACACCCTTCACCTAACTCTAGGTCACCAGCATGGAGTTCGAGGAGTTCCGCAATGCAAGAATAGCAAAGTGCGAAAACCCTCCTTTCGATAAAACCCCTTTTTCTCGAAAACCGTGCATCGGATCAGGAATTCGTCAGTGCCATTGGTTCCAGAATAGCTGAACCGATCGAAACGAGCTATTGGACTTCTATGAACGGAATCCGATATGCGTCCGAAGCCAACTCTCTTCTGTGGTTTCTCCGAAAAACCATGTTACTATTCACTTTAAGTGAAAAGTAATAATCGCATATCTTCTCTGTTTTAGCTCATTTTCTCCTGAAACTTGACCAGTGCTTATGTAATTAAATTACACACATAAACATCGTCAACAGAGAGTTTAGTTGCACTGTCAAAAATCTCAGTCTTTACAGGTTCTTAAAATTTTACGAACAACTTTAGATTCAGAAATCTTTTCTCCCAAGTTCGCACACGTATTAAGAATATCTTGCAAACGAGTATAATACTCGGTAAAAGTTTCATGTTCTTCCATATGAATAGAATCAAATTTACCTGTTAACATTTGTAACTTTTCAACTTTTACCAAGCTTGTACCCTCGTGTGTAACTTGTAATGTGTCCCAAATCTCCTTGGCGGTTTCACACGCCGAGACACGAGAAAATTCCGTTTGATTTAAGGAATTGAATAAAGCATTGATACCCTTCCCATTAAATGATGATAATTCATTTTCATCCTTCGTTCACTTATTTCTAGGTTTAGGGCCGCTAACATTATCGACAACCTCAGTTGGATGTTTCCATCCAAATTCAATTGATTGCCAAACTCGCTCATCGATGGCAATAAGGAACGCTCTCATACGAACTTTCCAATAAGCGTAATTAGTGCCATCAAAGAGCGGAGGTCGATTAATGTTACCGCCCTCAGCCATAAATTACAACCTATACCCTCTGATACCAATTGTGAGATATAAATCCCTAAGATCTAAAAGGTAATTAACACCTAGAGGGGGGTGAATAGGTGTAAACGGCTAAAACAATGAATCTCGATGCAAATTAAAATTAATTGCGGAAAAGAATAATATGGACACCGAGATTAAAACGTGGGAAAACTCCAAACTAGAGTTAAAAACCCACAGACCAAACAAGGCAACACAATCCACTATAAAAATCAAGTACAAGTGATTTTACCCAAACAAAACTCGATTTTACCGACTCCTCGTTGTAGATTGTCTCCGTTGATCCTCAATCGATGGAAATCCTTCAATCGATCCCACTGCGAATCCACACAACCACGCCTCGAATCCACGAAACGCCCACCGAATCCACGACCTTCACGTGAATCCACGCGCCAAACTTCGTCCGAAGCTCGAAGAACTTAAACAACTTTGCGGTGATTTTATTAACTTAGAAAGCACATATAAGATGAGGAGCAAAACCTAGAAATTCATCATCGATTCGATTCTTATAGAGATATCAAAGTCAAAACGAAGAATCGCATCGATAATTGAATTATGAAAGCTTGGTTTTCGAAAATTATTGATTGAAGAAAAACATCACAAGCTTCTAGGGTTTCGAAAACTTTTCTCTCTAAGTGTTTAGTATCTAGGACCCCTCATCTCATATTTATACGTTTAGAAGACATCTAGATAGATTTAGATTTGAAAAACAGATCTTTTAAAAACAGATTCCGTCATCAGGGACCGGTCCTCCAAGTCAGGGACCGGTCCTCCTCTGCGCAACAGAAATTAAAACACCGGAAGACCGATCCCTCTGATCAGGGGACCGGTCCGTCTTTGCGTGCCTGAAAATACAAGCTACAGGAACCGATCCTCAGAGGCAGGGGACCGGTCCTTTTATGAAAACACGCAAAGACAGCTTACAGGAACCGGTCCATCAAGGCAAGGGACCGGTCCTTCAGGGCAAGGGACCGGTCCTTTATTCATATTGCGCATAGGGTGCTTACGGGAGCCGGTCCTCCCAAATGTGGGGACCGGTCCTCCCAAACAAATATGCATAGTGAAGAACCAAATAAGTTAAAAACTCAATTTCAACAATCCTAATGTCTTCCAAACATATTTTTATGGATTTAAAATATACCACAAGTTGTTCTAGCCCATACCTGAGTTACCGAGCATCCTCCAATCTCTCTTTTGTCTTGACTTGTTCATCCTTGATCTCAATCTTCATCTTCGTCTTCAAAACTCCTTTCAACGACACGAAACTCGCCAACCTAGACAAATCCTTAACACCGTTGGGGATTGGTGAAGACTGACGATATTGACAGATTAATTGACGTGACTGAGATACGAAACTCCCAATGTTGGGTTGAGTGATTTGGATCTCGAGAGGAATTCATCAAGTGCCTACTTTCCTTGGCCGGTTCTTGCACAAGGAATTGAGTTCGCTGGTTGGAGCAGCATGATGGAATTGACGCTACCATAAGGGTTAGACGAGCAGTTCGGGTTAAACCCTTATCGTAAGCTATACACTAGATGTGTTGATAGAGAGCCTATTAATGAGGCATGAGTGGACTAATCTCCATCATTCGAATTGGAACCTATAGACGGTGGACACCTAGAGAACCCAATGCTAAGGGAGGCATTGAGAATGAGGGTTGTGAATGATACTTCACGAGCTACTGAGTGGCTAAGATGATGATTTAATCTCCCGAAGACAAGCCCTTAGCCTGGGCTTGCAAAAGGTTTATTTGGACACCTAGATGCACTGTGGAGGAAAGTTTCCTCGAGGATGACGGATGCGAAGTACCTCAAGATTGAGATCATGAGTGTTGGATCAAAAGATGACTATAGTGGAAGTCGAGGAGACTTTGAGAGTTAATCCACTATGTTGATTGTGGAATGGATGTTGAGCTTACTACCTCCTTAAGGAAATCAAGATTGAGGGAGCATTGTGATGCTATGCCACCGGGTGGAATCCAATGATTATCATTGGTGAGCTGTTTGGGATGATTTGTTGATCTTCGATCCAAGGTTTAAAGTGCCGTGGCACGGGGGGCGCACGTCACACGCTCTCGGCACCGCGCACGGCACGGCACGCCATGCGTCGTACACGTTGGCACGCCGGGCGCGTCTACGTATACGCACGACCTCCCATCGCACGTTTATACTTCCGATTTTTTCGCTTTTTTGATTTCAATAAACTCTTATAATATTATTTTGATATATTTAAATAAATAATTATGAATATTTGCTATATATACCTTACTATACTCATCAATTAACATGCATATAAGCTTTTGGAAAGTAAGATACAACTATAAGCGATGTAGAATAAAAATTAAATTACAATAAAATAATTCACAAATATAATAATTATTTAAATTTACATCTTTACATAGAGATGACTGCTTAATTCTACATAGATTGTCGCGTTTAATCATATGGCATATTGTCATCTGCTGATACAAGATTTATTTGACAATGTTGATATAAGTATTGCCAGTATTGTGAGAAACTCATATATTTCCGATATTAAATTTATTTTTTGTTCTTTTATTCTTTTTAAAATATCTGATTAAAATTTGTTTAGGAGATTGACTTTTGTTCCTTTGAATCACCGAAAAATTCGCGGTGCGACAATATTTGCCAAAATTTTTTGCGAAGAAAAAATGGATGTCTGTGGTGGAAGCGGAGGGTGCGGGGGGGCGAAGCCCCCGCGTAGATCGGGTCGATTAAAAATTTTCTCCTATATTGATAAATGAGAAGTTAAAAAAAGGCATCCGCCAAAAAGCAAAAAAAAAGTTAAAAAAAGACAATATAGGTGGCCGGGGCTTGATACTCCGAGAAAAAAAAAAAAAAAAAAACAAAAAAAAAGCCAAAAAAAGCCAAAAAAATAAGAAGGAAAAGCATATGTGGCAAAAAAACAAAAAAAAAGGAAAAGAAAAAAGAAATAAAGAAGAAAAAGCATCATGGGGGAGGGGGACCAAAAAAAAACCAAAAGCAAAAAAAGAAAGAAAAAAAAAAAAAAAAAAAAAAAAAAAAAGAGGCGGCACGGCACGGTGCGGCACTCTATCTCGAGCGGCACGGGGGTGCCGCGGCACTCCGAGGGTCCGAGACCCCCCCCTGTACCGTGCCCCTATCTCAGGGGCACGGTACGTGCCGCGGCGTGCCGAGCGGCACGCCGCGGCACTTTAATCCTTGCTTCGATCATTATTGGAGTGGAATTGCTCTTGTTGTGCAAACTCTGGATGAGGTTTGACCTTGTGTGGGAAGATCATAGTCAGGATTTGAGTTGATGATCGAATGCTATGCCACCCTCCAGGGTGGGTGATGATCAGTTGAACACTCCGAGTGGTTGCAATGGATTGTTTATTGCGTATAGTTCCAAATCTTTCACGGATAGTACTACCTTATTCTCCTCGGAAGGATAAATGGTTAAGTTCCTCGTATAAAGGCAAGTTAAAGCAGAGCTAGATTTCGCCATCGACCTGGTAGAGGAAAGGGAGTGTCGGACTTTAGCCTTGGGGGCTTTCAGATTCATGTGTACCAGCTAAGGAACTGGTATGGTCAAGCGCTGTTTGAGAGGGAACTTCCTTTTGAAGAGCGGAGTTCGAGGAGACGTTGTAGAAGATGTTGGCTTTTCGCCGTATCCTTGGAGCCGCGGAATTCGGCGGTGATTGAGCCTTGGAGCATTTCGACCTTTTGGAGACCTTTGTGGTCTAAGTTGTACGCTGCTAGAGTGTTTCTTCCATCCTTTCAGATGGATCGTCTTGTGTGGTTCATCAGCAGTTTCGCGGACGAAACTCTTTTTTAGGAGGGGAGAATGTAACACACTGGATGTCACGCCCCGGGTTGCACATTCACCGGGCACGCCGACAAATCCGCCGTATACAAAAGAATTTCCTCTGTATACGAAGCGTAGCTGTACCTGTATAACATACAATGCTACAGACAGTAGCATAGAGCTGATGTAAACTATAAACACGCAGGTAGGAAAAACAAACTTTATATACATACTATCGCAGATACAGAAGAACACTACTTGCTCTAGCGAGTTGAACTGTATGTACAAAAGTGTCAAACCAAAAACCACTCCAAAAGTGTCACTACCTGCAGGAGGATCCTCTAGCTTAGTACTCGACGGGGAAGGGTTCTAGCTCGCAACGCCCTTGCCTCAATCCGACTCAGACGGAGCAGCAGCCGCAACAGAAGGCCCTGCAACAATAGTGGAAGAAAGAGGGCGTGAGAACTACCATAAAAAGTAGTCCTCAGTGGGTACCGCCCTAAACACATCGGTCCACCCACTAAGTCTACAGGGTAAGCAAGTAGGTAAAAGAAGCTGGAAACACTCGACAGCTAAAACCCCTATACTATCCTGCTCTAAACCCCCCTCCGCAGAACAAGTAAAAGCTGACCCAATCTTACAAGGGACTGTGATACACCCGTCCCGCCTGTCGAAGCAACACTACAACTACCACAGGGGTAGCTAGCGGAGAGCAAGTCCACAACGAGGACGCAGCGACACCAACGCAAAAGCACTAAGCCAGACTCCGGAGCGGCACTCGTGGGCGCGAACCAACCGAGTATGCAACCGTATCTCTGTCGAGCTCAATCTGGCTCTCACAGGCATAGTCAAGTAAACAGGGTCTAAGCACTAATACACCACATGTCCCTTGGCACAAACTGTAACCACACGTGCCCACCGTCAAACCCCGACGGTTCCCAACAACCAAAGACGACTAGACTCTGAAAAGTAAGCTCGGCATCCCCAGTAGCGAGCGTAAAAGCAAACTACGGTACTGGTATCCATCGCACTCCCACGGCGATGATACGGCACAAAACGGCTCCTAGAGCTAAATCTGGTAGTGAAATACAGATGACGATCCAGTCGTAGTTTTCTCCTAAGTCAAATCCAAGTCCAACATGTATGAAACTAAGTACTTGCTAAGCATGCTCCAAAGTTCAGATATTCATATACTAATCCATGCATTCGAGCTATCGCATACTAGTCGAAACCAAAGTTTATACATGTCGACTATTTATACTTAGGAGTATTCCGATGTCAACCCACCTTAAGAAGCTCCTCCTCTGGCAGCCAAGGGAGTAATCCAAGTCAACAAAAGCCCCACGCGTCCAGCACAAGACCAAGACCACCTGCTGCGAAGAATCGCGACCAAAACACAAAGTTCACAATTCTGTCCGAAAATCAGCGGCAGGGAAAAGCTTAAATCCAATTAAGCTAACCTTCTCCGAATTCAGCGATCTAGGGCTCTGAAGTTTCGTCTCGAAGCTACGAATCCAACGAACCAAGTTTCGCTGGATTCCGCCACTCCTACGCGGAGAACAAGCCAAAGTGCCGACGGTCGACGCTGGAAAACAGCAAATCAGCACCTCAGGTTCGGTCTGGAAAACAGCGGGTCAGTAAAACTAGGGTTTGACAGGGCAAACCTGCTCCAAATCCGGGAAATAAGGACTCTCTGGAATTGTCTCGAAGTCGCGGATCCAACGCCCCAAGTTTCGTCGCGTTTCGACTCTCCTACACAGAGATCTAGTCAAAACTCCTCAGGTCGACGCTGCAGTCAGCGGCAGCAGCAGTGCAGTCCGAAAATCATGGGATTTAGAAGCAACGGAGGGAAACTCGATAGGCAACTCACCTAAGGAAACACCCTAGCACTGTCGCTGAGTCGATGGCGACGGCCTCTCGCGCTCGCCTAGCTCCTTCGTAGCGTCAGGACGTCGCAAACCCGCAGAAACCACACGTCGGCGCGTCGTCGTCGAAGTTCGAGCTCCTCTTGAGCTTAGGGGAAGAAGGAGAGTAGGAGCAGCAGCAGCAGCAAGGGAAGAAGAAGAAGAAGAGGTCCCCTTCTCTCTCTTCTCTGCTGTAAAGAAAGGAATGGGCAAAGGGGGTGAAGTGACAAGTGTGCACAAAAGTCAAACTGCACCATACCTCCTCTTTGTACCGGTACAAAACCCCGCTTGTACCGGTACAAACAGGCAACCCGAGAGCCTAACTGCGCAGGGCTATACTGGTATAGCCCTGGTGGTTATACCGGTATAGCAACCAATCTTGTACTGGTATAAAACCAGATTTGTACCGGTACAGCTCACTGAAAATCAGCTATTTCGCAGATCTTCAGGATACATGCTGCTCTCAAGTTCCCACAGGGCCCGTTCGGCGTCCATTTGGCGCGAACGCGACTCGGACTTGTCCCGACACTCGCCAGAACTGTCGACAAGCCTCAGCCACAATTTCCAGGTCTCTACATCCTCCCCCACTACAAAAAGTTTCGTCCTCGAAACTCGAACGTACCTCAGCTCTGCTCGTCGAACAGGTAGGGATAGGCCTCCCTCATCACCGTCTCGGGCTCCCAAGTCGCCTCCCGCTCCTCGTGATTACTCCACTGCACCTTAACATACGGTATGATCCGATTGCGCAATTCTTTCGCCTCGCGAGCAAGAATCCGCAACGGTCGCTCCTCGTATCGCAGGTCCTCGCCTAGCTCAAGCGGAGTGAAGTCAATCACGTGAGAAGGATCATATACATATTTCCTAAATGCCGAGACGTGGAAAACATCGTGAGTGCCGACTAGTCGCGGGGGCAGAGCAATCCTGTAAGCAACGGGCCCAACTCGCTCCAATACCTCAAAAGGGCCAATGTAGCGTGGACTGAGCTTTCCACGTACACCAAATCTGCGAATCCCTTTAGATGGCGAGACTTTAAGAAATACATGATCTCCAACCTGGAACTCCAAGTCTCGCCTCCTGGTATCAGCATAGCTCCTCTGGCGGCTCTGGGCTGTCAACAGGTGTCGTTGAATCGTCTTCACCGATAGCTGTTGTTGTACGCAAACTCAACCAGTCTCAAATGTCGATGCCACCCTCCTCCAAAGTCCAGGACGCATGCCCTCAGCATGTCCTCTAGAGTCTGAATGGTCCGCTCTGACTGACCATCTGTCTGTGGGTGAAATGCTGTGCTGAAGTGTAGCTGTGTACCCAAGGCTGTCTGTAAGCTCCTCCAAAAGTGGGATACAAACCTCGGGTCCCTGTCTGATACAATCGACACTGGCATGCCATGCAGCCTGACAATCTCATCCAGGTATAGCTGCGCGAGTCTCTCTCTGGACCAGGTGGTCTGAACTGGTAGGAAGTGGGCAGACTTGGTCAATCTGTCCACTATCACCCAAATGGCATCGAAACCACCCTGTGCTCTAGGTAATCCCACAACAAAGTCCATCATGATCTGCTCCCATTTCCACCCGGGCACTGGCAAACTCTGAAGCTTGCCAGCAGGCACTTGATGCTCTGCCTTCACCTGTTGGCAAGTCAAACACTGAGCCACATATCTGCCAATGTCTCTCTTCATTCCATTCCAACAGAACTGTGCCTTCAAGTCCTTATACATTTTGGTTCCACCAGGATGTACTGTATAAGGAGAACAGTGAGCCTCTCTCAAGATGTTTGCTCGGATCTCTGAATCCACGGGTACACACAGTCGGTCCCTGTACCTCAGTACTCCAGAACTGTCTACTGTGAAACCCTCTGCCTGTCCCCTCTCTAACTGCTCCCTAATCCTAAACAAGTGCGGGTCTCCACTCTGTTTCTCTCGGATCCTATCCAACAGAGTGGGCTGCAAAACCATAGACATTAGTATTGCAGTAGACCCAGGGGACACGACCTTTAAACTCAACCGCTGTAACTCCTCAAGTAACGGTCTCTCCTGCGTGATCATCAAACACGAGCCCTGCACTACCTTCCTGCTCAAAGCATCTGCCACCACATTCGCCTTGCCGGGATGATACTGAATACTAATATCATAGTCCTTCAGTAACTCCAACCACCGGCGTTACCTCAGGTTCAACTCCTTTTGGGTGAACAGATACTTGAGACTTTTATGATCAGTGAAAATCTCGCAGTGCTCGCCATATAAGTAGTGCCGCCACAGCTTCAGCGCAAAAACCACCGCGGCAAGCTCCAAGTCATGCGTAGGGTAATTCTTCTCGAAATCCTTCAATTGTCGCAAAGCATAAGCAATTACCCTACCATGCTGCATCAACACACACCCTAGTCCACTGTATGATGCGTCACTGTAGATCACATATCCTTCCCCCATAACTGGAAGGACAAGGATAGGAGCTGACATCAACCGCTGTCGCAACTCATCGAAGCTCCTCTGGCAGTCCTCACTCCAAATGAACTTAATTCCTTTACGAGTTAATCAAGTGAGGGGTGTGGAAAGCTTCGCAAAGCATTCCACAAACCGACGGTAGTATCCTGCTAATCCAAGGAAGCTCCGCACCTCAGTCACCGTCGTCGACCTGGGCCAATCCCAAATAGCCTCAATCTTCTTCGGGTCCACTGCCACTCCATCTGCAGAAATCACGTGGCCCAAGAAAGTAACCTCCCGCAACCAGAACTCGCACTTCTTTAACTTGGCATACAACTCCTTCTCTCGCAGAAGCTGTAGCACTATCCTCAAGTGCTCCTCATGCTAGGCATCGCTACGGGAGTATATCAGGATATCATCGATGAAGACTACTACAAATCTGTCCAAGTACGGCTTTAACACCCGGTTCATCAAATCCATGAACACGGCAGGGGCATTCGTCAATCCAAAAGGCATCACTGTAAACTCATAATGCCCGTACCGAGTCCTAAAAGCCGTCTTGGAAACATCCTCACCCCTCACCCTCAGCTGGTGGTAACCTGACTGGAGATCAATTTTCGAGAAGACACAAGATCCTTGCAGCTGATCAAACAGATCATCAATGCGCGGCAAAGGGTACTTGTTCTTGATGGTCACTTTATTCAGCTCCCGATAATCAACACATAATCTGAGTGAACCATCCTTCTTCTTCACGAACAACACTGGCGCTCCCCAAGGTGATACACTGGGTCTCACGAACCCCTTATCCATCATATCCTGAAGCTACGCCTTTAACTCTCTCAGCTCTGCTGGTGCCATCCTGTAAGGTACATTCGAGATTGGTGCAGTTCTAGGGACTACATCAATCACAAACTCGACCTCCCTCTCCGGCGGCATAGTCGTCGTCTCTGGGGGTAACACATCCGGGAACTCACGAACCACAGGGATGTCCTCGAGCCTCGGTGCCGCCGTAGGTACCTCTGTAACCGTCGCTAGAAAAGCAGTACACCCTCTACTCATCAGCTGTCGAGCTCTCGCTGAAGAAATCCACGCGGCAAACATCGTGCTCCTGCAGCCTCTGGAGGTGAACTCCTCCTGGCCTGGCTCGCGGAGCGTCACCGTCCTCTCTCCGCAGTCAATAGTCGCGTAGTACCGCGTCAGCCAATCCATGCCAAGCACTATGTCGAAGTCATGCAGCTGCCCCAACACTAACAAGTCTGCGGGCAAAATCCACGAATCTAGCTGCACAGGACACGACCTACAACACTCTACAACCCGTACTACATGGTCGGGAACCTGGATCTCCCGGGTCTGAGGCAACAACCCTAACTCTAGACCATGTAATAATGCAAAAGCTCGACTGATAAAAGAATGCGATACGCCGGTATC
Organism: Aechmea fasciata; assembly: GCA_025177825.1. NCBI lineage: Eukaryota > Viridiplantae > Streptophyta > Magnoliopsida > Poales > Bromeliaceae > Aechmea > Aechmea fasciata. Next base: position 4,409,858 of record CM045925.1, on the reverse strand, counting down.
AAATAATGTACGTGCTCTAGTACCAGAAAGTAAAGTGATACCTGCCACCACACGGTCGGCTGCTGAAGAGTCCTCCACCTAAGCTGCATATACCCTGCCGCTGGGAGCCTGCGGCTGCTGCTCGCCCTGTCGCGGCACAGACGCCCTATCCTCACGACGGTAGCTCGGCGGTGTCCCGCATGACTGCTAGGACCCGGTCTGGGCTGATGCTGTCGATGGGGCCGACGATGCTGCTCGCGGGCAAGCTGCCCTAAAGTGTCCTCACTGTCCACATCCGAAACACCGACCCTCCCGCTGCTCACACTGTCGCGCCGCGTGCGGTCCTCCGCAGATCACGCACTGCTGTGTCCTCTGTGGCTGCCCCGCCGGCGGTATCCCGGTACGCGACGCCCGAGGACCCACGACCCCAACGTGATCGTGGAGGCCTCGGCGGACGCCGGCTGCTCGACTGTCCCCCGTAATCAGGAGCGGGGCGCTTCCTGTCCTGGCTCGGTCCCGGCCCCTGAGTCCTCTCTCGAAGTGTCGCCTCACCTCTCTCCTCAAACAGTGCCTGCTCGATAGACGCATCCAGGGTCCTCGACCTCCGCGCCCTAACGAACCTGTAGAGATCCGACCTCAAGCCCTGCTCGAAAAGGTACACCCTATGTGCCTCATCTCTCGCTACAAACGGCACACAGTTCAGGAGCCGCGTAAACTCCCGAACGTAGTCCTGAACCGTGCGATCACCCTGCTGAATCTTTTTCAAATCCTCCTCTATCCCCTGCTTTACACTGTCGGAAAAATATGTGCGGCACAGCATCCCGCAAAACTCATCCCAGCTCGTCTGAGAGGCCACTACACCCTGATCACGCCTCATCCTCCTCCACCAATTCCGGGCGTCCCCAACTAGACAATGGACCCCTAGGTGAACCTGATCCTGATCCTCCAGGACGAACATGTCCTCAAAAATCCTCTCCATCGGACTAATCCAGCTCTCGAAAACCCAAGGCTCGGCGCAAACCCCATCAAACATCGGTGGGTCGAGGCGGCGAAAGCGAAACAACAGCTCGGTCATCCGCTCCTGCTCTGCCGCAGTCGGCTGTTCTAGTCCTCTAGCCGGCGCCACTGGTGCTGGAGGTATCTCTGCTGGTGGGGGTACGGCGGCGACTGGTGCAGCAGGTGGAGTAGGGGGTGGCGGAGTAGGCTGAGCTGGTGCCCCCGATGATGTACTCGATGATGCCACTAACCTCTCGCACATCTGCTGTAATATCAGTCCCTGCTGTCTCGTCACCTCTGTTAGGGCAGCCAACTGGGCACTCAAATCCGGCTGTGCACTCGTCTCCGGTCGAGTGCTCGGCTCCACCACAGGAGGTACACCCGTCTCGGGTCGGGTGCCCTGCTCCATCTGCTCTGGTATCTGGGGTGGTGGTGGTGGTGGGGCGCGACCCCATAGCGGCGGTCGTCCTCTACGTCGATGCATAGCTGCACAAATAGAAACGAGGTCAGATACATAAACACTCGACCCAATCATCGAAAGTCTCGAAGGCGGTCCCTGTTTCTCCTCAAAATTATGTCGTCTACAGCCAACATAATTTTTCTGGACCGAAACAGACACTCCTTCAGTCACTCACTCCACTCTAGGATGAATTAAGACAATCAATCAATGACTTTCGCGTTAAATCACGCATCTCGCGTCTGTCTTCCTAGAGTTTACCAGCTTAGGTTTCCTAGGTCCCAACGACCTAATACTAAGCTCTGATACCAACTTAATCTGTCACGCCCCGGGTTGCACATTCACCGGGCACGCCGACAAATCCGCCGTATACAAAAGAATTTCCTCTGTATACGAAGCGTAGCTGTACCTGTATAACATACAATGCTACAAACAGTAGCATAGAGCTGAAGTAAACTATAAACACGCAGGTAGGAAAAACAAACTTTATATACATACTATCGCAGATACAGAAGAACACTACTCGCTCCAGCGAGTTGAACTGTATGTACAAAAGTGTCAAACCAAAAACCACTCCAAAAGTGTCACTACCTGCAGGAGGATCCTCTAGCTCAGTACTCGACGAGGAAGGGATCTAGCTCGCAACAGAAGGCCCTGCAACAACAGTGGAAGAAAGAGGGCGTGAGAACTACTATAAAAAGAAGTAGTCCTCAGTGGGTACCGCCCTAAACACATCGGTCCACCCACTAAGTCTACAGGGTAAGCAAGTAGGTAAAAGAAGCTGGAAACACTCGACAGCTAAAACCCCTATACTATCCTGCTCTAAACCCCCCTCCGCAGAACAAGTAAAAGCTGACCCAATCATACAAGGGACTGTGATACACCAGTCCCGCCTGTCGAAGCAACACTACAACTACCACAGGGGTAGCTAGTGGAGAGCAAGTCCACAACGAGGACGCAGCGACACCAACGCAAAAGCACTAAGCCAGACTCCGGAGCGGCACTCGTGGGCGCGAACCAACCGAGTATGCAAGCGTATCTCTGTCGAGCTCAATCTGGCTCTCACAGGCATAGTCAAGTAAACAGGGTCTAAGCACTAATACACCACGTGTCCCTTGGCACAAACTGTAACCACACAGTACTCTGGGCCCACCGTCAAACCCCCGACGGTTCCCAACAACCAGCACGACTAGACTCTGCTGAAAAGTAAGCTCGGCATCCCCAGCGCGAGCGTAAAAGCAAACTACACTACCCTGGGTATCCATCGCACTCCCACGGCGATGATACGGCACAAAACGGCTCCTAAAGCTAAATCTGGTAGTGAAATACATATGACGATCCAGTCGTAGTTTTCTCCTAAGTCAAATCCAAGTCCAATATGTATGAAACTAAGTACTTGCTAAGCATGCTCCAAAGTTCAGATATTCATATACTAATCCATGCATTCGAGCTATCGCATACTAGTCGAAACCAAAGTTTATACATGTCGACTATTTATACTTAGGAGTATTCCGATGTCAACCCACCTTAAGAAGCTCCTCCTCTGGCAGCCAAGGGAGTAATCCAAGTCAGCAAAAGCCCCACGCGTCCAGCACAAGACCAAGACCACCTGCTGCGAAGAATCGCGACCAAAACACAAAGTTCACAATTCTGTCCGAAAATCAGCGGCAGGGAAAAGCTTAAATCCAATTAAGCTAACCTTCTCCGAATTCAGCGATCTAGGGCTCTAAAGTTTCGTCTCGAAGCTACGAATCCAACGAACCAAGTTTCGCTGGATTCTGCCACTCCTACGCGGAGAAGAAGCCAAAGTGCCGACGGTCGACGCTGGAAAACAGTAAATCAGCACCTCAGGTTCGGTCCGGAAAACAGCGGCTCAGTAAAACTAGGGTTTGACAGGGCAAACCTGCTCTAAATCCGGCAAATAGGACTCTCTGGAATCGTCTCGAAGTCGCGGATCCAACGCCCCAAGGTTCGTCGCGTTTCGACTCTCCTACACAGAGATCTAGTCAAAACTCCGCGGGTCGACGCTGCGCGCTGTGACAAAGAATCCGCAGTCCGAAAATCATGGGATTTAGAAGCAACGGAGGGAAACTCGATGGGCAACTCACCTCAGGAAACACCCTAGCACTGTCGCTGAGTCGATGGCGACGGCCTCTCGCGCTCGCCTAGCTCCTTCGCAGCGTCAGGACGTCGCAAACCCGGGGAAACCACACGTCGGCGCGTCGTCGTCGAAGTTCGAGCTCCTCTTGAGCTTAGGGGAAGAAGGAGAGTAGGAGCAGCAGCAGCAGCAAGGGAAGAAGAAGAAGAAGAGGTCCCCTTCTCTCTCTTCTCTGCTGTAAAGAAAGGAATGGGCAAAGGGGGTGAAGTGACAAGTGTACACAAAAGTCAAACTGCACCATACCTCCTCTTTGTACCGGTACAAAATCCCACTTGTACCGGTACAAACAGGCAACCCGAGAGCCTAACTGCGCAGGGCTATACCGGTATAGCCCTGGTGGTTATACCGGTATAGCAACCAATCTTGTACCGGTATAAAACCAGATTTGTACCGGTACAGCTCACTGAAAATCTGCTATTTCGCAGATCTTCAGGATACACGCTGCTCTCAAGTTCCCACAGGGCCCGTTCGGCGTCCATTTGGCGCCAACGCGACTCGGACTTGTCCCGACACTCGCCAGAGCTGTCGACAAGCCTCAGGAGAACTTGTTCAAATCCGATCTAAGTTGTATAATCGTCTTTGTGAACTCCAAGTTTGCCTCCTTTGCCTCCGAAAGTTGCTTGTTGAAAAACGTTAAGTTTTCTTCATAAGTCTCTCTTTCGTTCTCAAGCAAAGCAACCTTCTCTACAATGGAATTGTAGGCTCTTGACAATCCGTCCTTCTCTTGCTCCAAGGTTTTTGTCGACGTACTTAGCTTGGTGTTTTCTCCTTTTAAATCAAAGATTCTTTGTTGTAACTTCTTGTTGTACTTAGCCATCTTCTTTGACTCCACGACTAATTGACGATATGCATCAATCATATCATCCCCGTCCGATTCTTCATCCGTCGTGTGCTCCGGCGTAGATTGTTCATGCATAGAAGATACGGAGATTGAGTCAATAGAAGATAAACACATAAAAGAAGAATCTTGTGCAATAAGTGCCGTGGCATTTATTTCCTCATCGCTTGATGTGGACTCTTCATCGGAAGGGTCATCCCAAGTGATGGCTTGCACATCCTTTTTCTTGTTAGAGCTCTTAGTCGGACAATCCGATGCTATATGTCCAAAACCCCGACACTTATAGCATTGGATTTGTCCTTCCCCACTCTTCTTATCTTTAGAAGATTCTTTTGAAAAATTTTCATTATTTTTAGACTTAGAGGAGGAAGAAGTACTCCCTTTCGATTTGTTGAATTTGGAAGAAGAAGCAGAAGACTTCGAGGGAAATTTCTTCTTAAAGTTCCGTCGGAACTTCCTCGTTAGAAGCGCAAGTTGCTTCTCGAAGTCCTCCAAAGTCACATCCGAGTCCGTCTCGGAAGAGGATGAGTCCATGTTGCCTCCTTTGGTAGATTTGAGCGCCATCCCTGTGGACTTAGAAGACAACTTGAAAGACGAAGAGTTAGAGGGGAAAGTCATCTCATAAGTTTGAAGAGCACCTACCAACTCATCTACTTTCATCTCATCCGGGTATTTCACGGTTTCAATAGCCGCGACTTTCGCACGAAAACGCTCGGGAAGTGTTCTTAAAATCTTACGAATAATCTTGGTTTCGGGAATTTTCTCACCCAAGTTTGAACAAGTGTTGACTATGTCTTGAAGGCAAGTATAGTAATCGGTAAAGTGTTCGTTTTCTTCCAAATGAATAGAATCGAAACGACTAGTCAACATTTGTAGCTTTTGAACTTTCACAAGACTAGTTCCCTCATGGGTGGTTTTAAGAGTATCCCATATTTTCTTGGCGGTTTCACACGCCGAAACCCGAGAGAATTCGGTTTGATTCAAAGAATTAAACAAAGCATTAATCCCCTTCCCGTTACAAGATGAAAGTTCATTTTTATCCTTAGTCCATTTAGTTCTAGGCTTGGGGACGGTAATAGTATCAACAACCTCGGTAGGGTGTTTCCATCCAAATTCCACCGATTGCCACACCCTTTCGTCGATGGCTATTAGAAACGCTCTCATGCGGACTTTCCAATAAGTATAGTTCGTGCCATCGAAAAAGGGAGGTCGATTAATATTACCACCCTCGGCCATTGTTTTACAACCTATACCCGCTCTGATACCACTTGTAGGTTATGGAACCCGAGGATCTAAAAGGTAATTAACACCTAGAGGGGGGTGAATAGGTGCACAATGGCTAATTAAAAATCTCGATGCAATTTTAAAGTAAATGCGGAAAATAAAATCAACACACCAAAATTTTAACGTGGGAAAACTCCAAAAGGAGTGAAAAACCCACGGGACCGATCACGCAAAAATCCACTGAGAAACAAATCAAGTACAAAGCGATTCACCCACGACCCTACCCGATTTTACCGAATCTTCGACGTGGATCTCCTTTGCCGGTCCTCGATCGATTGAACTCCTTCAACCGACCACGCCGCAACTCCTTGCCGCGTCAACGCCCCGAATCCTCAAAGCGTCCACCGAGTTCTCGGTTTCTCACGCGATCCCCGCGCCACTCTCCGTCCGGAGTTGTAGAAGAAAAACTTATGGTTATCTTAACAATTAACGCACCATAGACTATGGGGGAACCCTTTTAGTCAATCCTCAAGTTGATTCATGAAGGAGTATTCAAAGAGAAAAACCTAGAATCAACTCGACGATCAACAAAACAAAACTCACTTTAAGAATCGAATCATAAAGCTCTAAAACGAGTTTCTAGGGTTTTAAGAGGATCTATATTCTAATAATTCTGAGTATATTTGATAATGAACCCCCCATGGTCTATTTATAGTGTTAGAAGACTTAGAGATAGATTAGGATTGAAATCAGCCTAATTTGGAAATATTTCGTGTCCAATGTCCGGTCTTAATAATGAAGGTCCGGTCCTCCCTTCCGTCAATATTTTCGCAATGGGCTATGTCCGGACAATGCCTGTGAATGTCCGGTCTTACTTTGCGTAATATGAAAAACTCAGCTTACTGAGACCGGACATAGGCAGGATGTTCGGACATTAATGAAGGATATGCAAAGTAAAGCCCACGGGATCCGGACAATAGCAAGATGTCCGGACATACATTGTTAACCCGCAGCAAACATGCTTACGGGATCCGGACAATGAGGAATGTCCGGACATTGACCACTTAAATTCAATTTTTCATAAATTTATCAGATTAAAGCTTTTTAAAGTCTTCTAACTTCTATACTCTTATAGTAAATCACCATAAATGTTCATTAAAACATACCTGAGGTGCGGTGCCGAGCTTCTCTGACAAGTCCTGGATCATCCAACTTCATCTTGATACTCTTGATCTCTTCAAGACTCCAACTAGTTCACGAAATCTGCCAACCTATAAAATCCTTAACACGCCTAGCTCCTTCGCAGCGTCAGGACGTCGCAAACCCGCGGAAACCACACGTCGGCGCGTCGTCGTCGAAGTTCGAGCTCCTTTTGAGCTTAGGGGAAGAAGGAGAGTAGGAGCAGCAGCAGCAGCAGCAAGGGAGGAAGAAGAAGAAGAGGTCCCCTTCTCTCTCTTCTCTGCTGTAAAGAAAGGAATGGGCAAAGGGGGTGAAGTGACAAGTGTGCACAAAAGTCAAACTGCACCATACCTCCTCTTTGTACCGGTACAAAACCCCACTTATACCGGTACAAACAGGCAGCCCGAGAGCCTAACTGCGCAGAGCTATACCGGTATAGCCCTGGTGGTTATACCGGTATAGCAACCAATCTTGTACCGGTATAAAACCTGATTTGTACTGGTACAGCTCACTGAAAATCTGCTATTTCGCAGATCTTCAGGATACACGCTGCTCTCAAGTTCCCACAGGGCCCGTTCGGCGTCTATTTGGCGCCAACGCGACTCGGACTTGTCCCGACACTCGCCAGAGCTGTCGACAAGCCTCAGCCACAATTTTCAGGTCTCTACACTGGACTTGCGCAAATTGCGAGTTTCGAGTGTCTGGCTTGAGTTCGGAGCCTCTCCATATTTTCTGGAAGGTCGTTGACAGTGTTCCGACCTATGGTTCGAACCCCGAGAACGATAGTTTCCAACTTGGCACCAAAATCCGGAAAGACGGATGTTTGGTCAGCTCTCGAATTGGATTTTCGGAGCTTTGTACAGGTACACTTTTGGTGGCTGTACCGGTACAGGCATGATGGCTCTACCGGTACACTTTGGAAATTGTACCGGTACACTTGGCATCTCTCTCGCAAACCCGAGGCTCGGGTTTGCAATTTTCGTGGGATCTGTACCGGTACACTTTGGGTATGTACCGGTACACTTTGGCAGTTTTCTAAAATCTGAAACTTCAGGGGCTTTTGCGCGTTTGTGCCTTCTTATATCAGCACCCACGCCCCTTAAGGCTTCTCTTATGCTGCGGATCACAAGGAAAAAGGGCAAGGGAGCTCTCCCAACTCCTCTCTTCCATTCCTTTGGGTTTTGTTGAGATTTCTTGAGATTAATCATCTCCTTTCTTCCTCTTTTGCTTCTTGGTGCATACTACACCATGAGGGAAGGTTGGAAGCTTGGATTTGGAGCTTGTTGAAGGAAAGATCTTCAACTTTGATGGTAGTTGAGCCTTGATTAGAGCTTCTAGAAGGTAAGCATCATCCCTACTTCCTCTAGTTTGGGATTTTTATGTTTCTTTTGGTTGAAACCCTAGTTTGGAGGTTTAGGGTTTATTTTTGGGGATTTTGGATTTAGGGTTGATTTGAGCTTTGGACAAGATCTTCTTGATCAAAGGTAATTTTCACATCTTTTCTATGTGATTTTTGGTGAATTTGGTTGGATGCTTATTCGAAGCTTGTATCCCTTCAAAAAATTATCTTAGGGTGCTAGAAGCTTGGGGGGCAACTTCGTTCGGCGAAACGAAAAGGATTCGAAGTATATCCAGTCGGTTTGACCTCAGCGAAATGGGTGATGTCACGCCCCGAGACCGATCCATTTGGCCGGTTCGAGCGCGTCAACAGACGCCGAACGGACAGAGCTTCCCATAACCGCCCAAGGCTCAACAAGTACAGATAGAGTATAGATTTCACACATGCGGAAGCACACACAAAGGCTTACACGAGGGTAAGCAACATAGCCAAAGTGAGAGCACTAATGTAAACATACAAGTCACATGATTACTTACAATCACTTACATGTAAATATCTTTACAACTTTGAATTCTTTAAAAGCTTTTTTTTTTTACACCCTTTGCATCATTTCTTTCTTACATCACATTTACCTCAGAATGAACTTCAATACTTTAAAGTTAACAACTATAATCATCAAGTACAAAAGATGATAATAAAGGGAAATGCAACTACCAAAATAAACACTCGGGCGGTCTCTATCTAGGGTGCGATGCCCTTACCGCGAACCTCGGCCGGCTCGCTCGGTCCCGGCCCTGTGGAGATAGTGGGGTGAGAACTACAACGAAGTTCCCAGTGGGTTCGGCAACCAACCACGCCGACTTTCCCACTAGGTCTAATTCAAGCGTAATAGAAAGAAAGGTAAGATAATAACCAACTAACAAATGCAGCTAATATGCTTGAAGGTAAACAATAAGATGCTCGAATAATAACTCATAATGATTGAAAGATCATAGTTCAATACCCAATCTCTTGGCTAACCCGTAGGTTTCGCCCTCAACAAGACTCAACCAACTCAAATCCCTATTGTCGAGGAAACACTACAACCCGACGAGACCGTCCTCTGGGGAAACACTACAACCCAGTGATGACAACTCCGGAGCACATCGCCCGAGGGGGAGCTACCGCCCTCGAGCAAGGACTATATGGTGAGTGCGATCAATCCTTAACTCTAAGGATTCCAATTTCGATTCATTCCTTGACTTCAAGGAGACTATGTTCAAATGACCCTTAACTCTAAGGTTGTTGTCATAATGTCAATCTCATGACTCTACTAGTGTTATATACACTACTTGTTCTTGTTCTTTGATGCCACACCTGTTGTCTAAGTATTCTAGACTCATCATTATCACGTTCTCTAAGTACATGTCCAATGTCACATTCACTTGTCATTCACACTAAGTTCTTGTTCTTGTTCTTGTTCTTGTTCTTAACATGCATATAAATAGGGTTCTTTACTACTACAATATCATACACATAAATCTCTTGCATTTGAACTCACAAAATGCAAGATATAACTCATAATTACCCTATCATGCGTTATGCTCAACATATACAAGAATGCTCAAAAGTGACACTTAGACTTAGAGAGAATTCCGGTGTCCTTGGAATGCACCACATACCTCTAAATATTATGGATGGGTTGCGGGTCGAGTTTCGTGCCCAACCGATCCCTAGTTTACCACCTGCGCGTTAAACAGAGCCTAAATCAGGCTAGTTTACATAGTAACTCATAATTTGGCTTTTCGTTTAAATAAATGGAGTTGTCCCACGCGTCGGGGATACTCCCAATTAGGTTTCTACAAGGTCAATTTGACCCTAGAACCTTTATAGCCCAAAAGCCCCAAATTTGGTGCTCTACCAAAGCCCTATGTGGAACCCTAGGTTTTGATCTCATACACAAGCAAAAGAGAGCTTGTTATCACCCTTAGAGATGATCTTAGACCATCTAAACCATTTTCTAAGGCCTCACTTTGAAACCCTAATGATCCACCATGAGAGCTTATGAAGCTTCCATGCATTTCATGGAGCATGAAGCTCCACAAGGTCCCTACACCAAAGAGAAGCTCAAAACCTAGCTCCTTAGGACCAAAAACACAAACCCTAACCTAGGTTTTCCTTAGAAACCTCACCTTGGCCCAAGCTCCCCAATGTCCACCTTGTAGGAGAGCTTCTAGAACCTCCAAAGCCTCCAATCCACCTTCTCCAAGCCTTCTTCTCCTTCCTCTCCAAGCTCTAGAGCTCCTTTTCTAGAGAGAAAGAGAGGAAATGAGAGAGAATGGTGAGGGAGTGAATGGCTGTGAGAGAGGAGAGGGTTGGGTGCATATAGTGTTGTAACAATGCAAATAAACCCCTCCAATCCCAAAATTACAATCTGCCCAGACTGGGCATTTTTCGTGCTCTGAGACCGGTCTTGGACCATTGTCAGGATCCCGTGCGCCACCCCACCAGGACTTAGCCATTTCTCTGGTTTTTCGCAGAGGATGTCCGGTCCTAGATCAATGTCCGGTCTTGGGATGTCCGGTCCTGGATCAATGTCCGGATCCCGTACGCTGGAATTTCAGGACTTAGCCAAATTTCCTCCTCGCGCATCTGGCCCGCGTGGCATCCGGTCTCCACCCATGGGGACCAGTCTTGGCTGCTGCAAATCTGGAATTTTCCCAGATTTGCAGATTTACACTTGTGGGTCCCCCTTTTTTTTTGCTTCACATAGGTTCTAAAACACTTAGAACCCTGTGCTACTCGACCCACTCCGCGTCCCGCTCGTTTTGACAGGACTCGGCACGTTCTACGAGGAAGTGGGTTGTTACAGGTGAACTCCTTCTATGTTTTTATTTTGGTTTAAAGACATGTTTAGATGTTTATTCCTACTCCTTATGACATGCTTGAATTTATAAGAACATAATATGACCATATTATGTATAGCGAAAATATATGCTCTATGTAGTAGAGACATACATGTTGTATTGGGCATAGTTGACTATAGTAGGGACTAATTATTTATGCCACCATAAGAATCATGTTAGAGTATAATTGGTGAGATGAACCCTTGAGGGTACCTAGCGTTTGGATTACTTTTATAGTATCACACATGGTTACATCATAGCACTTGTTTGAGACAAGTAAATAGAACTTAGTGTTCTTACATTATGTATGAGTAGATAAGGAAACTTTGCATGGTGACCTTGTAATTAAAAAGGTGTCGACCTTAAAGTGGATAGCATATTTATATGAATGCAATATATGCATGCGTGAGACATAGCATGATTTGTCTTGTACTTGTTGTAGACAAGATAAATGTGATAATATAATATAGAGCATGATATGATTATCATGAGGTAATTTGGTGCATTTATTCTAGTAGTATGACTAGTTTTGGCCATTGTGATCCTACTTTCGATCTAGGAATCGTTGGATTAATTCCATGTTTTAGACATAAGGAAAGGTAATGTTAAGCATTTGGGGTAAACTTTTCGTAAGTATTTACTAGTTCTCTTGCATATAGTAATGGTAAGTATCTTATTGATAAGTATTTGAATTGCATGTCATGGACTTCCATGGAACCTAGTTTAAGGTAATGAATTATTCCAAGTAGGATTTTGTCATTTGAGTTATACTCGTTTTAAACATTATATGTGTTGGTAGAGGCATACCACCCAAATAGTTGTAAACAAGTTATGACATGATTGATCTAATTTCCGACCGTCAAGTCGATGAGTGAGATTCCAAGTTTTAGACTTGATGATTGAGTATCCCAAATTAGGGACCCTATGCTATGATTGCGCTTGCTTGCCCTTGTGCTCATTCGCACATGCTTGTGAGGTCGCTCCCTACAAGCCGGCACTCCGGAGTTTAGCCTTGCGACGATAGATCGCCGTGCGGGATTGGTCGCCGACGTGGATTGCCGTGTTCTTGTGTCTCCTTTCTTGTGGGGAAAGTCGACGACCTCCACGGGGCCACCTAGGCATGGCACGAGCCGGGACGTTACCTTGTGTACGTTCCTTATGGATTGGGTTTGAGACTTCACTTGACATTGTATATCATCGTGATTGATGCATACATAGTAGATGTCCATACTTATGGTTGTTACCTTAGAATTCTACTTGATGCATGTATAGTAGTTGAACTTTATGGAACAAAATGTAATTGACAACACTAGTGATAGTAAACTTATGTCTTTTTGGTATAAAATGTATGCTTGGTAGAGAACCATGATAGTATAAAATGTATGCTTGGTAGAGAACAATGGAAAGTATAAAAATATGCTTTATAGTATCTTGGACTTATTGTTTAAGCATGTTAATAGTTAAATTCGTTTAAGTACTTGCTTTTAATTATCGCTTCTTATTTTCCTTATAGCATGCTTATTTTTAGCCTAGTGGAGCTTTTCGCTGAGTTCAGTAATTACCCACTGGGAACTATTTTTGATAGCTCTCACGCCCTCTGTTTGTTGTTATTTTCAGAGCCATCCGCATCGGGAGTGGCTAGGGATCGAGGCAAGGGTTTAGCGGCTAGCTAGAGCCCTACGGAGTTACTATAGTTGGACCCGATGTCGTCTTTTCTTTTGTTGTTGGGAAAAGATGTGTTTTGTATATGCTTAGAGCTTTGTATCAGATTCTGGATTTAGTTGTTTACTCTTGTATCGCTTTGATGGATCGTTTATGTTAGAACTTAGTGATTTTATATTACTCGCTCTGATCGTCTTGTTAGGATTTCTCTCTATTCCTCTCTTGTTTTAGTAGACGCCTTGTGTGCATTGTCCTTGTTTGGTGTACACGGCGGGTCTGTGTACGCGCCGGCGGGCTTCCGCTGGGCCCGAGGCGTGACAATATACTCTTCTCCATGTTAGAGACATGATGACATAGAGATAGGCCTTGGACACAGTAGCTTTACTTTCCATGTTTTAGACATGACGACTTAGTACTTGAGACGGATCTTATGATTACATTGCCATTGTGCTCATTCGCACATGCTTGTGAGGGTCGCTCCCTACAAGCCGGCACTCCGGAGTTGGCCAACGCGATACTTATTCGCCGTGCGGGATTGGGCGCCGAAGTGGATTGCCGTGGGACAGGCTCATTCCTAGGGTGGGTATGTTGACTACCACGGGGCCATTAGGCTCGACATCGGCTAGACAGGTTTCGGGTGGGTCTTTAGGCTAGAGATCCTACGAGCGGGTCTTATGAGATTTAAACTAAAGTAGTTTAATTGAAATTGGACATTGACTAGAGTAGTAAAACTTGACACTTTACTATTGCATTGTGGATATTGGACAAGTTGGTTATATGTACTATTCATGCCTAGAATAGTTGCTTACTTATGCACATTCATGCTAAGTAGAGATATCATGTATTAGCGGTTTACTTGTTGCTTTTTCGTTTGTACTTACCCACTTACTTTTTTCGTTTTTGGGCCTAGTAGAGCATGCAACTGAAGTCAGTAATTGCCCACTGGGAACTATTATTTAATAGTTCTCACACCCTCTGTTTCTTATATGTTTCAGAGCCTTCGGCACCGGCAGAGGCACGGGATCGCGGCAAGGGGGTCGCATCTAGCTAGATAGTTTCGGCTTTTATTTCTATGTAGGGGTTTTCTCTCTTTGTTCGTTTGGTGAGAGAGATTTTTGTTCCCATGTTTAGAGACCACCTGTGTATAACTTTTACAGCTTTTCTTTTATGAGAACACTTATTGTATCTACTTTCTAGTTTCATAGTGGATAGTGGTTTTCACTTGCTTTCTATTCTAGAGATCTAGTTGTTACTTTTGCTCTGATACTTCTAGATGCTTTTCTCTTATTAGTTATTTATCGTTTTTGGTAGACGCCGTGTATGTTTTAGATGTACGGCGGGCGGGTCTGGCACGCGCCGGGTGGGCTTTCGCTAGGACCCGAGGCTTGACATGGAGCTTGCGGTTGGAGCTTCATGGAGGATCAACCTTCAAGCCTAGAGCATTTTGAGCTTGGATTGGAGCTTCTTGAGAGGTTAGTTACTTTTTTCCTCCACTTGATTTAAGTTTGATGGTTTTTGGGAGATGAAACCCTAGAATGGGATTTTAGGGTTTATTTTGGGGATTTTCGATTTGAGGGCTTTGGGACCTAATTGATGGGTTTAGAACCTTTGTTTAGGTTGGATTGAAAGGACTCTACCTCCCATTTGGAAATCGAGTGAGCTTCCTTTGCATTTGGTGAGTTTCTTCACCCCTTTTGTTGAGTTTCTTAAAGATTGAACTCATGGTTCATCTTTTTGAGGATGTAACTCATCTAGCATGCTTTGTAAGGTGCTAGGAAGAAGAATATAAACTTCGTTAGCGGTTCAGAACGACGCTTGGATCACTTGGTTTGGCTTCATGAGTATAGGAGAAAATGTCTCCTATGTGTTTATTTGTTATCGATAAATTATTTTGCATGCATATTCATGCAAGATAGAATTTATATGAATTTTAGAACACTTAAAAATGCATGCCTTATGTATTATGAAAATTTCACTATATGTAGTAGAGCATTATGGGGTATTTTGCATGCATGTGAGGGTTGTTCATGTGGGCACTTGGGAACGTGCCTCTTATGTTTGATATAGCTCAAATAATGTATTTGTAAACATTAAACTCATGTTGGGACTTAGAAAGATTAAGTGTCATAAAGAGGCACTTAACTTAGACAACTGTGAAACTGCAACATAGAGACATTGACATAGACCATTGGACATCTACTGTATTTCTTATTAGAGACATGATGACATAGAGATAGGCCTTAGACACAATAGCTTTACTTTCCATATTTTAGATATGACGACTTGGTACTTAAGACGGATCTTATGATTACATTGCTATTGTGCTTATTCGCACATGCTTGTGAGGGTCGCTCCCTACAAGCCGGCACTCCGGAGTTGGCCAACGCGATACTTATTCGCCGTGCGGGATTGGGCGCCGAAGTGAATTGCCGTGGGATAGGCTCATTCCTAGGGTAGGGATGTTAACTACCACGGGGTCATTAACTTGACGGACAGCCTTCTAAAACCAAAGTGATGATAAACTGACGCAAGTGTCTTACGAGATTTAAACTAAAGTAGTTTAATTGACATTGGACATTGACTAGAGTAGTAAAACTTGACACTTTACTATTGCATTATGGACATTGGACTAGTTGGTTATATTTACTATTCATGCCTAGAATAGTTGCTTACTTATGCACATTCATGCTAAGTAGAGATATCATGTCTTAGCGGTTTACTTGTTGCTTATTTCGTTTATACTTACCCACTTACTTGTTTCGTTTTTGTGCCTAGTGGAGCATGCAACTGAAGTCAGTAATTGCCCACTGGGAACTATTATTTAATAGTTATCACGCCCTCTGTTTCTTATATGTTTTAGAGCCTTCGGCACCGGCGGAGGCACGGGATCGCGGCAAGGGGGTCGCATCTAGCTAAATAGCTTCGGCTTTTACTTCTATGTAGGGATTTTCTCTCTTTGTTTGTTTGGTGAGAGAGAGATTTTTGTACCCATGTTTAGAGACCACCTGTGTACCACTTTTACAGCTTTTCTTTTATGAGAACTCTTATTGTATTTACTTTTTAGCTTCATAGTGGATAGTGGTTTTCTTTTGCTTCCTATTCTAGAGAGCCAGTTGTTACTTTTGCTCTGATACTTCTAGATGCTTTTCTTTTATTGGTTATTTATCGTTTTTGGTAGACGCCTTGTATGCTTTAGATGTACGGCGTGTCTGGGCACGCGCCGGGCGCGCTTCCGCTTGGTCTCGAGGCTTGACATGGAGCTTGCGGTTGGAGCTTCGTGGAGGATCAACCTTCAAGCCTAGAGCATTTTGAGCTTGGATTGGAGCTTCTTGAGAGGTTAGTAACTTGTTACCTCCATTTGATCCCAGTTTGGATGGTTTTTGGGAGATAAAACCCTAGAATGGGATTTTAGGATTTATTTTGGAGATTTTTGATTTGAGGGCTTTGGGACCTAATTGATGGGTTTAGAACCTTTGTTTATGTTGAATTTCAAGGACTCTAGCTCCCTTTTGGAGATCAAGTGAGCTTCCTTCGCATTTGGTGAGTTTTTCACCTTTTTTGTTGAGTTTCTTAAAGATTGAACTCAAGATTCATCTTTTCGAGGTTGTAACTCATCTAGCATGCTTTGTAGGGTGCTAGGAAGAAGAATATAAACTTCGTTAGTGTTTCGTAACGACGCTTGGATCACTTGGTGGGTTTGGCTTCGTGAGTATACGAGAAAATGTTTCCTATGTGGTTATTTGTTATCGATAAGTTATTTTGCATGCATATTCATACTAGATAAAACTTATATGAATTTTCGAACACTTAAAATGCATGCCTTATGTATTATGAAAATTTCACTCTATGTATTAGAGCATTATGGAGTATTTTGCATGCATGTGAGGGTTATTCATGTAGGCACTTGGGAACGTACCTCTTATATTTGATATAGCTTAAATAATGTATTTGTAAACATTAAACTCAGGTTGGGACTTAGAAAGATTAAGTGTCATAAAGAGACACTTAACTTAGAAAAGTGTGAAACTGCAACATAGAGACATTGACATAGGCCATTGGATATTTACTATATTCCATGTTAGAGACATGATGACATAGAGATAGGCCTTGGACACAATAGCTTTACTTTTCATGTTTTAGACATGACGACTTGGTACTTGAGACGGATCTTATGATTACATTGCCATTGTGCTCATTCGCACATGCTTGTGAGGGTCGCTCCCTACGAGCCGACACTCTGGAGTTGGCCAACGCGATACTTATTCGCCGTGCGGGATTGGGCGCCGAAGTGAATTGCCGTGGGATAGGCTCATTCCTAGGGTGGGGATGTTAACTACCACGGGGTCATTAGGCTCAAAGATCACTAGACAAATTCGGGTCTTCAAAGACCACCTACGGGCGGGTCTTATGAGATTTAAACTAAAGTAGTTTAATTGACATTGAACATTGATTAGATTAGTAAAACTTGACACTTTACTATTGCATTATGGACATTGGACTAATTGGTTATATTTACTATTCATGCC
Organism: Aechmea fasciata; assembly: GCA_025177825.1. Classification (NCBI taxonomy): domain Eukaryota; kingdom Viridiplantae; phylum Streptophyta; class Magnoliopsida; order Poales; family Bromeliaceae; genus Aechmea; species Aechmea fasciata. The sequence continues at coordinate 4,392,615 of CM045925.1, read as the reverse complement.
TAGAATAGTTGCTTTCTTATGCACATTCATGCTAAGTAGAGATATCATGTTTTAACTGTTTACTTGTTGCTTATTTTGTTTATACTTACCCACTTACTTGTTTCGTTTTTGGACCTAGTGGAGCATGCAACTGAAGTCAGTAATTGCCCACTGGGAACTATTATTTAATAGTTCTCACACCCTTTGTTTCTTATATGTTTCAGAGCCTTCGGCACCGGCGGAGGCACGGGATCGCGACAAGGGGGTCGCATCTAGCTAGATAGCTTCTTCTTTTACTTCTATGTAGGGGTTTTCTCTCTTTGTTCGTTTGGTGAGAGAGAGATTTTTGTACCCATGTTTGGAGACCACCTGTGTACCACTTTTACAGCTTTTATTATGAGAACTCTTATTGTATTTACTTTCTAGCTTCTTCGTGGATAGTGGTTTTTACTTTCTTCCTATTCTAGAGATCTAGTTGTTGCTTTTGCTCTGATACTTCTATATGTTTCTTCTCTTATTGGTTATTTATCGTTTATGGTATACGCCTTGTATGTTTTAGATGTACCGCGGTTCTGGGCACGCACCGGGCGGGCTTCCGCTGGGTCCCGGGGCGTGACACAATCACTACTAGATAGGTTAGTAGTTGGATTACTTGGACATGCTTACAGCATAGCCTTGGGACATGTAGTATATGTGATATATTATTCATGGCATCATAGTATACTTGGTTGCTATATTGGAAGATATCTTTTTATAAGTTGACATAGTGAACCATGATAGCATGTGCATTCATCATGTATACATGTGGCATAGTAGAATAACATTTCTTTTTGCTTTTATTTCGGCAATTATTTATCATACCCTTTATAATTATCTCTTTTGGACCTAGTGGTGCAAGTGGTTCAGGTCAGTAATTGCCCACTGGGAACTATAAATTATAGTTCTCACGCCCTCTGTTTTCTATTTCTTTCAGAGCTTTCCGCACCGGGGGAAGCCAGGAACCGCGGCAAGGGTGTCGCTTCGGGCTAGAGATCGAGGAGTCTCTCTAGGTGGTTCATCGTCTCCTTTTGTTTCTGTTGGAGAGGATGAGAGTGTTCTGTACCCCTTATAGAGGCTACCATTTTGTACCTAGTATTATTGGTTCTTATGATGTATTACCTTCGGTTTACTATAGTTGTTATCAGATTTTATGTTTTCACTTATTGAAAGAACTTAGCTTCTTATTGCTCTGATATCTCTAGTTGTAGCCTATCTGTTGTTTTTAATTCCGCTGTTTTTGGTAGACGCCTTGTATGTGTTGGGCGGGTTTGGGTGCGCTAGGCCTCCGCCGGTCCCGGGGCGTGACATAGATAGTACATATTAGTTGGACTTGTTGGACATGCATATTAGTTGGACTTGATGGACATGTTCATTCATGATAGAATAATGGTATTATATGTGAAACATCATGTTAATTGGAGGCATTATATCTTAGTACTTTATTACTTGTTTAATAATCATGTTGTCCATTTCATACTGCTTTATATACTACTTATGCCTTGATGACCTAGTGGTGTATTCTGCTGATGTCGGCAGCTTACCCACTGGGAACTATTGATTAACAATTCTCATTCCTATGTTGTTGATATTTTTGTTTTCAGAGCCATCCACGCCGGAAGTGGTTAGGGATCGCGATAAGGGGTCACATCTAGTTAGTCTTAGCTTGGAGTATCAGTTAGGTGGTTATCTCTCCTTTTATCCTTGTTAGAGAGGGATGTGTTGTACCTGATGTATAGAGACCACAATTTTTTTATCTAGTTGTATCTTATGTGGTTCCCATATTGTATGTATTACTTCATGGTTTATTATGATTGTTAAGTTTTTCTTTCCTACTTCTCTTTAGAGATTAGTTGTTTGTATGCTCTGATAACATACTAGATATTGTTATATTTTTGTTTTATTTATCGTATTGTTGTAGAACCCTTATATATTGCTGGCATATGGCGGATCTGGGCACTCACTGGGCAGGCTTCCGCTGGGGCCTAGACGTGACAAAAAAATTAACGGTCAAAATTAGATAACCTCTTAAAAATAGAGAATCAGATTGTTCAATTTAAGATCAAAATTATTGATATTTATATAAATAGTGAATACAATTTTCTATAAAAAATTCAATCGATTCTATTTTTTTACACCGTTTGTTGGCATTCGGTTAAATCGAATTGGGTGCGCCCATGATCGGGCTCGATTTTCGCAAAGGCTTGGGGCCTTGGACTATCAGTTCAAAGGTTACCCACAGCACATACATGCTGCCCACAGCAGCCCCAAACCACCTAATTGCGTAAAAGCCCATCTCGATACATAAAATCGCATTATTTCATGCGATTTCTGGGCTTTTATGTGTCGTGCATGCAAACGAGAGATCACATAGCCAAACCGTCACACTTGCTGATAGGTTTCGACGTGCCAGAGGCCGTGCTCACCTTTCGGAGCAATGACGGGCACTGTGGCACGTGCACGAGTGACGCGAAAATCGATGGAACAGCGCTAAGATTGCGTCCTACTCGCTAACCGGGGCATCTTTGCCCATAACGGAGGTGAGCGCGATGTTCAGCATGAAATGTAGATCATCGTGCTCACTTCCCGAGGTGTCGGGGGCTTATCGGATCACTGGAAGGGTGACCGGAACCCAAGAGTAAGTGCTGATTCTAAATTATTGCTTACCCGACTAGAGGAGAGCTAGGGCTCGTCCCCGGCGGCCGTACGGCGGGTGGTCCGGCCATAGGAGGGTGCGGCAGGTTGGTGGGGCTCGGGGCACTCGGTGGCCGGCGGCGGGGAGGTGACCGGAGGCACGGCGGAGGAGATCGGTTCCCTCCACTAGCCCTCGGGTTTGATGGCGCCGGCGGCAAGGCGGCGACCGGAGGAACTCGGGCCGATGGTGATTCGGCGCCGGAGGTCACCGGAGATGACTGGAGGGCGGTGCGGCCTATGGGAAGCGGCGGCGGCGCGCGAAGGCCGAGATCACCCAGGCTCGGTCTGGGTGACCCTGGCTGGCCGCAGGAAGTAAGGGGGAGCTCCGACGGCGTGCTCGACGACGGGGACACCGGGGTTGCACGCCGGAGATAGGCCACAGCCAAGGGTTGATGATCCAAGGCTCGTTACTGTCTTCCAGCAGTTTTCGACAGGGAGAGGGAAGTGGGTGGCCGAGATGAAGGAAGAGGGAGGTGTTGCGGCATTTTCCGGCGGCTAGAGCCGCTTGGTCGGCGTCCGGGCACGCGCACGAAGAGGGCAAGGGAGAGCCGAGGCGCCTAGGGTGGCTAGGGTAGGAGGGTCGAATTAGGGTTAGGGTTTCCATGAGAGAACCCTAAACCATATATATATACTAGTTGCATAAATGCGGTTTAGTCCTCCAAAGCCCACTATTCTTGGCCTAGTCCCTACCAATACGTGAAATACGCGCGTGAGTCCCCCAACATTCAAAATCGTTCAAAGCGGCGCATGAAATATTAGCCCTTTTGTGATTTATCTAATTTTGCCAATTCGACCTCTCAGCGAACTTTTCACGATTCCCGAAGATCCGTCCGTCGGATTTCCGATCGGATCGCGCCAACGCGTTCACCACGACTGGGGCATCGAATCTGGCATATTGTTTTATCCGAATTGGTCACCGATTCACGCCGAAACACATCCTCTTTGATTCCCCTCAATATGCCACTTATATATATATATATATATATATATATATATATATATATATATATATATACATGGAGTCCGGCTATGGTGCTTGTAAAAGCACCAAGCACTTGGTGCTTGTGAATTTTTTTACCGTTAGATCTATACCTTTGATCATTTTCACTCGTTAGATTATACTATTCAACCAACCACCCACTCAACCCAAAGGGGCCCACATCATCCTAACCGCACATCTATTAATCCAATGGCTAAAAACCTACAAGCACCAATCACTTGGTACTTTTAAAAGCATAGGAGCTCAATTCTATATGCATATATATATATATATATATATATATATATATATTGTCACGCCCCGGGTTGGAAGTTACCCCGGGCACGCCGACAAATCCGCCGTGTACAAGAAATTTTTTCTGTACACGAAGCGAAGCTGTACCTGTAAAACATACAATACTACAAGCAGTAGTATAGAGCAGAAGTAAACTATAAACAAGCAGGTAGGAAAACAACCTTTAAATACATACAACCATGGATACAAAAGTAACACTACTCGCTCCAGCGAGTTCAACTGTATGTACAAAAGGGGTCGAAACCAAAAACTGTCACTACCTGCTGTAGCATACTGGACTTGCGCAAATTGAGGAGTTCGAGTATTTATTTGAGATTTGAACTTTTCCAGATTTTCTGGAGGGTCGTTGACTGTGTTCCGACCTATGGCACGAGTACCGAGATTAGTGGATGATTTCCAAGCTCTAAAGTCCAATAAGTTGGATTTTAGGTTGCTCTCGGATTGAAATTTTGAGGCCTTGTACCAGTACAAAATAATGGTGTAACATACTGGACTTGCGCAAATTGCAGAGTTCGAGTAGTTGACTTGAGTTGGGAGCTTTTCCAGATTTTTCTGGAGGGTCGTTGACTGTGTTCCGACCTATGGCACGTGTACCGAGGTTAGGGAATGAATCCCCAGCACTAAAGTCCAAAAAGTTGGATTTTAGGTGGCTCTCGGGATGAAAATTCTGTGCCTTGTACCGGTACAAAATGGTGTCTATACCGGTACAAATTGATGGCTATACCGGTACAGACCGAAATTTATACCGGTATAAAAGGGCAGACTTGGCAAACCCGAGGCTCGGGTTTGGCTGTTTCGCAGGGTTTATACCGGTACAAATCTGATTTGTACCGGTACAAACTGGCAGATTTCGAGCAGTTTAAACTGCAGGGGTGTTTTAGCATTTTGTTGCTTCTATAAGGTTACCCCCTCACCCTAGGGCTCCATTTGAGCACCCCCATTGCAGCAAAGAGGTAGGAGGAGCTCCTCTCTCTACTTCCTTGGGTTTTCTAGGGTTTTGGTTAGATTTTTAGAGGATTAAAACCCTCCTTTTGCTTCTTTGTGCTTGGTAGAGGCAACATCACCATTGTTGGAGCTTGGAGCTTGGTGGTTGGAGCTTTGTGGTGGATCAAGCTTCAAGCCTAGGGCTTTTTGAGCTTGGTTTTGAGCTTCTTAGAGGTATGTGAATGATCTCCTTCCTCTAGTTTTGGTTTTTGTGGGTTTTTGTGAGATGAAACCCTAGAATGGGATTCTAGGGTTAGGATTTGGGGATTTTCGATTTAGGGCCTTTGGGACCTAATTGATGGGTTTAGAACTTTGGTTTAGGTTGGATTGCAAGGACTCTAACTCCCATTTGGAGATCAAGAGCACTTCCTTCGCATTCGGTGAGTTTTCTCCAACCTTTTGTAGAGTTCCTTAAAGTGTGAACTCAAGGTGTATCTTCTTAGCTTGTAACTCGTAGGGTGTGCTTTTTAGGACTCAAGGAGTGATTATCGAAGCTTCGTTAGCGGTTCGGAGCAACGCTTTTCGCACTTGGTGGGTTTGGCTTCATGAGCATAGGAGCAAATGGCTCCTAAGTGCTTATTCGGTTTGATTTAATTATTTTGAATGCATATTCATGCTAAATAGATTTATTATGAATTTTGAACCACTTAAAATGCATGCCTTATGTATGATAAAATTTTCACTCTATATAGTAGAGCTTTCTGGGTTAAACAGCATGCATGTGAGGGTGGGCTTTGTGGGCACCTGGGAGTGTGCCATTCATGTTTATATAGCTTAGATAATGTAATTATGAACATTGAACTCTTGTTGGAACTTAGAAAGATTAAGTGTCATCAAGCGGCACTTAACTTAGAAAACTGTGAAACTGCAACATAGAGACTTGACATAGGCCACTGGACATCTATTATTTCCATGTTAGAGACATGATGACATAGAGATAGGCCTTTTGGACACTTGTATATTCCATGTTAGAGACATGACGAATTGAGACAAATGATGAGTTTTGTGACTTTATACCATTGTGCTCAATCGCACATGCTTGTGAGGGCCGCTCCCTACAAGCCGGCACTCCGGAGTTGGCCAACGCGTTTCATGTATTCGCCGTGCGGGATTGGGCGCCGAAATAGATTGCCGTGGGACAGTCTCATTCCTAGGGTGGGAATGTTGACTACTACGGGGCCATTAGGCTCGGCATTTGGGCTAGGCAGCCTTCGGGTGGGCATCGGCCATATCGCCTTCGGGTTGGATCTTATTGTACTTAAACTTAATGTAGTTTAAAGAAAACTGTGGACTTGACTAGAATAGTAAACTTTAACACTTTACTATCACTTGTGGACATTATAGACCTTGATTAGAATAGTAAACTTAACCTTTCACTATCAAGTTGGGAACTTCATGTTATTTATAATGCTTTCTATTCATGTTTAGAATAGCGTATTTACTTGAGTAGTTCTCATGCCAAGTAGAGATATCATGCTTTAGTAGCTTACTCGTTATTTATTTCGCTTACACCTACTTGTTCGTTTTGGGCCTAGTGGAGCATGCAACTGAAGTCAGTAATTGCCCACTGGGAACTATTTTTAATAGTTCTCACGCCCCCTGTTTCTTGTGTGTTTCAGAGCCTTCGGCACCGGCGGAGGCACGGGATCGCGGCAAGGGAGTCGCGTCTAGTTAGCCGTAGCTAGCTTCTTTTGCCACTACTGTTTAGGTGGTTTTTTCCTCTCTTTTGTGTTTTTGTGAGAGAGCGATTTTTGTATCCATTTATAGAGACCACCATGTATTATGTTAGCTTTTACTTTGGGATATTTGGTTGTACTCTTCTTATAGTTCTTAGTGGATTTGATACTTTATTTTAGTTACTCTTATATGCTTCCTAGTTTAGAATTCTAGTTGTTACACTGCTCTGATGCTTCTAGATTCTTCTTATTTTTGTGATTAATTATCGTTTTTGTTAGACGCCTTGTATGTTGTAGACATACGGCGGGCACGCGCCGGGCGGGCTTCCGCTGGGTCCCGGGGCGTGACAGATTAAATTGGTATCAGAGACTAGGGTTGAGTCTTCTTGTGGACCTAGCAAACCTTAGGCAGGTTGGACTATAGGATATAGGCTCGTGAGAGACGAGGTCTATTATACTTGTGAGCGAAAGTATTAAGATTGGGTATCTTGAATAACTCTAGTGAGTAGAGTTGGATCGAAGTGTATAACTTCTAACTTCGCGGAGGGTTACGTTGGCGGCCGACAACGTAACATCGGGAGTTAGTAGTAAATGACACTTCATTACTTTCGCATGATTTGGGTATTTATAGCATGAGCGGGGATGCGATTGCGTGAGCTTACTAACTTGCGCTTTTATGATGTTGTAGTGACGATGGCGATAACTCGCTCGAAATATGTTGGAGCGGACAATGCGGCAACTTTTGAGGAGGTCGAGACCTCCGCTACCTCCGGATCCGGCGAGGTCCGTGAGTTGAGGGGCCAGTTGGCGGCCCTCACAGCTTTGGTGACACAGCAGACGACAGCGGCACAGCGTCAGGAGGCGCGTGTTAAGGATTTTGTAAGTTGGCGTATTTCGTGAGGTGTTTGGAGTCTTGAAGGAGTCAGGAGCACTCTTGGACCAATAAGATGCAATTGGACGTTACAAGACTCTGCAGTAAAGCTCGGCACCTCAGGTATGATAATAAGATCATTTACGGTGTTTTTAATATAATATATAGTGATTAGGAGACTTGAAATTATTTTTTATATGATAAATTATAAAAAAGCTGGAAAAAACTGATTGAGATCCGGATCAGAGTGGTGTGATTCGGATCCCGTAAGCCGATTTCCTGCGCAAGTTTTGTAACGAACCGAACTTTAGCCAAATTGGTTGAAGCACGCGAAAGAAATAATTGGACGAGTTCCAATTACCTTTCCAAGCGTTTTGGAAGGGTTAAAGGAGGGTTTAAAAGAGTTATAAAGGATTCGGCGTTGTTCGGCACGAAGTAGAGTCGAAACGACGCGAAAAACTCAAGTCTGGGCAACCTCGTACGAGACAAGCAAAGTTGTCAGACTGCAGATATAGCAACTTTTACCGAGAGGGTAGCAGCCTTCGGTTTGAGATTTTTGGTGTCTGTACCGGTACAAAGTGGATTTATACCGGTATAGCCACCTTTACCGAGAGGAGAAGAGCTCTCGGGTTTGAAAATTTTATGGCCCATACCGGTACAAGCCCGATCCCATACCGGTACAAGTGCCGCGAAAAATCTGAGGCAGCTCTCGGGTTTGCCTCTGGAGTGTCCCATACCGGTACAGAAGCCCTCCATACCGGTACAGATTGGGCCCGACAGCAGTTTGGACTGCTTCGCAAATAAAGTGTTTTGTGGGCCTAAATGTAATTGTTACAACACTATAGGCTCACACACACCCCTCTCTTCACAGCCACTTTATCAAACACACTCTCTCACACATTTCCCTCTTTCTCTCTCTAGAAACTCATCTCTAGGGCTTGGAGGAGAAGAAGGAGAAGGTGGGTTTGGAGGTTTGGAGCTTGGAGGAAGACATAGGGCTCTCCTACAAGGTGGACTTTGGAGAGCTTGGGGCTAAGGTGAGGTTTATGGAAAAACCTAAGCTAGGGTTTGAGTTTTATTCCTAGAAAGCTAGGTTTTGGAGCTTCTCTTTGACATAGAGACTTGGTAGAGGCTTGAGCTCCATGAAAATCCATGGAAGCTCAAGGTCCTCTAATGGTGAACTTCTAGGGTTTCAAATAGAGGCCTTAGAATGGGTCCAAATGGTTCTAGAAGAGTTCCTAGAAGATCAACAAGCTCTCTTTTGCTTGTTTAGGAGATCAAAACCTAGGGTTTCAAGTGGGGCTTGGTAGAGCACCCAAATTTGGGGCTTTTGACTATAGAGGTTCTAAGGTCAAATTGACCTTGTAGAAACCTAATTGGGAGTGTCCCCGACGCGTGGGCAACTCCGTTTAATTTAACGAAAAGCCGATATAGGAGCCACTATGTAAAATGACCTGATTAGGCTCATTTTTAACGTAATGTGTTTTCAAATAGGCTCCGGTTGATCGTGAAACTTGTTGGGCGATCCCACAAAAATATTTGGAGGTGGGTGGTGCATTCCAAAGACATCGAACTTCTCTCTATGTCTAAGTGTCACATTTTGAGCATATTTATATATTGAGCATGTTGCATTGTAGGGTTTAATATACATTTCTTATTGCTTTTGTGAGTTCAAATGCATGAGGTAGATTTGTATAAGATTGTATGGTAAAAGAACAAGAACCCTATGTATGCATGTTAAAGAACAAGAACTTAGTGTAATGGACAAGTGAAAGTGACATTGGACATGAACTTAGAGATTGTGACAAGTGTGAGTCTAGAATACTTAGACAACTTGTATGGCATCAAGAACAAGAACAAGTAGTGTACATAACACTAGTAGAGTTTTGAGATTGACATTATGACAACAATCTTAGAGTTAAGGGTCATATGAACATAGTCTCCTTGAAGTCAAGGAATGGATTGAATTGGAATCCTTAAAGTTAAGGATTGATCGTACTCACCATATAGTCCTTGCTCGAGGCGCGGTAGCTCCCCCTCGGGCGATGTGCTCCGGAGTTGTCATCGCTGGGTTGTAGCGTTTCCCCAGAAGACCGTCCCGTCGGGTTGTAGTGTTTCCTCGACAATAGGGATTTGGGTTGGTTGAGTCTTGTTGAGGGCAAACCTAAAGGTTAGCCAAGAGATTGGGTATTGAACTATGATCCTTAAGTCATCATGAGTTTTAATTTGAGCATCTTACTGTTTACTTTCAAGCGTATTAGCTGCATTTGATAGTTGGTTAATAACTTACCTTTCTTTCTATTACGCTTGAATTAGACCTAGTGGGAAAGTCGGCGTGGTTGGTTGCCGAACCCACTGGGAACTTTGTTGTAGTTCTCACACCCCTTTTTCCACAGAGCCGGGACCGAGTGAGCCGGCCGATGATCGCGGTAAGGGCATCGCGCCCTAGATAGAGACCGCCCGAGTATTTCTTTTGGTAGTTGCATTCCCTTTTATATATATCATCTTTTGTATTTGATGATTATAGTTGTTTAACTTTAATGTAATCAACTTTCATTTTGAGGAAAATGTGATGTAAGAAAGAGATGATGCTTAGTATGTAAAGACTTTAAAGAATTCAAAGTTGTAAGAATTATGCATGTATGTGATTGAAATTAATCATAGTACTTGTATGTTTACATTAGTTACTTTCATTTTGGCTATGTTGCTTACCCTCGTGTAAGCCTTTTGTGTATGCTTCCGCATGTGTAAAATTTTATACTCTATCTGTACTTGTTGAGCCTTGGGCGGATACTCGGCGTCTGTTGGCGCGCTCGAACCGGCCAAATGGATCGGTCTCGGGGCGTGACAAGTTTAATTGAGATCCGGATCAGGACTGTGATTCGGATCCCGTACCTTGGTGTCTCAAGTTGCGTAACTGTGGACCGGATCACATGACTTAGGACCGGATCCCATGAAAACTGTTTCTGAATAACGGAAGACAGAACCGGTTGAGGGGGGCTGATCCGGACCTTGGCTGCGGGAAATATTTCCAGATTTGGTTATTTTTAATCATAATCTATCTCTAAGTCTCCTAAACATTATATAAGGACCATGGGGGTTCAGAATTATTTAGACCTACAATATTAATCTCTTTGAAAACCCTAGAAACTCTTTTTACCCTAATGTTTTTCTAATTAAGAGTTTTGGAGGAATTGTTCATCAAATTGATTCTAGTTTTTGATTATTCTTTCGGAATCAAGTTGATGATCAATTAAAAAGAGATCCCCATCGGTCTATGGTTTTGAATTGATAAAATCACCATAAATCATCGTATTCTACTCCGGATGGAGATTGGCGCGGAGATCGCGTGAAGGACCGTGGATTCGGTGGACGCATCGTGGATTCGGAGCGTTGTTGCGGCAAGGATTTGCAGCGTGATCGATTGAAGGATTTCAAGCGATCGAGGACTAGCGAAAGTGATCCACATTGGAGAATTGGTAAAGTTGAGTTAGGTTTTCGGTAAATCACCTTGTACTCAATTTGATTCTTAGTGGATATTCGTGTGATCGGTCCCGTGGGTTTTTCTCTCCGTTTTGGAGTTTTCCCACGTTAAAAATCTCGTGTGTTCGTTTATTTTCCGCATTTATTTTTAAAACGCATAGAGATTATTTGTTTTGCCATTATACACCTATTCACCCCCCTCTAGGTGTCGATTACCTTTTAGATCTTTGGGATCCATATCTTACAAGTGGTATCAGAGCGGGTATAGGTTGTAGATAATGGCCGAGGGCGGTAATATTAATCGACCTCCTTTCTTCGATGGCACTAACTATGCTTACTGGAAAGTCCGCATGAGGGCGTTTTTAATTGCCATCGATGAAAGAGTTTGGCAATCGGTGGAATTTGGTTGGAAACACCCCACCGAAGTAGTTGATAATACTACCGTCCCCAAGCCTCGAACTAAGTGGACTAAGGACGAAAACGATCTTTCATCTTGCAACGGGAAGGGGATTAATGTCTTGTTTAATTCTTTAAATCAAACCGAATTTTCTCAGGTTTCGGCGTGTGAAACCGCCAAAGAAATTTGGGACACTCTTAAAACCACCCACGAGGGAACAAGTCTAGTCAAAGTTCAAAAATTACAAATGTTGACTAGTCGTTTTGATTCTATTCATATGGAAGAGAATGAAAATTTCACCGAGTACTACACTCGCCTTCAAGACATAGTCAACACTTGTTCCAATTTGGGTGAGAAGATCCCCGAAACCAAGATCATTCGTAAGATTTTAAGAACTCTTCCTGAGCGTTTCCGAGCAAAAGTCGCGGCAATTGAAACCGTGAAACACCCGGATGAGATGAAAGTAGATGAACTAGTTGGTGCTCTTCAAACTTATGAGATGACCTTTCCTTCTAATTCATCTTCTTCCAAGTTGTCTTCTAAGTCCACAGAGATGGCGCTTAAATCTACTAAAGGAGGCAACGAGGACTCCACTTCCTCCGACTCGAACGCGGACACTACATTGGAGGAGTTCGAGAAGCAACTTGCTCTCCTTACAAGGAAGTTTCGACGGAATTTTAAGAAGAAATTCCCTTCAAAGTCTTTTTCTTCATCAAAATCAAAAGGGAGTTCTTCTTCTACATCTTCTAAGTCAAAACGTGACGACAAGTTTTCTAAAGACTCTTCTAAGGATAAGAAAAAAGAAGAAGGACAAATTCAATGCTATAAATGTCGTGGCTTCGGACATATAGCATCGGATTGTCCAAACAAAAAGGTTTTGAAAAAGAAAGCCATGCAAGCCGTCACTTGGGACGACTCGACCTCGGATGAGTCCACCTCAAGTGATGAAGAAGTTAATGCTACAGCTCTTTCATCAATTATGTGCTTAACTTCATTCGATTCACTTTCTAACTCTTCGTTGCATGAAACTTCCACGCCGGAGAACTCAATGGGTGAAGAATCGGATGGAGATGACATGGCCGCCGCATATCATCAATTGGTTGATGAGTCGAGAAAGATGGCTAAGCTCAACAAACGGTTGCGGCGGAGAATCATTGATCTAGAAGGAGAGAACTCAAACTTGACAACATCTACCAAGAGCTTGGAACAAGAGAAGGATGGAGTATCACGTGCCTACAATTCAATAGTGGAAAAGGTGGCAATTCTTGAGAAAGAGAAGGAGACATATGAAGAAAACTTAAAGTTTCTAAATAAGCAATTGACGGAATCAAAAGAGGCAAACTTGGAGTTCACGAAGACTATTATACATCTTAGATCGGACTTGAACAAGTTTTCCTCCGGTACGGCTAAGTTGGATAGGATTCTTGGAATTGGTCAAATCAACAAAATCGGACTCGGATATGAGAGGACTTACGTAGATCTTCTTAAGGAGCAATCCATGGTCAAGCCGGCTCCTAAGGGTCAAGGTAATTTTTCTCGTTCTAACAACCTTTTCGCTAATAAAGTTTGTCATTTTTGTGGAGTTCTAGGTCATGTGAAGAAACGGTGTACACAAAAGAAGAACTCCGGGGCAAACATGAACCGAGGGGCGCAAGCAAGACCCAAGAGGGATGCTCCGAAATTGAAACCAAAAGCTTATATGCTCCCAAAACCAAGCAAGCTTGGAAACCGAAATCGGTTGAGCCAAATAAAAAGAAAGCACAATTCGTCGACAAGCTACACAAGACGCATACAAGCCAACCGACGCACCCTAAAACTCACAAAGTTTGGGTGCGCAAAGGTGAACTCTTTCCTTGTTTAGTTGTCCATACTTCACTTCATGCTTACGACAATACCTCATGGTACCTTGATAGTGGTTGCTCCCGACACATGACCGGAGACAAGAATTGGTTTACTTCCTTAAGCGATGTCTCCGGCGGTTGTGTTGTTTTTGGAGATGGTCGTTCCTCGAAAATTGTTGGAAAAGGGACAATCACTATCTCGGATGGCCCCACGTTGAATGAGGTTTTCTATGTCGAGGGGCTCAAGTCAAATCTTGTAAGCATAAGTCAACTATGTGATGACGGGTATTCCGTGAAATTCAATTCTAAAGAATGCTTGGTAACTCTTGATGATAATTCTATATTCTTGAAAGGCCTTAGATCTGAAAACAATTGCTATGTAGTTCCTAGTGCCCAATCCGAAGTTTGTAACCTAGCAACTTTAGAGACCGAGACTCTATGGCATGAACGACTAGGTCACATTAATTTTAAGGAGCTATCTAAGATATCTAAGAAGGAAATTGTGTTAGGTGTTCCCAAAATTGACTTTAAGGAAAATGTTGTGTGCGGGGGTTGCCAATTGGGTAAACAAATTAGGTCGGCACATAAGAATTTGAAACATTTACGGACATCTAGACCTTTAGAATTACTTCACATGGATTTAATGGGACCTTCTAGAATCCAAAGCTTGGGTGGAAAACGGTACATCTTTTTGATTGTGGATGATTTTTCTCGTTTTGTTTGGAGTGGTTTTCTTCATGAAAAAGCCGATACTTTTGATCTATTTTCTGAAATTTGCCTCCGTCTTATGAATGAACGAAACGATAAAATTATACGTATAAGAAGTGATCGAGGAGGAGAATTCATAAATTCAAAATTTATTGATTTTTGTACTTCTAATGGTATTAAACATGAATTCTCCGCTCCTTACACTCCACAACAAAATGGAGTAGTTGAAAGAAAAAACCGAGTGGTGCAAGAGATGGCCCGTGTTTTGCTTCATAGTAAGAAAATTGCTTTACAGTTTTGGGCGGAAGCGGTTAACACGGCGGTCTACGTTATTAATCGAGTTTATGTACGCTCGGGTACTTTAAATACTCCATATGAGTTGTGGAAGGGTAGAAAACCTAATATAAAGTACTTTCGCGTCTTCGGGAGTAAATGTTTTATCCTTCGGGATCGAGAAAGTCTTGGAAAGTTTGACTCCCGGAGTGTCGAAGGAATATGTCTCGGTTATTCTACAACTAGTAGAGCTTATAGAGCGTATAATTTACAAACTAAGACGGTGGTAGAATCAATTAATATAAAAGTGGATGAGGCTTCTTCACCTTCTGTTGATACTTCACATGCTTTACATAACGATGATGATAATGATTCTCCTTTCATTTTTCCTTCACTTAATGATAATGCTTGTGCTGAAATTCCTGCTTCACCTAATGTTGTTGCATCACATGATTCGTCAGAACCTTTTACTGATTTCCCTGAATTGACACCCGTAAGGGATCACCCTTTGACGAATATTATTGGAGATCCTCTTACTGGTGTTAGAATTAGGAGACAACTCTTATGTGAATTTGCTTGTTATGTCTCTTTGATTGAGCCGAAAAATGTGGACGAAGCTCTTCAAGATGAATATTGGATAATTGCAATGCAAGAAGAGCTTGGTCAATTTATCAGAAACGAAGTGTAGGAACTTGTACCTCGTGCTGAGAATCAACATATCATTGGTACCAAATGGATTTTCAAGAATAAGAAAAGTGAAGATGGTACTATTGTACGGAATAAGGCGAGGTTAGTAGCTCAGGGGGAGTCTCAGGTTGAGGGCATCGATTTTGATGAGTCGGTCGCCCCGGTTGCCCGATTAGAGTCGATTCGTATTTTGTTTGCGATTGCTTGTCATTTCAAAATAAAACTTTTTCAAATGGACGTAAAGAGTGCATTTTTAAATGGATTTCTAAAGGAAGAAGTTTATGTTGAACAACCGAAAGGTTTTATTGACTCAAAATATTCAAGTCATGTTTTTCATCTCAAAAAGGCACTCTACGGGTTGAAACAAGCACCGCGAGCATGGTATGAACGACTCACGAAATATCTTTTGGAGAAGGGATATAACCGAGGGGGAGCGGATCGGACTTTGTTTGTTAAGCACTCGGTTGATGGCTTTATTGTCGCACAAATTCATGTGGATGACATAGTATTTGGAGCAACAAAAGATAAAGACTCCACCGAGTTTGCAAAATTGATGACAGATGAGTTTGAAATGTCTATGATGGGGGAACTCAATTACTTCCTTGGACTTCAAGTAAAACAAACAAAGGACGGGATTCATGTAAGCCAAACCAAGTATGCAAAGGAACTAGTTAAAAAGTTTGGATTGGACAATGCAAAACACTTTGACACTCCGATGGGATCAACTAACAAAGGGCTTGGATCGAATATTGAAGGAAACAGTGTTGATGAGAAGTCTTATCGAAGCATGATTGGAAGCCTTTTGTATTTAACGGCAAGTAGACCGGATATAGCTTTTAGTGTTGGTATTTGTGCTCGCTATCAAGCAAATCCGAAGGAGATTCATTTAAAGGTTGTGAAGAGAGTGATTAGATATGTCAAGGGAACGACGGATTATGGGATTTGGTATCCGATGGGAACATCTCTTGACATTATTGGTTACTCAGATGCAGACTGGGCCGGATCAGCGGATGATCGAAAGAGTACAAGTGGGGCGTGTTTTTACTTGGGACATTGTTTAGTGGCTTGGCATAGTAAGAAGCAAAATTGTATAGCACTCTCTACTGCTGAGGCCGAGTATATTTCTGCGGGCAGTTGCGCTACGCAGTTATTATGGATGAAAAGTTTACTGAGTGACTACCGGATTCCTTCCGCCTCTCTTACTATTCTTTGTGATAACACAAGTGCAATAAATATTTCTAAAAACCCTGTTCTTCATTCTCGAACAAAACATATTGAATTAAGATATCATTTTTTAAGAGAATTGGTCGATTCAAATGTTCTTCAACTTGAATATGTTTGTACCGATGATCAACTTGCAGATATTTTAACTAAGCCTTTGGATCAAAAACGATTTTTACATTTACGAAAGGCTATCGGTATGAATCTTTCAATCTAGATGTATTCTATGGGCCTTACTTAGTGATTATGTGAATTGTGCATCATCTTTTTCATGCATGAGTTTCTTTCGAGGGATTTTTTTTTTTTTTTTGGTCTTTGTCATCGTTTGTTATGAAGTTTATGACTTAGTAATAATGATTGCATGATTTTTCTTAACATTGTTCTATTCACTTAAATTCTTCTTTGTCATTCAATCTGAACTTGAACATCATCTATGAATTATTTCTATATACTTGTTAAATTGGTGTCTCTCTCTTGCACTTTCAAATGAGTATTTGAGTGTGTCTGATTATTTGTTCTATGAGATAATTTATTTCATAATTTTCTGAAATCTCAATACTATTTTCCCATTGGGAGTAGCACTATTTGAGGGGGAGTAACTTTAAATATAAAAGATGTGGAAAGAGTTACATCCCTACATGGGAGTGTGAAAACTACCACCAACATAAGATGTGGAAAGAGTTACATCCCGTGCGGGAGTGTGAAAACTACCACCACATGTAGGAAAGAGCTACCACCCCGGCCGTCCGGTAAGTGTGTGAAGCTACCACATGAATGTTTTATTGAACAACCGAAAAGTTTAAGAAAAATATAAAAATATTTTAAATTTTCGGTGATATATGGTGGATAGTGCGAAGACTAGTTGAAAAATGCTTGAAAAGATGCTTAACGAGCCACTCCTTAGTTTTGATGTGTGCATAACTCAATTGGACGATATTCTTGTGTTTGTTTCGGTTAATGTGATATATTTGACTCTTTATAGTTACAAATTTGATGACTAAATTCATTACATCTCTTGTTAGAACTTGTTTGATATGCTTAATTTCACAGTATATATTATTCATTCTTGGTTGATGTACGGTTCAACTTGCATAACATCTTTGAATTTTTATTGCATAGAATTGTGTTAATAAATCTCATACAATTTTCTTTCACGACTATCGAGGCAAGGTTCTATTTTTTTTTTTAATAAAAAAAAAAAAAAAATATTTTTGTTAAAATCTTTGCTGGCTTCGGGATCCGGATCCGGAAGTTTAATCCGGATTGCATGTACGCTATGTGCGTAGACTTGTGTGGCATCCGGTCCAGGCCACCCCGGTTCGGACCCAGCTGGAGCGACAGGCTTATAAGCCGCTCGACAGGAGGGTTGTGTTTGTGTTTCAAACGTGGTTTTTAGTTGGTGTTTCTCTCACTAGAAACCCCAGAGGACCTCTAAACATCTCTGGACTCATTCTCTTGGGATTTTTGGTAAGATCTTTGGTTTGATTTCCATTTTGGCTTTTTGTGCCCTAATATGTAGGATTTCGGGATTTTGAGGTTTTGATCTCATTTTCTTTGTTTTGAACTGGGTTTGTAGCTTGGTTTCTACTTATTATTGCCTAGCAATAATTTCTACAAGCTTTATTTCGTTTGTCTTCCTCAGATCTGTGAATGCATTGGCTAAATCACTAGGGTTTTTGCTGTTTTTGCTGTTTTACTGTTCAAAGCAGGGTATTTTCGAAATTTGTGATTTTTTGGTTTGTTTTTCATGCATATTCATTATATTAAACTTGTTCCTAATGGCCCTAGGATACACTAGATGATTTTTAAAATTTTTGACCAATTTTACTTAATTAATGATACTTTCTGTGGACAGTGACTTCATTTTCAAAATGCGTTCGTGGTTTTTGGTGCTTGTCTTCTTGATGGCGCGTGGAGGTCCGGTGCAAAGCGCAAACTTCCTTCAAAGACAGGCCGATGAGGCGGGTAGTGAATACAACCCGGGAGAGGATTCTGGAGCCGACTCTCAGGAGGAAGATTTTGAACAAATTGTTGCTGAGGCTCGCTCTAAGAAGAAAGAGAAAGAGAAAGGAAAAGGAAAGGCTAAGGAGAAAGCACAGGTTAAAGGAAAGGGCAAAGGGAAAGCAACTGGAAAGGGAAAAGAGAAAGTTATTGAGACGCAAGAGACAGATTCACCTCAGACACCTCATACTTATGTTCGTGGTCACAAAGGATCAGGAGGTATTTCTATTCGTGAGCGTAATGAGGATCGTGCTCGTGATCCTCCTATTGATGATCGTCGCCGGGACATGTATGCTACAAAGACATGCATTGGAGAGCGGTTTGTTGGCGTAGGGAACCTTTTTGACAAAGTCCCGGGATTTCAAGCTCCTTTTGAGTTCGGTGACTTACACGAAGTCTGCAACTTCGCCGAACAGACCGGGTATGGTCTTGAGCTTATCAGGGAATTTTATATGCGAGCGGGACATTTACAGGAAACTGATGACGGTCCTCACGTTTTCACAACTAGGGTTCGGGGTGTTGAGATGTCTATTTCCCCGGGCACTATTGGGATAGTCCTTGGAATGGAGGCGCGTACCAATGGTATTGACTATCTTCACGCCGGTTATGGTGCTATTGGGGACTGGACAAGGATGCTCAGATTTCTTTGTGTCCCCGGCGCCTAAAACAACGGTAATGCAATTCTGTCTAAGGATTTGAAATTGGAGTATAGGTTTCTCAATTTTGTGGTTTGCTACAATGTGATGCCTTTAGCAAACACGAAGATTATTTGATGGGATCGAGTTTTATATCTCTATCTACTTGGCAATCCCGAGATTGTTGCGGCAAAGAACATCAATTTGAACGTGCCGTTTCTTATCTGGAAGAGAATGGCTCGGGAAATTAAGACTTCAAGTAAGAAAGATCGGCTTCCTTATCCATTGTTGATCATGCGGATTCTTCGACTTCATGAAGTCAATATCGATTGTTCTTCTTATGAACACTCACTTGGACCGATTGGTGAAACGACGATGGTGAAGTCTCGAGCTCAGCTTCATGTGGAGGATGAGCCTCCTGCTCCCGCACCTGCACCTCGTGCACAGGCTGGTCCCGCTGGTGGTACTGCTTATTCCTTGGTCTTGCGTGAACAGCAGCGGTTGTCAGGGGAGTTAGAGCGCCTGGGCTCTGTTCAAGCTGAGATGCGTCAAGATATTGCTACGATAAAAAGACGTCAAGGGCGCTTCTCTCAGTATTTCAGGCTACTATGTTCAAAGATGGGCTGTTTGAGTGCTGAGATGCCTCCTCCCGACACTGACTCCGACTAGGGTGTTCGGGCCCTAGTTTTTGTTTTTTTTTTTGGCTCTTTCGGACAAAAAGGGGGAGAGTGGCGTAATTGATGATGATGTAGCTTAGGACTTGACTTGCTTAGGACTAGTTTGCTTATGTATGTTTTTGCTTGCTAGGAGATGATGATATGACTTGTAACTATGACTTTGCTTAATTTGCTTAATGGAATCTTTGATGCTTGAATTTGTGTTGAGAAATTTTTGCAGGAAATATTCAAGACTTCAAGACTCCAATGTCTAGGTCATAGGGTTTGAAACAAGAGTCTGTAATTTTATTTTTATTGGATCGGTCATGCAAGAGTTACTGTTTGGTGATTGCAATAAGTCTTTTCTTTTTAGTTTTGAGATATGTACAGGTTTCGTTTGAGTTTTGTCACGAAATCGCCAAAGGGGGAGATTGTTAAGGATTTTGTAAGTTGGCGTATTTCGTGAGGTGTTTGGAGTCTTGAAGGAGTCAGGAGCACTCTTGGACCAATAAGATGCAATTGGACGTTACAAGACTCTGCAGTAAAGCTCGGCACCTCAGGTATGATAATAAGATCATTTACGGTGTTTTTTGTCACGCCCCGCTACCCGCCTATTTGGTCGGGTTCGGGCCACGTCAACAGACGCCGAACGGACAGGACCTCCCCTGCCCGCCCAAGGCTCCAACTACGAGTATAATAAGGCAATCAATGGATATTTGCTATTATACAAGGCTTGCACGAGGGCAAGCAACAAACACAGCGGAAGTAGAAACACTAAGCTAATAGATACCACATACAAGATATTTGATTACATTTAAACCAAATACAAGTAAACTAAAACTATTACAATCTTTTCCATTCAATACATCATATTTTCTTGCATTTGCCATTCCACCAAAATAAACTTGAATGTTTACAACTTAATCGCTATAGATCAACAAAACAAGTTGATACAAGTATACCCAAAATGGAATGCCTATGATGTACTCCGGTGGCCACTAGCTATGGCGCTAACCCTTTGCCCTGGCCCTCCGCCGCACTCGAGCTAGGACCCGTAGGGTTAGTGGTGTGAGAACTACAAGTTCCCGTGGGCTCGCAACCGACCCCGCCGACTTACCCACTAGGTCCATTTAGGCATAAGTATTGCAAAGAAAAGAAAATGGTAACCATACTATATGCTAAATTACCATGCCTGCAAAAGAACGATTAGTGGATCGATAATTGATCGTAATTAACGATGCATGCATGCTCTTTACTTTACTTGTTTCTTTACCCAATCTTACCGGTTAACCAAGTTAACCCCAAAACTCACGATTCATTACCCGTCTACCGGGGAAGGCTCAAGGCGCTATCACCCGAGGGCTCGTCGACGGGGTACTTTCCCCGCGGTGCCTACACTCCGGAGTACACCACTTGTGGAGGAGCTACCTCCCACAAGCCAAGTGTGAGTATCGATCAATTTCCCAACTTGGGAAACCATAAACTCTAGTTCCAATGTCAATGTCATAATAGGTTTCTACCTAATTGTTCATGTCATTCTCTATGTCTTTCTATGTCATCTCGATGGTAATCTTGTTTCTATGTTCAATGTCACCTTTGTGTACTAAGATCATAGTCATTCTCACATTCACACATGCATAGGGTTCTTGTTCTCATTTCTATGTTCCATTTTATTCGCTAAGTTCGTTTACATTATAGCAATACATAAAGGAACAATCATACTTATAATTACTCACTACCCTATCATGCATGAGTATTCTACAATATAATATGCTCAAAAAGGTGAAATAGACATAGAAGGGAATTCGATGATTCCGGAATGCACCCCCCCCCTCTAAAAATTATGGTGGAGTTGTGGTTCGAATTTCACGGCTATCCGATCCCTAGTTTGCGACTGCGCGTTAAATGATTCTAAATCGTGCCGATTTACACAAAGAGCCCCTATATCGGCTTTTCGTTTAAACGAACGGAGTTGTCCCACGCGTCGGAAATACCCCCAATTAGGTTTTCACAAGGTCAATTAGCCTTGGAAACACCCTAGGGCAAAAGCCCCAATTTCCAAACCCTAACAATGCCATTTTGGCATTCTCATGGGATTGATCTCACACACAAGCAAAATAAAGCTTATGAACCCATGAGAAGCTCTCTAGAACCATGCTAAAGCCATTAGAACCATCTCTAAGGCATTTACTACAAATCCTACTAAGCCACCATTAGAGCTCATGAAGCTCTCATGAGTTTTCCATGGAGTTCATGGTATACCCAACTCTCTAACACTAGCAACAAGCTAGAAATCCCAAAATCTAAGAGAAAACCCAAACCCTAGAGTTAAACTTGCAAAAACCTACCTCTTGTACCAAGCTCAACCCAAGCCTCCTTGTAGGAGAGCTTCAAGATCCTTCAAAGCCCTCCAATGTCACCTTCTTCTTCCTCTTCTCCTTGATCTCCAAGCTCTAGGGCTTTTCTAGAGAGAGAAAGTGAGAAAAGAGAGTGAGGGATGAAGTGTGCTGTGAATAGAGAAGGCCCCAAGCCTATATGGTGTTGCTACAATGGCACATAAGTCCCCCAAACCCTAAATATTACAATCTGCCAAAACTGGGCAAATTTCGCCGCTGGAGACCGGTCCTGGGATATGGAGACCGGTCCCAGAAAGCCTCAGCCAAACAGTTAAGGACTTAGCCAAATTTTCAGCTTTTTCGCCAATTTTTTTATATAGGAGACCGGTCCTGGATTTGCGAGACCGGTCCCAGAGGTCCGTAATTCCAAAGATTTTAGGACTTAGCCAAATTTTCACTTTTTCACCTTCGGGGTCCGTTTTTTGTCCGTTTTCGCTCGTTTGACCTCCGATTCGTTTCAAATCGAACCGAGACTTTGCAAACATGTTTTCGAACACATTTTCATCATCTTTTCATCCGCGCTAACGCCGGATTTAGCTCACGACCCAATATAGCTGTTCGGTTTTCGTTTTCGCGCCTTTGCGCACAAAAACGTCCGATTTTCGTGACTTAGCCGATTTTCACTTGTCCACCCTCCGCGCATGGGGAGACCGGTCTCCCCTTTGTAGAGACCGGTCCCCAAGAGTTCCAACTCGAAACTTTTCCGCACTGCGCTTTCGATCTCTCGGGTCCCGTTTTCACTTACCATAGGTCTAAAAACTCTTAGAACCTCGTGTTACTTACCTCACTCCGCGTTCCGCTCATTTCGACGGAACTCGGCACGCTTTCCGGCGACGTGATATGCTCCATTCCCCACCCTTAAAAATAGTTTCGTCCGCGAAACTCAACTCGTACCTTAGCTCGTCGACTCGAATAAGTGAGGATACTCCTCCTCATTGTGTCTTCAAGTTCCCTGTGGCTTCACGCACCGCATGATTACTCCATCGGACCTTGACGTAGGAAATCTTGCGATTTCTAAGCTTCTTCTCACCTCTTTCAAGAATACAAACCGGGTACTCTTCATAAGTCATGTCCTCGTTCAATTCTACCGGTTCATACTCCAATACGTGCGACGAATTGCGGACGTACATGCGGAGATTTGACACGTGAAAGACATTGTGCACTCCCGCAAGTCTCGGTGGTAACGCCAACTTGTATGCTACCGCACCGATCCGCTCTAGAATTTCAAAAGGTCCGACATAACGAGGGCTTAGCTTTCCCCGAACGCCAAACCTCTTTACACCGCGCATCGGTGACACCTTCAAAAACACGCGGTCTCCAACCTCGAACTCTAGGTTTCTTCTTCGCTTGTCGGCATAGCTCTTTTGCCGAGATTGAGCCGTCTTGAGTCTTTGTCGGGCTAGGCGGACTTTCTCTTCCGCCTCTCGCACCACATCGGGGCCAAGAGCAGTTCTCTCGCCCACGTCGCTCCAATGAATTGGAGAGCGACACTTCTTACCATAGAGGGCCTCGAATGGCGCCATCGCAATACTTTCTTGGTAGCTATTGTTGTATGCGAATTCCGCCATCGGTAGGAAATCGTGCCATCCGCCCTTATAATCGAGTACACACGCCCGAAGCATGTCCTCAAGTATCTGAATGGTTCTCTCAGATTGACCGTCACTTTGAGGATGAAATGCCGTACTAAAGTCGAGCCGTGTACCCAATGCATCTTGCAAACTCTTCCAGAAATGAGATGTGAACCGGGGGTCTCGATCTGATACAATTGACACCGGAACCCCATGTAGTCTCACAACCTCGTCAAGATAAACTTGAGCCAGCTTGTCTCCTGACCAAGTAGTGTGGATCGGCAAAAAGTGAGCCGATTTCGTTAACCGGTCCACAACTACCCAAATCGCGTCGTGTCCGCCTTGAGATCTAGGCAAGCCCGTCACAAAGTCCATAGCGATGTCTTCCCACTTCCACACGGGTATTGGTAGACTTTGCAATTTTCCCGCCGGAAAACGACGCTCAGCCTTTACTTGTTGGCATGTGAGGCACTGTGCCACAAATTCTCCAATATCCCTTTTCATACCCGGCCACCAATAATGAAGCTTTAGATCATGATACATCTTGGTGCCACCCGGGTGAATGCTATAGGGTGATTGGTGCGCTTCTTGCATAATCGCCATCCGGAGATCTTCGTCCTTAGGCACACACCAGCGGTTTCTATACCGCAGTGCACCGTCGGTCCCAATGCCAAAATCTTCGGCACTACCGTTCTCGACTTCCCCGCGCACCTTTTGGAGGTACGAATCAGACGCTTGCAATTCTTTTATCTTCTCCACTAAGGTAGGTTGCACGATCAACATAGCGAGTGTGGCCGGTACTCCCGGCGCCACCACTTCAAGTCCTAATCGCTGCATCTCCTTGTGCAATGCCGGTTGAGGCGTAATTGTCGTCGCCAAATTTTCCGCCGACTTTCTACTCAGAGCATCGGCCACGACATTTGCCTTCCCGGGGTGGTATAGAATAGTTACATCATAATCTTTGAGCAACTCTAACCACCGCCGCTGTCGCATATTCAACTCCTTCTGGGTGAACAAGTATTTGAGACTCTTGTGATCCGTATAAATCTCGCAATGCTCACCGTACAAGTAATGCCTCCATAACTTTAGCGCGAAAATGACCGCCGCTAGCTCAAGATCATGGATCGGGTAGTTCTTCTCATAGCTCTTTAGTTGGCGCGAAGCATAAGCTATGACTCGGTCACTTTGCATCAAGACACACCCGAGTCCAACATAAGAAGCATCACTGTACACAACATATTTCTCCCCCGGTGTCGGCAAGGCAAGCACCGGAGTCGATGTCAATCTCTTCTTAAGCTCCTCGAAGCTCCGCTCACATTCGGGGCTCCAATTGTACTTTACCCCCTTGTGCGTAAGGCGCGTCAGTGGAGTAGTTATCTTGGCAAACCCCTCCACGAACCGCCGATAGTAACCCGCAAGCCCCAAAAAGTTTCGGATCTCCGTCACATTTGTCGGGCAAGGCCAATCCTCAATAGCCTCAACTTTCTTCGGGTTTAAGCCGAAATGCCATCTCCAGATATAACGTGACCCAAGAAAGTAACCTCCGATAGCCAAAACTCACATTTCTTCAGTTTGGCATAAAGCTTTTCTCTTCGGAGTGTCTCCAACACGATTCTCAAGTGTTCCTCGTGTTCTTCCTCGGTCCGAGAATATACCAATACGTCGTCAATGAAAACCACGACGCACCGGTCCAATAGCGGACGGAAGACTCGATTCATTAAGTCCATACAGGCTGCCGGGGCATTAGTAAGCCCGAATGGCATGACTGTGAACTCATAATGGCCATACCGCGTACGGTACGCCGTTTTATACACGTCCTTGGGCCGTATCTTCAATTGATGATACCCCGACTGAAGGTCGATTTTCGAGTATACTCTAGACCCTTGCAACTGATCGAATAAATCATCCATTCTCGGCAACGGGTACTTGTTCTTAACCGTGACCTTGTTCAACTCGCGATAATCAACGCAGAGTCGAAGTGTGCCGTCCTTCTTCTTTACAAATAGCACCGGAGCTCCCCACGGAGACACGCTCGGCCGCACGAAGCCTTTATCGAGCAAGTCTTGCAATTGGGCTTTAAGTTCCTTTAGCTCTACCGGTGCCATTCTATACGGGGCCTTCGAGATTGGCGCCGCCCCGGGGATTAAGTCAATGACGAACTCAACTTCCCGGTCCGGTGGCAATCCCAGAATCACGGAAACACATCCGGTACTCACATACCACCCGAATGCTACCCAATTCCGGTGCTCCCTTTGGGTATCTACAATGGTCGCTAAATAGGCTTTGCAACCACCCTTAATCATCCTCTTCGCCCATCGACGATATGGTTGCCGCAAAGCGCGCGCCCTTACACGCTTGGTAGACCATCTCCTCCGGTTAGGCTCACGAAAAGTGATAACCTTTTTATCACAATCGATGACTGCGTAGTACTTGGAGAGCCAATTGATTCCCAAGACCACGTCGAATCCCGACAATCGGTCTACTACTAGAAGATCGATCGGCATAATCCAGCTTCCAATCTGTACCGGACAGTTCTTGCACTCCTCGTCCACAACAAAAGAGTGTTCGATAGAATTGACCCACCACTGGTCATCGTGACACACAACCTCTAGTCCATGAGCCTTAGCGAATGATGCATTAACGAATGAATGAGATGCACCTGTATCAAATAATGCTCTGGCTCTCGTGCCTTGGATCAGAATAATACCTGCCACCACATCATCCGGAATCGGAGCCGGAGTCGACTGCTCCTCCACCTGAGTGGCCAAAACCCGTCCACTAGGTGCTCGAGGTGCCTCTTGCTGTCGAGGCGCTGACGATCGTCCAGCGGACATAGCGGGTGGTAGTCCCGCAAGCTGTCGCGGAGTGTACTGGACTGAAGCTGATGATGGTGCCGATGACGCACCACCCGGACACTCCCAGCTCATGTGTCCCTCGCGGCCACATCGGTTACACTTCCCTTCGCGCTGGGGGCAGCCCCTGGGCCTATGAGTCCCGCCGCAAATCACACACGGATAGGAAGTTGCCTGGCTCCTCGACTGGCTCCTGCCTCCTCGCCACTGTGATCGCTGTGGTCGCGGGGGTCGCTTGGAACTCGACTGCCCCGCGGACCCAACCGATGCCCGTTTCTTGGACTTCTCTCTATCCTTGTCCCTCTCAAAAGCCTCGCGCTCCTCCCGCGCAATAGCATTGCTGCGCTCCACCCAAAGCGCACGGTCCAAAACCTCCTCGTAGGTCTTCAGCCGGAAGGCATCTACTGTCTTGAAAATATCCGGCCTCAACCCACGCCCGAACGTCTTCGCCCGGTCCCCATCACCGTGGACCAAGCTCGGCACACAATTGATCATGTGTGTGAATTCCCTCTCGTACTCACGCACCGTGCGACTCCCTTGCCTTAGCTTGCGGAAGTCCTCCTCGATCTTCCGTTTATCGCTCTCAGGGAAATACTCCGTTAATAGCGTCTCCCGAAACGTCTCCCAAGCCATTGTAGTATCGTCCAAAGAACGATCCTTCTTCTCTTGTCTCCACCAAAGGCGCGCTGATCCCTCGAAACAATGGGCCGCCAAATGTACTTTATCCCGTTCGAGGGTATAGAAGTCCTCGAACAAGGACTGCATGGCGATCAACCACGCCTCGCACACCCACGGGTCCTTGTCTTCCCCGCTGAAGGTTGGTGGTTTAAGCCGCTTGAAGGCCGCCAAGATCGCTACCGCCCGTTCTCGCTCCGCCTGGGGGTGTCGTGATCGGCCGACGAACCCGAGTCGGCGGAGGCACCACCGTCACCGGTGTCGCCGCCACGGAGGTGGTGCCGTAGGTTCAACGGTGGCGTCGGGTCTGAGGCATGCGCGCCGCCGCCTGCTGGGTCATCAAGTCTTGGAGCCTGCTAAGCTGCTCCGCCTGCTGCTTCATAGCCCCGGCCAAAGTTGCCATCTGGGCCCGCAGCTCGCGTACATCGTTCGATCCCGATTGTTCGGGCACCTCAGAAGGTGGTGCCACAGTGGATCGCGTCTTAGGAGGACGTCCTCGTGGTGCCATCACGTCCTGAAACGTAGCACACACATTAATACTCGATACACGTGACACTTACACGTTCCGTATAACTACCCAATTAAGCGAAAGCAAATAAGTAAAAACGAATTTCAACTCTTGGGGTCGTGTGGTCGGCCGCCCCACGCGATTCCCTCAAGTAGAAACAAATTAATACTTGAATTCATCTCTAATTCCATCTAGAGAAGTCTTAATGTCAACCCAATCCACTAGCTTTCGCAATTACCAAGTCCACGTTAACCGCTTCCTAAGTCCCTAAGGTCTCCACTCCTACGGTTCCTAAGTCCATCCTAAACCTTTGCTTACTTCCGTTTAGGCTCTGATACCACTTTATCTGTCACGCCCCGCTACCCGCCTATTTGGTCGGGTTCGGGCCACGTCAACGACGCCGAACGACAGACCTCCCCGCCCGCCCAAGGCTCCAACTACGAGTATAATAAGGCAATCAATGGATATTTGCTATTATACAAGGCTTGCACGAGGGCAAGCAACAAACACAATGAAGTAGAAACACTAAGCTAATAGATACCACATACAAGATATTTGATTACATTTAAACCAAATACAAGTAAACTAAAACTATTACAATCTTTTCCATTCAATACATCATATTTTCTTGCATTTGCCATTCCACCAAAATAAACTTGAATGTTTACAACTTAATCGCTATAGATCAACAAAACAAGTTGATACAAGTATACCCAAAATGGAATGCCTATGATGTACTCCGGTGGCCACTAGCTATGGCGCTAACCCTTTGCCCCGGTCCTCCGCCGCACTCGAGCTAGGACCTGTAGGGTTAGTGGTGTGAGAACTACAACGAAGTTCCCAGTGGGCGCGGCAACCGACCCCGCCGACTTACCCACTAGGTCCATTTAGGCATAAGTATTGCAAAGAAAAGAAAATGGTAACCATACTATATGCTAAAATACCATGCAAAAGAAAGATTAGTGGATAGATAATTGATCGTAATTAACGATGCATGCATGCTCTTTACTTTACTTGTTTCTTTACCCAATCTTACCGGTTAACCAAGTTAACCCCAAAACTCACGATTCATTACCCGTCTACCGGGGAAGGCTCAAGGCGCTATCACCCGAGGGCTCGTCGACGGGGTACTTTCCCCGCGGTGCCTACACTCCGGAGTACACCACTTGTGGAGGAGCTACCTCCCACAAGCCAAGTGTGAGTATCGATCAATTTCCCAACTTGGGAAACCATAAACTCTAGTTCCAATGTCAATGTCATAATAGGTTTCTACCTAATTGTTCATGTCATTCTCTATGTCTTTCTATGTCATCTCGATGGTAATCTTGTTTCTATGTTCAATGTCACCTTTGTGTACTAAGATCATAGTCATTCTCACATTCACACATGCATAGGGTTCTTGTTCTCATTTCTATGTTCCATTTTATTCGCTAAGTTCGTTTACATTATAGCAATACATAAAGGAACAATCATACTTATAATTACTCACTACCCTATCATGCATGAGTATTCTACAATATAATATGCTCAAAAAGGTGAAATAGACATAGAAGGGAATTCGATGATTCCGGAATGCACCCCCCACCTCTAAAAATTATGGTGGAGTTGTGGTTCGAATTTCACGGCTATCCGATCCCTAGTTTGCGACCTGCGCGTTAAACAGATTCTAAATCAGGCCGATTTACACAGTAGCCCCTATATCGGCTTTTCGTTTAAACGAACGGAGTTGTCCCACGCGTCGGGAATACCCCCAATTAGGTTTTCACAAGGTCAATTAGCCTTCCAAACACCCTAGGGCAAAAGCCCCAATTTCCAAACCCTAACAATGCCATTTTGGCATTCTCATGGGATTGATCTCACACACAAGCAAAATAAAGCTTATGAACCCATGAGAAGCTCTCTAGAACCATGCTAAAGCCATTAGAACCATCTCTAAGGCATTTACTACAAATCCTACTAAGCCACCATTAGAGCTCATGAAGCTCTCATGAGTTTTCCATGGAGTTCATGGTATACCCAACTCTCTAACACTAGCAACAAGCTAGAAATCCCAAAATCTAAGAGAAAACCCAAACCCTAGAGTTAAACTTGCAAAAACCTACCTCTTGTACCAAGCTCAACCCAAGCCTCCTTGTAGGAGAGCTTCAAGATCCTTCAAAGCCCTCCAATGTCACCTTCTTCTTCCTCTTCTCCTTGATCTCCAAGCTCTAGGGCTTTTCTAGAGAGAGAAAGTGAGAAAAGAGAGTGAGGGATGAAGTGTGCTGTGAATAGAGAAGGCCCCAAGCCTATATGGTGTTGCTACAATGGCACATAAGTCCCCCAAACCCTAAATATTACAACCGCCAAAATCGGGCAAATTTCGCACTGAGACCGGTCTGGGATATGGAGACCGGTCCCGTAAAGCCTCAAACAGCTTAAGGACTTAGCCAAATTTTCAGCCTTTTCGCCAATTTTTTTATATAGGAGACCGGTCCTGGATTTGCGAGACCGGTCCCAGAGAGGTCCAGAATTCCAGCATTTTAGGACTTAGCCAAATTTTCAGCTTTTTCACCTTCGGGGTCCGTTTTTTGTCTCGTTTGACCTCCGATTCGTTTCAAATCGAACCGAGACTTTGCAAACATGTTTTCGAACACATTTTCATCATCTTTTCATCCGCGCTAACGCCGGATTTAGCTCACGACCCAATATAGCTGTTCGGTTTTCGTTTTCGCGCCTTTGCGCACAAAAACGTCCGATTTTCAGGACTTAGCCGATTTTCAGCTTGTCCACCCTCCGCGCATGGGGAGACCGGTCTCCCCTTTGTAGAGACCGGTCCCCAAGAGTTCCAACTCTGAAACTTTTTTCAGAATTGCAGTTTCGATCTCTCGGGTCCCGTTTTCACTTACCATAGGTCTAAAAACTCTTAGAACCTCGTGTTACTTACCTCACTCCGCGTTCCGCTCATTTCGACGGAACTCGGCACGCTTTACGGAGAAGTGATATGCTACATTTTTAATCTAATATATAGTGATTAGGAGACTTGAAATTATTTTTTATATGATAAATTATAAAAAAGCTGGAAAAAACTGATTGAGATCCGGATCAGAGTGGTGTGATTCGGATCCCGTAAGCCGATTTCCTGCGCAAGTTTAATTGAGATCCGGATCAGGACTGTGATTCGGATCCCGTACCTTGGTGTCTCAAGTTGCGTAACTGTGGACCGGATCACATGACTTAGGACCGGCTCCCATGAAAACTGCTTTCGAATAACGGAAGATGAACCGCTGAGTGGGCCGATCCTGGACCTTGGTCATGGAAATATTTCCAGATTTGGTTATTTTTAATCATAATCTATCTCTAAGTCTCCTAAACATTATATAAGGACCATGGGGGTTCAGAATTATTTAGACCTACAATATTAATCTCTTTGAAAACCCTAGAAACTCTTTCTACCCTAATGTTTTTCTAATTAAGAGTTTTGGAGGAATTGTTCATCAAATTGATTCTAGTTTTTGATTATTCTTTCGGAATCAAGTTGATGATCAATTAAAAAGAGATCCCCATCGGTCTATGGTTTTGAATTGATAAAATCACCATAAATCATCGCATTCTACTCCGGATGGAGTTTGGCGCGGAGATCGCGTGAAGAACCGTGGATTCGGTGGACGCATCGTGGATTCGGAGCGTTGTTGCGGCAAGGATTTGCAGCGTGATCGATTGAAGGATTTCAAGCGATCGAGGACTAGCGAAAGTGATCCACATTGGAGAATTGGTAAAGTTGAGTTAGGTTTTCGGTAAATCACCTTGTACTCAATTTGATTCTTAGTGGATATTCGTGTGATCGGTCCCGTGGGTTTTTCTCTCCGTTTTGGAGTTTTCCCACGTTAAAAATCTCGTGTGTTCGTTTATTTTCCGCATTTATTTTTAAAACGCATAGAGATTATTTGTTTTGCCATTATACACCTATTCACCCCCCTCTAGGTGTCGATTACCTTTTAGATCTTTGGGATCCATATCTTACAGCGCGCATAAAGCGCATGGAGGACCTTCTACTGCAGCAGGCGGCCGCGAGGGAGACTCAGACTCCTTCATCGCCGGCACCAGCCGAGGTTGACTTACCGCGGGCGCAGTCCCCCGCGGCCGGCTCACACCAGACGACTCCGGCAGTCGAGCGCCGGGAGGAGGGTCGGGACACCCCGCCAGTGCGAGCATCGCCGGTGGCAGCAGCATTTCCACTTATGGCTCAGGGAGTCGAGAGGGATCGACTCATAGGTCGCCTCAAGGAGTTTAGGAAGTGCAGTCCGAGGATCTTTGACGGAGAGAACGTCGACCACTGGATGGTGGAAAAGTGGTTGATGCATATGGAGAAATTATTCCGTGACACGTTCGTGGAGGAGCGGGACAGAGTGTGGCTCGCCACCCACCACTTGGACGGCGAGGCCTACCGCTGGTGGATGGACATTTAGGAGAACCCCAGCACGGATTTGACGTCTATTACCTGGATGAAGTTCAAGGAACTTCGTTGTCACACTACTTCCCCGAAACGGCGTCAAGAGACAGATGGAGCGGAGCCTGCGCGGCCTTACTCAGGGGGACCGGACCGTGGCCGAGTACGAGAGAGAGTTTTCTCGGCTTCTGCATTGCGTGCCCTTCGTCGTGCGGGACGACGAGGATAAGGCCCGCATCTTTGAGCGTGGATCGCGACCGTCGATCTTCCGGTTCGTGCGTCATCCGAGCTTCGTACATACCGACAGTGGTGAACCGCGCGCTCATCGTGGAGAGCGGCGCGGCCATGGTACGAGAGACGCGAGGGCTTGGATAGGGAAAGGGCAAGAGGCCCGCGGCCGAGAGTGCGAGCCGACGCACTCTAGGAGGCCACCGAAGCATCCGAGGCACCGCAGCGCGCCGAGGCGCACCGACTCGCCGAGAGGACCCGACCGACGCCGCCTCCCCGGTGTTTTATCTGCGGTGGTCCTCACCACCCCGCCGCAGTGTCCACAGCTGGCAGGCAGGTGCTTCTAGTGTGGCCAGGAGGGCCACATCCGTACCGAGTGCCCGAGAGGGTCTTCACCGGCACCGTCTTCTCGCATCGTCACCGGCTCTACCGGCCCGCCGCCTGAGGACCCCGTCGACACGACTGCATCGGGCGGCCGACCGTCCAGCGCCAGAGCGAGGGGTCACGTCAGGCGCCGAGTGGGCGCATGTACGCCGCGCAGACCGAGGCGGCAGCGACAGCTGAGGATGTGGTGGCAGGTATCATTTTACTTGATGGCATTAGAGTACGTGCATTATTTGATACCGGTGCATCACATTCATTTATAGATCGGCTGTTTGCCGAGTTGCATGACATCCAGTTTGTTCCTTTACTACACCCTGGACGTATTGTTGTACCCGACCACATTGTGGAAGTGCGAGAGTATTGCCCCAGTTGTCCTATCCGGGTAGGAGATTGGACCATGCCCGTGGACTTGCGAGTAGTGCGCAAGTTGGGGGATTTTGACGTGGTTTTGGGTATGGATTGGTTGACTAGATATTACGCCTCCATCGATTGTGTTAATCGAACGATTACTTTTAGAGAACCGGGTCAGGATGAGGTGGTATTTAGAGGATGCCAGAGTTCGCTTTTTGCGATGTCGATCAGTTGGTCTCGAGCTAGGCAACTGATCAACCGGGGATGCGTAGCCTATTTGGCTAGTATCGCATTGAGGGGTGAAGATGATACCCCTAGGGTCGAGGATATCCTGGTGGTACGAGAGTTTCAGGACGTGTTTCCGGCGGAGCTACCAGGCATGCCACCTGATAGGGAGATCGAGTTTGTGGTAGATCTCGCTCCCGGGACTACCCCAGTCTCGAAGGCACCCTATAGGATGGCACCAGCAGAGTTAAAGGAGCTGAGGGCACAGTTACAGGATATGTTGGACAAGGGCTTCATTCGACCGAGTGTGTCACCTTGGAGAGCACCGGTTCTTTTTGTGAAGAAGAAGAACGGATCACTTCGCCTTTGCGTGGACTATCGTGAACTTAATAAGTCACGATCAAGAATAAATATCCGTTGCCGAGGATTGATGATCTTTTTGATCAACTTCAAGGATCGAATGTGTATTCCAAGATAGACTTGAAATCGGGATACCATCAGCTGAAGATTGCGCCTGGGGATGTGGCGAAGACGGCTTTTAGATCACGGTATGGACATTATGAGTTCACTGTTATGCCGTTTGGGCTTACTAATGCCGGCACTTTTATTGATCTATTGAACCTTGTTTTGAAGCCTTACCTAGACAGGTGCGTCGTGGTCTTCATCGACGACATCTTGGTTTATTCCCGAAGTGATGTGGAGCACGAGGAACACTTGAGATTGGTACTACAAGTGCTTCGGGAAAAGAAGTTATTTACTCAGCCGAAGAAGTGTGAATTTTGGCTTCGGGAAGTGGCTTTTCTGGGACATGTGATTTCAGGATCAGGTATAGCAGTGGATCCTAGGAAGATAGAAGCCATTCAGGAATGGCCAAGACCGACGAGCGTCGCCGAGATCAGGAGTTTCCTTGGTTTGGCCGGCTACTACCGCAGATTCGTGGAGGGCTTTGCGAAGTTATCTACTCCCCTCACGAGGCTCACGCACAAAGGAGCTAAATTCATTTGGAATGATGCGTGTGAAAAGAGCTTTCAAGAGTTGAAGCTGAGATTGACTACCGCCCTGATCCTCACATTACCTATTCTTTGGAGCGGGGTATGTGGTTTATAGTGATGCATCTCTTAACGGATTGGGTGTGTCTTGATGCGGGGGTGACAAGATGATGGCGTATGCATCTCGCCAGTTAAAGGAATATGAGAAGAACTATCCTACACATGACTTGGAGTTGGCGGCCGTGGTCTTTGCATTAAAGCTATGGCGCCACTATTTGTATGGCGAGCGGTGCGAGGTTTATATAGATCACAAGAGCTTAAAGTATCTCTTCACTCAGAAGGAGCTGAACTTGAGACAGCGCAGATGGTTGGAGCTGCTCAAGGATTATGATTTGACTATTCTCTACCACCCAGGCAAGACTAACGTGGTGGCAGATGCGCTAAGTCGGAAATCGACCGCGAACTTCGCGACGCATGTTGTTACTCAACCGCAGTTGATCGAGCAGATGAAGCGGTTGGAGTTGGAGGTAGTGACTCCCGATACACCTTTGCGGCTGATGACTATGGTGGTGCAACCTACACTTATGGATAGAATTAAGGAAAAGCAAGCTCTTGACTTAGAGTTGCAAAAGATTCGAGACAAAATGGTTGATGGTTGCACCGGCGACTTCCTAGTAGATGATCAGGAAGTGATGCGCTTTGGTGGACGGATTTGTGTGCCGGCGGATTCGGGACTTAGAGAGGACATCCTTCGGGAGGCACACAGGGCACCTTATGCTATTCATCCAGGAGGCACCAAAATGTACAAGGACTTGAGGTTATTTTATTGGTGGCCTAGGATGAAGAAGGATGTTGGCGAGTTTGTTGCTAGATGTCTAACTTGCCAACAAGTGAAAGCTGAGCATCGAGTTCCAGCGGGAAAACTTCAGAGTTTGCCTATTCCCGTGTGGAAGTGGGAGAAGATCACCATGGAGTTCGTGACAGGGTTGCCTCGCTCTCAAGCTGGGCATGATGCTATTTGGGTGATAGTGGATAGGTTGACGAAGTCGGCGCACTTCATACCTATTCACACTACTTGGGCTGGAGAGAAGCTCGCACAAGTGTACCTTGATGAGATTGTGCGACTTCATGGAGTACCTACATCGATCGTATCAGATAGAGACACCCGCTTTGCGTCACACTTTTGGAGGAGTCTGCAGGACCCCTTAGGTACTAGATTGGATTTCAGCACTACTTTCCACCCCCAGAGTGACGGGCAGTCGGAGCGCACTATACAGACTCTAGAGGACATGCTTCGAGCATGTGTGATTGACTTCCAAGGAGGATGGTCGCAGCACCTACCCATGGCGGAGTTTGCTTATAACAATAGTTATCAAGCAAGCATCAAGATAGCACCATTCGAGGCATTGTATGGGCGGAAATGTAGGTCGCCACTTCATTGGAGTGAAGTTGGCGAAAGATGGGCTTTAGGCCCCGAAGTACTCCAGGAAGCAGAGGATAAAGTTCGAATTACTCGGGAGCGACTACTGACAGCCCAGAGTGGGCAGAGGAGCTATGCAGATAAACGCCGACGAGACTTGGAGTTTCAGATTGGAGATCATGTCTTCTTGAAAGTCTCGCCGTCAAATGGAATTCGAAGATTTGGAATTCGAGGCAAGTTAAGTCCTCGATTCATTGGACCCTATGAGATCTTGGAACGTATAGGTCCGGTGGCGTATCGACTTGCTCTACCGCCGAACCTATCGGGCGTGCACAACGTCTTTCATGTATCGGTCCTTCGGAAATATATCCATGATCCGGCTCATGTATTGGAGGCTGTACCCATAGAGCTGCGGGAGGATTTGAGCTTCGAGGAGCAACCAGTGAAGATCTTGGCTCGCGAAGTGAAGAAATTGCGGAATCGGGACATTCCGTATGTGAAGGTTCTTTGGAGCAACCACGAGGAGCGAGAGGCCACGTGGGAGCCTGAGAGCGCACTGCAGGAGCGCTACCCCCATCTCTTTCAGATGGAAACTTGAGGTATGAGTTCGCTTTCGAGTTTTGCGCACGAAACTCCTTTTTAGGAGGGGTGAATGTAACATACTGGACTTGCGCAAATTGCGGAGTTCGAGTAGTTGACTTGAGTTGGGAGCTTTTCCAGATTTTTCTGGAGGGTCGTTGACTGTGTTCCGACCTATGGCACGTGTACCGAGGTTAGGGGATGAATCCCCAGCACTAAAGTCCAAAAAGTTGGATTTTAGGTGGCTCTCGGGATGAAAATTCTGTGCCTTGTACCGGTACAAAATGGTGTCTATACCGGTACAAATTGATGGCTATACCGGTACAGACCGAAATTTATACCGGTATAAAAGGGCAGACTTGGCAAACCCGAGGCTAGGGTTTGGCTGTTTCGCAGGGTTTATACCGGTACAAATCTGATTTGTACCGGTACAAACTGGCAGATTTCGAGCAGTTTAAACTGCAGGGGTGTTTTAGCATTTTGTTGCTTCTATAAGGTTACCCCCTCACCCTAAGGCTCCATTTGAGCACCCCCATTGCAGCAAAGAGGTAGGAGGAGCTCCTCTCTCTACTCCCTTGGGTTTTCTCGGGTTTTGGTTAGATTTTTAGAGGATTAAAACCCTCCTTTTGCTTCTTTGTGCTTGGTAGAGGCAACATCACCATTGTTGGAGCTTGGAGCTTGGTGGTTGGAGCTTTGTGGTGGATCAAGCTTCAAGCCTAGGACTTTTTGAGCTTGGTTTTGAGCTTCTTAGAGGTATGTGAATGATCTCCTTCCTCTAGTTTTGGTTTTTGTGGGTTTTTGTGAGATGAAACCCTAGAATGGGATTCTAGGGTTAGGATTTGGGGATTTTCGATTTAGGGCCTTTGGGACCTAATTGATGGGTTTAGAACTTTGGTTTAGGTAGGATTGCAAGGACTCTAACTCCCATTTGGAGATCAAGAGCACTTCCTTCGCATTCGGTGAGTTTTCTCCAACCTTTTGTAGAGTTCCTTAAAGTGTGAACTCAAGGTGTATCTTCTTAGCTTGTAACTTCTAAGATGTGCTTTTTAGGACTCATGGAGTGATTATCGAAGCTTCGTTAGCGGTTCGGAGCAACGCTTTTCGCACTTGGTGGGTTTGGCTTCATGAGCATAGGAGCAAATGGCTCCTAAGTGCTTATTCGGTTTGATTTAATTATTTTGAATACATATTCATGCTAAATAGATTTATTATGAATTTTGAACCACTTAAAATGCATGCCTTATGTATGATAAAATTTTCACTCTATATAGTAGAGCTTTCTGGGTTAAACAGCATGCATGTGAGGGTGGGCTTTGTGGGCACCTGGGAGTGTGCCATTCATGTTTATATAGCTTAGATAATGTAATTATGAACATTGAACTCTTGTTGGAACTTAGAAAGATTAAGTGTCATCAAGCGGCACTTAACTTAGAAAATTGTGAAACTGCAACATAGAGACTTGACATAGGCCACTGGACATCTATTATTTTCATGTTAGAGACATGATGACATAGAGATAGGCCTTTTGGACACTTGTATATTCCATGTTAGAGACATGACGAATTGAGACAAATGATGAGTTTTGTGACTTTATGCCATTGTGCTCATTCGCACATGCTTGTGAGGGTCGCTCCCTACAAGCCGGCACTCCGGAGTTGGCCCACGCGTTTCATGTATTCGCCGTGCGGGATTGGGCGCCGAAATGGATTGCCGTGGGACAGTCTCATTCCTAGGGTGGGAATGTTGACTACTACGGGGCCATTAGGCTCGGCATTTGGGCTAGGCAGCCTTCGGGCGGGCATCGGCCATATCGTCTTCGGGTTGGATCCTATTGTACTTAAACTTAATGTAGTTTAAAGAAAACTGTGGACTTGACTAGAATAGTAAACTTTAACACTTTACTATCACTTGTGGACATTATAGACCTTGATTAGAATAGTAAACTTAACCTTTCACTATCAAGTTGGGAACTTCATGTTATTTATAATGCTTTCTATTCATGTTTAGAATAGCGTATTTACTTGAGTAGTTTTCATGCCAAGTAGAGATATCATGCTTTATTAGCTTACTCGTTATTTATTTCGCTTACACCTACTTGTTCGTTTTGGGCCTAGTGGAGCATGCAACTGAAGTCAGTAATTGCCCACTGGGAACTATTTTTAATAGTTCTCACGCCCCCTGTTTCTTGTGTGTTTAGAGCCTTCGGCACCGGCGGAGGCACGGGATCACGGCAAGGGAGTCGCGTCTAGTTAGCCGTAGCTAGCTTCTTTTGCCACTACTGTTTAGGTGGTTTTTTCCTCTCTTTTGTGTTTTTATGAGAGAGCGATTTTTGTATCCATTTATAGAGACCACCATGTATTATGTTAGCTTTTACTTTGGGATATTTGGTTGTACTCTTCTTATAGTTCTTAGTGGATTTGGTACTTTATTTTAGTTACTCTTATATGCTTCCTAGTTTAGAATTCTAGTTGTTACACTGCTCTGATGCTTCTAGATTCTTCTTATTTTTGTGATTAATTATCGTTTTTGTTAGACGCCTTGTATGTTGTAGATATACGGCGGGTCTGGGCACGCGCCGGGCGGGCTTCCGCTAGGTCCCGGGGCGTGACAGATGGTTATACCGGTACAAGCGTGATGGCTATACCGGTACAAAATGGATTTTGTACCTGTACAGACCAGCTGAGCGAGGCAACCCGAGCCTCGGGTTTGGCTTTTCGCAGAGTTTATACCGGTACAAAATGGATTTGTACCGGTACAAGCTGGCAGTTTTCGAGCAGACCGAACTGTAGGGGGTTTTTGGCTATTGTAGCACTTCTATTAGTGCAAGCCTCGCCCCTAGGGCTTCCCCTTGTGTTCTTCACAGCAATAGAAGAGGTAAGAGCTCCCTCCACTCCATCTTCTTCATTTCTCCTTGGTTTTGGATGGGTTTTTGAGGATTAAAACCCTCTCTTTGCTCTCTTTTGCTTGGTAGAGCCTATTTCCTCCATTGTTGGATCTTCGAGCTTGGTGTTTGGAGACTTGTGGAGGATTAAACTTCAAGCCTAGGGCATTTTGAGCAAGGATTGAAGCTTCTCAGAGGTATGTGGATGATTTCCTTCCTCTAGCTTCGGATTTTGAAGGTTTCCTTGAGATGAAAACCTAGAAATGGAATTCTAGGGTTTAATTTGGGGATTTTCGTTTTGGGGCTTCTTGGGCCTATTTGATGGGTTTAGAACTTTGGTTTAGGTTGGATTGCAAGGACTCTAACTCCCATTTGGAGATCGAGAGAGTTTCCTTCGCATTCGGTGAGTTTTCTCCAACCTTTTGTAAAGTTCCTTAAAGTGTGAACTCAAGGTTTATCTTCTTAGCTTGTAACTCCTAGGGGGTGCTTTTTAGGACTCAAGGAGTGATAATCGAAGCTTCGTTAGCAGTTCGGAGCAACGCTTTTCGCACTTGGTGGGTGTGGCTTCATGAGCATAGGAGCAAATAGCTCCTAAGTGCTTTTTCGGTTTGGTTTAATTATTTTAAAAGTATTTTCATGCTAGATGGAATTATTATGAATTTTGGAACACTTAAAGTGCATGCCTTATGTATGATAAAATTTTCACTCTATATAGTAGAGCTTTCTGGGTTAAACAGCATGCATGTGAGGGTGGGCTTTGTGGGCACCTGGGAGTGTGTCATTCATGTTTATATAGCTTAGATAATATAATTATGAACATTGAACTCTTGTTGGAACTTAGAAAGATTAAGTGTCATCAAGCGGCACTTAACTTAGAAAACTGTGAAACTGCAACATAGAGACATTGACATAGGCCACTGATATCTATCATATTCCATGTTAGAGACATGATGACATAGAGATAGGCCTTGGACACAGTGACTTACTTTCCATGTTAGAGACATGATGATTTGAGACTTGTGACAGTTCTTGTGACTATGCCATTGTGCTCATTCGCACATGCTTGTGAGGGTCGCTCCCTACAAGCCGGCACTCCGGAGTTGGCCAACGCGATACTTGTTCGCCGTGCGGGACTAGGCGCCGAAGTGGATTGCCGTAGGACAGTCGCATTCCTAGGGTGGGGATGTTGACTACTACGGGGCCATTAGGCTCGGCATTTGGCTAGGCAGCCTTCGGGTGGGCATCGGCCAGACCGCCTTCGGGTTGGGTCTTGTTGAACTTAAACTTAAAGTAGTTTAATGGACATTGTGGACTATGACTAGAATAGTAAACCTTAACTCTTTACTATTACTTGTGAACCTTGTACTAATCATAGTGCTTTCTATTCATGCTTAGAATAGCTTAATTACTTATGCAATTTCATGCTAAGTAGAGAGATCATGTTTAATAGCTTATATGTTTATTTACATATCGTTTACCTTATGCATAGTTTATCGTTTAATTGTTTAGTTTTGGGCCTAGTGGAGCATGCAACTGAAGTCAGTAATTGCCCACTGGGAACTATTAATTAATAGTTCTCACGCCCTCTTTTTCTAATGTGTTTCAGAGCCTTCGGCACCGGCGGAGGCAAGGGATCGCGGCAAGAGAGTCGCGTCTAGTTAGCTCGTAGCAGCTTTACTCTCTTTTAGGTGGTTCTACTTTTCTCTCTTTTTGGTTTTTGTGAGAGAGAGATTTTTGTATCCCGGTATAGAGACTACCATGTACCTTTTATAGCTTTTGGTTGTGGATTTATTGTTGTACTTATTTTCAGCTTTTTAGTGTTGTTAGTACTTTATTTCCTATATAGAGATCTAGTTGTTATATTGTGCTCTGATACTACTAGATGCCTCTTTTCTTG
The DNA here is from genome assembly GCA_025177825.1 of Aechmea fasciata. Classification (NCBI taxonomy): domain Eukaryota; kingdom Viridiplantae; phylum Streptophyta; class Magnoliopsida; order Poales; family Bromeliaceae; genus Aechmea; species Aechmea fasciata. The sequence continues at coordinate 4,351,800 of CM045925.1, read as the reverse complement.
TTGTTTTAATTATCGTTTCGTTAGACGTCTTGTATATTTTAGATGTACGGCGGGTCTGGGCACGCGCCGGGCGGGCTTCCGCTGGGTCCCGGGGCGTGACAGATTAAATTGGTATCAGAGACTAGGGTTAAGTCTTCTTGTGGACCTAGTAAACCTTAGGCAGGTTGGACTATAGGATATAGGCTCGTGAGAGACGAGGTCTATGTGACTTGTGAGCGAAAGTATTAAGATTGGGTATCTTGAATAACTCTAGTAAGTAGAGTTGGATTGAAGTGTATAACTCCTAACTTCGCGGAGGGTTACGTTGGCGGCCGACAACGTAACATCGGGAGTTAGTAGTGAAGGACACTTCATTACTTTCGCATGAATTGGGTATTTATAGCATGAGCGGGGATGCGATTGCGTGAGCTTACTAACTTGCGCTTTTATAATGTTGTAGTGACGATGCCGACGACTCGCTCTAAATCTGTGGGAGCGGATAATGCGGCACACCTGGAGGAGGTTGAGACCTCCGCTACCTCCGGATCTGGTGAGGTCCGTGAGTTGAGGGGCCAACAGGCGGCCCTCACGGCTTTGGTGACACAGCAGGCGACGGCGTTGCAGCGACAGGAGGCGCGTATGAAGCGCATGGAGGATCTTCTATTGCAGCAGGCGGCTGCGAGGGAGACTCAGACTCCTTCACCGCCAGCACCAGCCGAGGTTGACTTACCGCGGGCACAGTCCCCCGCAGCCGGTTCTGTGACGCACTGGACTTTGCAAATTGCAAGGTTCGAGTGTTAGATGTGAGAACTGAGCTTTTCCAAATTTTCTGGAGGGTCGTTGACTGTGTTCCGACCTATGACACGAGTACCGAGGTTAGTGGATGATTTCCAAGCACTAAAGTCCAAAAGGCTGGATTTTAGGATTGCTCTCGGGTTGGAATTTTATGCCTTTGTACCGGTACAAAATGGTGTTTATACCGGTACAAAATGATGGCTATACCGGTACAAGACGAGATTTATACCGGTATAGATGAGCAGCTGGGCAAACCCGAGGCTCGGGTTTGTCTTGTTAGAGTTTATTCCGGTACAAACCGGATTTGTACGGTACAAGCCGGCGAATTCCGAAACTGCAGGGACTTATTGGCATTTTGTTGCTTCTAATATAGCACCCCAGCCCTTAGGGCTCCTCTCTTGTGCTGAGAACAAGGGAGAGAAAGGTAAGAGAGTTTCTCTCTCTATCCCCTTTGCATTCTTTTGGTTTTTGGGTGATTTCTTGAGGATTGATCACCCTTTTTGCTCTCTTTTGTCTTGTGGTGCTCCCTACCCCATGGTTGAAGATAGGAGCTTGATTTTGGGAGCTAGTTGAAGGAAGATCTTCAACTTTGGTGACTCTAGAGCCTTGATTAGAGCTTCTAAGAGGTAAGCAACTTCTCCTTTCTCCTTTTCCTTTAGATTCGAGCTTGGTTGCTTCTTTATGGTTGAAACCCTAGATTTTGGGAATTAGGGTTTTATTTGGGGCTTTTTGATTTGGGGCTTTTAGATTCCTTTTGAATGGTTTAGAACCTTTGTTTAGGTTGCCTTGGGAGGGATCTAGCTTCCTTTTGGAATTTCTAAGAGGATTGTTGCACATTTAGGTGAGTATTTCTTGACTTTGACCTAGATGTTTAAAGTTTGAACTCAAGACTTATCTCTTGAGGTTGTAACTCCTAGGATCTACTTTGTAGGGTACTAGGAGTAGGAATCGAAGCTTCGTTAGCGGTTCGGAGCGACGCTTGGAGCGACGGTGGGTTTGGCCTCACCTAGCACAATGAGAAATTCTCATTGGTGCTTATTTGCTTATGGTTAAATGGAAATTAGTTTATTTTCATGCTAGTTGATTTATTTATGAATTTTAGAATGCTTAAGATACATATGTTATGTGTAATGCAATTTTACTCTATATAGTAGAGACGTATGCATGTGAGAGCCTTGTAGCATTCTATTTGGAAACTTGAAACTATGTGTTTAAGAAGAATTTGACATGTGTTTGAGAATATAGAACTATACATGACATAGGAGAAAAGCCCTTGTCATTAAGCGGCATTGGCTTGGCATCAAAAGTGTAGAATAGTGAGCTAATGTCATCAAGCGGCATTAGGCTCGTGAATGAACTTGACATAGAGAATCTAGTGTCATGAAAATATTTGAACTAGACCTTAGGGTTACTAGTTACTATTTCCATGTTAAGACATGAGGTTTGGACTTGAGACTTGACTTTACTTGTTGCCATTTGTGCTCTTTCGCACATGCTTGTGAGGGTCGCTCCTACAAGGTACTCGGAGTTGGCCTTCGCGATTCGTTCGCGCGTGCGGTGTTGAGAAACCTACGGGACCGTTGGGACAGACTCATTCCTTGCGGGGGATGTTGGGCTACCACGGTACTTAGGTGGCACAAGTTGGATTACTATGGTAAATCCTAGTGACAGGGAATTGAATTTGGACATTCAACTTTACTAAATGACAATCACTACTAGATAGGACTTAGTAGTTGGATTATGCGGACTTTACTTGGAGTTATAGTATACTTGATAATGCTTTAATTACATTTTAGTATACTTGTTGGTTATTGTAGAACATCTCATTTTATATGTTGGAACGGGAAACTATGACATCTAATTTTGAAACATAGTTATGGTAGCATTTCTTTATGCTTTAATTGCAAGCTTAATTATATCGCGCTCTTACTCTCTTTTTCTTTTGGGCCTAGTGGTGCAATGGTGCAGGTCAGTAATTGCCCACTGGGCACTATAAATTATAGTTCTCACGCCCCTGTTTCTGTTTCCTTTTCAGTGCCTTCCGCATCGGGGGAGGTTAGGGATCGCGGCAAGGTTGTTGCTTCGGGTTAGCGGCACTCAGCGAGGGAGTTCGATGGGTGGTTACTTCTCTATTTCTGTTGTTTAGAGAGGTTGTGAGTTGTTCCTGTATTTAGAGAGACCACCACTTTATGAGACAGTGCTGTATTAACCTTATGTTCTTTTGGTTATGTTGTTAGTCTCTTTATGTTTTAGTCTACCTACTCTCTACTTGTTGATAGGGCTAGCTGTATGTTGCTCTGATATCCATAGTTTTAGCCTATTGTATGTTTTTATTTCCGCTGTTTTCAGTAGACGCCTTGTATGTGTTGACATATGGCGGGTCTTGGCACGCTTTGGGGAAGGTCCTGCCGACCCCGGGGCGTGACAGGTTCACACCAGACGACTCCGGCAGTCGAGCGCCGAGAGGAAGATCGGGACACCCCGCCAGTTCGAGCATCACCGGTGGCAGCGGCATTTCCAGTAATGGCTCAGGGAGCCGAGCGGGATCGACTCATGGGCCGCCTCAAGGAGTTTAGGAAGTGCAGCCCGAGGACCTTTGACGGAGAGAAGGTCGACCACTGGATCGTGGAAAAGTGGTTGATGCATATGGAGAAATTGTTCCGTGACACGTTCGTGGAGTAGTGGGACAGAGTGTGGCTCGCCACCCACCACTAGGACGGCGAGGCCTACCGCTGGTGGATGGATCTCCAGGAGAACCCCAGCACAGACTTGGCGGCTATTACTTGGTTGAAGTTTAAGGAACTTCTATTAGCGCATTACTTCCCCGACAGCGTCAAGAGACAAATGGAGCAGAGTTTGCGCAGCCTTACTTAGGGGAACAGATCTGTAGCCGAGTACGAGAGGGAGTTTTCTCGACTTTTACATTGCGTGCCCTTCGTCGTGCGGGACGACGAGGACAAGGCCCGCATCTTCGAGCGTGGACTGCGACTGTCGATCTTCCAGTTTGTGCAGTCCTCGGAGCTTCAGACCTACAGGCAGGTGGTGAACCGCGCGCTCACTGTGGAGAGCGGCGCGGCGATGGTACAGGAGCGACGCGAAGGCATGGACAGGGAAAAGGGCAAGAGGCCCGCAGCCGAGGGTGCGAGTCAGACGCACTCTAGGAGGCCACCGAAGCATCCGAGGCACCAGCAGCGCAGTCGAGGCGCACGGACTCAGCGAGGAGGACCCGACCGATGCCGGCCTCCCCAGTGTGTGATCTGCGGTGGTCCTCACTATCCGCCGCAGTGTCCACAGCGGGCAGGCAGGTGCTTCCAGTGTGGCCAGGAGGGCCACATCCGTACCGAGTGCCCGAGGGGTTCTTCACCGGCACCGTCTTCTGCATCGGCACCGGCTCTACCAGCCGCTACCCAGGGGACCCCGTCGACACAAGATGCACGATCGGGCGGCCGACCGTCCGGCTCCGCAGCGAGGGGTCACGACAGCGCCGAGTGGGCGTATGTCCGCGCAGACAAGGCGCGACGGACAGTGAGATGTGGTGGCGGGTATCATTTTACTTGATGGCATTAGAGTACGTGCATTATTTGATACCGGTGCATAACATTCATTTATAGATCGGCTGTTTACCGCGTTCCATGACATCCAGTTTGTTCCCTTACTACATCCTGGACGTATCGTTGTACCCGACCACATTGTGGATGTGCGTGAGTATTGCCCCAGTTGTCCTATCCGGGTAGGAGATTGGACCATGCCCGTGGACTTACGAGTAGTACGCAAGTTGGGGGATTTCGATGTGGTATTAGGTATGGATTGGTTGACGAGATATTACGCCACCATCGATTGTGTAAATCACACGGTTACTTTTAGAGAACCAGGTCAGGATGAGGTGGTGTTTAGAGGATGCCAGAGTTCGCTTTTTGCGATGTCGATCAGCTCGTCGCGAGCTAGGCAACTGATCAACCATGGATGCGTAGCCTATTTGGCTAGTATCGCATTGAGGGGTGAAGATGATGCCCCTAGGATCGAGGATATACCGGTAGTGCGGAAGTTTCAGGACGTGTTTCCAGCGGAGTTACCAGGCATGCCACCTGATAGGGAGATCGAGTTTGTGGTAGATCTCGCCCCCGGGACTACCCCAGTCTCGAAGGCACCCTATAGGATGGCACCGGCCGAGTTAAAGGAGCTGAGGGCACAGTTGCAGGATATGTTGGACAGGGGCTTTATTCGACCGAGTGTGTCACCTTGGGGAGCACCGGTTCTTTTTGTGAAGAAGAAAAACGGATCACTTCGCCTTTGCGTGGACTATCGTGAACTTAATAAACTCACGATCAAGAATAAGTATCCGTTGCCGAGGATTGATGATCTTTTTGATCAACTCCAGGGATCCTGTGTGTATTCCAAGATAGACTTGCAGTCGGGATACCACCAGTTAAAGATTGCGCCGGGAGATGTGTCGAAGACGGCTTTTAGAACACGGTATGGTCATTATGAGTTTACTGTTATGCCGTTTGGGCTTACTAACGTCCCGGCAGCTTTTATGGATCTAATGAACCGTGTTTTCAAGCCTTATCTAGACAGGTTCGTTGTGGTGATCATCGACGACATCTTGGTTTATTCCCGAAGCGATGTGGATCACGAGGAGCATTTGAGATTGGTACTTCAAATGCTTCGGGAAAAGGAATTATTTGCACAACTGAAGAAGTGTGAATTTTGGCTTCGAGAGGTAGCATTCCTCGGACATGTGATTTCAGGATCAGGCGTTGCAGTAGATCCCAAGAAGATAGAGGCCATCCAGGATTGGCCAAGACAGATGAGTGTCACGCCCCGGGACCCAGCGGAAGCCCGCCCGGCGCGTGCCCAAACCCGCCGTATGTCTACAACATACAAGGCGTCTAACAAAAACGATAAATAACCTGTGAGTTACGGGGAAGCCCCAAGGATCTATCTAGATTGTATCAAACAACACCTAGAGGGGGGTGAATAGGTGTATCGGCCAAAAACCACAATTCTCGATGCTTTAAAAAGGTAAATGCGGAAATTAAAAAGCACACCGAGATTTACGTGGGAAAACTCCAACTCGGAGTAAAAAAACCCACGGGACCAACACGCGAATAAACAATCAATAAGAGAAAAGATTACAAGGTGATACCGAACTCCACGGACTCGACCTCTCTAACTCTCCTATGGATCTCCGCGCAATCCTCCTTCGGGTTGTCCACGCCCTCACGTCCGAGTCCACGAACGCACGCACTTCGAATCCACGAAGCCTCGAACACGCCGAATCCACGACGCCCACTCGAATCCACGAGCACACTCCGTCCGGAGCAAGAACAATACGATCGATGGTGATTTATTGCTTAGATTCTCATTAAAGATCTATGGGAATAATCTCTAAGCAATTCTCAAATTGATTCTAGAAAACCATTAAGAATTAGGGCACCGAGAATCAATTTGGGAGAAGCTTGATGTAGAAGATGAGAAAAACGGCTACCTACAAGCTTCTAGGGTTTTCAATAAAGTTTATAATGTAAGCATATTGAATTATGAACCCCCATGGTCTTTATATAGTATTAGAAGACTTAGAGATAGATTAGGAATGTAACAACCAAATCTGAAATATTTTCCAAAGGTCCTGACTCGGCCTCAACCGGTCCCGCCTTTCGTCATTGAAAAATATTTTTCACAGTGGTCCTGGTCCTAAGCCATGAGATCCGCTCGGCTTGCGCAACATCAAATATAGAGCTTCGGATCCGGATCCCACCTCTTAGATCCGGTCCACCTTAATTCATCCCGAAATCGCATAGGTACGGGATCCGGATCTCAATCCGCATCCGGATCACACTTAAAATTGCGCAGGACAAAGCTTACGGGATCCCGATCTCACCTCTCGTATCCCGATCTCACTTTTTAGATCCGGATGTCACTTTTGAGATCCGGATTTTGACCAAATTTTTCCAGCTTTGATTTTTGTCAAATAGAATTCAATCCAAGTCCTCTAACTACTATATCTTAGTCTAAAATCACCATAAATGTTCTTAGAATCATACCTGAGGTGCCGAGCTTCACCGCTGAGTCTTGTAATGTCTGTTTGCATCTTCTTTGTTCAAATGTGCTCCTGACGCCTTCAAGACTCCGACTCAATTCACGAAACTTGCCAACACAAAATCCTTAACAATCTTCCCCTTTGGCAATTTCGTGACAAAACACAAAAGCTCACTAAAATTACATCATAAAAGAAAAACGAAGTTCAATGTCATCACCAAAACACTAAACTTTTCGCGTGTAATCCAAATACAATTTTGAAACTCAAAATTACATCAAAACTCCTAAAACAAACTCTATGACTTAGACACAAGGAGTCTTGAAGTCTTCAATGATTCGCAATTAGATTACTTTCTCTACGAACAAAGTTCACAAACAAAGTTAGTAGAAAAAATATATGAAAATAACAATCTCTCCCCCTTTGTTCATTTCTCCCCCTTTTTCATGATCACATCTCATTCTCCCTCCTTAATCTCATCATACCTCCCCCTTCGTGTATGCATCAAATACCAAATATCTTCTCCCTCTATACCTTGTTCTTCATTCTCCCCCTTTTTGTCAAAAATTGCCAAAAAGAAATACAAATAGAGAGAAAAACAAACGAGCAAAAAGAAAGTAGTCATGACATAGTTACAAATCTAGATACCAAAATTAAGCAAACTAGACAAAGTCCTAGGAGAGAAAAAATAAAATATAGATAATAAAGCTCAAAAAAAGGTAAAATCACTCCGTGTCCTCCTCATCAAAAAAAAAATTTTTCCTTGTTTTCTCAAAAATCCTTCCAAATTAAATTAATTTCATAAAAGTTAAAGATTGTACTCCAAAAATCATTATGATGAAGATAAAATATTATTTGATTTCAAAAGACATCGTATCATCAAAATTTGATATTAAGAACAATCAAAATTATTTAAATCATCAAGATGCGAATTGATAAATAATAATTTTCTAGAAATTTGTCCAAATTGACACCAATTCGTCCGCAACCCGTTCAAAATAGAGATTTAACTAATATAGCACCGGGGGTGGCTCTTTGAGCATCTTTTTCAAAACTATCACCTTATATCACCGAAAAATTCTAAAATATTCATTTTTTTTCAACCTTTTTCGGTTTTTCTCATAATTTCTCACGTGGTAGCTTCACACACGTACCGGACGACCGGGGTGGTAGCTCTTTCCTACATGTGGTGGTAGTTTTCACACTCCTTTCGGATGTAACTCTTTCCACATCTTTTAAACTAAGGAGTTTTTTTTTTTTTTTTTAAAATAAAACAAACTCCCCCTCAATTAGACAATCTCACAATTGAAAATAATTTTGACGAATCTTAGTCAATTAGAAAATATCCATCAATTATATTCAACATTCACTACCAAGATGGATACAAAATGATTAAAATTAATTTCAAAAATTTTGATGAAGGTATGCAAGAAGAAATCACATAATAAATTATCGTCAAAATAATGAAAAGTGAAGTAAAATCGATAATTAATATGAATTTAATTCAATTTGAATTGACTTTAAAAATCGGTTAATTCTCTTTGAAAAACCATTAATCTCTCTAGATTAAAGATTTTCAATCATAGCCACTCTCAAAAATTTTAAAAACTCCCCTTTACGTTTCCTCAAAGACGATTTTCAAACACAAGAAACTCAAGCATCAAAGATATTCACTAAGTACCAAAAATCGCCTAAGCATGTAATGCAATGAATAAAAGTAGGAAATATACACCTATCAAAGCATTACATAACCGAAAAACAAGCTAAGAAGAATAACAAGGAAAGATATCACCTTTCCGAATCCAAACTTGTCGAATTTTTCCTTGCTTTGACTTGTCGACGTGAGGCTTGACTTCTTTCAACCTTTGTTCAACCGATGATTGTCTCGATGCTTGGTTCTTCGGTTGATATTTACGTTGAGGCTTAGTCTCCCGGTTTGCACGAGGTACTCGACCCAATTGATTTCCTATTTTTTTCCGTGGGAGATACCGAATAGAAGAAGGTGCCGATTGAGATTTCGTTGTCTTGTTCGGGCAACTCTTTTTGATATGTCCCTTGACTCCGCATCGGTGACATACCTTTGCTTTTAAATTTGTTGAGACTTTCGATGTCGTCTTTTGATCCTTCTCAACATATGTCCTTTCGTATCCGAGGCCCAACTTGTTCGTTTGACCTAACCCGAGCATGTTATCCAACTTTTTCGAACCCTAGGAAAATTGTTGAAGATCGGAGTTGAGTTGATAAACTTGCTTGGTTAACACTTGATTGGATGTAAAAGTTTCCTTAAATTGTTGCTCCAAAAATCCAATCTTATCCTTATAAGATTTCATCGTTAATTCCGCTTCTTCTAGCTTCTTTTGGAGGACCGAATTGATATTCAAAATTGATTCCCGTTCCTCCTCAAGAGCTTCATTCATGATCCTCATATTGTTGTTATCTTCTTCAATCTCCAACAAACGACTCTCCAACTGCTTATTGAACTTCGCCATTTTTCGCGATTCAATAAGAAGTTGATTATATGCTTCCGCTATATCCTCGTCGTTTGCTTCCTCCTCGCTTTCGCCATTCTCGCTCGAAGATTCATGCGAAGAAATAGAAACATTAGAATTAGTAGCAATAGAGGATAAACAAATAGCATTAGAGGAAGGCAAAGAAGACTTAGAAATTAAAGCAATATGATCCTTTTCTTCATCACTTGATGATGATCCGTTTGAAGAAGAGTCATCCCAAGTTTTCGTTTTAGCTTGCAAAGCCTTCGGTTTATACGTCTTCTTCGAAGGACAATCCGTTGCGATATGGCCGTAGCCTCTACAATTGAAGCATTGGATTTCCCCTTCGAATTCATCTTTTTCATTCGAAGACTTTGCAAGTTTTTTATCTTTCAATTTAGAATTAGAAGAAGGTTTAGAAAAGGATTTTCGCTTCGAAGATGAAGCATCGTTCTTCTTTCGGAAATTCCGGCGAAACTTCTTCGTGAGGAGCGCCAATTGTTGTTCAAAATCCGCAAGCGTAATATTTTCGTCAGAATCTGTGTCGTCGTCTTCTTCCTTTGTTGATTTGAGTGCCATCCCTGTGCTTTTAGAAAAAGACTTGGAAGAAGATTGATTAGTAGGAAAAGTCATCTCATACGTTTGTAAAGCGCCTACTAATTCTTCGACTTTCATCTCGTCCGGATGCTTAACCGTTTCGATCGCGGCAACCTTTGCCCGAAAGCGTTCCGGAAGAGTTCGAAGAATTTTTCTAATTACTTTCGACTCCGGGATTTTCTCTCCCAAATTAGCACATGTATTGATAATGTCTTGAAGTCTAGTATAATAATCGGTAAACGATTCATGCTCCTCCATTCGAATAGAATCAAATTGACTAGTCAACATCTGGAGCTTTTGAATTTTTACTAGACTTGTACCCTCATGTGTAATTTGTAGAGTATCCCAAATTTCCTTTGCGGTGTTACAAGCCGAAACGCGAGTAAACTCCGTTTGCGACAAGGCATTAAATAAAGCGTTTATGCCCTTGTCGTTAAACGAAGATGACTCGTTTTCATCTTTCGTCCACTTGTTTCGTGGTTTCGGCGTATCAACATTATCAACCTTTTCGGTTGGATGTTTCCACCCGAACTCAATCGCTTGCCACACCCGCTCATCGATCGCTATTAGAAAAGCTCTCATGCGAACTTTCCAATAGGCATAATTTGTGCCGTCGAAGAGTGGTGGTCGATTAATGTTTCCGCCTTCGGCCATTAGATAACAATAGATCTAGATCCCGCTCTGATACCAAATGTGAGTTACGGGGAAGCCCCAAGGATCTATCTAGATTGTATCAAACAACACCTAGAGGGGGGTGAATAGGTGTATCGGCCAAAAACCACAATTCTCGATGCTTTAAAAAGGTAAATGCGGAAATTAAAAAGCACACCGAGATTTACGTGGGAAAACTCCAACTCGGAGTAAAAAACCCACGGGACCAACACGCGAATAAACAATCAATAAGAGAAAAGATTACAAGGTGATACCGAACTCCACGGACTCGACCTCTCTAACTCTCCTATGGATCTCCGCGCAATCCTCCTTCGGGTTGTCCACGCCCTCACGTCCGAGTCCACGAACGCACGCACTTCGAATCCACGAAGCCTCGAACACGCCGAATCCACGACGCCCACTCGAATCCACGAGCACACTCCGTCCGGAGCAAGAACAATACGATCGATGGTGATTTATTGCTTAGATTCTCATTAAAGATCTATGGGAATAATCTCTAAGCAATTCTCAAATTGATTCTAGAAAACCATTAAGAATTAGGGCACCGAGAATCAATTTGGGAGAAGCTTGATGTAGAAGATGAGAAAAACGGCTACCTACAAGCTTCTAGGGTTTTCAACAAAGTTTATAATGTAAGCATATTGAATTATGACCCCCCCATGGTCTTTATATAGTATTAGAAGACTTAGAGATAGATTAGGATTGTAACAACCAACTGGAAATATTTCCACCAAGGTCGGACTCACCTCAACCGGTCCCGCTTTCGTCATTGAAAAATATTTTTCACAGGGTCCGGTCCTAAGCCATGAGATCCGGTCCTGGCTTGCGCAACATCAAATATAGAGCTTCGGGATCCGGATCCCACCTCTTAGATCCGGTCCACCTTAATTCATCCTGAAACTGCAAGGTACGGGATCCGGATCTCAATCCAGATCCGGATCACACTTAAAATTGCGCAGAGGACAGGCTTACGGGATCCCGATCTCACCTCTCAGATCCCGATCTCACTTTTTAGATCCGGATGTCACCTTTGAGATCCGGATCTTGACCAAATTTTTCCGGCTTTGATTTTTGTCAAATAGAATTCAATCCAAGTCCTCTAACTACTATATCTTAGTCTAAAATCACCATAAATGTTCTTAGAATCATACCTGAGCTGCCGAGCTTCACGAGTCTTGTAATGTCTGTTTGCATCTTCTTTGTTCAAATGTGCTCCTGACGCCTTCAAGACTCCGACTCAATTCACGAAACTTGCCAACACAAAATCCTTAACATAACCAACAAAATAAAAAGAATCTAGAAGTATCAGAGCAGTATAACAACTAGATTTCTATACAAGGAAGCATAAAGAAATGACTAAAAATAAAGTACCAATCTCTAATATAAACTATAAAGAGAGTACAACAAAAAGAAATCCAAACACCACTTTAACTAAGTACATGGTAGTCTCTACATAGGGATACAAAACTCTCTCAATCTCACCAAAGTACAAAAAGAGAGAAAAACCCCTACAAGGTAGAAAGCTGCGATAACTAGCTAGCGGTTCTATTTCCACGATCCCTTGCCTCCGCCGGTGCCGAAGGCTCTGAAACACATTAGAAAAAGAGGGCGTGAGAACTATTAATTAATAGTTCCCAGTGGGCAATTACTGACTTCAGTTGCATGCTCCACTAGGCCCAAAACTAAGCAAGTAAGTATAAGCGATGATATAAGCAATAATAAGCGACATGTAAATAACATGTAAACTACTAAACACAATATCTCTACTTAGTATGAATTTGCATAAGTAAGCTATTCTAAGCATGAATAGAAAGCGTTATAATTAACATGAAGTTCCCAACTTGATAGTAAAATACTAAGTTTACTATTCTAATCAAGATCTATAATGTCCACATGTGATAGTAAAGTGCTAAAGTTTACTATTCTAGTCAAAGTCCACAGTTTTCTTTAACCTACATAAAGTTTAAGTACAATAAGATCACCCCGAAGGCGATATGGCCGATGCCCACCCGAAGGTCGCCTAGCCCAAATGCCGAGCCTAATGGCCCCGTAGTAGTCAACATTCCCACCCTAGGAATGAGGCGTCCCACGGCAATCCACTTCGGCGCCCAATCCACGGCGAATACAAGAAGCGCGTTGGCCAACTCCGGAGAGCCGGCTTGTAGGGAGCGACCCTCACAAGCATGTGCGAATGAGCACAATGGCATATAGTCACAAGTCCCAAATCGTCATGTCTCTAACATGGAATGTACAAGTGTCCAAAAGGCCTATCTCTATGTCATCATGTCTCTAACATGGAAATAATAGATGTCCAGTGGCCTATGTCAAGTCTCTATGTTGCAGTTTCATAGTTTTCTAAGTTAAGTGCCGCTTGATGACACTTAAGCTTTCCTAAGTTCCAACAAGAGTTCGATGTTTACAATTACATTATCTAAGCTATATAAACATGAATGGCACACTCCCAGGTGCCCACAAATCCCACCCTCACATGCATCTTTGTTTAACCCAAAGCTCTACTATATAGAGTGAAAATTTTATCATACATGAGGCATGCATTTTAAGTGGTTCAAAATTCATAATAAATCTATTTAGTATGAATATGCATTCAAAATAATTAAATCAAACCGAATAAGCACTTAGGAGCCATTTGCTCCTATGCTCATGAAGCCAAACCCACAGAGTGCGAATATCACCAACCCGAATCGCTAACGAAGCTTTGATAATCACTCATTGAGTCCTAGAAAGCACACCCTAGGAGTTACAAGCTAAGAAGATAAACCTCGAGTTCACACTTTAAGGATTTCGACAAAAGGTTGGAGAAAACTCACCGAATGCGAAGGAAGTGCTCTTGATCTCCAAATGGGAGTTAGAGTCCTTCTAATCCAACCTAAATCAAAGTTCTAAACCCATCAATTAGGTCCCAAAGACCCTAAATCGAAAATCCCCAAATCCTAACCCTAGAATCCAAAACTAGGGTTTCATCTCACAAAAACCTACAAAAACCAAAACTAGAGGAAAGAGATCATTCACATACCTCTAAGAAGCTCAAAACCAAGCTCAAATAGCCCTAGGCTTGAAGCTTGATCCACCACAAGGCTCCAACCACCAAGCTCCAAGCTCCAACAATGGTGGGATATGCTCTACCAAGCAAAAGAGAGCAAAAGAGAGGGTTAATCCTCTAAAAATCTAACCAAAACTCTATAAAACACAAAGGAGTAGAGAGAGAAGCTCCTCCCACCTCCTTGCTGCAATGAGGGTGCTCAAAAGGAGCCCTAGGGGTGTGTGGTACACTAATAGAAGCAACAAAATGCTAAAACATCCCTACAGTTTAAACTGCTCGAAATCTGCCAGTATCTGGTACAAGCCATCCCGTACGTCTGAGACCTGCGAAACGACCAAACCGAGGCTCGGGTTGGCGCCTCGACCATCCCATGCAGTACGAGAATCCACACTGTCTGGGGTATAGCAACAATGGTTGTACGGTATAGCAACAACGGCTGTACCGGTACAAGCCCTCCAGAGTCAAACCCGAGAGCAACCTAAAATCCAACTTTTTGGACTTTAGTGCTTGGAATTCATCCACTAACCTCGGTGATCGTGCCATAGGTCGGAACACAGTCAACGACCCTCCAGAAAAATCTGGAAAAGCTCCAAACTCAATTCAACTACTCGAACTCCGCAATTTGCGCAGGTCCAGTATGTTACATTCACCCCTCCTAAAAAGGAGTTTCGTCCGCGAAACTCTAAAGCGAACTCATACCTCAAGATTCCATCTAAAAGAGATGGGGATAGCGCTCCTGCAGTGCGCTCTCAGGCTCCCACGTGGCCTCTCGCTCCTCGTGGTTGCTCCAAAGAACCTTCACGTACGGAATGTCCCGATTCCGCAATTTCTTCACCTCGCGAGTCAAGATCTTCACGGGTTGCTCCTCGAAGCTCAAATCCTCCCGCAGCTCTATGGGTACAGCCTCCAATACATGAGCCGGATCATGGATATATTTCCGAAGGACCGATACCTGAAAGACGTTGTGCACGCCCGATAGGTTCGGCGGGAGAGCAAGGCGATATGCCAGCGGACCTATACGTTCCAAGATCTGATATGGTCCAATGAATCGAGGACTTAACTTACCTCGAATTCCAAATCTCGAATTCCCTTTGACGGCGAGACTTTCAAGAAGACATGATCTCCAATCGAAACTCCAAGTCTCGTCGGCGTTTATACGCATAGCTCCTCTTGCCTACTGCGGGCGTCGGTAGTCGCTCCGAGCAATTCGAACTTTATCCTCTAATTCCTGGAGCACTTCAGGGCCTAAAGCCAATCTTTCGCCAACTTCACTCCAATGAAGTGGTGATCTACATTTCCGCCCATACAATGCCTCGAACGGTGCCATCTTGATGCTTGCTTGATAACTATTGTTATAAGCAAACTCCGCCATAGGTAGATCTTTGCGACCATCCTCCACGGAAGTCAATCACACATGCTCGAAGCATGTCCTCTAGAAGTCTGTATAGTGCGCTCCGTGCCCGTCACTGCGGGGTGGAAAGCGATCTTTGAAATCCAATCTAGTACCTAGGGCGTCCTGCAGAATCCTCCAAAAGTGTGACACAAAGCGAGTGTCTCTATCTGATACGATCGATGTAGGTACTCCATGAAGTCGCACAATCTCATCAAGGTACACTTGTGCGAGCTTCTCTCCAGCCCAAGTAGTGTGAATAGGTATGAAGTGCGCCGACTTCATCAACCTATCCACTATCACCCAAATAGCATCATGCCCAGTTTGAGAGCGAGGCAATCCTGTCACGAAGTCCATGGTGATCTTCTCCCACTTCCACACGGGAATAGGCAAACTCTGAAGTTTTCCCGCTGGAACTCGATGCTCAGCTTTCACTTGTTGGCAAGTTAGACATCTAGCAACAAACTCGCCAACATCCTTCTTCAGCCACCAATAAAGTAACCTCAAGTCCTTGTACATTTTGGTGCCTCCTGGATGAATAGCATAAGGTGCTCTGTGTGCCTCCTGAAGGATGTCCTCTCTAAGTCGCAAATCTGCCGGCACACAAATCCGTCCACCGTAGCGCATCACTCCCTGATCATCCACTAGGAAGTCACCGGTGCAACCATCAACCATTTTGTCTCGAATCTTTTGCAATTCTAAGTCAAGAGCTTGCTTCTCTTTAATTCTATCCATAAGTGTAGGTTGCACCACCATAGTCATCAGCCGCAAAGGTGTATCGGGAGTCACTACCTCCAACTCCAACCGCTTCATCTGCTCGATCAACTGCGGTTGAGTAACAACATGCATCGCTAAGTTCTCGGTAGATTTCCGACTTAGCGCATCCGCCACCACGTTAGCCTTGCCCGGGTGGTAGAGAATAGTCAAATCATAGTCCTTGAGTAGCTCCAACCATCTGCGCTGTCTCAAGTTCAACTCCTTCTGAGTGAAAAGGTACTTTAAGCTCTTGTGATCCGTATACACCTCGCACCGCTCGCCATACAAATAGTGGCGCCACAGCTTTAATGCAAAGACCACGGCCGCCAACTCCAAGTCATGTGTAGGATAGTTCTTCTCATATTTCTTTAACTGGCGAGATGCATACGCGATCACCTTGTCACCCTGCATCAAGACACAGCCTAATCCGTTAAGAGATGCATCACTATAAACCACATACCCTGCTCCAACAATAGGTAATGTGAGGATTGGAGCGGTCGTCAATCTCAGCTTCAACTCTTGAAAGCTCTTTTCACAGGCATCGTTCCAAATGAATTTAGCTCCTTTGTGCGTGAGCCTCGTGAGGGGAGTAGATAACTTCGCAAAGCCCTCCACGAATCTGCGGTAGTAGCCGGCCAAACCAAGGAAACTCCTGATCTCGGTGACGCTCGTCGGTCTTGGCCAATCCTGAATGGCTTCTATCTTTCTAGGATCCACTGCTATACCTGATCCTGAAATCACATGTCCCAGAAAAGCCACTTCTCGAAGCCAAAATTCACACTTCTTCGGCTGAGCAAATAACTTCTTTTCCCGAAGCACTTGAAGTACCAATCTCAAGTGTTCCTCGTGTTCCACATCACTTCGGAAATAAATCAAGATGTCGTCGATGAAGACCACGACGAACCTGTCTAGATAAGGCTTGAAAACACGGTTCATTAGATCCATAAAAGCTGTAGGGGCATTAGTAAGCCCAAACGGCATAACAGTGAACTCATAATGTCCATACCGTGATCTAAAAGCCGTCTTCGCCACATCCCCAGGCGCAATCTTCAACTGATGGTATCCCGACTTCAAGTCTATCTTGGAATACGCATTCGACCCTTGAAGTTGATCAAAAAGATCATCAATCCTCGGCAACGGATATTTATTCTTGATCGTGACTTTATTAAGTTCACGATAGTCCACGCAAAGGCGAAGTGATCCGTTCTTCTTGTTCACAAAAAGAACCGGTGCTCCCCAAGGTGACACACTCGGTCGAATGAAGCCCTTGTCCAATATATCCTGTAACTGTGCCCTCAGCTCCTTTAACTCTGCCGGTGCCATCCTATAGGGTGCCTACGAGGCGGGGTAGTCCGGGAGCGAGATCTACCACAAACTCGATCTCCCTATCAAGTGGCATGCCTGGTAGCTCCGCTGGAAACACGTCCTGAAACTCCCGTACCACCGGAATATCCTCGATCCTAGGGGTATCATCCTCACCCCTCAATGCGATACTAGCCAAATAGGCTATGCATCCACGGTTGATCAGTTGCCTAGCTCGAGACAGGCGATCGACATCGCAAAATGCGAACTCTGGCATCCTCTAAACACCACCTCGCTCTGACCCGGTTCGCTAAAAGTAACCGTTCGATTAACGCAATCGATGGTGGCGTAGTAACGCGTCAGCCAATCCATACCCAAAACCACGTCAAAAACCCCCAACTTGCGCACTACTCGCAAATCCGCGGGCATGGTCCAATCTCCTACCCGAATAGGACAACTGGGGCAATACTCTCGCACGTCCACAATGTGGTCGGGTACAACAATACGTCCGAGGTGTAGTAAAGGAACAAACTGGATGTCATGCAACTCGGCAAACAACCGATCTATAAATGAATGTGATGCACCGGTATCAAATAATGCACGTACTCTAATGCCATCAAGTAAAATGATACCTGCCACCACATCCTCAGCTGTCGCTGCCGCCTCGGTCTGCGCGGCGTACATGCGCCCACTCGGCGCACGGCGTGACCCTCGCTGCGGCGCTCGACGGTCGGCCGCCCGGATCGATCTTGTGTCGACGGGGTCCACGTAGGCGGTGCGGCGAGCGGTGCGGTGAAGAACCTCTCGGGCACTCGGTACGGATGTGGCCCTCCGGCCCTGCGGAAGCACACCTGCCGTTGTGGACAACTGCGGCGGGTGGTGGGGACCACCGCGGATCACACACCGGGAGGCGGCGTCGGTCGGGTCCTCTCGGCGTCGGTGCGCCTCGACTGCGCTGCTGGTGCCTCGGATGCTTCGGGGGCCTCTTAGAGTGCGTCTGGCTCGCACCCTCGGCCGCGGGCCTCTTGCCCTTTCCTTTATCCAAGCCCTCGCATCTCTCCTGTACCATAGCCGCGCCGCTCTCCACGGTGAGCGCGCGGTTCACCACTGTCGGTAAGTACGAAGCTCAGGTGGCGCACGAGCCGGAAGATCGACGGTCGCGATCCACGCTCGAAGATGCGGGCCTTATCCTCGTCGTCCGCACGACGAAGGGCACGCTGATACGAAGCCAGAAAACTCCCTCTCGTACTCGGCTACGGATCGATCCCCCGAGTAAGGTGCGCGAGGCTCTGCTCCGTACGTCTCTTGACAACTTTGTCGGGAAGTAGTGTGACAACGAAGTTCCTTAAACTTCAACCAAGTAATAGCCGCCAAGTCCGTCTTTGGGGTTCTCACTGAATGTCCATCCACGGCGGTAGGCCTCGCCGTCGAGGTGGTGGGTGGCGAGCCACATCCTATCCCGCTCCTCCACAAATGTGTCGCGGAATAGCTTCTCCATGTGCATCAACCACTTTTCCACAATCCAGTGGTCGACGTTCTCACCGTCGAAGATCCTCGGGGCACTTCCTAAACTCCTTGAGGCGACCCATGAGTTGATCCCTCTCGGCTCCACGAGCCATAAGCGGAAATGCCGCGCCACCGGTGATGCTCGGGCGGCGGGGTGTCCCGGTCCTCCTCCGGCGCTCGGCTGCGGAGTCGTCTAGTGAGCGGCCGCGGGGGACTGCGCCGGCGGTAAGTCAACCTCGGCTGGCGCTGGCGGTGAAGGGGTTTGAGCCTCCCTCGCAGCCGCCTGCTGCAGTAGAAGATCCTCCATGCGCTTCATGCGCGCTTCCTGTCGCTGGGCCGCGGTCGCCTGCTGCGTCACCAATGCTGTGAGGGCCGCCAACTAGCCCCTCAACTCACGGACCTCGCCGGATCCGGAGGTAGCGGAGGCCTCGACCTCCTCAAACGTTGCCGCATTGTACGCTCCAACAGATTTCGAGCGAGTTATCGGCATCGTCACTACAACATCATAAAAGCGCAAGTTAGTAAGCTCACGCAATCGCATCCCCGCTCATGCTATAAATACCCAAATCATGCGAAAGTAATGAAGTGTCATTTACTACTAACTCCGATGTTACGTTGTCGGCCGCCAACGTAACCCTCGCAGTTAGAAGTTATACACTTCGATCCAACTCTACTTACTAGAGTTATTCAAGATACCCAATCTTAATACTTTCGCTCACAAGTTAAATAGACCTCGTCTCTCACGAGCCTATATCCTATAGTCCAACCTGCCTAAGGTTTACTAGGTCCACAAGAAGACTCAACCCTAGGCTCTGATACCAATTTAATCTGTCACGCCCCGGGACCCAGCGGAAGCCCGCCCGGCGCGTGCCCAGACCCGCCGTATGTCTACAACATACAAGGCGTCTAACAAAAACGATAAATAACCAACAAAATAAAAAGAATCTAGAAGTATCAGAGCAGTATAACAACTAGATTTCTATACAAGGAAGCATAAAGAAATGAGTAAAAATAAAGTACCAATCTCTAATATAAACTATAAAGAGAGTACAACGAAAAGAAATCCAAACACCACTATAACTAAGTACATGGTAGTCTCTACATAGGGATACAAAACTCTCTCAATCTCACCAAAGTACAAAAAAAGAGAAAAACCCCTACAAGGTGGAAAGCTGCGATAACTAGCTAGCGGTTCCCATTCCACGATCTCTTGCCTCCGCCGGTGCCGGAGGCTCTGAAACACATTAGAAAAAGAGGGCGTGAGAACTATTAATTAATAGTTCCCAGTGGGCAATTACTGACTTCAGTTGCATGCTCCACTAGGCCCAAAACTAAGCAAGTAAGTATAAGCGATGATATAAGCAATAATAAGCGACATGTAAATAACATGTAAACTACTAAACACAATATCTCTACTTAGCATGAATTTGCATAAGTAAGCTATTCTAAGCATGAATAGAAAGCGTTATAATTAACATGAAGTTCCCAACTTGATAGTAAAATACTAAGTTTACTATTCTAATCAAGATCTATAATGTCCACATGTGATAGTAAAGTGCTAAAGTTTACTATTCTAGTCAAAGTCCACAGTTTTCTTTAAACTACATTAAGTTTAAGTACAATAGGATCAACCCGAAGGCGATATGGCCGATGCCCACCGAAGGCTGCCTAGCCCAAATGCAGAGCCTAATGGCCCGTAGTAGTCAACATTCCCACCCTAGGAATGAGGCTGTCCCACGGCAATCCACTTCGAGCGCCAAATCCGCACGGCGAATACAAGAAACGCATTGGCCAACTCCGGACTGCCGGCTTGTAGGGAGCGACCCTCACAAGCATGTGCGAATGAGCACAATGGCATATAGTCACAAGTCCCAAATCGTCATGTCTCTAACATGGAATGTACAAGTGTCCAAAAGGCCTATCTCTATGTCAACATGTCTCTAACATGGAAATAATAGATGTCCAGTGGCCTATGTCAAGTCTCTATGTTGCAGTTTCATAGTTTTCTAAGTTAAGTGCCGCTTGATGACACTTAAGCTTTCCTAAGTTCCAACAAGAGTTCGATGTTTACAATTACATTATCTAAGCTATATAAACATGAATGGCACACTCCCAGGTGCCCACAAATCCCACCGTCACATGCATGTTGTTTAACCCCGAAAGCTCTACTATATAGAGTGAAAATTTTATCATACATGAGGCATGCATTTTAAGTGGTTCAAAATTCATAATAAATCTATTTAGCATGAATATGCATTCAAAATAATTAAATCAAACCGAATAAGCACTTAGGAGCCATTTGCTCCTATGCTCATAAAGCCAAACCAACTAAGTGCGAAAAGCGTTGCTCCGAACCGCTAACGAAGCTTCGATAATCACTCCTAGAGTCCTAAAAAGCACACCCTAGGAGTTACAAGCTAAGAAGATAAACCTTGAGTTCACACTTTAAGGATTTCGACAGAAGGTTGGAGAAAACTCACCGAATGCGAAGGA
Source organism: Aechmea fasciata (assembly GCA_025177825.1). Classification (NCBI taxonomy): domain Eukaryota; kingdom Viridiplantae; phylum Streptophyta; class Magnoliopsida; order Poales; family Bromeliaceae; genus Aechmea; species Aechmea fasciata. The sequence goes on along the minus strand of CM045925.1, from coordinate 4,330,723 downwards.
AGTGCTCTTGATCTCCAAATGGGAGTTAGAGTCCTTCTAATCCAACCTAAATCAAAGTTCTAAACCCATCAAGTAGGTCCCAAAGGCCCTAAATCGAAAATCCCCAAATCCTAACCCTAGAATCCAAAACTAGGGTTTCATCTCACAAAAACCTACAAAAACCAAAACTAGAGGAAAGAGATCATTCACATACCTCTAAGAAGCTCAAAACCAAGCTCAAATAGCCCTAGGCTTGAAGCTTGATCCACCACAAGGCTCCAACGACCAAGCTCCAAGCTCCAACAATGGTGGGATATGCTCTACCAAGCAAAAGAGAGCAAAAGAGAGGGTTAATCCTCTAAAAATCCAACCAAAACTCTATAAAACACAAGAGAGTAGAGAGAGAAGCTCCTCCCACCTCCTTGCTGCAATGAGGGTGCTCAAAAGGAGCCCTAGGGGTGTGTGGTACACTAATAGAAGCAACAAAATGCTAAAACACCCCTGCAGTTTAAACTGCTCGAAATCTGCGAGTTTGTCTGGTACAAGCCATCCCGTACCGATACGAGACCCTACGAAACGACCAAACCCGAGGCTCGGGTTGGGCGCCTCGACCATCCCATGCAGTACAGAATCCACCTGTCTGGGTATAGCAACAATGGTCTGGGTATAGCAACCATGCATACCTCAGTCAAACGAGAGCAACCTAAAAGCAAACTTTTTGGACTTTAGTGCTTGAAATTCATCCACTAACCTCGGTGCTCGTGCCATAGGTCGGAACACAGTCAACGACCCTCCAGAAAAATCTGAAAAAGCTCCAAACTCAAGTCAACTACTCGAACTCCGCAATTTGCGCAGGTCCAGTATGTTACAACGAGCGTCACCGAGATCAGGAGTTTTCTTGGTTTGGCCGGCTACTACCGGAGATTCGTGGAGGGCTTTGCGAAGTTATCTACTCCCCTCACGAGGCTCACGCATAAGGGAACCAAGTTTATTTGGAATGATGCGTGTGAGAAAAGCTTCCAAGAGTTAAAGCTTAGATTGACGACCGCTCCAATCCTCACATTACCTATTGCTGGAGCAGGGTATGTGGTTTATATTGATGCATCTCTTAACGGATTGAGCTGTGTTTTGATGCAGGGTGACAAGGTGATCGCGTATGCTTCTCGCCAACTGAAGGAGTATGAGAAGAACTATCCTACACATGACTTGGAGTTGGCGGCCGTAGTTTTTGCATTGAAGCTATGGCGCCACTATTTGTATGGCGAGCGGTGCGAGGTATATACGGATCACAAGAGCTTAAAGTACCTTTTCACTCAGAAGGAGTTGAACTTGAGACAGCGCAGATGGTTGGAGCTGCTCAAGGATTATGATTTGACTATTCTCTACCACCCGGGCAAGGCTAACGTGGTGGCGGATGCGCTAAGTCGGAAATCCACGGAAAACTTAGCGATGCATGTTGTTACTCAACCGCAGCTGATCGAGCAGATGAAGCGGTTGGAGTTGGAGGTGGTGACTCCAGATGCACCTTTGCGGCTGATGACTATGGTTGTGCAACCTACACTTGTGGACAGGATTAAAGAGAAGCAAGCTCTAGACTTAGAGTTGCAAAAGATTCGGGATAAGATGGTTGATGGTTGCACCGGCAATTTCCTTGTGGATGATCAAGGATTGATACGTTTTTCTGGGCGGCTATGCGTGCCAGCGGATTCGGGACTTAAGGAAGATATTCTTCAAGAAGCACACAGAACGCCCTATACTATTCATCCAGGAGGCACCAAAATGTACAAGGACTTGAAGTTGCTCTATTGGTGGCCTGGAATGAAGAAGGATATTGGCGAGTTCGTTGCTAGATGTCTAACTTGCCAACAGGTGAAAGCTGAGCATCGAGTTCCAGCGGGAAAACTTCAGAGTTTGTCTATTCCCGTGTGGAAGTGGGAGAAGATCACCATGGACTTCGTGACAGGATTGTCCCGCTCTCAAGCCGGGCATGATGCTATTTGGGTGATCGTGGATAGGTTGACGAAGTCGGCGCACTTCATACCTATTCATACTACTTGGACAGGGGAGAAGCTCGCACAAGCGTACCTTGATGAGATTGTGCGACTTCATGGAGTACCTACATCGATCGTATCAGATAGGGACACCCGCTTTGTGTCACACTTTTGGAGGAGTCTACAGGACGCCTTGGGTACTCGACTGGACTTCAGCACTGCTTTCCACCCCCAGAGTGACGGGCAGTCAGAGCGCACCATACAGACTCTTGAGGATATGCTACGAGCCTGTGTGATAGACTTCCAGGGAGGATGGTCGCAGCATCTACCTATGGCGGAGTTTGCTTATAACAATAGTTACCAAGCAAGCATCAAGATGGCACCTTTCGAGGCATTGTATGGACGGAAGTGTAGATCGCCACTTCATTGGAGTGAAGTTGGCGAGAGACTGGCTTTAGGCCTTGATGTGCTCCAGGAGGCAGAGGATAAAGTTCGAATTGCTCGGGAGCGACTACTGACGGCCCAGAGTAGGCAAAGGAGTTATGCTGATAGACGGCGACGAGACTTGGAGTTTCCGATTGGGGACCATGTTTTCTTGAAAGTCTCGCCGTCGAGAGGGATTAGAAGATTTGGAATTCGGGGTAAGCTGAGCCCCCGTTTCATTGGACCATATGAGATCTTGGAGCGTGTAGGTCCGGTAGCGTATCGACTTGCTCTACCACCGAACCTATCGGGCGTGCATAATGTCTTTCATGTATCGGTCCTTCGGAAATATATCCATGATCCGGCTCACATTTTGGATGCGGCACCCATTGAGCTGAGGGAAGATTTGAGCTTCGAGGAGCAACCAATGAAGATCTTGACTCGCGAAGTGAAGAAATTGCGAAATCGGGAACTTCCTTACGTGAAGGTTCTTTGGAGCAACCACGAGGAGTGGGAGGCCACGTGGGAGCTTGAGAGCGCGATGCGGGAGCGCTATCCCCATCTCTTGCAGATGGAAGCTTGAGGTATGAGTTCGCTTTTGAGTTTCGCGGACGAAACTCCTTTTTAGGAGGGGTGAAAGTAGCATACTGGACTTGCGCAAATTGCGGAGTTCGAGTATTTATTTGAGATTTGAACTTTTCTAGATTTTCTGGAGGGCCGTTGACTGTGTTCTGACCTATGGCACGAGTACCGAAATTAGTGGATGATTTCCAAGCTCTAAAGTCCAAAAAGTTGGATTTTAGGTTGCTCTCGGATTGAAATTTTGAGGCCTTGTACCGGTACAAAATGATGGTTATACCGGTACAAGCGTGATGGCTATACCGGTACAAAATGGATTTTGTACCGGTACAGACCAGCTGAGCGAGGCAACCCGAGCCTCGGGTTTGGCTTTTCGCGAGTTTATCTGGTACAAGGTGGCGATTTTCGAATTGTAGCACTTCTATTAGTGCAAGCCTCGCCCCTAGGGCTTCCCCTTGTGTTCTTCACAGCAATAGAAGAGGTAAGAGCTCCCTCCACTCCATCTTCTTCATTTCTCCTTGGTTTTGGATGGGTTTTTGAGGATTAAAACCCTCTCTTTGCTCTCTTTTGCTTGGTAGAGCCTATTTCCTCCATTGTTGGAGCTTGGAGCTTGGTGTTTGGAGACTTGTGGAGGATTAAACTTCAAGCCTAGGGCATTTTGAGCAAGGATTGAAGCTTCTTAGAGGTATGTGGATGATTTCCTTCCTCTAGCTTCGGATTTTGAAGGTTTCCTTGAGATGAAAACCTAGAAATGGAATTCTAGGGCTTAATTTGGGGATTTTCTTTTTTTTTTTTTTTTTTTTTTGAGAAATAGGTAGCACGCTACCCGCTTCGTTTATTTCATTTAGAAATAAACTTAGCTATAAATGTGAATCAACTAGGATTCGAACCTGGGTCACGGGTACCAACCACCAAGCCCTTTGCCACTTGCTCTAGGGACGGTCGGTTTAATTTGGGGATTTTCGTTTTGGGGCTTCTTGGGCCTATTTGATGGGTTTAGAACTTTGGGTTAGGTTGGATTGCAAGGACTCTAACTCCCATTTGGAGATCGAGAGAGTTTCCTTCGCATTCGGTGAGTTTTCTCCAACCTTTTGTAGAGTTCCTTAAAGTGTGAACTCAAGGTTTATCTTCTTAGCTTGTAACTCCTAGGGGGTGCTTTTTAGGACTCAAGGAGTGATAATCGAAGCTTCGTTAGCGGTTCGGAGCAACGCTTTTCGCACTTGGTGGGTTTGGCTTCATGAGCATAGGAGCAAATAGCTCCTAAGTGCTTTTTCGGTTTGGTTTAATTCTTTTAAAAGCATTTTCATGCTAGATGGAATTATTATGAATTTTGGAACACTTAAAGTGCATGCCTTATGTATGATAAAATTTTCACTCTATATAGTAGAGCTTTCTGGGTTAAACAGCATGCATGTGAGGGTGGGCTTTGTGGGCACCTGGGAGTGTGTCATTCATGTTTATATAGCTTAGATAATGTAATTATGAATATTGAACTCTTGTTGGAACTTAGAAAGATTAAGTGTCATCAAGCGGCACTTAACTTAGAAAACTGTGAAACTGCAACATAGAGACATTGACATAGGCCACTGACATCTATCATATTCCATGTTAGAGACATGATGACATAGAGATAGGCCTTGGACACAGTGACTTACTTTCCATGTTAGAGACATGATGATTTGAGACTTGTGACAGTTCTTGTGACTATGCCATTGTGCTCATTCGCACATGCTTGTGAGGGTCGCTCCCTACAAGTCGGCACTCCGGAGTTGGCCAACGCGATACTTGTTCGCCGTGCGGGACTAGGCGCCGAAGTGGATTGCCGTAGGACAGTCGCATTCCTAGGGTGGGGATGTTGACTACTATGGGGCCATTAGGCTCGGCATTTGGCTAGGCAGCCTTCGGGTGGGCATCGGCCGGACCGCCTTCGGGTTGGGTCTTGTTGAACTTAAACTTAAAGTAGTTTAATAGACATTGTGGACTATGACTAGAATAGTAAACCTTAACTCTTTACTATTACTTGTGAACCTTGTACTAATCGTAGTGCTTTCTATTCATGCTTAGAATAGCTTAATTACTTATGCAATTTCATGCTAAGTAGAGAGATCATTTTTAATAACTTATATGTTTATTTACATATCGTTTACCTTATGTATAGTTTATCGTTTACTTGTTTAGTTTTGGGCCTAGTGGAGCATGCAACTGAAGTCAGTAATTGCCCACTGGGAACTATTAATTAATAGTTCTCACGCCCTCTTTTTCTAATGTGTTTCAGAGCCTTCGGCACAGGCGGAGGCAAGGGATCGCGGCAAGGGAGTCGTGTCTAGTTAGCTCGTAGCAGCTTTACTCTCTTTTAGGTGGTTCTACTTTTCTCTCTTTTTGGTTTTTGTGAGAGAGAGATTTTTGTATCCCGGTATAGAGACTACCATCTACCTTTTATAGCTTTTGGTTGTGGATTTATTGTTGTACTTATTTTCAGCTTCTTAGTGTTGTTAGTACTTTATTTCCTATATAGAGATCTAGTTGTTATATTGTGCTCTGATACTACTAGATGCCTCTTTTTTTGTTGTTTTAATTATCGTTTCGTTAGACGCCTTGTATATTTTAGATGTACGGCGGGTCTGGGCACGCGCCGGGCGGGCTTCCGCTGGGTCCCAGGGCGTGACACCTGCAGTGGGAGTCCTCTAGCACTGTACTCAAAGGGTAGGCTCTAGCTCGCCACGCCCTTCCCGCGGTCCGTCTCAGAAGGAGCAGCAGCCGCAACAGAAGGCCCTGCAACAACGGTGGAAGAAATGGGGCGTGAGAACTACTATAAAACAAGTAGTCCTCAGTGGGTACCGCCCTAAACACATCGGTCCACCCACTAAGTCTACAGGGTAAGCAAGAAGGTAAAAAGAGCTGGAAACACTCGACAGCTAACACCCCTATACTATCCTGCTCTAAGCCACCCTCTGTAGAACAAGTAAAAACTGACCCAATCTAACGAGGGACTGTGATACACCCGTCCCGCCTAGCGAGGACACCGTGGCTCAAGAGCATCTGGCGGAGAATACTCTCTCGAGACTGGAACTACTCTCCGTCTCGCCTACTAAGGTTACACCATATCTTAAGAGCAACCGGCGGAGCAAGCTCTCTAGACTGTGAACACACCCGTCTCGCTCAACCAGGCTCCACTCAAGTCACCACCTCACTGAAAGTAGAACAAAGGGGCCACAGACTGTCTCACTCAGGCTGCCCAATCCGACCCACCCTGCCTGTATCTAGCTACGCCGTACACCGCCTTTAAGGTGTCGGCTCAGAAGCTTGTCCCAAGCGAAACCGCGAATCAACATCGCACGGCGAATCAACATCGCCCGAAACCTCATTCAGGAATGGCATTCGCGGGGCGCGACCCACGCGAGTATACAAGTATCTCTGTCACTTTCATTGTAGCTCTCACAGGCAAAAGTCGAGTAAACAGGGTCTAACCACTCATACACCACGTGCCCTTGGCACACTCTGAAAACCAAACAGAACTCTGGGACCACCGTCAACCCCCGACGGTTCCCGACCACACCAACAGTCTAAACTCTACTGTGGCTAAGCTCGGCATCCCAGCACGAGCGTCTATTGTGACTAGGCTCGGCATCCCAACACGAGCGTACAAGTAAGCTACACTACCCTGGGTATCCATCAAACTCCCCCGGCGATGATACGACACAGCACGACTCCTAGAGCTAAATCTAGTAGTGTATACAAATGACGATCAAATCGTGGTTTTCTCCTAAGTCAAATCCAAGTCCAACATGTATGAAACTAAGAACTTGCTAAGCAAGCTCCAAAGTTCAGATATTCCAACCAATAAATCCATGAATTCGAGCTATCATATACTAGTCAGAAACTAAAGTCGATACATGTCGATTATTGTACTAAGGAGTAATCCGATGAAATCCCACCTTAATGCTCAAATCCTGACAGTGAAGAAGGTGGCCCGGATCCCACTTGATCCCTCGCTGGCCAGCCGAAGTCCGGAGTCTCCTGCT